>BJKM01000228.1:0-600000 GCA_015082035.1 Chaenogobius annularis
AATGTACTGACCAATTTTGTTTGTCCTTCTTCAACAGAAAAACTTATGACACCAGAGATGTTTGCAGAGATTTTATGTGATGATCTGGATCTAAATCCATTGGCTTTTGTTCCTGCGATTGCGTCAGCCATTCGTCAACAGATAGAGTCATATCCTACTGACAGTATACTAGAAGAACAGGCAGACCAGAGAGTCATTATAAAGGTGAGTGGCTATAAAATAACTAAATCTGAAGAGATCTGCTACAATAAAACACCAAGGCACTTTTTAATAATGTTAAAACACCATTGCTGTATATGGACTGCATTAAGCCACATCAGGGGAGACAAGAAAATATCTAAAATGATCTTGACAAGCCTTTTGAATGGAAACACACACACTTTGTGTATAGACATAATTGTTTATTTTACAGCTTAACATTCACGTAGGAAACATCTCTTTGGTGGACCAGTTTGAGTGGGACATGTCTGAAAAGGAGAACTCTCCAGAGTCGTTTGCTTTAAAGCTTTGTTCAGAGCTTGGTCTGGGGGGTGAGTTTGTAACCACCATTGCATACAGCATCCGCGGTCAGCTCAGTTGGCACCAGAGGACCTACGCCTTCAGGTATCCACAAACAATCACTTTAATAATTTCATGACATTCAGTTTTTGTAAAACTTCATATTCCTGTTTTTTCTCCAGTGAAAATCCACTTCCCACGGTGGAAATTGCTATTCGCAATACAGGCGATGCAGACCAATGGTGTCCTCTGCTAGAAACACTCACAGATGCAGAAATGGAAAAGAAAATTCGAGACCAAGACCGGAATACGAGGTGAATTGATCAAAAGGGCAGACCAGAAAGCACAAAGGTTATATTCTTATTACTTAAACATATTCGAATTTATGCTTTGCAGACGTATGAGGCGATTGGCCAACACTGCGCCTTCGTGGTAGATGGTGTATTGAAGTTTACCTGGAGCCTGCTGTTACTGTAACACTATATGTCCATAGTGTTGGTGAAGCAAAGTCAGCTATCTAATTTTTGGACACTAACACCACTTGCTTCAGCCTTCCTGGAAAAAGCATTGATTCTTGCGACCGTATTTTCACACAAGAAACACTTAACTATATATAGCATGCTGATCCTCTTGTGAGATACGCCTTCTAAATGTAAAACATATTACCTAATATTTACTCAGAATGTATGTTTTGTAAAATAACATCATGTAGGGATTTTTTTTTATTTTAAGAACTACAAATTAAGATGTTGTCAACTTGTTTTCAACTTCGTTCCAAACAGGAAGTGCGTTAGCTTTTATAACATGGCTGAACGCAAAATTAGAGCAAACTGCTTTTCTTTGTCCTGACTTATTCATTTTATATAAGTACAAAGGTAATGTATTGAATTTGAGTTTTCTTTATTTTTCCTATAGTTTAGATTGGTCTTTGCGGATAATGGTGTCATTTTCAGTGACATGGCTAATAAAAAGAGTAAAGCTAAATGTAGATTAAATAGAATACCAATCGAGCACGACATTACCCATCTAGTTTGTTTGGCGCTCATTTACTGTTAAATGCATCAAATATGTATTGTTTTGAGTTGGACCCATTCAACTTCTAAAATATTTGTGCGAAAATGTCAGATATTTCAGTTTAAATTGTGCCTCATATTACATTGTCAATGATCATGAGATGATTTCACATCACTGCTGAAATGTAGCAATGGATGAATGTGTATTATCAAGTTCTCTTTGTATATTTGTGTGTTAGTGGGATCTTTTTTATGTAAATAAATCAAATAAAAACATTATGATAATGTCCTCAGAAGACCTACGACAAAGTAACAAATGCCATACACATTTATTTATTTTCATTATTAGTTATAATGCATCACTTTATCACAGTGTAATTGACAGATTTATTCAGTGTCCTGCACTGGATTTTAACAGTAGAACTTTGTATACAATAACATTAAGAATATTAAAATAGTTTCTTATAAAAATGTCCAATTGCATGGCGGAAGAACTCTTTCTACTATGCAGCCATATACAATTATTACACTTTAAACAGACAAAAATCTTAAGTAAAAAAAAAAAGCACCAAATGTAATCACTGAGAACTGGTGTATCTGACGTGTATGGTACTAAAATAACCAAACCTTCATTCAAACCTGTTTTGTTTGCCGATTATCCATTAAACTATTTGCAACCTGAGTTTCATTGTCAGCGGCCCATGTTACACCAATTCTTTAATGGTTTTTTGTGGCATCAAAGGCTCAATTTACTCAACGCTGGCTCAGAAGCAAATTGATTCTTTTGTAAAGTATTTAAACATTTATAAAAACTAAAAGAAAACATATTTTATGGCAATGTACAAGGTAATTGACAATAGTTTACTGTGTAATATTGTTAATATACACCCCCCCCCACCCACCCCCCCCCTTGATGAAATGTGTGTTTAATTAAAAGACTTAGGAGCAAGCCAAAGAAATCGGATGCCAATACGTCGAGGATAGCCATCCAACACCTTCAACGCGACAGGGTCAAAAACTTCCAATACTGCGTCCCACTCAGGAAATTGGCATATCCTGTGAAAAGAGAGAACCTTTACATCTTTCTATATAATGTAATTGATTTAATCCAAACATCTGCTCTCCTGTCCTTAACCCAACCCACCCCCCCACCCCCCACCCCCCCCGCTTATTTGTCTTGAAACTGACATGCATCTATATGTTTGTGGTTATTATGCCACTCCAGTCAGGCAATGGTAGGAACATTGAGGGTGGACATTCATCCAACTCGTGTTCTCCAGGAGGGTTCGAAAGACCGAGCTAAGACAAAGAAACTTGAAGAGGAGGTCTAAGTACATTGTTTGTATTGTTACCCACTTCCCATTTTAACAGCTGCTTGGGATGTTTGATACAGGCAGACCCGGAGCCTCCACACGGAATCTGGACCCGAGTCTATCTTTCCTCTCAGCATCAAACACCCAGTAGCTCTCACCTGTTACAACAGACAACGATAATAAAAATCAGACTCAGTACAGAAATGTTGGTTAGTGTAGCCTTGCACTCTATTTACTCCTTTTTACATTAAGATTATTTTAAATCCTTTGATACTTTTGTAGATATTAACCATGTGATGTTTTGTGCACTGCATTCAAAGTCCTAGTATCAATGAAGGATTTTGAGATGTACAAACCTTGGAAAGAACCAGATGTTACCAGAGTTGTCCTCATAGACCGCTATCGTAATGTAGTCAGGGATGCCTCTCCTCAGTGTCAAGGGAATTGCCAAAGCCGTGGCGTTCACGTAGAACCAGCCTCAAGTCGTCCTCATCATTGCGAATGCGGACCAAATCATAACTGAGACTTAAAGAAGAAGAAGAAAAGCTCTCCTTCTCGGATCATAGGCACACAGCATCGTAGTTGGTCCGGCAGGCGTCAGGCCATAAGGTAGGCCCGTAGAGTTATGTCAGTTTTACAATAAATCAAGAAGTCACTAGTTACAGCCTTACCATTCCTATATGTCAAGCAATCTCATTTGTCTCTGCAATGTCAGGGGGTGTGTGTCTGGGGGGGCGTTGCATACAAATACTGGATTCCTCTCTTGTCATCTTCATCTGAGCTGCAGAGGGTACGAAATCGCTGTAGAATGGGCACATAACTGCGTCTGGTTCAAGGGAGTGTTGGAGTCCCAGGACATGGCCAAACTCATGCGCTGCCACACTTGAAGGAGATCTCTGTGCCTAAAAAAACAGCATGACATTTTAGTCTGCACATCTGTCATCCATCTGTTGAGCAATCGTGTGCAATACTGTGTTTAAAATAAAATGAACCACTGCAAATACTTTGTAGACACTTTACAACTCCCACTGCTATTTATTATTGTCCATATACTGTATGCTACTGTACATAACTGTCGTCAGCCTGTTCACACACGCGTCAGTCCCAGAACATTGCCAGGTCTCTCTCTGTTCACACTTAACATGGCATTTGTCTCTCTGCATGCTCTGACTACAGCAATGTGCTGCATCATTTAAATGGCATTTTTTTGGCTTTATTTACACATACACATTCTTCCCTGCATTCAGTTCTAGCTTCATTCACACATGTCCCTGCTCTGGTAATAAAATATGTGTGAGAGGCTGAGGCTGTCACCATGTGTGAATGGGGCTATAGGCACTACTTATATAATTCATTTAGGAGCCTTAGAGTTTTTTACGCTACGATTGTCTTTATTATTATTATTCTATTACATTTAGTGCTTATTTTTATTCAAAGTACATTTTATATGTTTCTAGTTAGATTTAAGGCCAATGTTTTGTACAGTTATTTATCTTGCATACATTTTATGCTTTTTATTTTACTGCACTATTTAATTCCATTTCAAACCTGTTGTTAAAGGTGCAATATGTAACTTTTCAGGAGAAAATACCCGCTTGTCTCCATGGAGATCACAAACACTAATTATCATAACATGGACACGTGTTTTATAACTCAAACAAATATCTCTTACTGTGAGCAGGCACGCCTCTCCATTTTAGATCCGACATCTAACTTGGCCTAAAGTTAATCAGCCTGTGCATCACCTTATTGAATAAACTGCTTCTGTCTCCGTGGATCTCGAAAGATAATTTAAATGCCGTACAGTGGAACATTCTAAGCAATGCAGCAATGACATCTCTATGGAGACAAGCAGGTGGGAGACCCTCCAACAGAAACATAATGCAGTACTTAATAAGGTACTTACCAACATCATGAATACCAACAGTCCAGTGCTCATCATAATCAAAATGGACCTCTCCCTCTCTGTGAGTTCGTTCTGGGAAAAAGGCGTGGGCAAGGATTCCCCCAGGACCATCAAAAGGCAAACTGTCACCGTCTAGCCAGTATCTGAAATAAAACACTCCTTTAGTAACCGGCTACATGTGGACTATTAGGTTGACTTCAAGTGATGCCATAACATCATAAAATGTCCAGAGTTTTAAAACCGAAAAACTGGATCCGGACTGGAGGCCAGGTCATAATAGGTTGCATTCAGTATTTCAGATGGGGGGGCTTCCAGTCATAAATGTAATATGGCAAGGTTGTGGACTCAACTTTTGCTTCAGCATTCATACATAACATTAAGATGGCAGGTTTGTAGAGACAATCCCTAACAAATAATGATGATGTTCAACTTGTGTGGATGATACATTTTAATGTTTCCTCTAAAAACAGTGAATCGCTCGTTAAATTAAATAGGCCTCGTCCTCCGTATGAAATTATGACAATTCATAGAACGTGAACATAACCCTATGGGAGATTTACTGTTTTTGAAAAAGAAATATCCAAAACACAAGAACCAAACATTAAACCTTTTCATTATTGTTAGTGATTGGAGCCTCCAAAACTTGCAATATTAATCGTTATGGGCTTAGAGTCCTGACAACAATAACATTTTTGGATCTGAATAACTTTCTGAGGCTACAGTGGAAAACAAAACACTTTTGTTTATTCATGCTGTCAGCGAGGAGGTTGAACTTTGTGCCAGTTTTTGGTTGTTCATATGGCTAGGCCCAGTAATTACTGCGATATCAACCATAAAAACAAGTCAACAAAATCTCCAATCTAAAGCAAATTCCATCATAGAATTCAGACCTGCTCCAGTTCAGTTTTAAACTATAGGCGTTTTATAATCTTGATAGAAATCATAGAAATTATAGTAACTTGCAATGCGGCTAGACTGAAAAGTCTTACCTGTTGAAGTCAATGACAATGTCGGCTTTGTCTGACATGACTTCAGTGAAAGTTAAAGGCGTCACTGCACCCCAGACTCTGAAGGCCTGGTCCAAAACATTGCCGCACTTTATCCTCACTCATCTGCCAGGGGAAACGCACAATCCTACACAAAAATGTACACAGTCAAAACACAATTGACCCATCCTACACAAAATACACATGCAAAACACAATTGACCCCTTTTTTTTTATTTGCCTGAGCAATGTAGCAATGTGCAAAAGCGTGTTGAATTTAGAGGTAATAAACCTGGGTAATGCTCACATAAACTATACATTTAAGGGTTAGTACTTGCGTGAGTTAGCTATGTCCCATTGAATATAAGATTAATAACAAACTCTTCATAAGACAGGCCTATTGCAGATCCTACAACTGTTTACTCAACTTGTAAACACCTTTAGTGGTGTGCAACTTCCAGCTTCTCTTCTCTGTTAATACTAAGACAGTTTGTTTGGTGCTATGCTATTGAAATCATTCTTACTCCTGATGTGTTTTTGGTCAAATTGTGAGTTATAGTACTTTCTTTACCTGTATGTGAGGTCAGTCTTTTCCCAGCGCCCTCCAAATAGTGCAAAACGTTTCTTGCGATGCTGCCTGCTCTGTCCGTCCTTCTTTTTTTTCTTCATGCTGTTAGTACGACAGATCTACTCTTAACAATGTGTGATAATCTGGTACTCCACAGCGAGGCCTCTTCCACTCATTACTAGTGTCATTACTGGGGAACACTAATGACATCAAATAATGTTTGTCATTTAGTGTTGTCTGTTCATGCCTTTCCCTCTTTTTCTGACCCACATTTTTGTGGCTGTGAGGCCCTCCCTGCAAAACATCAAAGCATTTCATGAACAACATGGAGTCAAGTGTTTGTATAATTCTTGTTTAAATTACGCTACACACACAGATATTTGTCCAAAAAAAAAAAAAAAGCAATGACCTGAGGTAATTCTGAGTCAGTGCGGCATGTTTGGGCCAATAAGGGATTGAAACAAAATGTGGATCAGGTTTCTTCAAATACTCAGAAAGTATAACATGGCCATTCCATAGGTTACATACATAGTACTGCTGGGTGCAAAAGCCTGTTTTGCTGAGGTGACTGTTATAACATGGTCAGCTGTGCCGCTTTTAGCCTATGATTGTTGTTAGTTATGCTCATGTTCAAAGTCGCTGAGTGGACTCTTTTAATTCTTGCACAGCCAACAGATGCAAATAAGTTACATTTATAAAATATTTAAGCATTTTTAAGACTGAAATGCTTACAATTATTGACAAAGAATGTAGGTCCGTACCCAACTGATAGTGGTGAAACTGTTTTTAATCTAGTATTTTTATTATATCTGCTCTAAATGTAACTGTTGTGAGACCACCAACACTTTATTTTCCAATTTTACTGAAAGACTAATACACAATAGGTCTATGAAATGAGAACCAACCACTGACTGAGTGCCAGGATATAACTGGCTCTGCATAAAGTGCACCCTGCAAACAACCTGAAAACAATCTCACCACATGTTTTAGATTATGCTTGATGAATCCCTTTGAATCAATATAGCCAACAAATGGTGTAGAGATATTTCATTGCCTCAGCAAAAAGTGTTTCCACAGACTATGCTGATTTGACAAACTGTAAATGTAAGGTGAGTGACAGTCAAAGTCAGTAACCAATTTCATATGTGCTGAAACAAAGCTGTGTGTTTGATGCGAATTCGAGGCATGAGCAAACGTGTTACAACAAGTCTCTCTGACTCCCATCCAGAAGCATCAGCAAGGTGGTCTACAAAGCACACCCTTGTTGTATCTTTGTACAATAGAGGTGTAGATTCACATACTATATGTTTTTGTCACCTATATTTTTTAACTCAAGTGTTAACATGAATGCAGGTGTAATAATAATCATTATCATTAATATATTTTCTCAGTTTTTGTCAAGAGAGTAGACAGGTTGAGCCGATGTCTGGAAATTCCCTGTTTGGGCATGACATCACAACGTCTGCAACTATAACCAGTGGATGCTGAGGTGACAGTAGGTAGCTAATTACTGAGTTTACATCAACGACTACAATCCCTAGGTAATATAGGCAAGTCCCATGGATGAGATAAGAGGGCTTTGCATTTGCTAAGCATCTTTTTGAATTGTGACAGTATGTGGTGTCATAACAGTTCAAGCATCTGCTAAACACTCACAGGTTAATTTGAAAACAACTATAAATCATTTGCTTCTGCTCATAAAGTTGGCTTTTTTTTTCCATTGGGTGGCCTTACACCCACAATAACACATTTGGAGTTAGGGCTTGACTGTATGATTTGGAGATTAAACTGTCAACAATGAGTTTGATGGACTTTATTAAACAATAAGAACATAAATATCTGGGATTATAAAATGGAGAGTGGTTTCCATGGCGTTGTCCCATTTGACAGGACACAATGTTTTGGTTTTTTGTCCAATTGATGCTCATAATATTGTGCATTTCTGAGTGCCTGCCCCATGTCTCACTCAACTCTAATTTGCCCTCATCAGCAAATTTTCTATACCAATCCAGATGCCAGGTGGCTTGTTTCTGCCTGTAAAAAGAGTCACAATTCACTCATGTTGTTGACAGACACATCCAATAACATCTGGCTTCCTTCAAGAACCTATATTAAATGACCTGTCTAAACATAGAATGCATTGTACTATGAATGCATTGCAATGTATCCTTTCAACCAATATGCAACTAAAACAAAGCATCCTTTACTGAAATACATTTCAAATAAAGTTAGGAAAACAAATGACAGCATTTGTGTCCTATTAGAACGGCTTTGGTGTACAATGAATGCAGACAAACGCCATTTAATAATTTGACTAAACATTAACACAAATTTTTTTTAAAAATGTATTCTTGATTATGAATTTGTGTTTACTTCTCATTTATCATACCGCTCATTTCAATGAAATTCTGTTTTTCTTTTTTCTTTTCCAGTTGCACTCACCTGTTGCTGAGACTTGAGTTCGTACAGCGGCAAAGAGTGAATAAAGACAAAAAGTTGCAATGGCAAGATGCTGCAGCACAACAAAATCATCTGCATCTCGCTGGTTTTCTTAAGTCAGTAAAAGCTACAGATGGAAATCCCGGAGCTGATGAAGCCGCATCCACTTACGGTGAAATGAATGAACACAGGCGGACCCTCCTTAAATGTTGTCATCCCGAGCAGCCTACTACGCCAGCCACTTAACCCTTTATAACCCATTAGGCCTGTGCAGATAAACTCTAATGAAGCCATTCATTTGTGTATAGTAAGGACATAAAAACCTACAACATAACACAGTTAACCATTTATATAGCTTCACAATGAGTCTGCAGGAGACACCAAGATGTCCAAACTAGATGGACATTTTATGTTTCTACTATTTATGCTCATTATTGGAATATCTTCCATGTCAATTCATACAAAACACTTACAAGGAAAATAAATTAAATGTAAATTGAGGACACGTCATTGTTATAAACCACACACTTTGCGGGAGAGCGAGCGTTCAGAGCACAAAGGATGTTTAACCAGATGTTTAACCAGATGTTACTTTTCATGGCGGCTGGCAGCCAACTGAAAAGGTGCATTTAAGATAAGATAAGATCACCTTTATTTGTTGCAACAAAGATTAGGTATAGAAACAGATTAGGCAGAAGTATAATAATAAAAACGGATCACAGAGAGAGAAAGAGAGACTTTACACTCACATTTATTAACAGTTTATTTTTAAAACCACACACACAACAAATCAGTGAAACATCATCAGTCCCGTTTTCAGCGCTACAAAAATAAAAGTAGCCCCCCCTCCCTCACTGCACACAGCGCCCCCCTCACTGTCCACACGCACTCAAACTCCTCTAGCGCCCCCACCAGTGCGCTGTACACATGTTCAAGTCTGACTCGTGCTGTGACCAGTTTCTTTAAAAGTTCCACAGGGTCCGAACAGCCCGACCCAGCTGCCTGGTTCCTCCGAGTGAGCCAGATGCTCATTTTGGCCTGACCCAATAAAAAGTTTGTTAAAACTGCAGTTGGACGCTGTGCTGACGAGTCCCTGGGTCCAAACACAAACATCTCCCTGGATGGGGTTTGGCCCAGTCTCTGGAGCCAAAGTCGCAGGAGTGCAAAAAGGGCAACGAGCCGTGGGCAGGACCACCACAGATGTTCCAGTGTCTCCTCCTGATGACAGGAGACACAGCGGCTGTCCGATCTTGGGTCAAAGCGTGCCACATGTCTGTTGGTGGACATGGCCCCATGCACCACCCTCCACTGGAGATCTGCACAGTGTTTCTCTATGGGGGGGCGGTACAGGGACCTCCAGCTGCCCCGCAGAGAGGAGCCTGGTGCCAACACCCTCGACCACCTGGACTCAGGTACACCAGCCAAGGCGGCTTTGTGGAGGACTTTGGTGGAGATGCGGTACAAGTCCTTCTTTTCCACTGTGGACACTCCTGGGAGGACAGGGGTGTCAAACAATAGAAGGCCTCTGATGTTGTCTTGTGTCCCTCCAGCAGCCCTCACAGACAGAGGGGGGAAGGACGCCAGTTGGTTTAATGAGAGGAGTCCATAAAGGCCCAGTTCATCCCTGAAACGCACTGGGAGTCCACACTGCACCTCCTGCAACAGTCTCTGCAGCACCCGCTCAGACCTCACCCCAGTTTCTTGACTCAGGTGAGCCGCACTCTTCCACCCTCGTTCAGTTCTTAAGTCAACCAGCTTGGTCAGTCCTGCTGCCACGAACGCCTGTCTCACCTGTGCTGAACCCAACAGGCTGCTCGTTACCATGGTGTTATAAAACAGGGGTTCCTGGCCAGCATGTCCATATGGCTCCTCCCTGGAGCAGTCAAGCACCGAGCTCCAGGCTCTCAGCACAGAGCGATAAAAGCCTGAAGTTCTCGACAGATCCACTCTTTTAAGGTCCAGGAGGAATAGATGTTTGTCAAATTTCAATCTCTCGACTTCCTACAGCAGGACTGCCGCTGTCTATGTCCACAACTGCTGAGGACCATAGAGGAACCGCTGCACAACTCTAAGGCGAGGCGCTGCCAAACGGCCATAAAGGTCCACCAACCCCTGTCCTCCTTCATCCAAAGGCAGGTAAAGCACCGCAGCCCTCAGCCAGTGGAAACCTCCCCAGTCGAAATCCACCAGCCTCCTTTGAATGTTTTCCACCACAGAGTCTGGAGGTTGCAACACAGTGAACCGGTGCCAGAGACAGGAGGCAGCCAAAGTGCCACCATAACTCTCCCCCTGTAAGACAGCTGGGGCTGGACCCAGGTCCATCGAGACAATCGGGCCCTCAGCTTTTCCTCCAGACCTGCCCAGTTCTTAGTTTGAAACAGCTCGCTCCCCAGATACACTCCTAAGCACTTGATCCCATCAGTGCTCCACTGCAGCCCTGTTGGAAGGGTGGGTCTCACCTCCTGTGCCCACTGTTCAAGACTGTTTATTTGTCCCACAATGGGGAAATTCGAGTGTTGCAACAAAGATTAGGTACAGAAACAGATAAGGCAGAAGTATAATAATAAAAACGGATAACTTAGAAAAAAAAATCTTAAAAATAATAACACTCTTATTTATAGCTGTCATATGGACAGAAAATATTGCACAGGGATGATAGACATTATGTCACAGTATTGCACAGGATTATGAAAGATGAATGACACTTTCAGGACTAACAGTGTTACCGCCACCCACTGTAGTTGTACGTCTTCAAAGTTAGTGAAAGACAGAGAAAGAGAGAAAAAGAAGAAAGAGAGACCGAGAGAGACAGAGGAAAGAGAGAAAAAAGAAGAAGAAAGAGTGGGAACAGTGGTGTGGCAGCGTGGAACCCGAGAGAGAAGAAAAAGACAAGAGGATAGGAGGGAAGAAAAAGAAGGGATGGAAAAAGCTAAGGGATCCGAGAGAAGAAAGAGAGAAAGAGATAAGAAGGAGAAGAGAAGAGAGAGAAGAGAAGAGATGTATGGATAGAAAAGAGTATGTACAGTGAGAAGATGGAGGAGAGAGAGGAGAAAGGAAAGATAGAGAGATAAAGAAAAATGAGAGTAGAAAAAAAAGGAGAGAAGAAAAAAAGGAGACAGAAAGAGAAAAAGAGGAGAGAGAGGAGTAGTGGGAGGAAAGAAAGAGAGATAGAAAGAAAGAAGAGAGAGAGAGAGAAAAAGCAGACGCGACGACAAAGAGAAAAGAGAAGAAGAGACGAAGATGAAGAGAGAGAGACCCATAGAAAGAGAGAGAGAGAGAGAGAGAGAAGAGAAAAAAAAAGAGAGAGAAAGAGAGAGAAGAAAAAGAAAAAGCAAAGTAAGAGAAGAGAGAGAGAAAAGAGAAGAGAGAAAGAAAGAGAGAGAGGAGGAAAAGAAAGAGAGGAGAGAAAAACAGAAGGAGAGAGGAAAAAAGGGAGAGGGAAAAAAGAAGGAAGAGAAAAAAAGAAGAGAAGAGAAGGAAAAGAAAAGGAGAGAAAAAAAAAAGGAAAAAAGAAGAAGAAGAGGAGAAGAAAAGAAAGAGGGAAAAAGAGAGGGATAAGAAAGAAAGAGAGTAGAAAAAAGAAGAAGAAGAAGAAAAGAAGAGAAAAGAGAAAAAAAAAGAGAAAAGAGATAGAAAGAAAGAAAGAGAGAAGAGAGAAAGAAGAGAAGAAAGAAGAGAGAGAGAGAAAAGAAAGAGAATGAGAAGAAAAGAAGAAGAGAAAGAGAGAGAGAAGAAAGAAAAGGGAGAGAAGAAAAGAAGAAGAAAGGAGAGAAGAGAGAGGAGAAAAGAGAAGAAAGAGAGAGAGGAGGAGAGAGAGAGAAAGAAAGAGAGAGAGAAGAGAGAAGAAGAGAAAGAGAGAAGAAAGAGAGAGAGAGAGGAGAGAAAGAGAGAGAGAGAGAGAAAAGAAAGAAGAGAGAGAGAGAAGAAAGAAGAAGAGAAAGAGGAGGAAAGAGGGAGAAGGAGGAGAGGAGAAGAGGAAGAAAGAAGAGAGAGAGAGAGAGAGAAAGAGAAAGAAGAAGAAAGAAGAAGAGAGAGAGAGAAGAGAGAGAAAGAGAGAAGAAGAGAGAGAGAAGAAAGAGAGAAGAAAGAAGAGAGAGAAAGAGAGAAAGAAAGAGAGAGAGAGAGAAGGAGAAGAAAGGAGAGAAGAAAGAAGAAGAGAGAGAGAGAGAGAAAGAGAAGAGAGAAGAAAGAAAGAGAGAAGAGGAGAGAGAAGAAAAGAGAGAGAGAGAGAGAAGAAGAGAGAAGAAAGAAAAGAGAGAGAGAGAGAGAGAAGAAAGAGAGAGAGAGAGAGAGAGAGAAGAAAGAGAGAGAGAAGAAAGAGAGCGAGAGAGAAAGAGAGCGAGTTTAACCAGATGTGGCAGATCAAATGAAAAAGGCTCTGTTTCTGTTCTTTTCTATATTATGTATCAGCGGTGCAGCATCTAGCCTGCTCTTGTAATGTCTTAGTTTGGTAGATTTGCGCTTCTCAAACGTAAAGTAAACATTAATAATTACTTCGTAAATGTTACTTTTTAATGTGTGTATTTGTATGGCTATAATGTTGTTTACAGTAAAGTTAACGTGGGTGAACATTGATAATATGTGACACGCAATAAAGTATTGTTTTATTCTTTAGGTAAATACAGGATGTTATTGGTCTATAGTGAAGCAGCGGTAGAGGAAGAAGAAAGAGGAGCTAACCTAAGCTAGCCGTATTAGCATTAGCCTTCCCATAATGGCGCCTCTGGACCTAGATAAGTATGTCGAAATAGCAAGACACTGCAAATACCTACCAGAGAATGATCTCAAGGTGGGTTTACCATTTATTAATGTACATTACGACTGGCTCTAGCTTTAAATGTCTGTATCCCTCTTGTCAGAATAGTACGTTTTAGTTAGCTTAAGTAGCATGACCGACAACAAGCTAGCAAAACTGGGAGAACGGTGTATTTTTTGTTGTTGCTTTCTTTAATAATATGGTTTTTGAATGGGATTGTTTGGTGCGTTTGTTATTTTAGTATCTTGCACAGCCCTGTGTGGCATGTGCAGATGTGGTCAAATAAAACGCATGTAGCGTCGGTTGGTAATTTCAGCATCTGACAAACAGACGTTTATGTGCCTAATCTTACCTCTTCAGATCTTGACATAGTTTATCTGCCTCAACAGTTATGATAACTTTGTTATGGTTGGTGTTTGATAACTGCTATGTCTTTTCAGAGACTATGTGATTATGTGTGTGATTTACTGTTGGAAGAATCCAATGTACAGCCAGTGTCTACTCCTGTTACAGTGTGTGGAGACATCCACGGACAGGTAACGTTTATATAATCTAACAACCAAACTATGGATAATGTCCTAATAAACATGTTGTATCTGTTTGTCTAGTTTTATGACCTGTGTGAACTCTTCAGAACCGGGGGGCAGGTTCCAGACACAAACTACATTTTTATGGTAATACACTTTTTTCCATCTACCACATAAGCAGATGTTTCTCTTCAAAATGTTATGATATTAGTTTTCTGCTGTTTATTTATGCTAACTAAACATCGTCCACATTTATATTTTGAGATTGGTGACTGATTTAGCTCTGTAGTTGAAGTATCCTGATTACGATAATCAGAGGATATTTTGTAAATCCAATAGAGATGTGCTAAAACAGATCTTTAATATACATGGGAGTTCTGTGTATCAGACAAATGACTATAATTATTACTGTGTAATTATATATACACACATATTATTTTTTATTTGCAGCATTTTGAGATAGATATTTTTATTCTAGTCAATACACCCTATATTCAAATTTTGCACATCTTCAGAACAACTTTCACAATAATATTGATCATTTTATATATTTCCCTCTTCTAATTATATTCCTATTGATTTTTATTCTTTTAGGGGGACTTTGTAGATCGAGGATATTATAGCTTGGAGACATTTACACATCTTCTTGCTTTAAAAGCGAAGTGGCCTGATCGCATCACTTTACTACGAGGAAATCATGAAAGCAGACAAATAACACAAGTGTATGGGTTTTATGGTAGGAAATGGTTGTAGTATAATCAATTGTACTGGATGTTTACATAAATATTTATTTGCATTTTGTTATGATTTTCAGATGAGTGCCAAACAAAATATGGCAATGCAAATGCCTGGCGATATTGCACCAAAGTTTTTGACATGCTAACTGTTGCAGCTGTAAGAATTTCTCTTTCATTCAAGTGATGTTTGTAATACTGAGATGCAATATGAGTTTGTGTTATTTAAAGTTGAGGCCCAGTCAAGATATGTGAAGTATGCCGTTTACATGATGGACATGTTCTTTTTAAGATGTGATTGGATTTCAGGGAAAGCATTTAGTAATTGACTAGACTTGAATTTAAATGTGTGATTTTTGCCAGTGTTTCTGACATTCAAGTGATTCAGCTGAGCTTGTTTTAACAATCCTTTTTTTTGTTCAGTTGATAGATGAGCAGGTCCTGTGTGTTCATGGTGGTCTTTCGCCTGACATTAAAACTTTGGACCAGATTCGTACAATAGAACGCAACCAAGAGATTCCTCACAAGGGCGCCTTCTGTGATCTTGTGTGGTCAGATCCAGAAGATGTAGACACCTGGGCCATCAGTCCACGTGGTGCAGGGTGGCTATTTGGCTCCAAAGTAACAAATGAGGTACCTTTTTAATACCATGTTGTTTTAGGGCAAATTGTCAAACCACCTTGCTATCAGTTACTAACCAATGTTTTTGTTTTTTATTATTTAGTTTGTGCACATCAACAACTTAAAGCTCATCTGTCGGGCACATCAGCTGGTTCATGAAGGGTACAAGTTTATGTTTGATGAAAAATTGGTAACTGTGTGGTCAGCACCAAACTACTGCTACCGCTGTGGGAACATTGCTTCCATTATGGTTTTTAAAGACGTAAATAGACGAGAGCCGAAGCTGTTCCGGGCTGTCCCTGACTCGGAGAGGGTTATACCGCCTCGAACCACGACACCTTACTTCCTTTAATTGACACCACCTCTGTTGTCCTGAAAATGTATTTATATGCAACAGATTTTACGAAATATAACTCTGTTTTCAGGTTAAAGTATCTTGATGGCTTTGCTCCTGTAAAATCATTTTTAATTAAAATATTATGTCACGCATTGTGTCCTAAAGATGCATTTTAACATTTTGATCCAATATCCCTCTTTAAATAAAATCTTTATATATTTCTGGCTTACTGTGGTATATATTGAACACAATTTTGTTGCTGACCACAATTTTTAGGGGAAAAATCTGCTTTTTCTGAACCCACTAGTGAGACTATTTCAACTAAATGATCATATTAAGTCCTGATAAGTGAATTTAATTTCCTAGTCACTTGGCTACAGTGTAAAGGTTCATTTAGAAAAGTACCTTTTATCTACTTAAACATGGTGACAAAGTGTTGCAGATCATTGTGCCTAATTTGAATGCAATACTATTTACACTGAACAGTGCCGGTAAATGCCTGCATACCTCATGTAATTTGTTGTGTGTATAGTGGATGATGTTTCTGTTTTGTAATCTTAATAAACACATTCATGGTAAAAGTTGTTTTTGAGTCTTACTGTGAAATCTTTGACCCGGAAATAGCTAGCTTGCGCGGGTGGAGCAGATTCTGCCGTCTCCTCAGCCTCCTTGATTGTCAGTGCATCATCCCGTGCACCAAAGCTGCGATCAGTGGTGGTCTTGTCCAGACCGGGGGGCGATGTACGCGTTACACTGGTCCAGGGTCAAAGGCTCTCTCTGAGATGTCCGCAAAGCCTTTCACCGAGAGAAAGAAAGCCTTTGGCGGCTTTTGCTCTGATCTGTGAGCATCTGCGAGCTGCTCATCCTTTTATATTTGGGATTTTCGGCTGCTGAGGTAAGACATGTGACTGACTCAAGCTGACATTAAGATTGCTGCTTTAGCCAAGCAGTGTTACCTTTGTTTCTATTTTTCTAGAACAGCACGACAGTAATATATGAGCAGTATTGGAGTGATTAATTAGTGAAGGTTACTGTTCAGTGACAGAGGAACTCTAAATAGGGTGGCTATTTTCTTATCAGTGACCAGGTTTGACAGGAACAGGGCAGATTTAGTATATTATTAAATGTTACATTTGTGTTTTAGAATTTATGAAATGAGGCAATAATTTAAGAATTTCCTTTTCCTCCCGGTTATTATATATATATATTTAATATGTGGTGGTACTAGTCTTAAAAGCATCTGCATTTCTAGTTGCTTCATTCCTACACACAGGAATCCAGTGTGTGCTCTTTTAAAATGAATGAATCTTATATGATAATTATTTACACTTTTGTAGGCTCACAGTATATTTGCCATACAATATTTTAAATTGTCATCAGATAATAGTTGTGACATGAGTGTGCTCCGACCTGATTGCACATCCACGAGCTTTGGTTTCAGCCTTTGCGAATATGAATCTGGGACATCCCAGGTCACCCTAAAAAGGTGGCCATGTGATGCATTTTCTCCATAGTTTCGCACGTCTGTTAATATTAAAGTAGGGCAACTGTAATACAGCAATCAGAGGCTGTTAACCCATCCCTTTCTTTTTTTTTTTTTAAGGTAATAAATCTGTCCTGGGATTGGAATCAGCACTGTTCAACACTGCTATTTAATGAAAAATATATACAATTGTCGGTGTCAGAAAATGTTCAACCCCCAATAATCATTGACAAAGCCTTATTTGTTTTTTAACACTGCTAACTCACATTAATTTTATTTGATTTTATGATATGAAATCTATTTGTAACAATACATTTATAAGTTAACAATCAATGTATTGCTTTGAACCAGGTTAAGAAGATATCATGACTGGAGCTGAGACTGATGATGATATTCCCTTAGGGGAACGAAAAACTGTCACTGACTTCTGCTATCTCCTGGACAAATCCAAACAACTCTTCAATGGCTTGAGGTCAGATTTTCATGTATTTCAGGCTCTTATTACTTGTGCGCCACTGACCCTTTTATTCTGCCAGGCCTTTTATACTTGGCTTTTATAATTTTATTTGATCTTTTCCATTAATAGCACTAGCCTAAAATTGTTGCAAACTATTTACATCATTTAAGATATGATTTGACGTCAGTATCTATAAAATATATTATTCACGAAGCACATTTAATGATAAGAAGTTAAGCCTCATCAAGTCACCAAGTAGAAAATGTGGAAAAGGATGAAAGGCGTGCCAAGTAAAGACAAGGACTGAGTTTCTTCTAGTGGGTTATATACATTGATGTTGTAACCTCCCATAGTCATGTGACAAATGTTGCTTCCAATGAGGAATCTGCTCTCTGCTAATGTCACTGTGAACAACATTTTAACTACTATTACTGTTACTATTACTGCTAACAAAAAGGAATGAACAAAACAAACCCAAAACATAAAAAAAACGATTTGACATTGCAGCAGCGATGAGAAATGCCAGGTTTTCCAGTGATTGTAATAGTCAGTCATTCAAATATCAAAGTATATATCATAGTACAGTGGACTGGAAGTCACTTTTAAGGTGACTTCCAGCCATATCAAAGGTTTTGCTCAAGAAAAGAATGTATTTTAATTCTGGGGGTTTATCTGTAACTCAGGACATAATATCTGGTTGGGCTCCACGTGATTTGAAGTGACGATCTTGTGAATCCATGATTTTGATCATAAAGTCATATTGTTCAGGCTTTAGTCAACGTGATCACATAAACTGAAAGTAAACTGTCTATTTCTGTCTTATGTGCATTGGCTGATCCAACTTTATTTATAATGCACTCTTAAAAACAATGCAGTTGACCCAAAGTGCAGAAGAAAATTGGTAGAAAAATACAACATTTCCACAAAAAGCCAGGAATAAAATGTTTTTCAAGAACCAATTTAAAAACTGAAAGTGACTCAACTTGTCTAAGGTGCATTTTAAAGTCCCCTCTTAGTTTCCCCTTGGTTTTGAAGACTAGCAATAATCAGAGATGGGTAGTGTAACCAAAATATGTACTTCAAGTAAGTAATATTACTCAAGTAGAAGTAAAAAGTAGTGACACAAATAATTAATAAAAAGTATTTGGAGAAACCGCTACTTGAGTGCTGATTAACAGGTAACACTATTAACAAGTAGGAGTAAAAGTATGGTGCCAGGAAACTATTCTGAAAAGTACAATTTCTTCAAAAAGGTCCGATAGATGCAGTGGGGCAAGACATTTCATTTGTCATTATGTGCACATTATCCACTTTGGTCAATTAATATTGCATTTCTTCCATTTCTTTCATCGTTACATCATTAGGGATGTCACACTATCAAATTTTAGTGTTACGATTATTATTGTGAGAAAAAACCTCACGATTGAACGATTATTCACAATTATTATGACAGTGAAATCTTTCATTTTCTTTTATTGCCGTGGTCTAACGTCTTACTATTCCTCAAGTTTGTGACCAGCTTTATGAAATTGAACTTTCTGAAAGACAAAAAAGACTATAGATTGAACTAAAAATACCAAATAAATTTTGCTTCTAAAAAAGTCCCGATTATAATTTTTTGTTTTTACGATTCTGAATAATCACGATTATCGATTAACCAAATAATCTGGACATCCCTATACATGATGTGTGTGGCCATTTTTGAGTAAGATTAAGAGTGCAACGTGTTTAAAAGGGAGAATGGAGAAGGCTACGCATTTTCTAATTCAAACAGAAATGAACAGATAGCCAGCGCCGCAACCTTTAGAATGGGCGAGATGTACTGTAATAATCCTCCACCATCTTCTTGTGCAGAGATCTTCCTCAGTATGGACACAAGCAGTGGCAGTCATACTTCGGACGGACCTTTGATGTCTATACAAAGTTGTGGAAATTTCAGCAGCAGCATAGGTATTTATCACCAGTAATTTATATATTATCTTGTCTAGTTTGACTTCTTTTTGTTGTCACTATCATCCTCTAATGATTGTACTGATTATTCAAATTGACAGGCAGGTTTTGGACACACGTTATGGGTTAAAAAGGTGGCAAATTGGAGAAGTCGCATCTAAAATAGGGCAGCTGTACTACCACTATTAGTAAGTTGTATTAATGACACTTATTTTCAGTACATTTTCGTAATACTGGAAGAGCCCACTTTCTGTTCTTACTCCTGACAGCCTTCGTACCTCAGAAACAAGTTACCTGAATGAGGCCTTTTCATTTTACTCAGCCATACGACAACGCTCCTACTATTATCAAGTAAACAAAGAGGGCAGGTATGTAACTGTCTCTTTTGTTTGGAACTGATATGATTCAACATTAAAACACATTATCTTGTTTGTTTGTTTTATTATTAGGCCAGAATTGGTTGTGAAAAAGCTGCGTTATTACGCACGTTACATCGTTGTCTGTTTGCTGCTGAACAAGATGGACCTGGTGAAAATATTGGTGAAGGTAAGGAAGAAAAATCATTTGCAGTGACCCTTGTACCGTGTGCCTCTCCAACCTAACCTCACAGACCCTCAACCGTTAACAATTCAAACAAAGTGTCACATATAGCCCCCTTAAAGTGCATCTGAAACTTTAGAAACTCAAACCATGCTTCACCTGCACTTTAAGGGGTTACTCTGAGCTGTCCATAATTTAAGACTAAGAATAAAGGGCAACATTACCGCTAGATTAATTCACGTAAAAGTGCTGTTAACCTGAGATTTTGTTTTGATATTTTCTTAAACAAAGAATGTTAGGCTTTGTTTTTAGGCTTACAACAGCAAATCTTGTTGTTTGATACGCTGTCAAAGCCAAGGTGCTTATATTTGGTGACAACAAAATCTCGACTTAAGTACGCACATTAACAAGTGGAACTTCTCATCTCTGAAACCCGAGGGCCACATGAATCCGAAGCTGTAACCTAGCAACCATGCTGTACACGAGGGACAAATAAAAGTACATTTGTCCAATAAATGTTAACTCTGGACTAACATTTTATGGAATTCTGTTCACTATCCTCGATCTATAGCTTCAATATATTAGAACTCAGCTCTAATTTTTTCGTGTTCTTTCACTACTGCCACGTTGACTGCTGTAAAACTATCAAAAATATTTATCACAGCTTTTATCCCACCAAACTAGAAAAACATGAAAACCTGTCCTCTGCACTCGCGTTAAATAAAGATACGGCAAATGTTACGGTAGATGTGTGTCCACCTGACCGTCCAAGCTACTGAAATACTGTGTTGCTTACCTGCAGGAGCTGTCTGATGAAATTGAGGATTATACACAACGGTTCAACACAGAGGATCAACTCGAGTGGAACTTGGTGCTACAAGAAGTTGCCACTTTTATTGAGGTATATTATGCAGACTTGACTGAAAAGAAACTAGAAACAAAGATGCAACATATGTTGAATTATGTTTGTCCCTCCCAATAGGCTGACCCAGTTGTGATCCTGAATGACAACAATTCTGTTATTGTCACCAGCAATCGGCTGCATGAAGGAGGGGTGCCACCCCTAGAACAAGGCATGGTGGTTGGGCAGCTTGTCCTGGCCGATGCACTAATCATCGGCAACTGTAACAATCAGGTTTTAACACAATAATAGCTTTTCTACTTTTCACAAACTTTGGTATGATTTATTTTTCTTTTCTTTTTTTGGCCCTATAAAGCCAATTTTAACATAATCTGTTTTTTCAGCATGTAGTGCATGATGGATCTGATGTTTAGCTTAACTTGGCCAGCCAGCCCTGTCGACTTTTGAGAAAACAAGAGCATTCTACCCATAGCGAGTTTCCTACAGGTTTTCAGAGTCGCCTAAAAAAAAAAAAGAATCTTTGATAAACATTTATTTGTGTTTTGTGCTTTTGTTCATTTTGCTGTTGTCTAGTGTGAGGTCTTAAAATGTATACGTTTATATTTGTATAGTAAAACCAGCTTCAATTCACTGTACATGCATGAGGTGCTGCCATAATAGTGTGTTTTGTTCATTTGGACTGTACCAGAGTCAGTTTGGCTGGCATTGGTCTTTCCTCTTTCTGTTTTATAAAGTTGTTCCCATTTGTCTGTTTTAGGTCAAATTTAGTGAGTTAACCATTGATATGTTCCGGATGCTTCAAGCTTTGGAAAGGGAACCTGTGAATTTGGCTACGCAAACCTCAAAACAGGGAACACTGGTAAGTGCAGAAATGCCATATATACCATGATTTTATTTCATTATTATATTACTATAATTTAATATGACATTTTGGATCACTGTAGGGACTAAAATTACTTAATTTTCACAGGAACCCATTGAAAAACCTGCAAAAAGGGAGAACCCCCACAAATACCTTCTTTACAAACCAACATTTAGCCAGCTGTTTACGTTCCTGTCAGCTTCTTTTAAGGTTTGTTTCATTTGTGCATTCTGACTATATATTATTCATACCTAATTTAACTGCTGTTGGCTTTTCCTGTATATTTTTCTCAAGGAATTACCTGCAAACAGTGTTCTGCTGATTTATCTTTCTGCCACTGGAGTCTTCCCGGCAGGTCATTCAGTTTACGAAGGTAAAGCCTTGGAATCCTATGTCCTTCTTTTTGATTGGTTATAACATGCCCTGTTGTCATTAGGACCATTTGATTTTGGAGGAGTTCTCACAAATACAAATCGAGATGTTGTCAATGGTGAGACGATGCAAAAAAGAAATCAAGCCCAAAAAGAAATGCACTGGTGAGTAAAATCACATCAGTTTATACTTAAATACTGCCATTTTTCTGATAATATATTCTTACATAGAATATTTCCAGTCAGACCTAATGTTGGTTGTATGTGTATCTCCAGTCTTCATCCAGGAGACTTGTTTCCTTTTACGCGTAAGCCTCTTTTTGTCATTGTGGATTCTTCCAACAGTACAGCCTACAAGGTAAGCAAGTGTTAATAGTAAAATCATTATGCGTCGTAAACATGACGTAAACATGTGTAAAAACAATACTTATTGTTATTCTTCCCTTTATAAGAATTTCACAAATATGTTTGGCCAACCATTGGTGTGCCTGTTATCACCTACTGTGTATCCTAAAAGTGTCCAAGGTAAGAACTTACAATATTTTGTTTTGAATTGTTAATTGCCATGACAACAGTGCTAGACTTTCATCTCTCTGTAGCCCATGAATAGTTTGAAAATGATGCTCACATGTTGTTTTACTGTCTTTTAACATTGTGATGGTCACCAGATCAGTCTCAGCGTGGGAGTCTCTTCACGCTGTTCCTCTACAGTCCGCTGCTGGCCTTCTCCTCCGTGTGTGGCCTGAACAGTGTGCGACAAGGGCTGTGGGAGCGCGCACAAGAGTTCCTGTGTAAGGTTTATCATGACATTGGACAGCTGATCACCCGGTCAAGATCTATTGGTACTATTCTTTCTTTGCACTTACACTTATACTCTATATTTCTCTTAAATATATTTCAAATGTAGTAAAGTATTAACTGTTTATCCATTATACATCTGTGCTCCGTTAGCTGACAGGAGTGTGTGACTTTTTGCAGTTATGTACACAGTGTTGACCCAGAAGTGAGATATTTAGACCTATTTTTTTTTTTTTTTTTTTTTTTTCAGTACAGATCAAGGCCTTTTTACAATTCTTTGGTGACGAGTTCCTTCGACTGCTACTCATCGCCTTTGTGTTTTGCTCTGCTGCATTGAGACTACATAAACTTTTCCGGGTAAGAACGATCGTCTACTACAGTGTTGCTGTCTGTTGTCGACATGAAATGTTTTGAAGATGATCGGGGGGGGGGGCGATGTAATGTCCTCTAAACGGGATCTTGTGAATATAAGACCTACTCGCTCTGTGTTTTAGATATCCTTGTGTGTTTGTTTTGGAGTTGAGCATTCCTTCCTTTCCTTCCGAGGCAGCTTCTTACCCCTAACGATATGTATAATGTTTTATGGTAACAGTAATTATAATCTTCCATGCTGTTGGTTCATGTTTTGCAGGAGTGTAGGAGCTTCCCAGAGTCCTACCCAGAGCTCCCCAGGCAGGAGACAGTGGAGAGCAGTCTACTACAGAAGCATGTAATAGAGCTGGCTACAATGCTGGAAGTGCAAAGCTTATTTTGGGATGATGGTTTGGAAACCTACTAATGTTGGGTTGTCATGTAAAATATGGACAAACTGCTGTCAGTGCCCAGGTGTGTTTTACACGATTCCACTTTGTCTTTATTGAAAGTAAGTACTGTGCCACATCAAACCCATAGATAAGCCAGACAGTCAAATTCAGTGTACATTTTCCCATTTTGATAATATCTCTTGCTTTAGCAGTACAGGCTAAATGAACAGTTTCAATATCGCTTAAATGAAGGATAACAGCAGCTTGTCATTGGATTTATGTTTGATAGAAAATAGCAATTCTATTTCATGTTTTCTAAGATATAAAGACGATGAGCTTTACACATTAGTGCAAAGGCAGGTTTTTGTGGTGCTATCATAAATAAAAACACATAAGGCTTCTACCTATTTGTAATAATAATTTAAAGAAACTTATGTTTGCGTTTGCCGACCAGTGCTTGCTGTAAAACAGCTTAAATGTAGCAGACTAAGATGCATGAGGTTTAACTTGTGTGGTATGTTGCTTGTTGCTGCACATCTCATTGATGTATTCATTTCACAGTGTCAGTTAATATTTCTACTTGAAAACAAATTTTAAATAGTTTTATGTCACTGTGATGTATTTGCATGCTAAATTTATTGGTTAATAACATTCTTGTAAGGCCCAAGAGGCACGCAAACAAAAATAATGTCCTGTTAAAATAAACACATACAGGAAAAGCACATAATAGGGATAGAGGGAAAAGATTTGGTGAATTTTGAGAAGTTGCATGGACTGATGAAAAATGGATTAATATAAGACAACCCATAATGATTTGATGTAGTATATTTACTCTTGGTACGTTGGTTTGTAGTACCACAGGTTCTTGCAGTTCTTACATCACCTGACGGTGGCAGAATAGAGAGGCAGACAGACAACTGACAGTGTACTTTTACCGTGACTTCACTGAGGTTTTATTGTGATCAGTGATGCCACAGACTTATGTTACACAATGTCAAGCTGCTGAAAACAAGTTGTGGGAAGTACAGAAGCTTATTGCTCTCAACTGAGTATAAATACATCCAGACAGTGTCGGGTAACTCTTAAACAATTACAAGGTACTGTCACATTTCTAAAATATATAAATATCTGAAAATGTGACACTGCTGACATTTATTTATATTTACTTGGGAGCAGTGAGTCCAGATAACTAGCTTTGTTAGTTATATAATGTTAGACAAAGCACACGGTTTTTTTTTTATTCACTATTTTGTTTCTCTATAGATATCAAAGCATTTTCCATGCTTTATCGTTACTTTACAACTTTGTGGACCTAAGGTTAAAAACACATTTGGTTAACCCTAACACCAAACTCCATAGAAGAGCCACTTGTGAGCTACAGGTGGTAAAGATATTTAGCCATGTGTTCAAATTCATCAAACTTGGAGTCAAGGGGTAAAAAATGTGCTATTTACCAAATGTTTGAAATGGATTGAATGAAAAGCGAGCCCACTTATACTATATAATATGATATTTTAGACTCTTTGGGTGGAAATGTCTTAATTAGCTTTTCTAGTCTCAACAGATAACTTAACAGAACACCAAAATTGTTAGCTATAGCACTAAATTGTTTTATTTATTTGGACAGCCTGTTGAGATGCTTGCATTGGCTGACGCTGTAATGCTGAACCAGCTGAGAGTTAACTGCCCTTGACCAAACCAATGCAGTTTGAGGATGTAGCAAAGCCTCAAGGACATGATAAATGAACACTGTTATAGTGTTTTTTAACATTGATTATATGTACAGATGATGTTAAGTGATGTAATGACAGGGATATTGTTTGTCTAGTATTCAGTGTAAGAAAATAATGAATGATCAATCCAATTGTTTGTGGCCAGTTTGTTGTTGGCCGTTAAAAAAAAACAAAAACATTCCAGCTGTTCAAGGACTTTAAGAGAGACAGTAGACTGTATCCACTGTTCTCTCACTTTTCTCCATTTTTCTGTCTGGAACACTGAGCCTTTTTTCTATTTTGATGTTAATATCAATGTTCATTGTTTGTTTGCTAGCAAGTTGGATTAAGATGCCGCAGCCTTGCACTTTAATATGACATATTTTTTTCTGGTTGTGTTTGTACTGCCTGGGTAAAATGGTGAAAAAACAGATTGTGTATTGGCATACTTTACACCTCATACTCATTGTTTGGCTCCTCATCAGTATTCTGAAAACTAATTCTAAAACAAAATGTAGCAATAACATGCAGACCTTGTGAGTCTGTTTAAACCTTTTCTTGATCAGTAAAAATGGAATAACTTTTTGTACAGGAGGTGTAAATATTAGGGAATCTTCTGCACAAAAAAGTATGAAGTTTTGCTTTAAGTTTTAATCTGATACATTATACAAGAGCAATCAGTTACTAAAAAGACCATTCTTTCACATCTGTCTTTATGTGTTGAAAAAAGATTTGAATGTTTAGCACCTGCTAAATATCAGTTGTTTATTGTATAATTGTGTAATTTTTTTTATAGCACAGAGAATTTTAAAAACATCTCTGACCCTTCTGTGAGTTTATTTGGCAGTATCGCATTTTGATATTTAAAAAGAGAACATTTCTTTTAACAAACAAATCATTACCGTAAAACTTGTGAACAAAATGGTCAACACATTTTTCACCTATTTTCAACCCCATTCAAAGATTTGTGTCTTGTGATTTTAAAACTGTTTATAACTGAGTTATTGTATGTGAAACATATTTATAGTTATTATCATGATAACTTGGGAGACGGGGCTAATTTAATGGAAGAATACTAAAGAAAAAGCCCGGATCAAGTCTTTCTGTTGCAAAACATGTGCATGACCTATGTGACGGATGCATAAGCACAAATGGGCACAGCTCCATGTAAACAAACCTCTTCCACTGTTGATCACTGCTTGGAAATATGTCTAACTGCCTTTTACCTTTTTTCTTTTTCTTTTTTTCAATTGGTTTACAGTTTATATCTGTATTGATGTGAAAAGATGGCTATTGCCTCCAATTAGTCTATATCAAATTGTGTGACTGTGACTGCTTGTTGTTATTTTCAGTCTATGTCAAACTATGTCAAATATTACATTGACGAGATAATGTCAGTTTGCAGATGATCATGTCTGTCAGTAGTTTGTTTAGAATAGAAGTAGTTCACTTTCCTACAATCACTCAAATAATTTGTGTTGTTTTCCCGTTGCGTGCCACTAAAGAAATTATGGTATGCAAAATGCACACCTAATTCCATAGGTGGGTGGGGTATCCACACATTTTACACAAGTAAGAGTAATCTTACTTCAAAATTATATTACTCAAGTTGAAGTACAACGTAGTGGTCCAAAGTACTTGGGGAAACTATTAAGTAAGAGTAACTCTAAGAGTAATGTAAATGGAAGGACAAAACATTCAATGAGGCAAAATCTGGTATTTTCTAAGGAAAGACAGAAATGAGGAGAACTAAATCATAACTGAAGGAGCTGTGCAAGAAACACACATGTTCAAATATTTTAATATTATCAATACAAAACTTTAGCCACTTATAGATTTACTCGCAGTGGGAAAAGTAATCCAAAGTTTTACTCAAGTAAGAGTACTGTTACTTCAAACTAAATATTACTTGAGTTGTAGTAAAAGGTGTCCAAAAACACATCCAAAAAGTACAATTTATTCAAAAAGTTACTAAATGTAACTGATTACTACCCACCTTTGTCTAATTCTTCGCGGGTGTTACACATGACTGCCCTCTACAGGTACTGTGAGAGCTCTTCTGAGTAGAAAGGCGTAGCTAGCCTACACTATAGCACTATTACTGGGCACTATAGCCCAGTAATAGCCCCCATAATAACAACTGTTGGCATTCGCAACCCCCAAACACACAAAAAATAGACTACCCACTAAGTGATAAAGAAGCTTTACATCCAAATTAATTTGGAAGGCCTACAAACAGTCATCTACATTTACCACAGCATTTGAAGGCCAAGCCATATTTAAGCCATATTTAAGACATAAGCATATATTTTCAATAGTCCTCATATCATGAGAACCACTGGTTGAGAACCACTGCTGTAGCCTAACAACAACCAATAAAAAGGAAAATATACACTTGAATGTTAATAGATGAAAGATGAAATATGATTGAAATATGTCAGTTAGCCTTAAGGCTGGGGGTAAAACAGGAGAACAGAAGGTGGGTAAGGTCTGAACGGTAGCACGAATTCGACATTTGACTGCTCTAAAATTGCAGTGTTTTAGGCCTAATTAGGCCACAGGCTTCTTAAATGTGCACCACAACTTTTCTGGCTACAAAAGGGATCCTCCACCTGAGAAAAGTTACATAATGCACCTTTATTTGAGTGCATTTAGTGTGATCATAGTCATGGTTTACACCACTCAAGTGATCAGTTTAAGGAAGTAGGACTGCACATAATTACATCCGAAGGTCGTTTGATGGATTAACAATGGCCCTGACTGTAAAGATATGATAACTGCTCTGTGTGAAGTTGGCATAAACCAATTTAGGCCCTGCCACATAATGTTTAAGAAAAAGTAAACGACAAAATAAAATAAAAGCATTTATTTAAAGGAGCATTGTGTAACATTTTTGTTGGAGTTTTCACCAACCTAATTGTCTCTGACGTTATTTCTTTGCCTGGAATAATCCACAGTATATCATTAAACACATCTCCATGGAAACAAGTAGGTGACGCCACTGGGCGAAATTACAGGTCAAATCTGTGAGAGGCGACCCTGAATAGAATGCATGTTATTTCTTTTGCAATTGAAACAACTTTCAATAAATGCTAAATAGACATACTGCGGAACATTCCTGGCAACGCAATGACATCCAAGTGGCGTGTCCTCACCAGAAAAGTTGCATAGTGCACCTTTAATTATTGGTGTTTTTTTGGAAACTAAAAAACATTTGGAAAAACAGCGAGCGGGCTTGCTTCTCCACAAACCTGAGTGGGCCTGATGGTAGGAACACCCAAAGTATGGATAGTATGCGCACACCAACTGGTTGGTCTCCATGGAGATGTTTGTGTTACCAGGTGCATACAAACGGACATACAAATTATGTTCTGAACCCTGTCGTTCTGTTTTTTTGTTTGGAAAATACATACATAAATAAATGTGAATTGAAAGGAAAACCGGTGATTCTGTAAACATGTACCTTTAATTGAATGACTAAACTTTATTCAAAAACCTGTTTGCTGTGGCCAGTGTGTGGTTGGCATGGGTTGGTTGTTGGGTAGTAGAACGCGTTATCAGGGGTACGTTGCTAAGTAACGTTAGAATTACTGCGACTGTCCAATCACGATTGATTATAATACGACGTGGTTTGAAACTGGCCTATGGAGAGCAGCTTAACTAAGAGCCAAAACACTGTTAGCTAGAAGCGACGGATTCCGCATGTCTCTTTGTGATGTGTGCGGAGTAGACGTCTCTTATGGGGTAAGTAACAACTAACCCGAGCTGTGTTTATCATTTAGTGTTCCCACTCACTGTAAGCCGAGGTTCTAATTTACATCTGTGTCATAGAACTCAGGACTGAACGTCAAAACCTTTATCTACGTGAGAGGCGAGATGTCCTAAACGTCCATAGAGATGCATTAGCAAAAACAATACAAGTAAGCTTGAAACTACCCGGTAAGTCACTACCACACTGTCAGACTGTCATTATAGATAACGGTACTTCTGCAGGTAGTATTTAGAAGCTTAACATTTCAACTGGTTTATTCGTAACTATAGCACAATATTAATTCAAATGGAATAATTCTTGATTTTAATAGATCCCTGATATAATAACGGTCCAGTTTGACAGCATGGGTATAATTGTCCCAAGAATAAACATGAAAATGATAAATGAATATATATTTGATCCTTTTAGAGGAAAACAAAAGTACCTATTGTTTTTGCAATCAATTAATACTTAATTTATTTAAGGGAAAAACTTGTCTAATGCTAGCTTGTGACTATAATGCTATTTGAGAAAGACTAACAGCACAAATTTACTCACCTGATGTAGTTTTAATTAAGTCGTTCTTTATGGTCAGATTATGTTAAAGCGAAGATCAGATTCTGAGTCTAATTTAAGTGGTGCCTCCAGTTAGCTTCTCACCCCATGAAATGTCCTTGACATCACTTGAAATATAGCAATAGTTGTTGATTTTTAAACCAATTTCAAACAACAAAGTTATCGCTGTTGTATGTCAGAAAACTATTTTATTTATATAGCTATCTTTTATAAGGTGGTGTTGCAATATTTGCGTCATAACCAAAAATGCAAGACTTTTGCTTCTGTGTTATTAATTCACAGACTGAAGCAAGTATGAAGAACCGATCAAGTTCTCCTCCAATTCATGTACATGTCAGCGAGGCCACTCCTGTCCACGTGCATGTGAAGAGTCCAACAAGAACATCTCAGGTCAGACATCTACAGCATTCTACAATTCTGATTCGTGCAAAATATTCACTTTTTATTTTTTTATTTTTTTTAAAGGAAAAGGTAAAAAAGGGAAAGGGAATTCTTCGGGCCACAGCGAAGGTCAAAACCAGAGTGCCATGGATTCCCCCTGGAAAGACTAATCTCAGAGATGCTTCCTTAAAATTCGAGGTCAGGATTTAAAAAAAAAAAAAATGAGATTACATGTTGTTGTGGTGCTGGTGGCTTTAAAGTAGTTTTTTTTTTATTTATTTTTTTTAATTTAAGGGGCCTACACACTGCCTTGAAATCATTCCGCTGACCACACAAGAACCAGAGGAATTGTCTGCTTTACGTTTGGCCGACTTGACATCAGAAGACGAGGACAGAATTCATGGACAAATCAACCGATATGAAAGGGAAATTGACAATTTAATGACAGAAGTCAGCTCACTGAAGACTGAGGTTAGTTTATTTGCACTTTTGCTATTTATGAACTTGTATGCCATTTACTGTAAACAAACCATTCATCAAAGTTGATTTGCTCACAAATTAGTTGTCTACAGAAAACCCTATAAATTGCCTGAGCTTATTTCTTCTCATTTCTACATAGGTTGAACTGAAAAAGAAAGAGCAGCAGTTGGAACGTCAGTCAGAACAGCTAAGTGTCTCCCAGCGAGTTGTAGCTGAGCAGGAGGAAGAACTGGCTGTAATGGCCAAGATACTACAGCAAACAGAGCAAGAAAACACACGATTACGGCACTCAATGGAAAAGATGCCAGTGGGAATTAACCGCAACAGGCAAAAACCCTCACTTCAGGTGTAAATGTTTTTCCTAATTGCTCTGTCTGATCTAACGGACTGTTGTTCCTGTTGCATTCTTTCAGTGAGATGGATTATCTTGAGCGAGACAAAGACACTTTGCTTACAAGGCTATTGGAAGCTGAGGTGGATGGCAAAGCAGCTTCCACACAAGTGTCGGCCCTTTGTGAATCTGTTTGCAAAATGGGTGCAACTAGTGGTGGTGTAAGTATACAGTGGTTCTACACCCACAAATGCAAAACCAGAGAACAGTTTCTTACAAGACCCCTCTCCCACCTCAGACATGAATCCTTTGTAACCATTTTTGAGCTATTCATGGTTTAAATTTTTACGTTGACTGACAAGTAATATAATCAAATCCAGAGAATATCCTATCATGATAAATCTCTATTCAACACTGACTGAATTCATCATCTCCTTTTGTCTTTTTTCTGTTGAAGAGGCTATCTGGTTATGAGGCTTCACATCTGGCCCGTCATAAAGAGCTACTGTTGCCCAAACTGGAGACGTTTGAAGCCACGAATAGAGCCCTGCGACAGCTTCTCCGAGGGGATCATAATTCCAATGTACTTCAGATAATGTTTTTTTAAATACTATTACAAAATTAATATTTTTTTAAGAACAACAAAAGGTTTCAGAGAGTTGTGTATGTTCATCTTATTTTTTAAAACCTGGTCCAGTTGAATACTTTTATAAAATGTTTAAGATAAGATAAGATTAGATCATCTTTATTTGTCCCACAATGGGGAAATTCCACTGTTGCAACAAAGGGTACAGAAACAGATTAGGCACAGTATAATAATAAAAACAGATAACTCTTATAATCTTAATAATAATAACACTCTTATTATTGCACAGGGATTTATTGATTTATTGTTGTTTATTAGCATTCATTAGTTAGCTTACCCAGTATCTGAGGTTTTTATCTGAATTAACTAACTCCTTTTTAATCTCTTTAAATAGATGGACTCAGCACAACAATCAGAGCAGAAGGAAACATTGCTTAAGAAACTTTCCTATACAGAAGCAGAAAATGCAGTAAGTTATAGCAAGAGAAATGTTTTCTCCCTTCTGGTTTTGTCAGTTGATTTTTGTCTATGTACAGAGTCTGGTGGTACAGCTTCAAGAAAAACAAAATCAAATGTATGACCTTTGTACAGCTTTGGATAATGAGAAAGTATGTGAATTAGATGTTTTTATTTTAATTTGCATTATGTTTTGGTAATTTTTCTGTTGGTATTAATGATCATATATACAACATTTTAGGTAAATGCCAAGAGTGCATCTGATTTTTCTAAAAGTTTAGAGTCCACAAGAGCTCATTTACAAGGTCAGCTGCGCAGCAAAGAAGCCGAGAACAATCGACTTACTGTACAGATAAAGGTGTGTCATCAAACTGAAGCACATCTATTTCATTCTTGGGCTTATGCTTATGAAAAGCGTACTGTCATTATTTTACCAGAACAGTGATTAACTAACGAAATTGTACTATGTATGTTTAAAGAACTTGGAGTGCACGTTAAAGGAACAAAAGGCAGAGATGGTACATTTGACAGAACAGCTGATGAGGCTAAAACAACAGACTGTTGCAGAAAAGGAGGCACTGAAACGAGCCGCCAGGGCTCAGAAACAGAGAGCTGAGCGCTGTGAAGACACCGCGGCTCAGCTGCGGTTTCAACTGCTGGAAATGGTAAGGATTTAAATGCATCTTAACGCACATTACATACTTGCTCACAATTCCTTAATTTTATGACTCATTACAGGAAAACCAAGTGACTGAAGCACTTTCAACAGCTGAAACCTGGCAAAATTGTCATAAAGAAGATTTAAAAGACAAAAATAAGTTGGAGCTAGAAATTTCCTCATTAAACAGGTAAATGTATATATATATATATATATATACAGACCGTTAATATGCCTTTTTATGTTTCATAGCATCATCAAATTACTATTCGTAACTGGCTATAGTGATGATACATCTGCCTTTCAGTCGTATCATGGAGCTGTCGGAGCAGCTCAGAGGCGCTGAGGATAAAGGGCGAGCGGATAGAGAGTCTCTCATAGAACATCTTCATGGACTAACTTCAGAAAGCACAGCTGCAAAACTGGACAATCAGTCTCTCCAGGTGTGACACCAAGACCACTCCAGACCAAAGCGATATTTGGTTGTGGGCAAAGTGAGTTGTCTTTGCTTTGAGTGGACAAAGAAGGACACAGTTCACTCTTGCTGCAGGCATCTGTACATGCGTAGTAGGCACCGGGTTTTGGCAAGACACGGAGCTGTTACCTCCTGGTTGTTTGTAAATGAGGACTGGCTCGCAAACATTTTATCTGGTTAAACAAAGGCTAAATTAAGAAAAAAGTGCAGCAGTAGGAGACATGGGCAACAGAGTTATGTGTCCTTTTATAATGGCAAAGTTTGGTTTGGTCTGGACTGGCATGAGGAGAGCTTTACCACTTACATTTCTTGAAGTTGAGCATTGATTCATAATAACAAACTTCAAATTGCGGTGTCCTTTTAATGCGTGTTTATATGCCTTGATAATAACTATAACGCAACATACTGTTTATGATTACAGGCTGCGGTATCAACTCTTGAGGAGAAGTTGTCCTTGTCTCAGACAGAGCTACAGCATGTCAAATCTACCATAAAGCAGTATGAAAGTTTGATTGACAGTTATAAGATACAGGTGAGCTTATCAACAAGGAACACATTTCTTTCCTTTATTTCCCAGTCATAGTCAAAACAGCCTCTCTTCTGGACAGGTTGGTAAAACCCGGGCTGAGGCGGACGAGTATTGTGCTCGTCTGGCTAAAGCGGAGCAGGATGCCTTAACAGTGCGAGAAGAACTGGACCAGGAGATACAGCAGGTGCGGAGGGACCTGCTTGGAAAACTGGAAGAACTCGAACCACTTCCTGAAGCTTTACGTCAGACTGAGCTGAAGCTCCAGGAGGCTCAAGAGCGAGAGCTCAACCAGGAAATGTGCAGAAAGGAACTTGGTACAATAATAAATGAACTTCGCTTGAAGGTGAGACTGTTTGCAGCTTTACTGTCAAATGAAGATTCTATTAGACTTTATACAAAGTCAGTGAGAATTCAAATGCCATTTCTGTTTGGGATTGTTAAGTGTAAATAAACACAAACAGCAGAAATAGTACTTTGTCTGACCCTCCTGATGAATTAAAGATGGTGAATCAAAATTATTTCACACTAAATAATATCAGCGGGTCTACCCATATTTTCCACAAATTGATGGCTTAAGGATTGATTTTTTTCAATTATAATGATAGAAAATAAATGAATAATTTATGTCTGGAACGCAGACTGAAATCAGTTATTGTTTTTGTGCTGTCAAATATTTAATAATAGATCTTTAATTAAGAGAAGATTAAACTGCCAAAAATACCACAATATTAAACTAGGCTGTACTTCAGAAAGTGCAAAAATGACATTATCACTAAACAATCCTGTTAAGTGATGATATTGGGTTTTGTATTACGCTATTTAAGGTGGGTATTCTCACTTTTTCATTTAGAAAGGATTTTCAGACATAAATTATCTAGTTATTCTTACTATTTTAAATCCAAGCCAAAAAAGAGAAATGCTAAAACCATCAATGTTGTTGGAAAAGTAGGTACTGGTCTGAGTTTGGGTTGGTGTTAACACACAGCATAGTGTGGTTAACGCTTCTGCCTCACATAAAAATGCTCCCAGATCCAATCACAGGCCCTGGTCAAACCTTTCTATGTGGGGTTCTCCTAATGTCTGCGTAGTTTTTTTGAGGTGCTCTGTTTCCCCAACTAAAAAATATTTTCAATATGGCAAGGACTCCTGAAAATAAGATTCCAATTAAAGGTCAAATAAAAATAAATAACTTGCAAACTGTTTTTCTGTGGGTCAAAGACTTTTTATCAGTCAGAGATCAGTTGGAGAAAGTATTTTTGCATCCACACACTCGTCTGTGAGATACAGTGACAGTGATTCCATTGGTCCATATTCACATGCAAAATACCAAGTTTACTACAGGAAATGGACATTTTTGTTTAAGAATCCGCAGATTCTTTGAAAAGTTGTGTCCTTTATCCTTTGTCTGTTATCACACAATATTCAGCCAACAATCAATCAAGGTTTATTTATGTAGCACTTTACTACAACAAAAAACTTACGAAAAAATTAAAACACAAGATTACTTAAGTACCAAAATGCATAAAACCAGACAAAGTGTGGAGAAATACATCGCCAAAGACGGCTTCTTTTGGAGTCAAGAGGTAAATCTCTCTGGTCAAATGTGTAAACATGCATTTGTTTTATCATTTTAATTTCTCTTCTTTTACAGATGGAGAGGGAGGATAACCAAACAGAACATCTAAGGCATAAAAATAAGATGCTTCTTGAAGAGAACAAGAATCTCCAGCATCATGTGGAACTCATGGAAAGGTTCTGGATTCATGTAGACTAATCTTGTATTTGTGTGAGAATCATTTTTTTCTCTTTTAAGTTTATGCTTCTGGTTGTTTTTGCTAGGAAACTGGAGGAAGCCAGAAATCAAAACGATGAACTCCTGACTGTTGTTGCAAAATGGGAAAAGTCCCTTCACTGCAATCAGCTTCGTATGGAGGAAAAAAATCGAGAATGTAGTCTACTCAACCAAAAACTAGAGGAGGCTTTGAATGATGCTCAGCAACAGGTAAAACTGTATGGAATCATTCTTTTCCTCTATAAAATACAGTGGCTTCAGCCACACCTTGTTAGATTCCTTCAATTTTATTATGTTGTTGCTTGACATTAAATCTGACAAAAAAATATTTTACGCCTACAATTCTACAATGGTTTCTCTACCACACAAAACATAATTTAATTTAATTAAATTGGGAATTTGGCACAAATATAAAAGCGATATTTTGAATCTGTATAATACTTAAAACTGAGCGGGTACTCGATATTTCCCTATCTCACTGTTGGTCTGAAATGGATATTCCTAGCTTCTGTTCCCAAGTCACTCTAATAGCTACATAAAGTGTTTTCACACCAACTGAAAGAAATTTTCTGCGGATCCATCCAACTTCTCCCAATTGTGGCTCATCGCTCTGTAAAGTTCTAATTTAAAGCTTTAATTCCTATTGAAGCAGACCAAAGGCAACCAATAACTGGTTCTCCATCCAAAGTGACCCATCAAAGAAAAAAAGGTTTAGCGAGAAAAGCCATTAGTCCAAGAGTCCAATAGTGACACTGACTCCTCAGAATTCATGTATGGATGGGACAGTTACAGAAGGACAAACATCACTGCAGCAATACTCTGTCATGGCATTTCTGATAAAAGTGATTAACTCTTGGTGTGGAACATGTCAAAACCAAAACTAGTCCCTGCAATGGTTTAGGACGCTCTTCAATTTTCACTACATATAAACGTATTCTGAAAGTTAATGTTACTTTCGTCAGAAGTGTAATGCTGCAGTGATGTCCATCTTTCTGTAACCAAGTCCCATCTGCCTTGGGCCCTGAAGAGCTCTGTTTGGACTCCTGCTGAGCTCTGTCAATAAGGCTATTCTTTCCTGGCTGGAGAACCTGCTCTTGGTTGTCTTTGGTTTGTTCCGATAGGAATTAAAAGTGAATGTACCTTTTATGAGAGTGGATGTATTATTTCAAATTTCTACAGGTATATTAATTCATTTATCAGTGGGAAATTATAGACTTACTTTTATAATGTTTTGCTAAATCTAAACATTCATATATAGTAAAGTAACCATTCTTGTATGGTTATTGTAGAATTTGGGGGAAATAATACATTTTGTCAGATTTAGTACCTTCATAATAAATTAAGGAATCAAAAAGTGTGAAAAGCAGTGAAGCCACGTGTGTAAAATTGTGTATATATTCAGAACAAGTCTATTTTATTTGTAAACTAAATTTTATGAATGTGCTTTTTGATATATTTTGCTACTAGTATTATTTATTGTTGTCTGTTGCACCTTAATGCCAAAGCAAATTTAATTTCGTTCACTGAAAATGGATTCTGGATTTTCTTCAAGGTTTCAGGGATCAGAAAACATGCTGCTGACAAAGAGAGATCCACACAGTCAAAAATATCGGAGCTTGAAACGCAGCTCAGTAGGACAACCTCTGAAATAAACCACTTGCGTCACAGTAAGGAGGAGGTGAGTACGTTTTATGTTTATTTGTAATATTTAGGAAAGAGCATGATTTTATTAAAAACATATCACACAGACCGAGCAACGTTACCAAAGTCGACTGCAAGATGTCAAGGACCGTTTGGAGCAAACTGACAACACCAACAGGAGCCTGCAGAACTATGTTCAGTTTCTTAAAGCCTCTTACGCCAATGTGTTTGGAGACACGTCCCTCAGCAACACATTTAATGCTCACCCAGTATAACAAGTGTAAAAGTGTGTTGACAAACAACAAATAACTTGTGTTGTAATGGTTCAGTGGTATGTTGATCCTGTAAGTGAAAATACAGACAAACGTTGCTGACAGACTAGTTTCAGACCATTTCCATACAGTTAATAAACAGCATGAATACTAAAAAATTATGTTATCGTTGTTTTTTGTCAAATAAACCACTGAGATATACTTAGATCACACAGCGAAAGCACGATAAAATGTCTGGTTTGATTAAACTTTGATTTACTTTCTATTCATTCCACCTAGACATGGCTTTTAACAATAAAATGAGAATTGTCAGGAGTAAATACAAAGTAGTGCTGAATATACTGTGTTTCAGTCCATACCTTGCAGCTGTAGCTTTTTCCTCCCTCCCCATAATTAACCTCAAAAATTAAGATGGGAATAGAAATCTGTTTTTTCTCTGTGTTCCTAAAAGTTTAGGCTTCACATAGTGCCCAGCCTTTCATTTATTCTCAAAAAGGTTCAAAAACTGCTTCAGTTTTAATTTGGGGATGGTTTTAGTTTAGGGAAAGCCAGATAGAACGGTACGTTGACGAGATCGTCGCTCGTGTGTTTTCGGCATTTCTCGATCTTTTCCGTGAAGCTGCGGGGAATGACGTCATCTCGAGGCAGAGGAAAAAACAGCCATCGGTGCGAAACGACAGCAGCTCATCTTTACCGTCGATCTGCCCCTAACTGTTACAAGCTACTCTGACATAGCGAGGTAGGAAGTGTTTTGTTTCTGACATTTAAATAACATACGCATAATTTGCTATTTTCTTACAACTGCACAAACCGTAGCGGTATAATTTAATGTGAGACCCTGCTCTTGGGCTTAGCTTAGCCAGCGCAATCAAGCTAGCTCATCGCAAAACAAAACCATCAAAAACAGTTTGTAGTGTAGTTGTTGTAACAAATAAGAACATTAAGTTGGAAAATAGTTTATTGTTTTCGAAAGCTCAATTAAAAATTAAGAATGCTAGCTAACTGCTCTGTCAATGGTATGAGGATATTACGACCATAGTCCTAATGGTGGACGAGTGGCTCTTTCATCAAATGAATCTTGACACGGATGGACTTGGCCCACCTTTGTACATTAGGGTTTGGTGACTTATCGAGATTGGTGAACATTAGATATAAAGTTATAGATGCTCATCTGCAAATTATTACCGTACATGAACAACTGGGCACGTATCTCCCCAACAATCTCCCCCTACGATCTCACGAAATAAAATACTGCCATTAATGTTATTTTGACTGAATGTGCTCATATCAAGCACATTAGTTACAAACACAGAATGACTCTACGGTGTTGCAGCGCTGCAGCAGCTCGTGGGCCTCGGCTGTGGGACCCGCCCAGTCCAGCACAAACCTTTGGACTCGGGCCTCAGCTGTCTCGGCTCTGCATTTCCTGCATTCACTATTAATAATTCACACGAAGGAAACCTCATATGTTGGAATCTTTTTTTTTTTTTGTTACTTAACAGTTATGATGTGCAATGTACATTTAGAAGGAAAAACTTGCTTATGTGTCAAATATTATCACTTAGATATTTAGTTCAGTCTAATTGGTATGAGTGGTCAGTTTGACAAGGTAGTGGCAAGTTTGTCACATACCACTACCACTGTACAAATAACGACAAGAGTTCAGCATTTACAGTAGGCAGCACATCATCAGTGTTTGAAAATCACACATGTTACACGATTCAGAACCACTAAAGATACACAACACTTAAATCAGCCCAAATACCCCAAGCTCACATTAATGTTTTCTTTTTAATTACACTAATAATTGGTACAACAAAACAAAACTGTGTGTTAGTATTATTCAAACAATTTGACTGCATATTTTTACACCAAAGATATTAATGTCATTCCTGTTGGTGGGACGGGACAGTAACCTGACCTACTTACAAATGGGCCAGTCCTCTCCTGTGGCATGTTTCTTATTATATTCCGTTTGTTATACCCACACACACACGCACACATGCAATAATGATTTTAGTTGATAACTTAGTTGACAAAAGCATGTTCATTTGTAATTCTGTGATCATTTTAACTTCAGATCCATTATGTCAACATTTACTAAACCCAAGCTGAAGGTACTGACTCTGTGTGTGTTTGTGTGTGTCTCCCTGTGTGTGTGTGCATTTTTGAGGGTGGATTGTGCATTAGTGATGGTTTGGTGAAAGTATAAGCCAGTGAGGTAGGGTCTCTTGTTGTAGGGAAATGTGTCCTCTACAATTCTCTCATCTTTCAATATCCCTGTGAGAGTCTGTCAGGACGCATTGCAGGACCCAGTTTTTGAGCCAGGGTTGATCTTGGTCAATTAGCTGGAGCATTAGCCTATATTGCATATACTCGGGGAAAAAAACGTACCAGAACACATCTGGCTGTGAGCCATTATGCTGCCATGATGACGTGCTGTGTAATGTGCAGTCGATGACTTTGGGCTGGGCCACATCTTCACTCTCTCTTAACAGTGAAGTCATTGCAGGTACACTGCGTCTGTCTGCGCTACAGAGAGCATAAACTTGTAGTCTGATTCTCTCCTCTTTTGGTTGTTGTTAAAGTGAGATGAGAGAAACCTGAGGTTTCGTTTTGTAAGTTGTCAAATGACAACTAAAATTCTTCCTTAATTATCGGATCATTTTACTGGTAAGTATCGGTGCATGACTTTGTTTTCTGTGCTTCCAAATGTTTTACCCTTGGTTTTGGCATGCTTTATGTCTGAAGTGAAATGGCTTGGTTTTGTATTTAAGTTAAATAGGAAATTAATTTGAACTTTTGCCCATTTTATTGTCGTATAATGGTGCCCGTATCTTAGCATTTATTGTATATTTTTCTCATAAAAGAGGCATGTGACCGCTGGTTGCACTTGAGTCACATGTCAAATTTGATCTGTAAGAGTGGTGTGTTGTGCATCTTCTGTGGAGCTGGTATCTGTGTGGGAGGTTAACGCTGCAGGGAAGTTTGAGAGGCGTTATCTACTCACACAAGATGGACGAAGCTCTATCAGCTTCTGTAGTCCCGCTTTAGTGACTTCTCATATCTATAAGTACACATGCAGCTATGCAAATGAATTATTGAAACTTTCTGACAATATAATAATGAATCTTGTACTGCAAAAACCTACAGTATCTTTTTTTTTCTTTTTAAAGAATTTTTTGACCCGAAGGCTTCATTAGACAGGAAAGGTAAGCGTGAAATGGGTGTTGAGAGAGAAGGGAGGACATGCAGTAAATTGTCGGAGTCGAGATTCAAGCTGACGACACTGCGACTGGCTGCACTTGGAGCCTGGCATATGTGTGCTGTGCCTTAACCACTCAACCACCGGGCAACACACAGTATCTTTTTCAGAGTTATGTGCGTCTGATGCGTCAGTGTCAGAACTAGACTGAGGTCAGATAAACTCCAGATGAACTAGGACAGTTCCTCTGAGGGGGAGGGGCCTTGATTTATCCACTAATTTACTTAGTGATGCTTTGTAACACGGGCTGGATTTGGGGGAATATCCATGCGTCTGTGAAGCTAAAGGAGTCCTTGGGGCAGACTGTGGCATCTGTCCTCTGGCTATAGTGTAGCCCCACTTCACTGCTCTGCTGACTCCACTAATCCCCATTTTGTTTGTGAACCTGAACCACTGTAGTGTCTCGCATGAGATAATGGCTTTAAAACATGCAACATCAACACAAAACCCTGTGCTACTGCTACATTTAGGCCTCACTTGTGCTTTTTGAGACTATTGTAGACCTTGTTAATGCTACATCCTTTTTGCACCAAGCACATCTTTTCCACGTATGTTTATTGTTTCTGACATTTGTTGACCTTAAATTATCCACTCAATATCCCTCTTCCGCTTGGTCTGAAGGCTGGAGTTATTAAGCGTGTCAGTTAAGGCCTTACTAATGTTCAGCTAAAGAAAGAAAAATGGAGTTTATCAAGACAAAAATATATTTTTTTAAGTTCCTCTTTTTTTCTTACTTCATGAGAACATACTGCGGTTTTGATGTTTTCCTAGACCCAAGCTCAGAAGCTCAGTGGCCAGAGGCTGACTGCAGTGATCTCTTTGTGGAGCGATGCCTAGTGACTGTTCACATGTTTGTGGAATTTCCGCCTCCACCCCCTTTGGCATTTTACTGTTTCAGCTGCTGGCCCCTGTGACAGGAAGAGGGGGACATTCGTCTAAACAACTTGACTCACAAATATTTTTCATTCTGTTTGAGACAAGTATAGTCTTTAGATCTTTTCTTTCACTCATACAAGTTGTAAGTCACATCTTTCTTACAAGATTGGATTATGTTATTTATTTATTGACCATTATTTAACCACAAATACCCCAAGAGATGTAGAGTCTCTTTGTCAGATGAGTCCTGGCCCCAGAGCCTAGTGTAATATTTTAGTCACAAACTAGATAAAGGTGGTTATGAAACTGAATTGTAATTTTACGGTGTTTTTCAGAAAATGGATGCATCAGGAAAAGTTCTGGAGACGGCGGAAGACATCCAGGAGCGGCGGCAGCAGGTGCTTGACCGCTACCGCCGCTTCAAGGAGCTGTCACTCGTGCGTCGGCAGAAGCTGGAGGACTCCTACCGCTTCCAGTTTTTTCGCCGAGATGCTGATGAGTTGGAGAAATGGATCCAGGAAAAACTGCAAATTGCATCTGATGAAAACTACAAAGACCCCTCCAACTTGCAGGTTAGTTGGTTGCCGCAGATGGATCAGGCCACTCTAAGCATGTAAATGCACAACTAACCTTTGTGCCATGTTTGGATACTTAGGGTAAGCTGCAGAAACATCAAGCCTTTGAAGCTGAAGTTCAGGCCAACGCCGGGGCCATTATCAAACTGGATGAAACTGGAAATCTCATGATCAATGAGGGCCACTTTTCCTCTGAGACTATTCGAGTAAGACTCTAAAAACCAGCTCGCCATAGTTTGTATATTGTATCGCATTCATGCAATGTCATCCAACACCTTTGATATGATTCAGTCCTACACGCCTTACCGGACACAACAAATACCCATAGTTACGAATCTCAATATGGTTGAGTATATTAAAGTAGGTTCTGCTCTGCTCAATGACTCTTGAGTGCTGTGACTCGGCTTTTGGAATCTTTTTCTGAAGGATTCTTTATTTTTCAAATTATTTCCTACTTTTACTCTACTATCTATTAATTATAATGTAAACTCCAGTTCATCTATACATACATTTTTGATCTCCTTTTTGGTTTGTTTATTTGTTTAATTAATTTTGTCTTCTGTGTATGGTCAACTAGACACGTCTTGAAGAACTCCATCGCCTTTGGGACCTTCTTTTGCAAAAAACTAAAGAGAAGGGAATGAGGCTTCTGCAAGCCCAGAAACTAGTCCAGTATTTGCGCGAATGTGAGGATGCCCTTGACTGGATCAGTGATAAGGTCTGTAAATGTGTTTTATTTTAATTTTATTGAATCCACTGACTTCCGCATACCACTGTTATTCCATCCATCATTGAACTGACACACCTGGTGTTTTTGATTGTCTGATTTCTTAATAATTTAATCTGATTATGTTATTATTAAATTATACCTTTTCCGCCTATGTCATTGTGCCAAATGAACTGTTTTGTTTGTCTAGGAGACCATTGTCACATCAGAAGAGCTGGGCCAAGACCTGGAGCATGTGGAGCTTCTGCAGAAGAAGTTTGAGGAGTTTCAGACTGACCTGGCGGCTCATGAGGAGCGAGTTAATGAAGTCAATCAACTGGCGGCAAAACTGAGCCAGGAGTCCCACCCAGAGGCTGAACTCATTGTCCGCAAACAGGAGGAGGTCAACGCTGCCTGGCAACGCCTCAAAGGCCTGGCTCAGCAGAGGCAGGGCAAGCTGTTTGGTGCTGCTGAAGTGCAGCGATTCAACAGGTAAATGCAGACCACACGAGTAGTCTAGTACTGTATTTTGGCTCACTTTAATTTAATTTGTGTTTAACTGATGATATGTTGACCACAGAGATGTAGATGAGACCATCAGTTGGATCAAAGAAAAGGAGCAGCTTATGGCCTCTGATGACTTTGGCCGTGATCTGGCGAGTGTGCAGGCTCTTCTTCGCAAGCACGAAGGACTGGAGCGAGATTTGGCTGCTCTGGAAGACAAGGTATGTATTTGTATCACACAATATAGAAATCTCTTTATGGTACAGACATTTCAGTTTTGACAATATGTTCTTTCTTGTTAGGTCAATACACTTGGGGGTGATGCAGAGCGGCTGCAGCAGACACATCCCCAAAATGCCTCCCAGATTCACTCGAAGAAGGACGAACTTGTGACCAACTGGGAGCAGATTCGCACTCTGGCTGCTGAGCGCCATGCTCGCCTGGACGACTCCTACAGGTAGTTTTGGTGTTGGCGTGATAAGTTTTGTTTTATCACTGGCTCCATTAGTGTTGAGTGGTTTTCATGCTGACATGTACATTCTAGGCTCCAGCGTTTCACTGCAGACTTCCGGGATCTGACCAGTTGGGTGACTGAGATGAAGGCCCTGATCAATGCTGACGAGCTTGCAAATGATGTGGCTGGGGCTGAAGCTTTGTTGGATCGTCACCAGGAGCATAAGGTAAATTAATTTACTGTAGCTTTAGCAAGAGTTTTAGAAAACAAACAAATAAGAAACTTTTTCAAAATATAAACCTCTGTGTGTGTTGACAGGGGGAGATTGATGCCCATGAGGATAGTTTTAGAACAACTGATGAAGCTGGCAAAGCTTTGCTCAATACAGGGCACTATGCTTCTGATGAGGTCAAAGAAAAGGTAAGAGAATGCTTTCTAACAGTGGTTTTGGTAGCATATGTTTTACATTACAATGCTTTTGCAGTTAACCATCCTTACTGAGGAGAAGGACTCTCTGCTGGAGCTGTGGGAGCTTCGTCGGCAGCAGTATGAGCAGTGTATGGACTTGCAGCTGTTCTACAGAGACACGGAGCAGGTTGACAACTGGATGAGCAAGCAGGAGGTAAACCTCTTACACAACCAGCGTCACATGTTGGATCAAAGATATTTATCATTTTAACTGATTGCGGTTTTAGGCTTTCCTTCTGAATGAAGACCTTGGAGACTCTCTGGACAGTGTTGAAGCACTCCTGAAGAAACATGAGGACTTTGAGAAGTCACTGAGTGCGCAAGAAGAGAAGATTACTGTACGTCATACTCAATATGCAATATCTGAGCTCAGTTTAAATTACGTTTAATTAGAGAAGGAGCATTTGGATATCAAAACGTTTGTACTTTTCAGGCTCTGGATGAATTTGCAACCAAACTAATCCAGAACAATCACTATGCCAAAGAAGATGTGGCTACACGTAGAGACGCTGTAAGTACCATGCTCCATTAGATAATTTATGTCTTTTAAAGGAATATTCGCTAATGCCTTAATTCACTTACAGCTGCTCAACCGCCGCAATGCACTCCATGCTCGTGCTCAGTCTCGACGGGCTGCGCTGGAGGACTCCTTCCACCTGCAACAGTTCTTGAGAGACTCTGATGAGCTCAAAAGCTGGATCAATGAGAAGATGAAAACCGCTACAGACGAGGCATACAAGGTTTGTCGCTTCTCTGTGAGGTAAATTGGTGTTTTTAATGAGCAACCTGCTAATTTTCTTATTATCGCTTTTACTTTATTAGGATCCATCCAACCTTCAAGGCAAAGTGCAGAAACACCAGGCCTTTGAGGCTGAACTCTCAGCCAACCAGAGTCGCATTGATGCACTGCAGAAGTCAGGCCAGGAGCTGCTGGACGGAAAACACTACGCCTCTGCGGAAACGGCTGGACGCATGGAGGAGGTCAGCTCCCAATGGAAGAAACTACTTGAGGCAACAGAGCTCAAAGGTAAGGCTTTTTACAGATGTAATAAAATAATTACAAGTGAATGGAACAACTATACAATCTTTTTTAAGGCATCAAGCTTCGTGAGGCCAATCAGCAGCAGCAATTTAACAGAAACGTTGAAGACATTGAGTTGTGGCTGTATGAGGTGGAGGGTCATCTAGCATCCGATGACTATGGTAAAGACCTGACCAGTGTTCAAAACTTGCAGAAGAAGCACGCTCTTTTGGAGGCCGACGTAGCTGCACATCAGGTATGTATCACCATGTGCTATAGCTTTGGCTAATGATTTTAGAATTAAAAACAACCTTGTCCTATTGCTCCTCCTTTAGGACCGCATTGATGGCATAACCATTCAGGCCCGCCAGTTTCAGGAAGCTGGGCACTTTGACTCTGAAAATATTCGCAAGAAACAGGAGGCTTTGGTTGTTCGCTATGAAGCCCTGCGTGAGCCTATGGCTGCCCGCAAGCAGAAGCTGTCTGACTCACTCCGTCTTCAGCAGCTCTTTAGAGACGTGGAGGATGAGGAGACTTGGATCCGTGAGAAAGAGCCCATTGCGGCCTCTACTAACCGAGGTAAAGGCTGTATAAACATGGAACGTTTTATTGTACTGTTTTGAGGATTCACAAAAAAAAAATCTGAATCTTTATTAATGGCCTTACAAAGACTTTTTGTCTTTTGGTACAGCATTCCAAAAAAGCTCATGTGTATCAACACAAATAAACCATGCTTTTGATACATTGTTTTGAATCTAATAAGCTGTATGTTATTTTTTGTGCAGGTAAAGATCTGATTGGCGTTCAGAACCTACTCAAGAAGCACCAGGCTCTACAGGCTGAGATCACCGGCCATGAACCTCGCATTAAGGCTGTCGGCCAGAAAGGAGAGGCTATGGTGGAGGAAGGTATGGCTTTCCATTATTACCATGTCACAGTCCAATTTCTAACTTAATGTTGATTAAAGGTCACTTTGCTGGTGAGGAGGTGAAAGCCAAGTTGGCTGAGCTTCATGGTCGATGGGACACTCTCAAAGCCAAGGCTTCTCAGCGTAGACAAGATCTGGAGGACTCCCTGCAGGCCCAGCAGTACTTTGCTGATGCCAACGAAGCAGAGTCCTGGATGAGGGAGAAGGAGCCAATTGTGGGGAGCACAGACTACGGCAAAGACGAAGACTCTGCAGAGGTACAACAAAATCGCTGATAAATTCATCGTTTTTGGTTTTCAGTCATACAAAAACTGCAGCAAGCCATGATTATAGTCCATAGCAATTCAAATGTGTTCTATTGCTCTTAATAGCTCTTCCTCTGATTCACAGGCTCTTTTGAAGAAGCACGAAGCCTTGATGTCGGACTTGAGTGCCTATGGCAGCAGCATCCAGGCCCTAAAGGAACAGGCCCAGTCTTGCAGGGTATGTTTTTCTCTAATCATTTTTTAATTACAGAAATGTTTACAAATCTAAATAAGACATTTTACATTTTCGTAATGATGTTCTACTATGCCTTAATTTTCAGCAACAAGTGGCTCCAACAGATGACGAGACTGGCAAAGAGCTGGTTCTGGCTCTGTACGACTACCAGGAGAAGAGCCCTCGGGAAGTGACCATGAAAAAGGGAGACATTCTTACCCTGCTCAATAGCACCAACAAGGTACAGACGGCTTTAGCCACATTGAAAGTTGTCCTGACTAAGATGGTATTGAACACAGCTTTCATTTTTTGCAGGACTGGTGGAAGGTGGAGGTTAACGACCGCCAGGGCTTCGTTCCTGCTGCTTATGTGAAAAAGTTGGACCCAACGCAGTCATCCTCACGGGAGAACCTGCTGGACGAACATGGCAGCATCGCTCTTCGCCAGGAGCAGATTGAGAATCAGTAAGAATATATCTTAAAAAATCCCAAATTTTGTCTGTGTTTTTATACACGTTATTAAAATACACGTTTTTTTTTGTTTTTTTTAAAATACACGCTATTTTCTGCCCTGTTGACAGAGGTGGGAGAGTATCAAAAAGTGATACTCAAATAAGACTATGTTACTTCAAAATAATATTACTCAACTAAAAGGTGTTTAAGAAAACGACTACTCTAGTAAAAGTCACTGTCTGGATTTGAGATCTGAATTATAATTTGAAGTTAATGTAATTGGAAGTACGAAACATTAAATAATGCACTCAACCTGTCATTTTCAACTTAAAAATGAGATAATCTTATCTGCAGGAGCGGTGCAAGAAACCGTTCAAATTGTTGTCAACATAAAGCTTTTATCACTTTGAGAAAAGGAACCAAAACCTTTACTCAAGTAAGAGTAAATGTACTGTGTCAGAAAGTACTCCCAAGAAGTGCAATTTACAGTTTCTCAAGTAAATGTAACTGAGTACTGCCCACCACTGCAAACTGTTGAACACTTATCACTAACAACCAACACACTAATGATCTTACCCTCGCTTCTGTCTGTCTCTCACTGTCCTTAACTCAATCTAAACCCGTCTCGCTGTGCCTTGGCCTTGCATTGTGCAGGCTGGTCACCAAGGAAGCCTGCAGCGTGTCTGTGCGCATGAAGCAGGTGGAAGAGCTGTGAGTAGGAGCCGGCCTTACTCTGCGTGTTGTGATTGTTCTCCACTCCTGCCGTCTCCAAACTGTTTGCTATGTCTACATTGCCCTCTTCTATTCGGCAGATGAATAGAAGTGACCACTATGTACCTTTCTTCATCCTCCTTTTTTCCCAGGCTTGCCCATAAAACTGCTTTTTTAATTTAGGTTAAATTTACGGTTTTATATAAGCCGAAACAGTACTCATTGCAAACTGTAAAATGAGATATTTTGATGTATGTCAGTTGCAGAACTGTATTGTTCAAAGGCATATAGTACCTCTGGTGGTGTTGTTGTTAGTGTTGTTGTGAGTTTTTGTTTTTTGAAGATTGCTTGTCCGTCAATATTTTTAAGCAATTGATAGCTCGAAGCATATCTATTTATTATTTTTCTGTTTTTGATTTGCTAAACTTTTTTGTTGCTTGCGCAAGGTTTTTTGTTTTTTCTCATCAGTAAATAATGACATTTTAGATTATTAAAATGTAAAGCTCATAAACCAGTCATGGCTTCCATACCAGCCGCTAACCACAGCATGTATTTATGTATTCAGTTTTCTCTGATATCTGACTCAGTATCTCACCTTGTCGTGTCAGGTATGGCACCTTGCAGGAGCTGGGAGACAAGCGCAAAGATATGTTGGAGAAGAGCTGCAAGAAGTTCATGTTATTCAGAGAGGCCAATGAGCTGCAGCAGTGGATCAATGAGAAGGAGAGCGCTCTGACCAATGAGGAGATGGGCTCTGACCTCGAGCAGGTGGAAGTCCTTCAGAAGAAGTTTGACGACTTCCAGAAGGTAGTGTTTTGTTAAACAGCTTTGCATGTGTTTATCTGAACAATATTTACAATTGGAAACAAGCTATATTTGCTACTTATATTGTTCCTACTGTGATCAGATTTGAGATGGTTTTAATTCAATTTACATAACATATTTCTCATGCACCCATCCCCCTATTCCCCACCCCACCCAAAAACGTTGACATTGTCAAGTGAAGATGTCTGTGTAATCTCTCATTCATCCAGGAGTGTTCCATTGTAGAAAAAGATTCAGTTTCAGCTGGACTCTGTTTTAGAAAAAACAAAACAGGAAGGATTCTCTTTTTTAAGAAAGATTGCCTCCGTAACCCCTCTTTCAAACCATCTTTGTGGCTTTGAGATGAAGATGCACGAGCACCGTGCATCTTCATCTTAAAGCCACAAACCACTCTATTGAAGACAGTGAGGTGGAGATTCTGAGCAGGAGAAAGGATGGTTTAAAAGAGGAGTTAAGGAGGCTATCTTTGTTAAAAAAGAGAATCCTTCCTTAAATCGTAATGGAGGTTTAAGATTCAACCTTACAGTTGTTTAAAATGGTTTGCTGAAACCCTGGAGACGCCCGAGGCATTCTGATGCTAATCAGGTACTCAGTGAGGAGGGAGCAAAAGTCAGTGTACAATAGGCCCATCTCAGTTAGTTTCAATGGCCCATTATCAGGAGGTCCCGCCCTCTGGGCAGGGCTTTCACAGAGTAGGATATAAACCAGAGTTCTCAGACTTGTTTCACAGATTGAGAATGACTCTTGGACGAGAGTCAAAACATTTTGTTTTTTCTAAAACAGAGCCCAGGTGACTACAACTGAGTCTTTTTCTACAATTGTCAAGTGAATATGGTACTTCAACATATTTTTTGGTGTAAACAAGAAATTGAAGGTGCACAATGTACATGATAAGAACCCAAGAGTAATAATATATAATATTACTGTATGGAGTACACATATTACCTGAACAATTGATCTAGAATCCATATCTAAATGCGCAACAATAACTGTTTTGCAGGATCTGAAGGCTAATGAGTCCCGTCTCAGAGACATTAACAAAGTGGCCTCTGAGCTGGAGTCTGAAGGGCTCATGGCTGAAGAGGCCCCAATGGTTCAAGCTCAGGTAAAATGATATTGGCGACTCCATTTTTTTCTTAAGTCGGTTGTTGTTAATCATGTTGTTTTATGATTTTAACAGCAACAGGAAGTTCTTGGTGCGGCTCCTGGAAAGGTGCTGTTTGATTAATTATGATAATGGAATATTGGCTACTCGAGGCATTATATTGATGATAAATCTGTCTGTTTTTTGCTGAGTAGGATGAAGCTGATTCCAAGACTGCGTCACCATGGAAGGTAAGCATCATTCTTTTGTTTACCAAAATAAATTGTCAGTTGGATTTGACAACTCGAAATTTGCATGGGATTCATTTGAGACTTGAGTGAAACTTTTTTGAAACAAATGTAAATTGTGGAGACAGTTGGCATTATGTTTAACTGTTATACTCAGTTATAGCTTAAGCGCCAATTGTGTCATGATTGCACTGAGATGAAAAGTAACTTATTATTATTATTAGCTATTAACTTTCTTAACTGGTTTGGTGTTTTGTCCCTTCTTCCTCCTTTTCTATTTGTTGTGTTTTTCATCTGTAAATAGAATATACGCTTAGCTGTTCAAACAACGGCCAACTTTAATACTATTAAGGTAAGATTGATTAGCCCCAGTAGTTTTGGAATGACTTCATGTTCCTAATGTAATTTGTCATCCCCATCCACCCGTCTGCTGCTCTTTTCCATCCCATTCGTTTCTTCTTACATCCACTCGTGTACAGTAGTGTTTGTCTTGAATTTGAATGTTGTCCCTTGCCTTGTTTCTACAGTGCATCTTCAGTTATTTCACTTTTTCTTGTGCTTGTGAAATAAACATCATGTTTAATTTCATCTTCACTGTTAAAAATCTATTTAACCTACCTCATTTCTAGATCAATTTAAACTCTTTTACACTAAACCCACAAAAATGGCACAGTTTTTACAATAGATTTTAACATTGTATTCAGGAGCTGAATAACCGGTGGCGGTCGCTGCAGCAGTTGGCTGAAGAGAGGAGCAACATGCTGGGAAGTGCTCATGAGGTGCAGCGCTTCCACAGGTACATGTTTACACCATGTCTTCATCAAAGCAGTAGTAACTTAAATAGTTTATATTAACTTACCTTTTTTAGAGATGCGGATGAAACCAAAGAATGGATTGAAGAAAAGAACCAAGCACTCAACACTGACAACTATGGCCATGATTTGGCCAGTGTTCAAGCTCTGCAGAGAAAACATGAGGGCTTTGAGAGAGATCTTGCAGCTCTTGGTGACAAAGTGAGATAACTTCACTTTACTTAAAACTTACTGTCTATTATGCTCTTTCTCATCGCAACCCATCGCTTTCTTCAGGTGAACTCCCTTGGGGAAACAGCAGAGCGTCTGATTCAGTCCCATCCAGAAGCAGTGGATGACATTCAGGAGAAGTGCACTGAGCTGAACACGGCCTGGAGCAGTCTGGTGGGACGTGCAGACCAACGCAAAGACAAGCTCGGCAACTCGCATGACCTGCAGCGTTTCCTGTCCGACTTCAGGTGCGTTTGGGGTAAATGTACACATTTGTACATTGATAGTGAATACATTTATGTAAAGCGTTGTTGTTATATAGAGATCTGATGTCCTGGATAAATGGAATCCGAGGCCTGGTGTCCTCGGAGGAGCTTGCAAAAGATGTGACTGGAGCTGAGGCCCTTCTAGAAAGACACCAGGTAATTTTAACCAACCACTTTATTTAAGGGATCTGTCATTAATAATAATAATTATTAATAATAATAATTATTATTATTATTATTAATGAATAATTTGCTCTCTTTCATCAGGAGCACCGCACTGAGATAGATGCACGTGCTGGAACCTTCCAGGCGTTTGAACAGTTTGGTCAGCAGCTTCTGGCCCGGGGCCACTATGCCAGTCCTGAAATTCAGCAAAAACTTGAGGCTCTTGATCGCGAGCGCGCCGACTTGGAGAAGGCGTGGGTTCAGCGCCGCATGATGCTGGACCAGTGCTTAGAGCTGCAGGTATTGTGTCCATAAAATCATGAGCAAAAACATGGAAAGATGTGGATGATTCTGATGCTCTGTCCTCCACTGCAGCTGTTCAACAGAGACTGTGAGCAGGCGGAGAACTGGATGGCAGCTCGAGAAGCTTTCCTTGCCAGTGATGATAAGGGAGACTCATTAGACAGTGTTGAAGCTCTGATCAAGAAGCATGAAGACTTTGACAAGGCCATTAATGTACAGGTTAGATATTTGTATGGGCCGTATACATTTGTATTGATTGAATTACACTGTTTAATTATAATGTAATATCACCACAGGAGGAGAAGATTGCTGCTCTGCAGTCTTTTGCTGACCAGTTAATTGGTGCTGACCATTATGCTAAACCTGAAATATTTTCCCGTCGCAATGAAGTGCTGGACAGGTACAAGACCTTTCTATACTGAACAAGTCTATGCAGGGTTTACCAGTGGTTCCTCACTTTATGTTCAAGTTACATAATGACATCTGTATCTTTGGTGAAGGTGGCGTCGTCTGAAGGCGCAGATGATTGAGAAACGTTCTAAACTTGGTGAGTCCCAGACGCTGCAGCAGTTCAGTAGAGATGTGGATGAGATCGAGGCATGGATTAGTGAGAAGCTTCAAACGGCAACAGATGAGTCGTACAAGGATCCAACTAACATCCAGGTACATTTATGAGTAAATCAAAGACTAGATTTGATTTCTATATTAACATAATGCATTCTTAAAACATAAAATGCTAATACCTTCCGTCTTTGTGTTGTATTGACATTAAATAACTGTAATTCCCTGCTCTGTGTAAAGAGAGACTGAACTTTCCTCCCACTGTCTTATTTTTTTTTTTAGCTGTCCAAGCTGCTGGTAAGTTTGAGTAGTGTGTTAACTAACAACCGAGCAGATATCCTCCATTTGTCTGTGTCTGCCTTTTGTGTAGTCGCCTTTTGTTGTAGAACAAACTGTGAGCTTTCTTAGCAAAGTGCAAGCTTCTTTTCCACTTGGGTTTAATTTGCTATTGTGTTAGAAACGCCTTTATTTCATTTTGTAATTTGATCATTATTGTAAATAGTCAATGGTTGTGGTTTCCACGTTTTCATAATATTTGAGAATGTCATGTTTAAAGTTGCTGCAAATCAAAATGTCTATACATGGAGGGCATCGGACTTTGCCCAGCATGATAAAAAAGCAACTTTGCAGTGACTATTCTTGTATATGTATCTTGTATAAGTAATTGTCCCCTACACAGCCATTTTATGCTTTGTATGTTGCCTTGTGTATCATTGTCCATATTTGTTTTCTCGGTTTGTGTGTATGTTTTTTAGTACCTAGATCGTACCATAGATTGACTAACTCACCCTTGATTTTCACCATCATATTTTTCTTTTATCAATTTGGTGCAGAAAAGCATAGTGTTCTTTAATGGCTAAATTGAATATAAGCTGAAACATGTCTGCTGTTCATCTGCTGCCAGAGTAAGCATCAGAAACACCAGGCTTTTGAGGCCGAGCTTCACGCCAACGCGGACCGGATCCGTGGTGTCATAGATACGGGTAACGCGCTGATCCAGAGAGGAGCCTGTGCTGGCAGTGAAGATGCTGTTAAGGTACATATATCAACTTGATTGAAAATGAAACATTACAAATGACATATTTTAAAAGCGTGTTTCCTTTTGACACATTTCAGGCCAGACTCAATGCACTAGATGAGCAGTGGCAGTTCCTGGTGAACAAATCTGCAGAAAAGAGCCAGAAACTGAAGGAGGCCAACAAGCAGCAGAACTTCAACACTGGAATCAAGGACTTTGACTTCTGGCTTTCTGAAGTAAAGCAGAAATACTGTACTGAATATTTGCCAAATAAAGATGCAGCATTTAACCGATCCCTTCGTTTATCAAGGTGGAGGCTCTTCTTGCGTCTGAGGATTACGGCAAAGATCTGGCCTCTGTTAACAACTTGCTTAAGAAACACCAGTTACTTGAAGCTGACATTTCTGCTCATGAGGTATGCAACTATATGTACTTTATTTGTCCTACTGTTACTGTAATGACAGCATCCAACAACAAGTATTTTCCCTTTTCTTAGGATCGTCTCAAGGACTTGAATGGGCAGGCTGACGGCTTGATGGCCAGCAATGCATTTGACACCACACAGGTGAAAGACAAGCGCGACGCTGTCAATGGTCGCTTTTCCAAGATCAAGAACATGGCTGCTGGTCGTCGTGCAAAACTCAATGAGTCCCATCGATTGCATCAGTTCTTTAGGGACTTGGATGATGAAGAGTCTTGGATTAAGTAAGTTCTGGAATTGTACCTTACATCTCCCATAATTTAAAACTGAACATGTGTTCTATTAACATTAATCGACATCTAATTAAGTGCACATTTTACTCACAGGGAAAAGAAGTTGCTTGTAAGTTCGGAGGATTATGGACGTGATTTGACTGGAGTACAGAATTTGAGGAAGAAACACAAAAGACTGGAGGCTGAGCTTGGAGCCCACGAGCCAGCCATTCAAGTGAGTCCCATTTGTTTAAATCATTTCAAAGAGTTGGTGTTTGGGCATTGTTAAATGATTTTGCTCTTTGCAGTCAGTGTTGGATACGGGGAAAAAGCTGTCTGACGACAATACAATCGGCCAGGAGGAGATCCAGCAGAGGCTTGCCCAGTTTGTTGATCACTGGAAGGAACTTAAAGACTTGTCTGGTGCAAGGCAAGTTATCCTGTACATTTTTGGGGGGGCAGTGGTTTTAGTCTTTGCCCAATAACCCAAAGGTTCAATCCCGGTGTATCTGTCCTAGACAAGACGCTTCATGCACCTTGCTTTTTGTTTGAATGGAAGATAATGGGGTTCCAAATAAACACAAAGTGATTCCTTGTTTGTTGTAGAAGACTAATGCATTCTTTTTATTTTGTTCAGGGGCAAGAGGCTGGAGGAATCATTGGAGTATCAGCAATTTGTTGCCAATGTGGAGGAAGAGGAGGCTTGGATTAATGAGAAGTTGAACCTTCTGGGAAGTGAGGATTACGGTGATACACTGGCAGCGGTGCAGGTACGTTTTCTCTTCAGTCAAATAATGATGAAAGCATTGCTTTTGAATATTCACATATGATACAGTAAAAATGACAGCAGTTGGATAATTCTCTGACAGGGCCTACTTAAGAAACATGAAGCCTTTGAGACTGACTTCACAGTGCACAGGGACCGAGTCAATGATGTGTGCGCAAATGGAGACGAGCTCATCAAGAAGGTTTAAAACCAAACCCAAAAACCTATTCAGTTGTGTGTTTTGTTTTAGTTGCTTATGTTTGTTAATATATTATTAACAGAACAACCACCATGTTGAAAACATTAGTGCGAAGATGTCCGCTCTTCGAGGCAAAGTGTCAGAGTTGGAGAGAGCAGCGGCTCAAAGGAAGGCAAAGTTGGATGAAAACTCTGCTTTCTTACAATTTAACTGGAAAGCTGACGTTGTGGAGTCCTGGATTGGTATGTAAAAAAACTATTTTAAATACATTACTTTATAAGACATTCAGATTATGGCTTTTGTATTTTCCCGCCAGTCCTGAGTACATGTGTTGTGTTTCCAGGTGAGAAGGAGAACAGCTTGAAGACTGACGATTATGGTAGAGACCTTTCCTCTGTGCAGACCCTGCTTACTAAACAGGTAACTTCTGCAATGCAGCATTAGTTAGACACTTAAATGTGATCTTAAGTCCTAACATCTCACTTTGAAAACTTTCCTGTTGTAGGAGACATTTGATGCTGGCCTCCAAGCTTTCCAACAAGAAGGCATCACTAACATCACAGCTCTCAAAGACCAGCTGCTGGCGGCCAAACACGTCCAATCAAAGGCCATTGAGGCCCGTCACGCAGCTCTGATGAAGCGCTGGAACCAGCTACTGTCCAACTCTGCTGCTCGCAAGAAGAAACTGTTAGAGGCCCAGGAGCACTTCCGAAAGGTTCAATAGTGAATGCAGATGAATCCTCAAGACTAGCATGTATATTTATGCATGCTTTTGTTTTCACTCCCAATAAGGTTGAGGATCTGTTCTTGACTTTTGCAAAGAAGGCATCTGCTTTCAACAGCTGGTTTGAGAATGCAGAGGAAGACCTGACAGACCCGGTTAGATGTAACTCTCTGGAGGAGATCCGAGCTCTGCGTGAAGCTCATGAGGCCTTCCGCTCCTCCCTCAGCTCTGCTCAGGCCGACTTCAACCAGCTGGCTGAGCTTGATCAGCAAATCAAGAGTTATCAAGTGATGTCCAACCCCTACACCTGGTTTACCATGGAAGCTCTTGAAGAAACGTGGAGAAACTTGCAAAAGATTATAAAGGTCTGCAAAATTATACACACTTTTTTTTCCCCATTTACAATTGAATCATTTTTTTGCCCTCTTTGTTTATTTATTAATTTTATGCGTAGGAGCGAGAGTTGGAGCTGCAGAAAGAACAAAGAAGGCAAGAGGAAAATGACAAGTTGCGACAGGAGTTTGCTCAGCATGCTAATGCTTTTCATCAGTGGCTCCAGGAGACCAGGTAAAGCGATAAATCTCAAATCTTTAGGTTGTATTTTGCAATGATTTGATGAAAGCTTAAAGTTATTTTGATTGTTGAAGTAATTCTCTTTTTTCTCCCCCTCCTTCGCTGCCTCCGCGCTGGTGCTTGGGATTTCTTTGCTAATCAGGACATATCTGCTGGACGGGTTATTATCATTTTTTTTCTTACGTGTTTGTATGTCTGTAAAATGTGCATCTAAAACTTGGTGAAAGTGCAGTATCTCTTTAACTAGAAGGCTCCTGATGATTTAACTGAATTATGTTTGAAATCTCTGATCCTTCACCTTCTCTCTGAATAGCATAGCCTATCGCCGAGTTATCTGTGTCTATCAGTACCAGGTTGCTGATGATCTTTCTGAAAGGTCAATCTCTTTCAAGCCTTGGTTTGGTTTACCATCTCCTCTGACCCACATGGTGCCCTGGCTTGATTTAACCTCATGCACATTTGTCTTAAACACCACAATATGGGCTGGGTTTTTAAGTCTGTGCTTTACTAACATTCACCAAATGTACAGCCGCCCTCAGACAAATCCCCACTTTTTTTATTCACACATAACATTTAACAATGCTATTATATCAGTTGAGGTACGTGCATGTGCGCAGGTTCAGCAACCTGTCATTAGTACATTTATTTTCATCATACTAAGACCACAGGGCCAGTGTGCTGTAGCCCTAATCAGGAAGATGCATGGTTTGGGTCTTAGCATTCATGGGTGTATAGACCTTTTAAAATGTCTGTCATCAGAATGGTCTGAGACTGGAGGTAAAATGAAGTAGACCATACAAAGATTAACCAGCATCAGCTCTAAATACCATGATTTTAAGTCTTGATTAAAAACATAAGCCATTTTTTCAAATTTCCAGGGTAGAAATATCAGTTAGTTTGCTTTTCTATTACAAAGGATGAAAGAAATATAATTTTCTAGCCTCAAAATTGTATTTGAGCTTCACAAAAAGTTGTAAAGTATGTAATAAACCTGTAGATAACATGAAAAGCTATTGTGGGGTTGACATTTCTGGGCGTAATTTGTCCAGTATAACCTAAAAAATCTGGATTTTGCCTTCATCAAAGTGTCATAATATTAAATAAACATATAATGTAAAATACAACTGTAAAATGTATTTAAACCAGCCTCTGATATCACTCGCATGTATTGGAGTAGTTGTCATTTGTCAAAACCACCATGATTTTTTTTTCATATTTTGTGATATTCTGAGGTTAATCCCAGTTTCTCACTTCACTTTTGCCTCCATTCTGGAATTAAAAATGTTTTTGTTTACAAACCTTTAAAGGGTCTATTAAAGTAGTGTTATAGATATTTACAGAGGTATTGTAAGGTAGTTATTGTTAACTAGTCGTGTTCATTTTTTATCACTAGATCTTGCATGGTGGAGGAGTCTGGTACCCTGGAGTCCCAGTTAGAAGCCACCAAGGTCAGTTTTTCTCTTTAGCATATGACAATTTATATTTAATGCAGAAGAAACTATGCTGATGGCATATTTTGTATTTTTTCCCCTCCTTGTTCATAGCGTAAACACCAGGAGATTCGAGCCATGCGGAGCCAGCTGAAGAAAATTGAAGACTTGGGTGCTGCTATGGAAGAAGCGTTGATATTGGATAACAAATACACGGAGCACAGCACAGTGGGTCTGGCACAGCAGTGGGACCAACTGGACCAACTAGGAATGAGGATGCAACACAACCTGGAGCAGCAAATACAGGCCAGGTAAACAAACATGCACACAAGGAATAAACAGAACAGTTTTTAACACAGTGTGATGGTGAAATCCTGTCCCTCTGAGTTTAGGAACACAACAGGCGTGACAGAGGAGGCTTTGAAGGAGTTCAGCATGATGTTCAAGTAAGAAATTCCAGCATCAACCAAAGTTACTGCTGATTTATGGACAGTCCTAATCACATTTTTATTTACAGACACTTCGACAAGGAAAAGTCTGGAAGACTAAACCACCAGGAGTTCAAGTCCTGTTTAAGGTCACTGGGCTACGACCTCCCAATGGTTGAGGAAGGAGAGCCAGATCCTGAGTTTGAGGCCATTCTTGACACAGTCGATCCCAACAGGTCTGCAATTATAATAATTTCCAAACTGGATGTGAAAAGTATTCCCTTTCTCTTGTTTATTAATATAAGCAACATGTCCACAGGGATGGAAATGTGTCTTTACAAGAATATATGGCCTTTATGATAAGCCGTGAGACAGAAAACGTCAAATCCAGTGAAGAAATTGAGAGCGCCTTCAGAGCACTCAGCACAGAGAACAAACCCTACGTCACAAAAGAGGAACTCTATCAGGTGAGATGTGTGTCTTGCATTTGAAAGCTGATTCAATGCATAGTGGTCCAACTCTCTGTTTCTTTCAGAATTTAACCAAGGAGCAAGCAGACTACTGCCTGTCACACATGAAACCCTTCTTAGACAGCAAGGGTCGTGAGATGCCCTCAGCGTTCGACTTTGTTGAATTTACCCGCTCACTTTTTGTCAACTGATCCATAACTCCCCAGTGACCAATCTAGATGCGTTTGCCTCACACACGGACACAAAGCTGAAACTGCATGGACGTGGCGCAAGAAATACTCAGTGATAACTATTTATCTGACTTTACTCTAACTCTATGTGCTTCTAATAATAATATAGTAACTGTCTGTATCTGAACGTGAATGTTTCGCTTTTGCTTTCACTCAATAGTTACAACAATGTTATGTAAACACCTTGACAACTGCAGTGTGCTTTTATTAAACGCTTCTGGTTAGAACTGGAAACATGTTTTGTTTATTCATTAAGAGTTTTTAGTTCAGATCATGCACATTGGCAAAGATACAAATCTCATTCTGCCACTTGTTTGGCGATCTGCTCGAGCTGACTGAGCTCTCTGGGGCCCTGCTCTGTTAAGTCACGGCTCAGCTGCCAGATGCTGACAGTGCCATCCGTTTTCCCCACAGCCAAGAGGTGAGTGTTCTGAGAGTTAAATGCCAAGCAAGTCGCAGCTTGACCACTGCCGCTCTTCTCAATGGTGGCTGCAGACCTCAACGACCCATGTCCAAGATCAAAAATCTGCACTTCACCTAGAAAAATAGAGTATTGTAACTACAGAATCTATGAATCTGATTCAGGAGGACTGACAATGAATTAAAGTTTATTTAAATGTAGAGTTGAATAAAAAAATATTACCTTGACTAGTTGCTGCAGCAAAAACCAGAGGTCTGCTAGGGGACCATTGCACCTGAAAGATGTAGGAATCCGAGACTCTGAGGGACAGCACTGGATTGGCCTGTAGCAGAGAGTGGATGTGTGCAAGTCCATCCGTCCCAGCAATTACAAACAGGTTTCTGAAAGAACACGTTATTACAGCCACATTGTCACCCCAGGCATGTTATGTTTATTCCAGTGTTATCCAATAAATTTGAATATAACGTATTTTTAATCCAAAAAGTAAAATATAGTTTATACAAAAGAACATCCAAGCATTGTTTTCACTCAATTTTAAACATTAAAGTTGCCTCAAAATGTAGTATTCACAAAATGAGAAAACCCATTGAATTTGACAGAAACCTGGGATTGCGATGCACAAACAGCACTTACACTTGAGGCTAAGATTAGCAATCTCCATGTCTGAATGGGTTGCATTTTATGAGACCAACAAACCCTGGCCACAGGAGACAAACGTGTGGTATTGGAGTGACCTGGGTTTTGAGAACACCTCAGCGTAAACCTAGTACTGCACATTTTCTGACATGCAGTGCGAATGCAGTTTTGTGCTTGTCGTTCTTAATTGTAGGATTCTGTTCGTACTTCAAAGTGCACATTATTAACATGTCCACAAGTTTTTTGAGAGAACACTAATATGACCTGATCAGATAATATAAGAATTGGAAATTTTTCATGTCAAACATTCAGGCCTATATATAATAAAACAGAAATTAAGTTACTTCAATAATTGCAGCCTTTGAGATTAGTGAATTGTGACCATTCAAATTATGATTTTGATTAAATTGCAATAAACCTTGAGGCAGCAAAAATCAGAACAAAGGGGTTCCAAACACTTTTGATCGCTTATGCATATAGCATATTTACACTGCGTATAGTATAGCTTTCAGAAGGCAAAAATTAGTATTTCTATGTTTTGTTTTGAAATCTGTAAATAAGTCAATTTGCAGGTTTATCACTGCAAGCATACATTTTAAAATTGTGTCAACAGTGGAAATGTTTTCCCCTCTGTGCAAGGGTTTCACTTCGTCAATTGAAATGCTAAGAGCAAAATTTACTTCTACACTAAATCATCATTTATTGGATAGCACTTGTATGTAATGTAAATAGTTCCTACCTATGGAAAGGAGAACAGTGTATGGAGTGGACAGGACCACTGTGTTGTTTGAATGAAAAGACTGCTGGGGCTCTTAATGGAACACCCTGGCTGTCAGAAGGAACCGTTGCCAACTTCTGAGATGAAAAAGAGCATCTGAGGAGCAAACCTCCTTCTGAACCTACCAAGAATGTGTCAGAATCACAGAAAGATCGAGCCAGAGCAGTGACCCCAATCGTACTACTGCCTCTAGTCTGACAAAAAACAGGAGTAAGTGGTGGTGCTCAAAAACTACAGTGAGGTATTATGTGTTTATTATACTTTCTCACCTTAAAGCCAGCACTACTGCCATGAGGAACCTGTTGCAAAACTAAAGCATAGCCTGTGCTGAGGATTAGGCTGCCTTTGTCCAAGTTCCACAATAAGATTCTTCCACCAGAACAGGCACTGAGTATCCCAAACCCGCCCTTCTTCTGAAGAGGTCCCCATGACACCTAATTATCAAAAAAAAAAAAAATGCTTTGTTTAATATAAATATTTCTGGTCCAAGACACTGTCTTGTGAAGCGTGCCTTATAAATTGGCTCTCTGTGACTGTCAGCCGATATTCCAGTTTGGGCCAGCACAGTATCCCGAGTGCGGCTGGTGTCCCAAACTACCACTTCTCCACTGTAAAGGCCCCCTGACAAGCAGACAACACATTAAGAGAGGCAAAAGCAAGATTTTGACATGTTAATACTGAATAAAGTCTTGGAGCAAAAAAGTGCAGATATATTACTATATATTACGTACGTGATATATAAACTAGTACACACATACTGAACATGTACAAACTGTACACTCACATACAGTACACACACAGTTTATTTTTTATCCTGGCTTTTTGTAGCCATTTACAAAGTAGTTTTTAATAATAAATTATGTACACAATATTATAAATTGACATATCTTCAACACGACTATTATATATTTTTGATACAACTTCCACATTTACTTTTGAATACTACGCAAGTCTTATACATGTTACATATTAGCCATGATACCTGCAATGAGGGCTGGCTGGTCTGGGTGGAAACACAGAGCAGTAACTGCTGCTGGGACATCTATGACCAGATCAGCATGTGTGGGACTCAGGCCTTTTCGGTTCAGGTTCCATGTACAGACAAAAGACTTCTCTGTGCTCCAGTCTCCATCATCAATCCTACAAAAACAGAAAAGTAAAGTACAACAGATACATTTATTATTTATTTATCTTCCTGGTGTTTATGTAGTGGTCACTTAACCTACTTAGTAAAAGCCTAAAGGTGATCATTTTACAAACCATACCGGCCAAAACCACAGGAAACAACAGAACCAGTACAATTCCAAGAGACACATGTGACATGTAGACCTCTCTCTTTGGCTTTGGAATGCTGAAGACAATGAATACATGAAATCTGTGAACACACAACACATGATGTCACTGTTATGACGTGCTCATCAAAGCATACGGTCAGTATTAAATATTGTACGTACAAGTTCATTGTGGTCCTCCCAGCTGACGTTAAATCCATCAAATGCGTGAGTTTTGGCATTTTTGACTAGCTCTCGGATGATACTTTCCACCACTCGATCCAGAAAGTGCTTCAATTCGGGTTTGTCGAGCTCCTTGGGGTTTAGGTCGTATAAAGTCTGCTCGTCTCGATCCTTGGACTCGGTTTGAGTGCTGCAAATGCTGGTGCTCACGGACTGCGCCTCGGCGTCTGCACTCTGGAGCTGCCTGGTCTGACAGCTTTTCTGGAACCAGATATGACCAGACAATATTTAACTTAACCATCATTAAAGCTAACCTGACATCTACACAACAGCCATATACCGAGTCTTTTTCCGAGCGCTGTGACCGTCTCCATAGTGATGGGACGCTGACCGAGTCCACTGTATCGTCGCTAAACATGCTAACGTTAGCAGCTCGTACTTTAAAGTCCCCACGTTTACCAAGTAGGACCAGTTATACACACAGGTAGTGATAACAGCTCATTAGATTAAGAAGCGCACACCCCTTTAAGTATTTATCCATGTCTTAAATGCTGAGTAGGAGTCATTTTTCTTCCATAGCTTTAGCGTCGCGTCATGTGTCTCAAGTGAGCCAATCCGAGATCATGGAGCCTCTTCAGTGTCCTGTGGGTTTTCCGGAACACTTTCGGATGTAAAATATCAACTTGTTTTTTCCAGTACAATACAAGGCCTAAAAAATATGTGTACACAGTAACACTAATTACAGTAAAACGGCTTTCATTCCCCGATATGTCTTTAATTTATCAGGAAGCTGTGTCTATTCATTTCAATGAGGTGTAAAGAATTCGGGTTTTTTTCTATTAGTCGGTGTAATAACTCGTCCAGGGGTGTTCTATTGTATAAAAAGATACAGTTGTAGTCATTTTTTAAGACAATTAAGTTATTAGGTTTGTTTCCGAGTGCAACATTGAACCCATCCACCGCCTACTTAAAGCGGAGCCGCCTACTCTGCCTACTTCAGCTTGCCACGCCTGTTGAGGTCTCAAAATAAAAAGTTCGCCACAATCAAACTTCCTCGTTGTAGAGGGAAAAATGGCCAACCCTAAAGTGTTCTTCGACGTGACCGCGGACGGCGCCTCTTTGGGCAGAATTATGATGGAGCTTCGCAAGGACGTGGTGCCAAAGACAGCCGAAAACTTCCGGGCGCTGTGTACACACGAAAAGGGTTTTGGCTTCAAAGGGTCCAGCTTCCACCGGGTCATCCCTGGCTTTATGTGCCAGGGCGGTGACTTCACCAATCACAATGGCACGGGAGGAAAGTCCATCTACGGCAACAAGTTTCCAGACGAGAACTTCATTTTGAAGCACACCGGCGAAGGCATCCTGTCCATGGCCAATGCGGGGCCAAACACCAACGGGTCGCAGTTCTTCCTCTGCACCAGTGACACGGCCTGGTTGGACGGAAAGCATGTGGTCTTTGGTTCTGTGGTGGGCGGCATGGATGTGGTCAAGAAAGTTGAGTCCTACGGCACCAAACCCTCCGGAAAGACTAAGGCAAAAATCGTGATCGCCAATTGCGGCGAGCTCTAAGCTCTGCGCCAGCCGCCATCCTCCACGATGCATCTGTTGTAGCGCCACATGTTTGACGCATGAGTGACCAAATAAAATATCTCTCATTGTAATTTGTACGAACTTTTAATTTAGATAACCTACGTTCTGCATTCAAATGAAAGCGGTTTAATGCAAAATGTATGATAGTTGCCAATGCAGACCATACAGTTGGTCTTGTGCAAACGTGTTTGATTAGATTCCTTTCAGTGCCACACCTTAGTTTGTTAGGGAACTTAACATGGAAGGAAAAACACATGCTAATGTAGGTAGCGTACTCTCCAGCAAACATGTGAGCAAACCCAAAAAGTTGTACATTTATTTATTTAACAAAGCAACAGGTACACTTAATTTTATAATAAACGGGTGTCCAGTGAAACAGAACAAATACTGCAAAATCCAGTTAGGACCCTACAGAAGTATATCTAAAATTTACCAAATGTTCAGCTAAAACTAGAATTGAAATCCAAACTAGATTTGGAATAAAAAATTACATTTAGACCTGTTATGGGTGCCTGAAAAAGAAAAACAAGTTTGGAGTCTCCAACCCTGATGCCTCACCCTATTGTGTCAATCTCAAAGTACAGTTTTCTAAAAAAAATTTACCCGAAACATGTAAAATTTAACATAACGAGCTGGTGCATTCAGTTCCATTAGTACGAGAAAAGGAAAATGAAACTTCTAGTCAAGCCTTGAAATAACCCTCACCACTTAGTATAATATACATTTTTATATAAAAGCGGTTAAGGATGCTATGATTAAATCATCACTGCACCATGGCTTATTTATTGAACTCACACCATTAACAGAAAATGTATTTTCATATTTTACATACAAATTGCTATTGTACGCAATTTAAATCTACGCAGATGACGTGCATAATGCTACAAAAGGTTATTTTGCATGTCTTTGGGAGACGTACAGAAACAATGACGAGTGAGACTTAAGAACCATTGTCCCTCCCCACCATCACCCTGTAGACCTGTGTAGACTGGTCTGACATGACATTATGGGCAGGCTGCAGCTGCAGGGAAGATGTTGGACAGGCTGACAACACACAGGAAAAAGTTGTTTATTTTACAAAACCTCCCCAAAACAAAATACTTTGCTCCCATAGTTAATAGGAGGATCATCAAAAGGTGACTGAATAAACGCCTTGAACTAGTCATCATCCCCGTCATCCTGAAAAGACAAAAAAGGTGTAATTGCTTTACTTCTCAAATAAAAAATACAGCTCAAAAGTAACACTACAGCCTCACCTCTCCATCTTCTCCATCACCATCCTCATCATCCTCTTCTCCCTCTTCCTCCTCACCCTCATCAATGTCCTCCAGGCCTTCTTCCTCTTCATCATCGTCATCATCCCCATCACCCTCTTCATCCTCCATGTCAGGGACCTCCAAACCACAAAAGTACAAGCTAGACATTTTGCAAAGACAGACACACACAACATTTTGTATTGATTTCTTTGAGTGGTAATTAATACCAAGTAGTACTGAAGAGGATTGGGCCAAATGTCATCCTTGATCACTTCCCCCAGTTCATCAGCTCCAGCATCAGAGTGATCAGTGAACCAAGTAAAGAAGCTCTCGGGCTCTTCGTGCTGCCTCTTCTTCCCAGCTTTGTTAGGCGACTGGCCAGTGCGTTTTGTCAGATCCTAATAGACAAGATTTCAAGTGAAAACTGAAATAAATGCATAACAAATATTACATAATTTATTTTTTCTGTAAGTATAATTGTGCTTTAAGTGTAAATTTTATATAATGTAATAATATAAAATAATCCTAATTGTAATAAAGTTAAATAAAAAATAATATACTCATTTTTGACAAGACAAATTAAACAAACCTTTCCGGCTTTCCATTTGATCTCAGTCGATTTGGACACAGGATCACCGCTCTCATTTACGTTAAACTCTTTGGAAAGGGTTTTGTTCTCAAAATATGGATTCTCATCAAAAAACTAAAAGCAAATAAAACAATGTTAAACAACAATGCAATGACGGTTAAATTATAAAGATCTGCAAACTTACAAAATCTATTCTATATCCAGACTTTATGTCCTCAAACTCTGTGACCTCAACCCTTGACAAGTAATGAAGTGCTTCCTCGTCTTCCTCACCAAGAAGAGCTGAAACTACATATTAAAATGCACCGTTTATTACATATTTACACATTTAGTTGTTAATGTTGCCGTTTAATTGTTCTTAATTTTTACCTTGTGGATGGTTAACGAATGTTGTGACCCAAAAGTTAGGTATTTTGGCTATGAGCTCTGACCTCTTCTGAAAAAATGGCTGGCGTAATTTGTTGTACTTCTGCTCTACTTTTAAAATGTCTTCACTAGCCTGCTCATTCAGTCTGTAGAAAAAATAAAGTTATAACAGGATCATAAACAAAACAAATGAAACAAGACAAAACACATCATCATACCTGTCAATTTCATTCTGTACTTCATCAATGTGTTCAATTGCTTCCTGTTGTTCCTTTTCTGAAAAACGAATCAAAATGGAAGTGTATGAAACAAACACACGTACACAAGCACTGCGTTAATTTACACAATATATTAGAAAACTCACGCAAGTTTCTTTTAGACGCAAAATTACTTGTGAAATCTCAATTCATATAAGAAAACGCTTTAAAATGCACTACTGAACTTTCTGCTTAGTTGCTGGACCATGCTCAGGATCGACACGGTGCAGCCTGGCGCTTCCTGTCGCAGCTAAAGGCGGCCTGGTTCAAACAAGAGGCTCGTCTGTGCCTGGTCCGTTATACCAAACAATGCGCTAAAAGGAGCGAGGCGTATGGGGCGAAAATCAAAACTAACTCATTAAAAAATATTTAGCTATGCGTAAACAAGTACATTTAGTGCAGTTACACACGAAAAGAACATTTAAAACAAAAGTTTAACTATCTCGTTTGATAAACGGTTAGCATTACAGTTGCTCAAAAGTCAGCCATAGTGATTTGAAGCTAGTGCATGGCAAGCTAATCAAAGATAATATATAGTCCGATGCGTTGAAGCATTAGCTCGACCAACACCAACAAGGATTTCAAATACCAAGCCTCTGCAGGTTTGAGTTTTCTCTAACTCGAGTCGTGCAGAAAACCATGTGAGTTCAAGATGCAAATGTTGGCCCGTGTGGACAGCTAATACTCACGCTGCTAAAGTTAGCATCAGCTAAGTAGCGCGCAACACTACACTGACGTACTGCATCACACCAATTAACTGCAAGTGTAAAAATAAGCACATACAACAGCTTTGGAGTCACTGACCACATTATGCCTTCTCTCGTTACTGCAAAGTACCCTCCACCGTAAATAACAAAATTATGAGAAACAAATGAAAATGGCGTTGCTCGGATAAGCGCCATTCTTTACCAGAGGTCTCGTCCGCTCCGTCGTGATTTGAATTCTCCTTTCTGCTGACTTTCGCCGCTGACGCCGACATTGTTACTGTCTGTCGTGACCTTTTGGACCAGAATTATATTCCAAGTGCTCTTGTTACTCCTTTCAGATGGCCAAAAGTTACTTCCACCTTGCACAGAGAAACCACGATGAGAAATAAGCGCAGGCAGCTCATGAGCTCTGCTTCTCTGAGATGCGCTCCACCAATGAACACATCAGTGGTACTCTAGCGCCCCCACGCGGGTGGAGTGCGGGGAGTCTTGTGTGGATAAATACAAGTATAATATGATCAAAATATACTTCCATTGTACATATAGACACCTGTTAATCATGTAATATATTCCATCAAAATTCACACATTTTGCAAATTTTACACAACACACTTTTTTTTTTACATCACTGAATTTAGGTGAATAACAACTTACAGGTAACCTAATTACTATATATATATAAGACGTGCTTCTCGCAGAGGCAGCACAACCACCCAAACCGGATTAAACTAAAGCTCATCATAGATTCTACATTCATGCAGAGGTGGCTAGTACTCAATGACATTTACCTGAATACTATTTTAAAATAAATTGTAGGCTACTTCTTCTTGGAATAGTTTTCAGACTGCAAACTTTTGGTCTTACTTGAGTTAAAGTTTTGGTTCCTGTCTTAACAAATGTGAGCAACTCTCTGAGTAAGTGACACATTATTTGTATTGACATTATGAATTTGAACAGTTTTTTGCATTGCTGATTGATCCTATGGATATAATTTCGTTTTTCTATTTGTTGTTTATCCCTTGAAAGTACTAGATGGGCATTATTTATTATTTATTTTCATTCAATTTACATTAATTTCAAATGATAAATCAGATGTTACGTCCAGACAGTACTTTTACTTGAGCATTGTTTTTGAAGTAACGTTCCTAACGATTTTTGACTACTCTGTCCACCTCTGCACATGAAGGGGACACACTGGAGAATATGTTCCCCGATTACCTCCCAAATTCGGACTAGAGCCGTTTTCACTATAGATTCCTCACGTTTTTCATCGGGCCTCCTAACATACTTGAACCGTGATACATTGTTCCCTGACCTTTTGTTCCTGTTCTGTGACGAGAGAATCCCTAGCCCCATTTTCCTTCCTTCGGCACGACACAATAACCATGGCTCTGTATAATTCAACTGTATTAATTGTCGTTATCATGTGTTTAAGTTTACGTAAAAGCATAAATAATGTGTTAAGGGGTCGTTTTGGCGTGGTGTTTACGCACACCGCGGCAGGTGCGTCCAGCGCGTGAACAGGATTGGTCTTCAGTGTCCAATCAGCGCCGCCGCTGCGGTTTGACGCAGGTCGAGCGTCAGTTCGTAGTTAACGCAATTCAAACTTCTAGAATTTGTTACCGCGATGATCTGGAGCTGGACTTTTTGGGGATTGTCTGTGATTTACATTGGAAGGCGTTGAATTATCTTGTCAAACGTACTTCGCGCATACTTTACTTTCTAAACTTTGCGGCCACACGAAGATAACCAACTTTGTCCCAGGGCGGACGTTGACAGTGTGAATGACCAGCACAGCCTGATTATGTCAGGAGCGATGCTACAGGTAAAGAAAAGGTCTGCGTTTGTTGTGTACGCGTGTTTGTGAAATATCATATAATAAGTATAAAGATACACCGAGATATTGTGACGTGACGTGTAAAGTTAAATACCAGTGTTTAGCTTGGCCACTTTGCCTGTCAAGATCACTGGATTATCCAGTTTGTCTGGTTTGCTCACTCCTGAGGGAAAAAAAACAGGTGTACTTCACATTTATTTGTTTATTTTTACTATTATTCAATTATTTCTACAATATGAATTTAGTCTGAAAATAGTATTGTTTTGATGAATACATTTCTATGATAAATTCTAATACCCAGCAGAGTTAAATTGGTTGTATTGCACCATTTTACCATTAGTATCGCGGGGACACATAATATTGTACATAATAAACATGGCTTACTTTTACTTGCTCACAAAGAAGCAGGGTGATATAAGTTTGGTGGACAAAAGGTGTGGTTATTAAGCAGTAGAACAGACATTGTATTCCAAACAATATAGGCCAATATTAAGAATAACCTTCATGTACAGTAGCATTGTGATTAAGTCAACAGTAATGTTGCAGAATCATTTTATTTAATGGCTGAGACCAATGTGTCATTTTTCAGAATGGTTCCCTGCAGGGTTTTGAGGAAGAGGACATTCTTGATCCTGAGTTCCAGCAGCGTCTGGAAGATACCCGCACTGTCCTGAGGCAAGAAATCCAGAGAGAGCTGAAGATCAAAGAAGCAGCAGAGAGACTGAGGAGAGCTGTGACAAACCGCAGAAATGCTGCTGATGTGGAGGGACAACTCAAGGCCTCCAACCGCAAACTGGAGAAGCTACACTGGGAGCTCCAGGAGCTCAATGCTAGGTCCATGGCCACAGAGAAGGGTAACATTACTAGTACTAGTACTATTCAATCACATTTTTATTGACATTAACTAATAATTATTAATACTAGGTCAATCTTTATTGGTTCAATGCAGGTGCTTCAGATGAGGTTGACAGACCATCGTCAGAAGCATGTCCGTGGGGAGACACCACTTCTCCTCTTGCCAGCCGTGTCAGGACTCTGAAGAAACAGCTAACGATGGAAACAAAGGTTAAACAGGGTGCAGAAAACATCATCCAAACGTATCACTACAGCGCTGTAAAGGTATATCAATTCACTTTTCAATCACTTTGCTTTGGCAAGAATAATTTACGTTTAGTATACATTTTCGTAATGTATTGGGGTTAGAATGTATTGGTTATTAGAAACCCTTTTTTCTTCTTCCTATTCAGGTTCCTATACACGATATTTTAAAAAAAAAAAATTAAAAAAAGAAAGAAAACGGGAAGCTATTTATTAATTATTTATTAAATATACATTTTGTTATGAGAAGAACATCACATGTTTACAATTATTCACACCATGCCCAAACATGAAAGTTAAATAGCAAGTTAAAATACCCTTTCCATTTAGTGACACAGTTTTGCTCCAAAAAGTCTCACAATTAAATCATTTTTGATCTTAATACTACAAAAAACGAAGTCTGCACAGCTAATCTAGCTCATTCTTTTTTTGTTTCATGATTTCTTGCGCCCTACTTAGTTTTTGGATGTGCGTATCCCTCCCCTGAAAAACATGAAATAAACTGCACATTTATTTGTATAAATTTCCTATGAGGAAAAAGGACTTGTTATTATTGTACAAGAAATGTGCTAAAATACTTTTATTTTTTCATTTTTCAGGACAGAAAGATGTTGTCAACTGCTCAGCAAATGCTGCAAGATAGCCGCACTAAAATTGAGTTGCTTCGTATGCAGATTATAAAAGTCACCCAAGCCAAAGATGACGGACGTGACGGCTCATTAGGTAAAGATTTCCATTTCTGTTTCTACGGTAGGAAAATAGTTAGTTATTGGCTGTTTTAAAGAAGCAGGTGTAGTGCAAACAGTGTTTACACTGAGAAGACTCAAATTGGGGAATGATGGCTCTTAACCTTGAAGAAAAGGTTAAGGACACTTCACTTTCTCATCCACACAAGCACTGGAAATCGAAACAAGCATTATTAATAAGGAGTATTTAATATTCATAAAATATTTTTTCACTTCACAACTATCTGGTCAAAATAAAATATACAATACTAATACTATACTATACTATGCTTATACTATGTTGAGTTTATAATTCTTAATTTACAGTGTACGCTACAGCCAGTAGAGGATAGGACTAAGACAAATAAGAGTTTTTGCATAAACCAACATAAAACGTATCACAGGTCATTCAGTGGAGCTGATCTGTCCTCTGGAGCTGCGTGTAGCAGAACTTATGCATCACTTGAAGATTGAATCGGCTGTGGCAGACGGTGCCAAAAACGTGGTAAAGCAACTGGGAGGACACAAGATCCAGGACCGACGCATCCTGGCAGAGGTGAAAGCTTGTTAAACTTACATACTTTTACTCTATTTAGTTAAGACTGTTTTGTTTCTTTGTCATTTGTTTCACCAGGCTCAGGCCAGAATGCATGAGTCATCTCAAAAGGTGGATTTGCTGCGCTTGTCATTAGAGAGGCGTTTAAGTGAGCTCCCGCAGGACCATCCTAAATATGCTGTGATCAAGCAAGAGTTGGCTTCAGGATTCTCTTCATCTTTAAGCAGCCCAAAAAAGCAATCTCACACCGCATCGTCCACTTGCTCTTCCTCCTTTTTTAAGCCAGCCAGTCTAACAGGTCTTTGTCTTTTTCAGGCTTTTCTTAGTCTGCTTCAGGTATGTCTGTCTTTATTCGCACCTTATGTTTTCAGGTCGGTTAGAGGTGTGTTTGATGGGCTGCCAGGACCTGCTGGAGAGCGTACCGGACCGTTGCCGTGTCACCAGCCTCACAGCTCCGGCTGCCTCTGTGTCCGATGGAAAGTCTCTAAAGATGAGAGCTGTTCTGTCAGGCCGTAGCACCAACGGCAAGACCAACAAGGCAGAGGAGTTGTCATGTAAGTCGCTATTAGAAATGTGTTGACTTTACAGGGAAAGGTTTATTCATACCCTCATCATTACGACTAATTTTCCTTAAACTGTGGGGCATTTTGAACACTAAAAGGCTCTGTTTTTGAGCCTTATAAAAATGTCTAGGCTCTTTGTGAAGTTAACTATTTAAGTCAGATTACCTGTTAACAAGTTATGAACAGAGGAAAATCAGATTTGAATTTCTATATATATTTAAATATAAGGAGGGATAAAGCTACTGTTGGGAGATATGGATGGAATACATGAACAAAAAATTAAACGGGTTGTTATCTTAACTAACTGTGTAGTTACTTATGAAGATCATGTGTTGGCCTTGTTAAATGAAACTTTGCTTTCTGTGTTACAGCTGAGATAAGTGCAATGCTAAAGGTGGACAACAGGATTGTAGGGCGCACACATTGGAGACAGCTGGGCAAAGAAGCCTGGGGTCAGAGCTTCAGCATTGAACTAGAACGGGTCAGTGACTCCCATTTCATTCAGGCATGAATGCAGTTTTCAAGTGGTAACTTCTGTCATGAAAATACAATTGAAACTCCTCCTATGACGTGTGAACGTGTAAGGTAGGAAAATGTGCAAAAACATCTTCATGCCAGTATTGATGTCAGGTCAGTCTATAATTCCGGCAGAGATTTTATTCAGATTATATTCTCTCTGTTGCCCTTAATGGTGAACATCTGTTACTGTGCTAAACAGAGACTTTTTGTCCCTGATGGAGTGAGAATGGCCAAGGGTCCTGCTGATACCATGTCTGCCTCTTATTCCATTTGCGTAATCTGACCGCTTATCCCTTTGACATCAACTCTAATCTAACTTGACTCATACACCATCCACACCTAAATTGCCTTTGAGTCATTACAAGTTTGTGTTTACCTCAGTATTAATGTGTTCACATAGCTTCATTAATATTTGATATAGATTTTAAACATATGTTATTGTCTCGTTTTTATTTACTTGTGTTTTATGTTGCCCCAGTCCAGGGAGTTGGAGATCGCAGTGTTCTGGAGAGACTGGAGGGCGTTAAGTGGGGTCAAGTTTCTGCGTCTTGAGGACTTCCTTGATAATCAAAGACATGGCTTGTGTTTGGAGCTGGAGCCACAGGGCATCCTCTTTATTGAGGTTTACACCACCTTACTATCGATCTATATATCTATAGATATCTATGTATCTTATTATATCATATAATATACATATGCAATTTTATGCATTTTAAACATTTAAAACATAATTTTAAAGGTCACATTTGTCAATCCTGTCATTGAGAGACCTTCCAAACTTCAAAGGCAGCATAGAATATTTCCTAAAGAAAAAGGTACTCATTCAAGACAGTTTAAACACCTTTTTATGTTGACCCATTTAAAAAATAATCAGAAATGTTCTGTTCTTGTAGGAAAGAATTTCCTGCGTGCTGCTCAAATGAACATGAACTTTGCGACTTGGGGCCGTTTGATGATGAGCATCCTCCCTCCTTGCAGCGGTCTGGAGCCCATGAGTCCCCCATTAGCAGGTCCCACCACTGCCCTCCCCTCCTCGGCCACATCCCCTCCGCGGTAATCCTTATGTTTTGTGAGACTCTGACCCAGAAACGCTGAATCTATGAAAGGAGCTCAGCACAATAGATGCCCATTAACAGTGCTCGGCTTTCATATTTTACTGGAGGATATTTGCAGTCATGAAATCCAAGTGTGACTTTAATGGCAAGCTGTTTTACGAGTCTGCATTATTTGAGATAGAATCAAACTATTAACAACTGAACTGAATTAAAAACTGCAGGATGCTTCTAAATGTTATGTTTTGGTTATTATTATTTCAGAGAATATGTAGCAAACTTTAATATTAATGAAGAACAATCCAGTGGATCTCCAGTTGTCCCAAGAAAAAACAAAGACTCAGTGGTAAGTGGTTTGTGTCAAAGAGATGCAAAAAGAATACAATGCAAGGTTTTACACTTATCAAACTGGATTGGTCATGCAAATATATAATATTGGTTTGCAGCTAATTGATGACAACAGAAGTGCAATGCCCAAAACACAAACTTCTACTCAACCAAAGTAAGAGGTAGAAGGTGTCAGACGGTAAGAAGGCTTGACATTAAAGAGCTACATGTATATTTTCTTTGTGTGCAGGCTCAACGAAGGACTAGTCATGGAGGATTTTGATTGCATTTCAGTGCTGGGAAGAGGGCATTTTGGAAAAGTGAACACAGCGTTTAACAGTCCTTTTAGAAGTAATGAGGTAAAAGAAGTACATTAAACTCTTTCAACTTTATTTAAGGTGCTGTTGGCAGAGTACAAGAAGACTGGGATATTGTATGCCATCAAAGCTTTAAAGAAAGGGGATATTGTCACACGTGATGAAGTTGACAGGTGGGAGGTCCTGCAGAGATCTTAGTCAAACAAGTATTATCCTCTAACTTATATATATTTTTTAAATTCTAAAGCCTTATGTGTGAAAAACGGATCTTTGAGGTGATAAATGCCTCACAACATCCTTTCCTGGTTAACCTTCATGGCTGCTTCCAGACTTCTGACCATGTGTGTTTTGTGATGGCTTATTCGCCTGGTGGAGACCTCATGACACACATTCACACCAGTATCTTCAGTGAGAAACAAACTCGGTAAACCAGGAATCGCCAACCAAAATGTTTATTTGAACTCTTCATGACTTCATGTTGTGTATGTGTTTAAGGTTTTATTCTTCATGTGTGTTACTCGGCTTGGAATTTCTTCACCAAAACAAAATTGTTTACAGGTAACCATCCGCATGCTGATATAAATAATAATAATAATATAACTGTTTGATCATTTTATGTCCGTCTTGCAGAGATCTCAAGTTGGATAATCTGCTTATGGACGCTGACGGTTTTGTCAGGATAGCAGACTTTGGTTTGTGCAAAGAAGGTAATGTGCACAATCATATAAAATTAGTGTAATATACAGAGGTGGAAAGTAACAAGTGAAAAACTAAAAGCACTGCACTTTAGTAACATTTTGAGATGGACCAATAAGGGTTTTGTCAAGACCGTGTTTTATTTTAGAGCCGATGAGCTCTGCCAATGTATTTGGGGTAATATTTAGGGCTCATATTCTCCGAAATATGATTTGGAAATTATGTCCATGCAGTACTTTGCTCTACAGAATAATATAAGGGAAACAAATCCAATTAAATTATCTTAAGACATTCACAACCAGGTTTTTCGTCAAACCTATAAGATATTGTGTAATCACATCCGTGCAGTGCCCTTTTTGCACTAAAGTGTCCAAGTAAAGCTTCATGTATTTCCTTAGTGCCAGGGCAAACTAGGATGCCCACAGCCCTTCAAAATGAGGCTACAAGGAATTCCACATTTATAGCTCACAACAGGGAGCTAACTATCCTTTTTTAACTATCTTTTTTTTGGTTTTTTTTTCTCTCATGGTGCTTGTTTTATTGCACTAAAATGTAAAAAAAACAGTGTCCTTACTGTTAGGCGGCTTGCATCTCCACAAGCCTCATACTTGACCTGGAGGAGACTCCTCCTGCTTGTAAATGTAAAGTTGTTCCTTTACCTGTAATATTCCACAGTATGGCATAAGACGTGTCCATCTGCGTGGAGAATCTTCTGAAGTATAGTTTTAACCTTCACTTTGCATGGAATCATGCTTTCCTCCTCCAGAAAGTTACATACTGTGTCGCTGTTAAAATAGTTTTGGTACAGTTTTTTACTGTACCATTTTACAATTGAATACCTCCCTACATTTCAGAGCAAGTACAATGGCTTGAAAAAGTATTCATACCCTGGAACCTTTCCACATTTTGTCACATCAAAATTTGTATTGGCATCTTTTGTGAAGGAGCACCTGGAGAAATGGCTTCAGGTCTAGACTTTGACTGGGCCATTCTGTTTTGTTTGAAACCATTCTATTGTTGCTCTGGCTTTATGGTTTGGGTCGTTGTCCTGCTGAGGGTGAACCTCTATCTTTTGAAGAGGCCAACAGGTTTTCTTTGCCCTGTATTTAGCTCCATCCATCTTCCCATCAATCTGAGCAGCTTCCCCTGTCCCTGCTGCAAAAATCACCTCCTTCCGCATGTTTGCGGTCCCACACATGGCTTCTGGCAAACTGCAAAATTAGACTTATGGTTGTTTTTCAACAATGGCTTTCTTCTTGATGCACACCCATAAAGGCCAGATTTGTGAAGTGCACAACTAATAGTTATCCTGAGCTGTGGATCTCTGCAGCTCCTCCAGAGTTACCATGGGCCTCTTGGCTGCATCGCTGATAAGAGCTTTCCTTGTTCGGCCTGTAACTTTTGGTGGACGGCCATGTCTTGGTAGGTTTGTAGTTGTGGCATACTTTTTCCATTTCCGGATAATGAATTGAGCAGCGCTCTGTGAGATGTCCAAAGTCTCCACAACTTTATCCCTGACCTGTCTGGTGTGTTCCTGTAGCCTTCACAGAACAGCTGCATTTATACTGACATTAGATCACACAAACAAGGACTCTATTGAATCATTAGTTCAACATTCAGTCTTTCAGCCATCATCAGGCAACGTCTGACAGCAACTGGTTGCACTCAGGGAAAAGAGGCACTTTTCAGTTTTTTATAAAATAAAATTAAAAAGGAAATCATGCAAAATGTTCCTTCCACTTCACAATTTTTATGCCACTTTGTTACTTTTACCCAAAGAATCCCAATACAATTTATTGAAGTTTGTGGTCATGACAAAACAAAACAAATACTTTTGCAAGCCACTGTGTGCGTATGTTCTACTTCTAATGTATTTGAACGGGATTTGATAAAACCTTTTTTTTAATTTACTTATCACTACACTTTTTTGGATTCCGAACACAGGATTTTTTTTTTTTTTTTTTTTGTGGTTTGAGGTCTGCTGAAATGATTCAGGGGTTAAGTTTTAGCGTTATTATCATCCATGTCTCCTAGTTCTGGGTTCAAGCCTCGGCTTTAAGCAAACACAAATTGAGATATTGAGTTGCTTCTGTTGAACAAAAACATTTTTGAGTCTTTAGTAGTTCCTCAAAATCCACTTGAAATACTTTTGTATAATGTGGTATTAATAATTCTATTATTTATTTTCCCTTGAGTAATTACTTAGTTCCAGTACTTTTACTCAAGTAAGTAGTACTCATGTTAAAACAAACTTCTGTGTCTAGGTATGGGCCATGGAGATCGGACCTCAACGTTTTGTGGGACACCAGAATTTTTAGCTCCTGAAGTGCTCACTGACAACAACTACACCCGCAGCGTGGACTGGTGGGGGCTTGGTGTCCTCATCTACGAGATGCTTGTGGGAGAGGTTAGTAGAAATGCTCCGCATGTATAAATATTGTCTTAGGTTTGCTAATGATAATGTTACAATCTTGCAGTCGCCGTTCCCAGGCGACGATGAGGAGGAAGTCTTTGACAGCATCGTCAATGATGATGTGCGCTATCCTCGCTTCCTTTCCCCCGATTCTGTTTCACTCATTCAAAAGGTTGGTTTATTTATATTTTTGTGAAACGGTGATCATTAATTTTACATCTCCATTATGCGATATTCAGTACTTAATCATTGTTTGGGTAATATTCAAGCTGCTGCAGAAAGAGCCTGAGATGAGACTCGGAGCTGGAGGAGAAGATGCTGCTGAGATCAAAAGACACACATTTTTCCAGGTAATTATAGGACATTGTATTTCATAAAATACATTGATGATTATTCTGTTTCATATTTTCAAGAAAATATCAGGGATAAAGCATGTTTGAAATGTTTTCAGGGTATAGACTGGGATGCTCTTTTGGCCAAAAGGGTGAAGCCTCCATTTGTTCCTGTCATCAAGGCAGCTCAGGACGTCAGTAACTTTGACAAGGAGTTTACGTCCCTCAAACCTGTCCTCACTCTGCCACGAACACCTGCCGTCCTCTCGCCTGAGCAACAAGACATTTTTGCAGACTTTGACTTTTCCTTTATGACATGAACAACTAACTTGGATCGCTTAACTCCTCAAATTCAGATGCAAATCATGCTCCTGATTTTCTTGTCCTGACCACTTCCATCTGTTCTTCCAAATGTTCTGGTTATATTTTGTATCTTTCAACATTACACTACACAAGACATTTAAATGTGTAATAATGGCTTGTAAGGCTGCCACAAGTGCAATGTTCTTAAAAGGGTTGACGTTGTGAATATGAAATGTGACTATTTGAATTGCTCCATTGTAAATATTTGTGGACATGTGAATGAAGGTTATATCGCTATTGCCCCAAGTTTACCGTACTCAATATTTGTTGAATATGAAAGATAGTTTATTGAAAATAGGATCTGAATGTCTTCTAAATGTTTTTGTACTTTTTCAACCGTTCATTTGTGTTTTCTATTTGAAGGAAATGTAATAAATTTATAGTTGTTTAAACACAACTTACTGAAAACATGACTTTATTGTGTAGTCAGTTTAAAGTAATCCAGACAGGATTGCATACATAAATTTGATACTGTAGCTGTAAAATGTCACATGACACATTTATTGCTCTATTACAAAGTCTATTGCACAGGCTATTGAGAAGCAAAAAAGTTAGCTATTGTCACACAATACAGGTCAATAAAGATGTACAAACAGCAAAAATTCCGAAAATATTGTAAAATCGTATTTTTTATATATATATATATATATATATATATATATATATATATATATATATAAACTATGCTTACTCTCAAAAGTTTAAGTCACAGAGTAATGTTGACAGTAAACAAAGTATAGTATAAAATGACAGCTTCGGTTTATTGTAAATACTGTTCACTAAAACTTTATGACCTGACGTTACCACACAGCAGTTAAACAAATCTTATGTGAATAAGAATCAGATTGTCTACTCTACACTAGTACAAAACCCCCTAAAAAGATGCAATGTAAATTTCCAAACAGGTTAACAGTCAATTGATAAGATATTAAAGAAAAACTAAAACGAGTAATAAGGAGCATATGATAACTGTTACGGTTTAGGTTTACCATTGAATAAGTTCCTTAATTGTGTAGGCATGAAACTCAAACATGAATTCACACTAGGTCAAAGTAAAGTTTTTGGAGCTAAGATAGTACCTTTCAATGAGGGTCGAACAGAACCACTGGGAGGATGGAGAGGGACAAAACTCCTGCAATTGTAGAACTTCACACTGAAGGAAAATGCTAGATAATTCATATTTACAGCATTTTGGCACATTAGCACCGATGCTAAGTCAACTGCAGAAGAAAACTCAGACAAGTCAAGTGCTTACAACCATTTTAACATAGTGTTCAGAAAACCTGGTTGTTCAGTCATTGAATGATGTAACGTGCTATTAAACCTGGTCACTTCCCTCCCTAAAATATACTTGCTCCCACACAACTGTGCTCCAGACACAGAAAAACCCCCAAAGGTTGAGGAAAGCTCCTCGGTCAAATGGATTTTCATCTGCTCCACAGTGCTTAAGGTATGAAATCCGGTGTCGAGACATGAACTCCCAGGTGGTAGTGTTGAGAGAGACCAGATAGAGATGTGAGCCAAGCAGCAGCAGAACAATAAGAGACAGCACAGCCACCAGCACAGCCACCGCTAGCAACATACCATTGGAGCGCAGCCACAACTCCCAGGTAGGTCCGTAACTGAACCCTGTCCTAAAACAAAAGAAGGATCATCAACCTGCTTCTGAAGGGGCTTAGTAAGCTTTGTTGACTCAACTTAACTTAAAGGTGAATTGAGTTAAAATAATTAAACTCACAAGGCGATGTGCAGTCCCCACAGCAGCACGATCAGTTGAACAACCAGGTAGAGCACAAACCAGCGATGGTTTCGCTCGCCAACACAGTTCTCGATCCAGGGACAGTGATGGTCATATCGCCGCACACAGTGCTGACACGTCTGGCAGTGCTTTGATCTCATGGGCTGCTGCTTAACAAATATTAATCACAATTACAGCTGTATGACAGTGAGCAAGGCAGTAACATCTTCAGTACAACATAACTTCTGCCTTTCATCCCCTCCTAAAAAAAGGGAGTGGATTTGGCTGATAATTTACAATTACAGGCCTATAACTTTACTGCCTTTTCAACCAAGACATTTAGAAAAAGCAAGTTATTTTGTGAACATAATTTGTGCTTTAATTGTTTCAAATCTTGTTTAAGAGCAAAACATCTACCCAAGTCACATTCACAAGTTACTTAATGTCTGCTGACAAAGCATTTTAATATTGTTGGATCTTAGTGCAAGAATCGGTACAATCGGTTATTGACCTTTATTTAACCAGGAAAGTCCCACTGAAATTTTGCATCTCTTTTTCAGGAGAGTCCTGGCCCCAGAGTGAAGGAGCCTATTGTACATGTTTTTAGTGGCAGGGGAAACCGGAGCACCCGGAGGAAACCAACCCAGACACAGGGAGAACATGCAAACGCCACACATTAAGGCCCCCACGCTGCCCGGGAGTCGAACCCAGGAGCTTCTTGCGGTGAGGCGAGAGCACTAAATGTGCTCAATGTTAAGAAACGTAAAGAGTTATTATTCAAATGCATATTTTGGTCATTTTAAGAGCTTCTTTGCCATGTCGTCATCAGTATTAAATTAGTCTTTTCCATATAACAAAGTTCTTCAAACAAACTTTATTTATAAAGCGCTACATACAAAAAAATGTAACGCAAAGTGCTTTCCAGTGCATTAAAACATTCCCATATTCCCACATGCCCGCATCCCAAACCTTGTATTTATGGTCACTATTGATGAAAGTAAAACAATGCTTTTACAGCAACAGGGAGCTCTGTAACATACAACTCTACTCTGACGCTAAGCAGCTGTCATTCTATACCTCTTTGGAATCCTAAACGTTCTATAGGACGGGAGTTATATTTCATTACTACAGGTAAACCTGTATGTTAGACATTTGACATGTGAATATTGTCATACAGACACAGTTTATTGACTTAATTGAATGTGTGCGCAGTATTTATGACACCTTACCTGAAGCAGACAGTGGCCACAGCGGCGCTGGCGTAAGGATTTTGAGGTCTGTGGGATCATGTCCTGCTGCTCCTCAGTCACACCCAGTGAAAACTGACACGAGAAAAAAAAACATTTGTAAACATTAATTATGGTGTGCTTTGGTGGGAGTTCATCTCACCTGTAAGTCACTATCATCAGAGAGGATGAAGCCTGGATCCATCAGAGAAACTGCAAAATACAGCAGCACTGACACCAGCACAAGCAAGACGAAGAGCACTGGCTGGACCAGCTGGCCCGTCTCCTCCTGCTTTCTTAATTCTGATACCAAAAAGCACAACACAGTATTTTGTTACTTATGTGCCCACAAAAGGCTCTGATCAAAATATACTATGTGACTTTATTATATACATATCAACTAAGGCATTATAGGTTTACTTATTGCATCTCTATCAAATGACCCATGGCCTAATATTTATTTTATAATTAATAACAGGCCAATCTAAAAACCTCAGTCACAATTTCGGGGCTACATTAGTGTCAAGACTGAAGAGTAAAGCTCACCTGTATCATGTAGAAAGAGTATGAGCGTGATGACCCATGTCAGAATCACATGGGCTGTTCTGACCAAAAATCCCGAACCAAAAAACATTTTTGAACATGGTCCTAGCAGCATATTACTGTGTCCATCACTGTATGTGAGTGAGGACCGACAGGACATGGACACATGCAACACCGCAATCACAAAAACACTGTATAATTCTAATGCTACAGCAGAAAAACAAGTGACACTGTTGTCGTTTGTGTATCGGCGCGGTTTGCGACAGTCTTCGGCTCTAACAGTATCATTTACGCGCCAGAAAACCTAACTTGAAACTATTGGTAGATAAATATCCTTCAAATATGTAGAAACGCGACACACAGTTCGATAGATGGAAACGCGCCGACAGAGAAAGGTTAAGAGTCTTCTTTTTTTCATTCAGCGTAAATGTGTTTGTGTTATTGTCGTTCCTTCACAGGCTCGACTGCTATTGGCTGAACAGGTCACGTGACGCAACATTACTGTAGCCTGGAGAGACATAAAGCTCCAGCAAAATAAAATAACAACACTAATGCAGGCTATAAACTTCTTTTTCTTAACTTATGTAATGTACTTAGGCAGCGCTGCATTTCCTAGGCTGGTTCAACCTTTAATTTAATGCTTGCCAACATAAACATATAACTAAAATAAGTTACTGGGACTAGCTGTATTGCTAATGCTGGCACATTTACAGAAATGTGAATTAATTTGCATTGCCCTTGTTCAAATAAATTGATAATACAATTTGAATAAACTACGTCAGTTCATGTGGCCTATGGCAAAGCATTATTAAGAGAATTGTTATAAATCTTCATGGATGCGGTTTCAATTCTGCTGTCAAGAATTGTGCCTGGTGAATAAAAACAAATTAAAAAACTACAATGAAATTCTGAGAAGCTGATACCCGTCCTGTGAGCAGAAGGGACACTGAAACGGCTTTGGCTTGAACTTTGGAAATGAAAATATATTAATAGCTAATAGTTATACATTTGTCATCTTGTACAGAAAGTTGCTGAAGGTTGCTCTGTTGTCACTTATTCAAGATGCCAGACATTTTTGGTTCTTTTGTGGATGAGTTTTGATTTAGGATGTCATTGTGGTCCAGAATAAATTCCTGGATCTGAAATGAGAATTTTAGATAGATGTTGCAATTCATGTCTGTTTTGGAGGGAGATGTGATTTTTGTGTGAGACCAGAACATACCTTCTCCAGTTGTGTGTTTGTATCATTCTCATCCACACCATTTACTCCATTGTCCAAAGAGCTGCCAGTCATTTCATACAGGTTGAGAGTGGCGATTTTTATTTTCCCCAAAAGAAGAGTTTTCTTTGCAGCCGTTTCTTCAATGTGATTCCATTTCTGTTCCTGATTATAAAACAGAGGGAGCTGCGTAATATTTTGACTACAGTTATAGCGTAATAAAAATGTGGTTGGCTACCCATAAGAAAGCTTCTGAGCGTGTTTTCTCTAGCTCAGTCTGTAAATGTGACAGCTGATTCCTCCTGTGCACCATCACGAGGTGACTTTGGTCCTCCAGTGTCAAAAGTTCTGTTCTCAGTTTGTTGATCCTGCCCTGATCACTATTGTCCCTTTGAGAGAGCTGGTCTCTGAAGTGGAGAAGACTCTCAAAATGATCCACCTGCTCCCGCACTTCATCAAACTGCAATAAGCATTTCACACTGTAAATGTAAATAAGACTGGAATACAGGACTGCCAACAAAGACAAGGTTGAAAGTTCATATAGGCATATGCTTACGCAGTTAAATCCTGGTTATTGAGCGAAATATATGTTGAAAAAAACATAATAACAATTATATCATGATTATTATTATGATGAATTATATAATGATGATGATGATTTGGTCGGGACAGTTCATGTTAATTAACACACAATACACATGCTGTAAACACGAAGGCCATGGGCTAATTTCCATCCATTGTCCCACATTCACTCTCCCACATTCACTCTCACAAACAGACTATCATTCATACAGCAGCATACATGGACACCGGAGGCAAAGTGTGTGAAGTGTCTTGCCCAAAGACACACCGATAGTGTGCACCACCCATCCAAGTCCTATCAAGGCCCATCCCTGGTTAGCTTCAGAGATCTGACACAATCGGGCATTAACAAGTTGAGTATGGCCAAATAAAACAATTTCAGTGTAAAAAGTTACCTTGGATAGTTTGACCGCTTGCTCCAGAAAGTCATGAAACACAGAATGGTTGTGCACTTGCAGCTCCAGTTCAAACTTCGTTTGCTGCAGTAGCCCTAACTCCTCGGCCAGCCTCTGTCTCTCAGTCTCCATCAACAGAACCTCCTTGACTTTACCCTCAGCTTTCTTTAACACTTGATCAACAGCTTTGGACTATAAAGAATAGGATTGCATAATAAATTCAGTTATTTCAATTAATTAAAAAAACAGGCAATTTACCTTCAGAAATACACTATGGCTCAGGTGTTGTTTCTTAAGATGCGCCATCTCTCTGTGAAGCACATCTTTGCGTGACATTGCACTTTCCAGGACCTTCAACCAAAAGCAAAACCACACCACCATTATGCCTACTTCTATAATTATCCTAAATCATCCAAATCACCAACCTTTTTGTGCTCATTACATTTTGAGGTTAGCCTTTTCTTCATCTTGGCACATCTTCTTTATTTCTAAGAAACTTTTGCTCCAATCAAAGATATCAGATTCAAAGATTGCAACGCGGTCCCTTGCAGAAAATGAACTGAAAAACCAGCCCCAAACCAGTAAACACATAATAAGCTGTGATTGACAAACTAAAATACTTAATATAAAAACAAAAATACCTTGCTGATTTGAGCCATAGATTGCTGCCATTGGTGGACATGGCATTCCCCTCTGGTTGTTCAAATCTTTAACTTGGCTGAGCTTCTGGGGTAAACCTAAGAAGGCTCCTCCCACTGTCACCATGGTGATGCCATATCAAAAGAAAAGTCACACACTCTCAAAGGTTAGCCTGAAACAAATCTGAAAACAGTGCTGTACTTTTGATCATAGAAGCAAGACTGGCCCAAATAATTAGCTATCACCACAGTTTAGTCCTAAAATAATTTACCTCTCCTAAATGAGCCTTTACTTTACAGTGCCCAGATTTGTAGTTCAATCCATACACCAGCAACAAACAGTTGTTAAACAGACTTCATAAACAATCAACACAGCAGACTCCCCAAGTATCATCCATTGCAATATGATTCATACATTTATTTATATATTTTAGTTAGATCATGTCCAGATTACATAAAAAAGAATTATGCATACAAAAATGTGTCTTGTGTAATTTGCTTAGCACCAATTAAGATCAGTATCTTCATATTTAGTTACATAACCTTTATTGCAACAACGCAAATTAAATCTGACTTTTGAGGCACAAAGGAGTACAATATAATGAGTTTTATAGCTCTTTGTCCAGAACACATGGAGAGTGATAAGTCTTTCCTTTCAGCTTCTCTAGACCCTAAAAAACAAGTAAAAATACAAAATGAAACATGATTTGGTAAAGGCAAATATTTTCAAACAAAGTATCTATTTTTGGTTAAAATCATTTAATCTTCAACTAGTAAGTGTTAGTTAGCGAAGCAATCTCACCTCTCCAAAGTAGGACACTAATGGAGAAATCTCAAATTTCGCTGGTGCATTGATCACTGTTGACTCACTACAAATGAATAAATAAAGCAATCATGAAACCTGGCTGAATGGCCTGTATTATTAGATGTTTAAATACATAAATTAATAGCTGGAATAGATGCACAACAGCACAAACCTGGCAGTGAGAACAGTAGCATTTCCATCTTCGTCCAGTAGTGTGGCCCCAGCGGCAGCGGCCCAGCGACAGTGCAGGTGCAGCAGAGCATTTCGGGCTGTAGAGGGACTGTCTGTAGACGCTCCATCAGCGTTTTTTAGAGGCGAGAACTCCTTCTCCCGCACAACCTCAAACACCACAAAGCTCCTTCGACAAACATAGTAAATGTATTAGTTTTCATACAGCAAGACTCTAGAAGAGGTCTATCATGGGACACATACTTGGAAAAGGGAAAGACATCAAAAACAAACTTTTCCATTTTTATGCCGTTGGGTTTGGTTGGTTTTACTTCATTTCCACATTTGTCAACAAAAGGCACCTTCTTGATTGCAACATGCTGCTTTAAGTGTTTTTCATTATTCCTGCAATAATAAAACGCTGTGTTATGAGTGAACAGCGAGTGTGCCGATGTCAACAACATAATTCGATACAAATCCTTTTGTATTGACATTGAATTTCTTACGTTGCCAGATTCTGCAGGAACTCTCGAGTAAAAAAGTGATTGCAGATATTGCCTGCGCTGTAGACCAGTTCTCCAGAGGGTCCTCTGAGCTCGGCTGTGGCCTGTAGGATCTCGCTGTACTCAACCACTTGCGCTACCCCCTGCACCCTGCACACAACGCCCACGGGCTCCGTGGGGTACGCCTTCTCCACCACCTGATCACAAGAGGGTGTATAAAGGCTGTTCTGTACCTACATGTTGCTGAATGTAAGTCATACCTTGGCTCCACAGTCAGCTCCTTTACTGACACAGAATCCAATGAACACTGGGTCGGCCATCTTTACCAGGATGTTGTCTACACAGTAGACATGCAAATACTCCACTCCTCTTTTTTTCATGTCCTTCAGCACATTGTTGTCCACCAGAGCCTGGTATAGGCCACCATTTCCATCTATTTAAAAAAGACGGTTATTTGTAAGTTTTTCTTTATTCCACTTTACTACGCTGTATAATGAACGCACCTGGAGCCATGGCGATTTTCCCTTTTCCCTGAAGGATAACTTTGCCATCAAACGTCACTGCTGGGATCATCCTCTGCTCAAACATGTTGATGTTCACAGGGTCAAGGCCAAAGTAGTTATTTTCTTTGAAGAACTTCTCAGTGGGGGTCAATGTAAACTCACTTGTCATTATGTACCTAAAGTTTTTCGAAAGTCAGAGCAAAAAGTATCATTACTTTTTATAATCTAGATATCAAGCATATCATGTGTCTGAGAATCTTACCATGGTACAATACATTTTGATCCATGCCTTGCTTCTGCCAATTCTTGAATTTTGTGAAGGCGTTCAGCCTGAATTTGGTATAAAGTTTTGCCACTGGGCAACCCCACATTGTACATCCCTTTGGGATACTGAACCCCCAGACGGGTCCCCTGTCCACCAGCGAGTAGAAGAACCCCAACTCGATTCTTGGATATATGCAAAAGTCCTGCAATTGTCAGTAAAAAAGCAACTAGCATAATTCTTAACATGCCACTCTGACTTCAATGTTCTGAGAAAAAAACTCTAAATAAAGTGTCTATTTTCATGTTTAATAAACCTGTCAAACAAGTTACAGGGACTTGAAGCCTACCTTCATTTTCCCAGTGTGCCAGGGAGGTTTTGTCACTTTTCCTCGCGCTGCCTATAAACTCGGGGGGCACAGGCTCCATAAGGTCATCCAGGCTGGCCGCTACAGAGGCTGCGGCCCTGGCAGCCCCCTCACAGTGCCCCTTCAGTCCGGACAGATCCAACTGAGAAAGCTCTTGGAGAAAAACGTCTCGCTCGGCTTCATTTAACTCCGACCAAAATTGGAGAACGTGAGCCTGATCCGCGTCATCCAAACGCAGTTTAACCTCCTCCAGAGACAGCATTGTCCTGTCGGTGCTTTATCCGCAGAATACAACACAAGTGAGACTAAAGAAAGCAGACTGACGCTGGAGACGCTCCGCGGACCAGGGGAAAGGAAATGACACTTCAAACTCGTGACTGTGGCTCTAAACACACAAACGTGTGCTCAGACAACTTCTGGAGAGAAGTGTCTTTATCAGCGTTTCTGACCACTGAAAGGAAGTCTTCAACATGAATCTAGCTTCACAGAGAAACGTTAACGACAAATGAATCTGGTCTATGTGAAAAGTGGCCTAAAGGGGAGGGACGTTCCCGACCTGGAGACGAGACTCAGCGGTTTGTGTCCGAAATGTTTTACAGGATCATTTTATCATGGGAGCCAGGCAAGTCTGCAGTACAAGTCTGCAGTACAAGTCTGCAGTACAAGTCTGCAGTACAAGTCTGCAGTACAAGTCTGCAGTACAAGTCTGCAGTACAGTCTGCAGTACAAGTCTGCAGTACAAGTCTGCAGTACAAGTCTGCAGTACAAGTCTGCAGTACAAGTCTGCAGTACAAGCAGCTCATTCAAAGTAAAAAAATGTAAACAACAACAGCAAACTTCTCAAATTCTTTATCTTCGCCAATACAGAACAGTCATTTGTGTCAACCTTTCATACATCATTTATGAATTGTATCTATTTACGCAGCTAAATAAAAATAAATACAAATATATAGCTATCTGCATTTTTCAAACTAGATCATTTACTTCTGACCCAGATTGAGTTGTAGGATATCAGGATGTTGCAATATACAAAAATGCTGAAAGTGGTCAGGGGCCGTGGCAGACAGACAGGGAGAGCACTGGCCCTCTGAAGCTCTAAGCAAAGCTAAAAGGTGATTATTTTACCCAATAAATGGAGTCTCACTTGCGTTACAGAAGAGGTGGCGTTTAGCAAAGGCAAATGCACAGGCTGACATGATACAGGATCACTACTGATGAACCACCTGAAATCAGCACTGTCTACAGACTGGTTTAGTCTTCAACCTTCTTTAAATAAATAATAAATATTAAATACATATAAAGATAAAAAAGACAAAGCAGATATCTTAAAGTGCATTCAAAGTCCCAGACTTTGCCCTTCTGTGTAAACACAAATCGCTGGAGAAATCTGACCATAAGAACTGTCAGCAGTTGTGTTGGGAGTGCTCTCTGCCTGGATGGAAAATTCCCTGCTTGTATCAAATAAGTTCTTCAATACAATTTGGTTTGAAGATCAATAGTCCAGTTTTGATACATTGTACATACAAATACAAGAATGTACTCTAATCTTAAAATACAGAATTAATTATATGCAGGGATGCAATTTTAACATGCTTAGTTGGAACGAACATTATACGTTTTTGCCCTTAGAAAAACAATATGGAAATAATATGAATTTTATTTTTTAAAAGAAAAAAAGTGTCATACTACTTATTTTAAAAATATAACTGAATAGAATTGTGTCTGACTTTGTTTTAGATGTCCCTTAATGTGAGGAAGAAAGTTATAACTTTGAAAAACTATGCGAAGTGCAGGTTCATCATGATGTCCGAGTGGCGGTTAGTGCCTGCGGCCCTTGACAACTCTTCTAGCACGCACCAGCATTGTCACACCAGTGGCCGCCCCAACATGTGCACATTACTGCTTAAACACCAAGTCTCCACTATGTTTTAAATGTAAACATTTCTCAACTATGAGCTGCCAAGTTTTGCATGATTGCTTACATTTTTTCCAATTAAAGGCTAATGCTATCATCTTGAACTTATTCTAATCATGGTATAATGATTTTAAGGACTGCCATCAATCATCAAAACAACAGATCATAAGTATTTTTTTAAAATGTAAGCATATAGCAAAACAAAACCCATATCCTGACGTCTTTTTCCTCACTTAGACTGAACCCCTAATGTTTTCTTGAGGTGCTCGTAGACCACGTAGCTGATGCAAACAGATGGAATGACCTTCATAAAGTTGGGGGCCAAGCCTCGGTAGAGTCCCAGTGCGCCCTCAGTCTTTAGGATATGTTTAAACAAGGTTGTCATGTTCATTTGGGGACCTCCATCAGTAGCTAAGAAATAAGAGAACATATCAGAGTTAAACATGAAAAGTATAGTGTAGTTAATGAGCTAAATCCTTATGAAGTTTTTTGACACTGACCTTGTGCTTGCATTCGTGTTCGCACTAAAGCTAAAGGGTAGCTTGCTAGCTGGCCACAAGTACTAGACGTAGTGCCACAAGCCAAAAGCACAAACACGCCTGGATCAGCACTGTCTATGGCATATCGCTGCAGCCAAGAATTCTTTAAGGTCTGTGACAAGAGTAGAAGCGTTATATCCAAAATGTGCTACATATGGTGATATTTTCGTTTCAAAACTCACCTCATACACGGCTAAATCGATTCCAGCATAGGGGATGATGCCCAACATGTTCGGGACATAACCTTTATAAAAAGCAATCACCCCTTCTTTTTTTAAGATGTGTTTCGCACAATCTAAAATGCCTGTGTACTGTCCCGTTTTTCCCAGAGCTAGACGTGTCTTCAGAACCTACAAGACACAAGACGTTCATTTCAGGCCAGGACAGTAAAATGCACTTGGGTCATCTTTATATATTTGTATATTGAGTAAATTAACGAATACATGTCGACATCAGTATCCTGCACAGACTTGACAAGTTGACCGCTCCAGTCAGTGTAAATTAGTGGTGCTTTCTTGCTGGTTTTGTCCTTGATTGGGATTATTTTTGGGTTGGTTCTGTACTGGTCTTGGTTTAGTTTTAGGATGGGCCAGTTTGGTCCCAATTTGGACATAGTGTGGGTGTGAAGAGTGAATGCACCAACAATTAATGACTTTGTGGGTTTGTTTTTCATACTTGAGCCCAACTGAACGTCAGAAAGGAGGTAACATTTTTACAATACAATACAAGGTTAAATGTGGGATTAAAAAGTAGGGTTAGTCACCAATTATTGGGCAAATACTTTGATTTGTGGACCTTATTAGGGGCAGGTTAATCTGGATGAAACATGTGATTTACCTCCATGGGATAGATGCTGCTCTGAGCAATTGCCCCGGCTAGAGAGCCTGCCACAAACCTCTCTGGGATACCCAGAGTTTCCTGTTGACTTCCAATCAGTCGTTTAATCTGAAAATTAAGATTTAACAGTAGTAATAGTCCATCTAGGGAGGATGGGTCAGGTTGTAGGGAGTATGATGTTAACCTGCTCATAGGCCATAAACTTGATTGCTGACTCAGGGGCAATTTTTATTACATTCATGCCATTGCCTCTCCACAATGACCTCGCACCACCTTCTCGAATCATTTGTAAAAAACCACTGCCGATGTTCATGCTGTTTCTCTTGGAGGCGTGAACCTAAAGAGGTTGAATAATTTAGTATAGTATTGTAATACTCAACGTTTTATCCAGTGCTGTGCATTTTACCTGCATGAGTACTTTGAGCCTGTCCAGAGGGGCAGTACATGTCCGAGACACTGCCCCTGCTCCTCCTCCTGCCACAAGGATGCGCCACAACAGGCCTGTTTTCTTCTCCTCAGCCGTGAATTCATCTGGAACGATCAAACTCTCCCCAACATCAAAAATCTTCAAAAGAAAGGTGCATTTGAAATGTCACTGTCTAATACACAGTGTAATATTGAGCAGTAACAGCTGATTACAGTGGAGTGTTTCCAGTGCAGGATGATCTCAGGGATGTTGTCTGCTGGATGCAAAAGGTGATAATCTCGCCACTCATTCCAGTCAATTGTCATTGTGCCATTTTTATCCATGCTGGGAAATAAAGCATACATCCACTTTCACAACTGTGCATTTTCATGCTTATTATTTAACATGCATTTCATTGTGCTTCTAGACTCAGTTTGATTTACAAAATTATCAACATTAGGGCGGCAAAATATTTTGTGAACCGATTCGTGTTGCAAATCAGTTCGATGTGATATGGATGTAAATATAAGATTTGATTAAAACATTTGTTTTTAAATTACATAAACTTTTTTTTAAATTATTATTATTTTTATTTTTGTATGAAAAACCTAATGGTATTTGTCATATTATATTTCTTATGTAGATCAACCATATTGGATGAATAAATGTTAGTTGCTATTATCCTGAAAAGAGTAAAAAGGTAGCTCATCAACTTTAAAAACTACTTACTACAAAATAGGGGCCCAGATATGGCCCCTCCTTATTCTGACCAGACAGTGGAAAGACAGACACACAGACAGAGGGTTAGAAAACTAGACAATGAGCTGGACAAAACTAAGGGGACAAGTGGGACAGAACTGAGAGAGAACAAACATGACAGGGTGAAGTATTATACCTTTTAAGAATCTGATCAGCCTGTTCCTCAGAGATGTGTACACCAAGATCGCACAGAGACTGCATTATTTCCTGAGAATCAATTTGCCCTGGGAAGTAAAAAAATAAACATTAATGATATTATTGGCATCTAATTTCCACCTAGAAAAATGCTATACCATCATTTTTCTTGTCCAAACTTTTGAAGACGAGTCTTAATTTTTTTTCGTGATCTCTGAGGTAATGCACAAACTCGTAGAAGTCCAGCTGCCCATCCAAGTCTTTGTCTCCGGCTTTTACAATTTTCTGAAAAAAGAAGAGAATGTCAGGATCAGTATGAAACACCGTATTGGACGTTTGGATAGAATGTGACAACAGGAACATCCAGAACGTTGACACAATTTACTAGGAGATTAGTACTCCACATCCCCAATAGGCAGCATCACTGTATAGTATACAGTGGCTTGAAAAAGTATTCACATCCCGGACTTTTTCCTTTTTATCACATCACGACCACAAGCTTAAATCAATTGTATTGTGTTTAGGGCAACACTAAGTGGCACACAATTGTGAAGTGGAAGGAAAATTATACATTATTTCCAGATAAATTAAAAAACAATTCAAAACTGAAAATTGCAGCGTGAAAAAGTATTGGAACCGCCTTTCGCTGCAATTACAGCCGAAAGACTTTTGGGGTTTGTCTCTACCAAGTTTGCACACTGACAGACTGGCATTTTTTTCCATTCATTGTTGCAGAACAGCTCAAGCTCAGGCAGATTTGATGGAGAGCATTTGTGGACAGCAGTTTTCAGATCTTGCCAGATTCTCAATCGGGGGTGAACAGCCAGCTGTTTTTGTCAATAGAGTGCGATTAGATGTGGTTGAACAATTTAAGTATCTTAGAGCAACTCCAAAGTCCATGTAAAATGTCCAATGATACTAAATTTAACTTATCAAATTTATATTATCAATATAAAAGGGATCATATGCACTCAATGGTATTTAGTCACATAACCTATTGTCTTACAACATGGTCCCAGACAAATGAAAGTATTTGTACGCCCCCTGAAGTATTTGTTTAAGAAAACATGAAAGAAGCCTTTACATGATCAATATCGTAACATTCCAAGTACAACATTTTGGATTTTGAAAGTCATCAGATGTTCATGGATGCCTGCTTTAAAGTTCTAAATGGGCTTGCCCCTCCACCCTCAGTGGATTTTACTAGTGAAAAAAAGCACCAGAGCTTTAACTAGAGGAGACTGTGATGTACTAAGGTGCAGGACAAAATGTTGCCAAACTGTGCTGTGTATCAAGAGGCACAACATTATAGAACACACTGCCAGAAACTGTGACAGATGTGAACTGTGACAGATGTGAACTGTGACTGTGACAGATGTGAACTGTGACAGATGTGAACTGTGACCAACTTAAAAATTGGTTGAAAGTCAAGCCCCCATCTTATTCTTTTTTCTTATGCTGCTTTTCATGTAAATAATCTTGGCTGCATCTCTGATCAGTGCTTTAACTTTTGGTGGACGGCCATGTCTTGGTAGGTTTGTAGTTGTGGCATACTTTTTCCATTTCTGGATAATGGATTGAGCAGCGCTCTGTGAGATGTCCAAAGTCTGGGAAATCTTTTTATAACCCAACCCTGCTTTAAACTTCTCCACAACTTTATCTCTGACCTGTCTGGTGTGTTCCTGTGGCCTTCACAGAACAGCTGCATTTATACTGACATTAGATCACACAAACAAGGACTCTATTGAATCATTAGTTCAACATTCAGTCTTTCAGCCATCATCAGGCGACTTTTGAGATAATTTGCACTATTGTCTACAATTATATTGTTTGATGAAGTCACACACACACACACACACACACACACTTTAGGGCTTGAAACAATGGCTGTAAAACAGATTTGTCCGGCGAGTGTCGGATTACACACACATAGCAGACTGATCCACTCAGAATGGAGCCCTGCCCCTTGTGGGGGCTGGGTCAAAGATAGTAGGTTTTAGGGGGACTTTTGAAACGTAAAAGGAGAGAGGTGAGATTGCGTGGGTGACGAACGGACACATTGCCCTCTCTCTCCTTGGAATGCACCTCGTAAACTACAACAATTTGGAAATCATGTACAATATTCCTTCCACTTCACAAGTGTGTGCCACTTTGTGTTGCTCTTTCACAAAAAGTTTTGTTCTGTACTTCCAATTCTACTAAATCATGGTTGAGGTGGTTTGGTACATTTATTTAAGTGGTAAATATGGTTGATTTGTCCAGATATGGAGAGGTACTGCCACTCTATAAAAGCCTTTTTCCCCCCAGTCTGGAACAAACATGAAACAACCATGAGCTTGTTCTTCAGCCGATCCATCAAAGAATGACCTTAGTGAGAGAGATGAGCTGGAGTGCAGTGCGGACACTAACTGAACTCCTCAGAGCTCATGGCTCTCAGTTACTAAAGTCGGAATACCAGTTTTTGTGCAGCCACACCATAATACAATTTTAAGAATTAAAGAACAACTAGTTTGCACGGTTGCGATATATTTAGAGAGTCTTAACACATATTCCTTGATTAAGCAACATTACATTAAAAAACCAACAGCATTTTATGAAGCTCACAAGCTCTTACATCTGAATAAAAACAATGCTGGCCCAATCAAGGCACCCACTTGTGTCACTGACGTTGCATCTGCGGTGTGTCTTACCAGTTGAAGATCTCCAGGTGGAGCCGACATTATTACTAAAGAGGTCTTCTTTGAGATGAAATTGCTCTCCTCTTTTTCACTACTGTCAGCAGGCTGCTCCTCACTGTTTCCCGAGTAGTCTTTATCTGTGCCTCTTGGTCTACAGCCAGCTCTCTTTAACAGTCTTTGGTCAAATAAATTCTGCATCCTTAACTGCATTTACTATACAACCAAATACAAGCTGACTTAAAACTCACAGCATATTAAAGCCTCAAGATAACCATTACTCCTCAAACAGATTGACATGGTGGAATAATATTGCCTGGGTCAGAGACAACCATGAGCTGAATACTGAACCAGGACTCGGACATTTCTAGCAAAGAGAGCTCTAGAAACCTGCATCCTCACTGCAGCCCAGCTGGACCAATCCCGGACTCCGATGCTTCGATGTCCTGCTGTAGAGCAGTGGCACCAGTTCCTTGGCCAATCGGATATCTCATCCGATTGGCCATTACTTCAGGGCCATAAAAGACTGTCCGAGAGGGAGGAGGGGATGTGATGCAGAGGGTTTCCCTCATAAATCTGCTAAGTGATGCTGAATTTACCAGAAGTCATCCTCAGCAAAACGTCAGCGAAACCCCTGCTCTGAAAACTGCACTCGCTTACACCATCATCACATCAATGGCCTTTTGAAAACACCCTTTATAAAATATTTAATAATATTTAATTTAAGCATCCAGGAGTTAAAACACAATCAATGTAAGTGCAACTCATTTCATTTATTTATGTCAATTATGTATTTATTTCTACAGTGGAACGTTTCAGAATTATAGAGAGAGACACACAAGCCTCCAACACCAGCCTCCAACACCAACACCAGCCTCCAACACCAACACCAGCCTCCAACACCAACACCAGCCTCCAACACCAGCACCAGCCTCCAACACCAGCACCAGCCTCCAACACCAGCACCAGCCTCCAACACCAACACCAGCCTCCAACACCAACACCAGCCTCCAACACCAGCACCAGCCTCCAACACCAGCACCAGCCTCCAACACCAGCACTTCCAACACAGCACCAGCCTCCAACACCAGCACCAGCCTCCAACACCAGCACCAGCCTCCAACACCAGCACCGCCTCCAGCCCAGCCCAGCCTCCAACACCAGCACCAGCCTCCAGCACCAGCCTCCAACACCAGCACCAGCCTTTATAACCATCAAGGTTATAAATTGGGTTCTGGGGTTTTTACACAAGTGAATATCATAAAATGCACAAGAGGTCAGAAGTCACGTTGGCTCTTCCAGCCTTATCCCATGTTTTTTCCTCACGTTCACTTACCATCAGTTCATGTTCGGTGCGGTGGACCCCCAATTTCTTCAGCCCAATGGTCAGGTCATTTATACAAATGCCCCCATCTCCATTTACATCCAGGACTTGAAACAGCACCTTGAATCTATGTTCTTGCTCAGGTCCTCCACAAATGTCACAGCAGTAGTTTGACAAGTGGCTCTGGTCCATGTAGTCGCCCGTGTACTGTCCAGTAAAAGGTGAAGGTACTTTAGAGTGGTCGTGCCCACCTCCTCCTGCCCCGGGATCAGTCCCGGAGTACGGGTCACCGGATCGACATTGGCAGAAAACATTACTAAGTATAGGGGGCATTAATGACCCCTGTTGGTGCATCATACGTGCCTTTAATGCCTCTGATCCGCACGTCACATGATCCAGGGATTTCACTGGGCTCGAAACGTACACACATACAACATGTATCAGCTCTCGTAATAGTATTATTATTAGGATTATTATGATTATTATTAAGAAACAAGCGACGTATAACAGTTTACAGCGGAAAACCGGTCCAGAACCTCGTGATGCACGAGTGTTTCAGCAGTAGCGCAAATGCCGGTGTCCCCGGCGAAGACAAAGATGACCCGACAGACGAGCTCCCGGTGACTCACAGCTGCGATGTACAGAGGAACGCCGTGGTTCCTTTGTCATTTAAAAAAATGTGGGAAATGTTCATAATATACGTCGAGAAGAAACGTATTCCAGCTGAGTTAATATCGCTAACTCAGTGAGCGGCAAGTCCGAGATCACGTAGTATAACGCGAGATTTAGATCGCCGGAGCCAGCAGCCAGGGTGGGCTCGGGGCCTCAGCCGCGGGCTCCGGCTGTGGGGCTCACGGGCTCCAGGCTTCATTCTGCTAAGTCATTTTTTATAATATTAGCTATAAGACTGATAAATGATTATGTTTCATGATATGCCAATACATGTAAAATTACATATTACATGCAAGTTTATCTGAAGGAATAAAGTGAACAAAATAATAGCAATTAACTCTCTATTCTGTCTATTCACTTATAAAAGACATTTAGAAATTGCGTTTTTATTTTTCCTTGGTTTTTATTTTTATTTTTTATGTATCTTTTTGTCAATTGTCTTCTTTTTAGTTTTATGTTAATCAATTAGTGTATAAGCTAAGAATGATTTATGCTTTTCCAGATGTCGGACAAAGAGGTTCTGAAGTGTCTGCAGCAAAAGGGACAGTAAAAGAATTTATAAACTGCTGAAATTTTTCTCTTGCTCTATTTTTGTTTATAAATTGTATTTTGAATAAGTGAAATGTAAATTAAATGTGAATTTCAAAATTATTATACGGTACAATAATGCCTTTCTCACAGTTTGATTCACTGTTGTTTGTTTCTCGAACACTAAAGAGAGTCAGACAGCGGAGTAGGTCTACTACGTCCGGCTGTGTTTGGGCTGTGTCAGGGCCAGAGCACATTTACCAGAGGTCACCCACACAGCAGGCCTTACACCTGAGAACCAGAGATGAGCCAAGCAGGATTTGTATTTGGAACAGTACAGGTACAGCTCTGGGTGGGCCAAATCTCAGCCAGATGAACTTTACTCTCAGGGCAAGAATAGAGACCATGTGAACATTAAAACGTTTGAGAACAAAAACATCAAAAATTCTGGAATTGAAGCAAGTGTAAAATAGTGCAAACTAAGGGAAAATTGGGATTAACCAAATATCATAAATTGTCAAAATCAGATGGGATTGGCAAATCTGCACTTCAGAGACAATATGGTAAAAGACCACAATAAATGTATTTTACGTTTAAATGCTTAATATTATACACTATTAGCATTTTTACTTTTAGGTTTACTGGACAATAATAGTTTCTTGATAGATTACATCCCTCATCACAATTTTTTTCTTTTTTGTTGATGGTCACTGAGATATGTTCTGTACAAAGGCTTATAGAGGCCACTAATAGATCAAATTAAAAAAAAAATATAGGACGGCAAATTTTCGAGTTTGAACACACAAATCCGCGTGTTTTAATTAGCAATTGTACTACTTTTTTTCCTCATATATTTGCTTCCTTTTTTCAATTATCATTCCGGATCCCTCAGCCCTGTGCCTTCTCTAATGACAAAACATGAAAACAGTCAAATTGGCCGCCAATTTCTGATACAAAAGTGCGGTCTCTTGCTAAATTGAAATGCTGACCCAATAAGGCTTCGGGTTGTTCCAGGGTCCCCTTAGATTTGGACCAATGGAGGGGCTTCATAGATCCACCAGAGGCTCGTGGGCGGGCCTATGACTCAGCTACGTAAGCGTCGTTCAGAGGAAGAAGAAGCCGATTCTGGAAGCCATTACGTTGCGCACTTAGATTAAGCAAATCCTAGTATTTTGGCGTACAATACGCACAATTACCTTCCTTACAGGGGAATAGTGTAGGAATGGCATCGCTTGCAAAAAAAAGAAAAATGAATTTCTCAGACCGAGAGATGGAAATAATAGTTGAGGAAATAGAGAAACAAAAGCATACACTGGTTAACCACTTCAATGCTGGTGTCACACACATGGCAAAGAATCAAGCATGGGTGGATATTCTCAAAAAGGTGAACGCTGTGACCACCTGTCCCAGAGAGTTGGCAGAGGTCAAAAAGAAGTGGTCTGACATGAAGACGGAGGTACGAAGAAAAGTGGCCCAAGCACGGGCGGCTATCGAGGGAAACTCCGCGGACTGCACCCCGGTGCCCGTCATCCTCACGGCCATGCAGCAGCGCATCTGTAATCTCCTGGGGGAGGCCACAATCATCAGCATACCTGCAGGGGACTCGGATGCTGAGATCACTCTACCAGTGACCGCCGCGACCGCTGTCACACTCACAGAAAGTAAATTCATTTCACATGTTTTTATAGTCTCAAAAGTTTGTTGTCATGTAATTACCAGCCTCTTCTGTTTTAATCCTTTTTGTAGCTCTACCCGCTGGCACAGCCGCTGTCTGTGATGATGACTCCAAGTCTATAAACGGTAAGACTTTGTTCTTGCACAAATTTCATGTAGAATAATTTGCAAACCAAAGTTTAAATTTAACTGTTGCCGGATTTATTTCAGTTGAAGCCACATACCACTCACTGGAGGAGGCAGGGGTTGTAGAGTACTGCACCACCACAGTGGAGGGTGCCACTTCCACAATGGTCACTGCTGTGGAGGCTCCAGTGGAGATGTTGGCCTCATCCTCAGAATCACCACAACCTCATACTCCAGCCAAACCCCAGGAGCTGAAAAGTCGCATTGCCCTGAACTCGGCCCGCCTGCTGCAGGAGCAGCGTGTGACTAATGTGCACATCAGACAGATCGCCCAACACCTGGAGGGTCAAACCGAGCTGCTGCAGATGATGCGGCGTTCTCAGGAGGCCCAGGCATTTGCCCAGGAAAGGCAGGCACAGGCTCTAGAGGGGACACAGGCTGCCCTTCTGGCTCTTGTACAGATGCTCAGACCTGCTTTGAAGGACCTACGCAAATTTCTACAGAGTGGGACTGAAGTGGCAAACACCAGCAGCAGTGTTGGGGCTGGGACAGTGGACGGGACAGGACCAGAGGAGCACAACAAGCCCAGAACCCCACCTCCCCCCACACAACAAAATGATGGGAAACTGTAGATCCGTGCATTGTGCTTGTGTGCAGTGATTTTGTGTCATCTAACTTGAGTTGCAATGCCTAATTGGACTAGAGTAAGGTTCAAATACTTTGTTGTTGTGTTGCTTTTAATGGCGGTTGGCAGCCAACTGAAAAGGTGCATTTACCGCCACCTACTGTAGTTCTACGTCTTCTGTAGTTGTAAAAAAGAGAAAGAAAGAGAGCCCCCTTTATACTTTTGTAGAATAGCAAACATTCAACATAGTGTAGTTTCCCTCAAACTCTGAGTGAACACTTCAGTGGTATTTCATATGGACGTGCAATATAATGGTGCTAGTATCGATATTGATGATGCTGTGGGATCGTTTCATTTATCGGTTGTGGTATTATTTATTGATATTTAGGGCTCCAACAGATTTACAAAACACAGTTCCATTTCTTAAATTTACAGCCTTGCCATGGATTGTAAAATATCAATATTACAAATATTTGTTCATCAACCACAACAAGACCAATATCTGTATTGGCTGATCCATATCAGACTATTGTTGCCTCATCTCAAACGTGAGACGACACGGTTGGAATCACTCATTTCTCTAATATGCCACAAGAGGTCGGTGTGTAACTGTCTAAGGTTCAGGCCAACGTTGTCATTTGATTTGTAATTTTTTCAGGAATAGTATTAAATGACCTGTTGGATTTGGAGAGAAAAAAAGGTTATTTCTAAATATTTATGTTTCCCTCTCCAGTAGGTTAATCATAACTACTCAACTCGGTGTGCAAAACAACAGGCAATAAAATAATATTAAAGGTTTTCATTCAAACATATAATTTTAGCAATGCAGCCTATAGAGGTGGGAAATATGGTCTATCAATACATGGCTAATATTGCAATTTTTGTTTTGGAAATATGCAAAATTTGAGTATCATCTATAAGAAAAATATTAAAAATGATCTGAAAAGACAAGAGACTCTTCCCAAACAAGAGAATAAAGTGATCTTTCTGTATTTTTGGGATTCATTCTATGGTCCATTCACATTTTGTGCTGGATTGGAACCTCAACCAGGACTTCAGACACAATTATCTCCTTCATGATGTCAAGTGAAAATGTCGTCCATAAAGGGATAACGCACACACAGAAAGTCCACACATAGAGTTTTGGTCAATATACCATCCCTAATGTATCTAGTCTTTATTTGTTAACTAACGACATAAAGTTCAGTGGTTAATTAGTAGTTCTCTGCACGAGAAAGAGGGATCAGCTGATCAGCCTATCATCTCCTGCCCACGCTCTTCAGGGACGGTCCCTCAACTCCAGGCATCGACTCCAACTCAGCGCTTTGGAGAGAAAAGTGAGCGGAGATGCGCGGAAGGTTGGAAATACCACGGCCCCAGACCCCTCACGTCTGCAGCGATGCTCACTATTACGTTTGACCGACGAAACGGTAAGATTTGTGTAGTTTTGTTTGAGTTAAATCAGCTCCGGTTCGGTCATGTCCGCGGGCTGCTTTTAGCGTTTGCGTGGCAGAAGTGAAGAGGCAAAGCTGAGAGCAGACTCCGGGTTTATGGACAGAAAGTTATGCTGTCATGAGTCGTGTTGAAGAATTGTGTCAGATTCTATTAAAATACACTAGATGCCTATTGGTTTTCATAGTTAGACATGCTTCTTTTCATATGCATGCAGAAGTAGTAGGAGACCTAATAGATTTGTCTTGCCAACCAGCCAAATGCTTTAATGCCCATTTTAACTGAGGCAGCAGACCTACGTCTAATTACAGCTTTTTCACTATCGTAATCTAGTTAATAGTCACTAATCCATGAATAAACAGCCTTTGATTTTAGCCTGATTCTGTGTATTATTATTATTATTATTATTATTATTATTATTATTATTTTGTTAATAATAATAATAATAATAATGTATTTATTCTATGTTCCTGCTTTAGTGTTTGTGGTCAGCCTTGAACGTGAACACACTCCAGTGACTTGGAACCATGTCTTTTTTGATGAAAAAGAAGAAGTTTAAGTTCCAAGTCCATTTCACCTTGGAGGAGCTGACAGCAGTGCCTTTTGTCAATGGGGTTCTGTTCTGTAAGATTCGACTCATTGATGGCGGGGACTTTGCCATCTTGTCCTCCAGGTATGTCCCAGCACCTCAGCCTTTTACACACGCCTGCGTAACAGTCTGAATGACGGTGGAAACGCACTTGCTCAGGCTGGAGTTCACTTATCTTATTCCACCCTCGTGGCTCAAGGGAAAGTGGTGCACAAACTGTTTCCCAGCTCCACCCTGTAGGTCACAGACATGAGGCGCAGGGTTGTACCACACAATCTTCACACTGTTGTGTAGTCATAAGCTGCACTGAACTGTTGAGTTGTATTGGAATCCCCTATATACTTACTAACATAGCTGCTCAACTGCTTTAGAAATGTACATCAGAAAATGCATAGTTTTTCTGAGCTGACAGGAAGGAGTAAAATAACTGCAAATGAAACTGCTTGTGAAATAGCAAGCCCGACATAATAATACAAATACGTTGATTGTAAACTTAAAACATATTAGTTATTTGTGCCAACTACATACAGTGCAAAGTTTGTAGCAAAGTTACTAACTAGAACAAATGTGGGTGTGTTTGTGAGGTAAACTTATTGACCTTTGCCCATGTCAAATACATTTGCTTATGCCACTTCATGTCACTCCTGGTTGTTTCAGTTCAACTTGATGTTCTTAGTCGCCTATGGTTGCATTAAAACAATGAGGATGCTGAACATGAACAAGTACTAAAACGTTAAAACCAGCAGAAGTTTATAATACCAGGTCCTCATTTTCTTGTCTCAAAACAGAAATATATAATTTTGTGCCCGTACCTGTAAATCTAATATATTCAGCTAATCTTTATATTTTACAGTAAGCAAAAAACGTATACAGGAAATTTTATCTTATTGCTTCCCTGTGTCATCCTTAATGTTATCCTTTTTAAGCTTATTGAAAAGATTCAGATTCTAGTATTCTTGACCACATGTTAGACCTAATGAAATGCTTCCAAACCTTTGACCAAGACATGTTATGCACTTTCCCAAAATAATAAACTTTGTTCTGTGTGCCCTTATTTGATTACCTGGCCACACCCTTTGACAAGAACAGAATGTAGGAGGGGCTGGTCAGTGAACTCATTTTAATGTGTTTTTTCTTTCTGTTTTAAAAACAGTTGGGCATCAGTTTTTGATCAAGAGCGTCCTAACTTTTTAATTTCACTTCCTGACTGTGTTGCATAATAGAGCCTTTATCTTAGAGTCCTCTTTGCGCTGCCCAAATAACACCTTTGAGCCGTCACCTCCTTAACCACACGCCTGGTCCACGATCCTGTGTGTTGCATAACAGTTATCTATTAATTATACACATAAGCTGGTTGCATACAAAGACTCACTGGAACATGTGGGAACATTCATGTGCCAGTGGTGAGTTCATTCCTTTGACTTTTCCAAATGAAAAACAAAGTTATACGAGTCTCTGTAACACAAACTTATTGTTTAGCAAATTGTGTGTGTTTTTAAACATATGTAAAATTAGAGTTCACATATTATGTATATGCCTGGATAAATAGTGCAAATAATCTCTTGTGTGTGGTAAGTGAGCCATATAAAGTCCGCATTGCAGAGAGAGATAGTGTTGCCTGGATCTGCCTCGCGTACAATGCTGTGTTTGTTGAAGGCAGGTGGGTTGAGCTGCAAGAAAAGAAGTGGCTGAACCTGTCTTTTCCAGTTTGCATTTGTCTGGAGATGGCCCTTAAGGCCTAAACGCCAGGTCACCTCGGTGTTAGGCAAGGTTAATGTTACACTCAAGGTTCCACACACCCATTTAAAACTAAATCGTTTTCAATAGAATGTTGACGTGTAAAAGCTTTATGGTTATATTGTCAAGGCTGTGCTTGTTTCAGCATGCAGAATATAATCCATACTTCAAAACCTCACTAACGGCTGAGCAGCAAAGACATCCGTGTGTGACACTTGAATCAGGGATGACTGCATTCAGCTTCTCTTGTATAGACCCTGCACACACAGGTTTAAGACGTGACCTGTCAGCACTTCCTTCATTGACATTCCTGCATGTGGGACAGTTGTTATCAGTGGAGCACAAGGCTTACTCTGCACTTGTGTGTTGTAAAACTCATGTTTCAATCAAATGGAAAACAAAATGCTGCAATTATGGGACTATGCCTACAAGACTAATTGTCAACTAAGTCTGTAGTTTAGACTTCATACAAACATGTTGAAAGGAAATGCATGCATGTGCATACTTGTATTAGTTCAGCTGTTCATTTTTCATCCTTTTTATACTTTTGGAATTTTTAAACAACTGTACAGTTAAATGAGTCACAAAGTCAGTCCAATATTTTTTCTTCAAAAATTTTTCTAATTCACATGGGACACATTTTTGAGTCAAGTTAAGACATGACCTGGAGGTCTGTAAGCGTATACTGTAGCTTACTGCACTATGTTGCTTTAAGTAATAGATGACGAGGTTGTTATTACCAGAATGAATGACAAAGTATTTTCATAACACTATACACAAATATTCATGTTATCATACCTTCCTGCTTTTTCTGTATGGATCCCAAAATAAGAAGTAAATTTACTACTTAAATTAATCTGATGAAAAGCAAGGCATTTCCTGCACGAGTTACAAATAATATGAAAATATAACCAAGATGTTTGTAAAAGGCATGACTGAATCTGCCTACGGACATAAACACATGGATTTGAAAATGCAAATCTGGTATTAAAATGCACTCTGTTTTTTATGCAGGTTTTTACTTGGAAGTTACATTCTCTCAACAGCTCACACACATTTGTTTCTAATCCAGCGAATGATTCAACTTCATTTGTTTATTTTTGTAAAATAATCCTGTTACATATTGAATGCAGATAAACACAGACATTGTTTTCAAATAATCCTGATGGAAAATCCCTTGCTTCACTCTCACTCTTACACGTCCCATCCCATCATGACCTCATCTGGCAAAACTGTCACTGGTGTGAATTTGATTTCCAAAAACAGTGCAATAGAAAGTGTACAATTATATTTATTATTGTCCATATAAATAGTATAACACTGAAGCTCTCGTGTGTTGCTCTAATGTTAGAAGTGACTCTAATGTGTGCATTTGGAGGTATACAGACTAAACTGATATACTTGTAGTATTCAAGCTGTTCTGGTATTTGTTTGCAGGGAGGAGGTGCAGCAAAACTGTGTCCGATGGCGCAAAAAGTACTCTTTTATTTGTAAAATGAGTGCGAATGCCATCACTGGTGTGTTGGACCCCTGCATTTGTAGGGTCTCTGTGCGCAAGGTAAGATTCAAATCCCACCTTCAGAACTACATCATATTGATGCATTTTCCTGACCTTTCTCTAATATTCTTGGTACACATTATATAAACAATTTTATTGCATTTTGTAGGAGCTTAAAGGAGGAAAGGCCTTCTCAAAGGTAAAGTTATTTTTCAAATGCTTAAAATGCTTGAGTGAATTTACCCAGACCCCCTTGTCCTTAACTTGCCCATCCAAGGGCTCAGAAAAACAGTCCGACGCACTCTGATCCAAAAATGTAAAGTTATTGAACAGAGACACCTTTGAAGGACACTTTATTGGTTGTTAAACTTGTTTTGCCTTGTCCACCTCACAGAGCGTTGTAATTGTAATGAGCTGTGTCTTTAATGGACAGTTACTGTGGATGTTCATGCACTTGAGTAAATCTAGAACCACCACATCACTTTGCTACGACAAATCATTGGAATATAGTCATTACATATACGATAAAACTTCTAACTTCTGTATATACATTATATTGTCTATGGTAGCCTATTGTTGTTGCACTAATGAAGATTTTAAGATGCTAAATACTAAACTTCCTTCAAAAGTATTTGCGCAATCTTTTTTTTTTTTGCGCAAAAACACGCCAGCAATGTTTTAATGTGAAGACAAGCAAAAAGGAGACAAACAATGCTCCTTCACTTTGTGAGTGTCAGGAATAGGCAGAGCAGAGGAGATGTCAGTGACAGACACAGGACCACTATCAGACCAGGACCAACCTTTAACTAAACCAGGTCTAACTCAGGCAGAAATGAATACTGAAACATTGTGCTACAGGAGGAGAAACTGTTGAGTGGGAAAGGTTAAATCCTCACATTTCAATGAAGATTTGCTCTTCACCTTTTGCCTATTTTGACAATGACACTAGTTTACTCGTTGAATTAATTTGTGCTAGATTACTATACTATCTGATTTCCTAATATTCTTTTAAACTGCTGTTTCATTCTTAATTACTCAGTGGTATAAAACGTGAATTAAGATTACGTTTTCAAATCCAAAAATACATGATAAATACACACAAATGCCCCACACATGCACATTTTTCAAATAATATCTCACATAATTGGATTTGAATAATGTAATTGGAGGTCTATTTAGGCAAATTGAACTGGTAGCCCTCTTGAAGCCCCAAAGTGACCCCTGCTATCGTCTATAAAATAGAGTTTTGATGTTTGATCTGATCATAATCCCGACATCTATTATATAAGCAACAATTCACATTTTGTCACAATTCTCCATATGCGTTCAACAGTGAAATGACACAGCAGCACCATTCTCCACAGACATCCTGTATGACGCTTTAGTTCGGACTAATCTGACTGATGTTGTGAGATTATTATGTTTTATGATCAGTGTGTCTTGCTCATGGTTTAAACACAGTAGATGCAGTATATACTTAAAGGTGCTCTGTGTAACTTTTCATGTTTGTTTCAATGGAGATGTTATTGCTTTGGCTAGAATGTGCCACAGTAAGGCATTTAACTTATCTATCTTGCTTTTTTTGTTTTAATCACAGGTATTTTTACGTCCTGAAAATATTGTGAAGAAATAGCTTTCTTAAATAAGCGGACTCGACTCTCCTGAGAGCTGACTTGTAACTTGTACAGGCAGTGTCTCCTGCTTGTTTAATGCCATATACCATATAGTGTAATATTCCAAGCAAAGCAATAACATCTCCACTGAGACATTCCAACAGTAAAGTTACACTGTGCACCTTTTAAAAGCATCAATGGTTAACTCTAAAACCCTCATGACTTGACATTTCGTAGCTGATGAGGTCACTAGAGGTTAATGACTTATCTCTCACTCTGTGGTGTTTATTTCCTCTTTTCTCATTGCGTGTAAAACAATATCGTATAACGTGGTAATAGTGTTAGAAATCACAAAGATGTCCTTTCTCTGTGTGTGCTTGGTGCAGCTTGGCTTTGCTGATCTCAACATTGCGGAGTTTGCTGGCTCAGGCTCCACAGTCCGGTGCTGCATCTTGGAAGGCTATGACACCAAAAACACTCGACAGGACAATTCCATCCTGAAGGCACGACCAAAGCATGTCCTACCCCAGACTTTAGACATGATGGTATAGTAACAAAGGTTTCTTCACAGGTAACAATTGGGATGACCCTTCTCTCTGGGGATCCTTGCTTTAAAATGTGAGTACAGTAGATCACTTTGTTGTTTTCTCTGTTAATGTTTCTTAATGTGTTCTGCCTTCACTGACAGGCCTCCCAGCACAGCCAAGTCTTTGTCCATTGGAAGTGTGGACCCAACCCTGCAGCCGGACTGTAAGGGGGAAACGTCTCCAAATTCTCCTTCAGGGGGCATTGTGGAAGGAAACCGCCACTTTAAACCAAGACAGTCATCAGTACGAAGCCTCGGTAAATTGACCCTAAAACGTTTCAATGATGAATGAATGAATGAATACATAATACAAGTTATTCATTACATTTTAGGACTACCTGAGGATGGCGATGTTTTTTCCACTCCAGAGGACGTCCTTCACACACGCCATGTTCGCAGCTCCAGTTATGCCAGTCAACACAGCAAGATATCAGGTTTGTTTTCTTTTTGGTATAATGTCATTTTTATTTACTGTTATATATGCCACATTATACATCCAGGATATATGCGCCTATAAGTAGCTCATCTGGTAGAGAAATACCATTTTGTCTGGTTTTGACCCTTTGTATGTGTCATGAAATGGAATAGCTGGAAAGTAATGCAAATACATATTATGTGCTCCCCATTTTCTCTGAAAACTTCAATGAAATGTCCCATGTTATTTACTTTTGTTCAGGCTACAGCACTGGCCACTCTCGTTCGTCCAGCCTGACTGACTTGAGCCACCAGAGGAACACCTCCTCCAGCAGCAGTGCTTCCTGTGGTTTAAACCAGCCCTCGACTCCCACTGAAGCGCACAGACAGGCCACTCCCACCAAACCTGAACGCCCCCCCCCACCGTCATCGGCTGTTCGCACCCGATCCTCCAGGTATGAGAAGACCACATACCACGCGTTTTTTTGTGAGGCATGTTAGGACTCCTGCACACTGATGAAGAGGTTGAGTCGCAGGCATATGTGAACCTTCTGAAAAACATGTCTTGAAATTCGACCAAGCCATTGTAATATTTTTGGACTTTTCAGATCAGTGGTGAGATGTGTACTTTACTAACTTGGTCACATCATAATAATGCCTCATATAATCCCAGACCCAAACAAGCTCAAGAGATAGATACATCCCACAATGTCCTCGTGACATTGATCATATTTACCTACAGAGACAATGCAGTATACTTCAACCTGAATGTTAGTGTGTATATAAAAACACGCCTGTATAGAGTACTTACATTTAAGTGAAGCACATTGACAAGACAGATGATAATTGGATCTTTTATTTCTTCCCACTCAGGAGAAAAAATGTCCAAGTGGAGAAACAGCACAGTTGTGTGGACGACACTCGAATTGATGCCGATGACATTGTGGAGAAGATTGTCCAGAGTCAAAACTTCTCTGACAACAGCAACAATGAAGGTGAGACAAGTCTCTTTGTCCACCAACATTAGATTGAAATTTAGGATTTAATTGTCAATTGTGCTCCCATTTCAGACAGTAATTTGAGATTATTTGTAAGCAAAGATGGTACCGTTGCGTTGAGTGGGACACAGCTCACAAACAGGTGCAGTTGAAGTGTGCTTTTTTACCCAAACTGTATTCATTTTAAAGTAGTAATCTGGGTTTGTCTTTTTCCAGGGTGACTCCAGGTATATTCGAGCCAGTAGTGATTGAAACACACTGACAGAACTCAGAGGCCCCACGACTACTGTGAAATGTAGTCATTAAGTCCCTCACAGATCAGTGAGCGGCTTACATGAATCATAATTATATTTTTAATTATTTTTTAATACCTGCCTTAATATTCCTTTGCAAAGAGCACTTTCTACAGCTGCATAACTGTTGTTTTAGAGCAGGTTTTTTTAAACCTTTATTTAACCAGGAATTTAATTCTTAAAACAAACACATACAATACGAATTTAAAATATAAATGTTGAAAATCATTTTAGACTACTTGAAGAAACATTAAAGCACCACTACATTTAAAACCTATAGTTCAACACTGAATTTAAAACATTTATACTACATTTATTAATTATTAAGTAATGTCAGTGTCACTGGCTTGTTGTTATTGCATAATATCAGTGCATTATTTTAACTATATTTCTTAAATCATGTTTTTATTTTGTACTACTTTGTATTGTTTTGCACATGTAAATTATCAGAGGAGGGAAATAGAAACCACTCCATTGAAACGGCATGGTTGTGAAAATTAGGCCACGTACATTATTTTGTTTCTTTTCTCTATTTAATTGTTTTTTTTAGGGATTTTCTCATTGGGACATAGAAGCTACTCCAAAGAAATGTATCAAAAGTTCATATGGCTGGCCATATGCATCTGTGCACTCATCTACATTTGTTTAGTAACTAATAAATGCACGACTAATATGAATGTACATTTAATGATCTGAAATCAGTCTAACATCAGTTTAATTATTCCGATTCTGTAATGATTAGTGTGCCAAACAAAACATGGTCACATTGTCCTCTGCACTCTACTACAAGTTCCTCTGTAGATCACGGCACTTCAAGGGATCAAGGGAAAGTGTTTACATGAAAAAAATATATTTAGTTTTTACTGTCGATTATATATATTCTTAAAGGTTTTAAAAACGTCTCCAGACTGCACTTTCTGAGCTGAGCAGGTGGTTGCTCTGGTCACTACTGTTCTCTGTTGTGGTTCGTGCTAATGAGTCCTGTCGCTGAGGCTCACACTGAACAGAGGTCAAAGCAGCAGCTGCAGTGGCACAAAGCTCTTTTTGTACCGACAATTCAGTGGGCCGCATCTCTTCACCCCAAATGATCCAGTCCGTGATGTTTTTTCTGTTATTTTCTTTCTGTTTTGAACTTCCTGAGGTGCCATGCTGGACATGTCTAACCCAAAATTGTGACTTCATGTGTGAAAACGTTGTCAGTGTTTTGTTTTCTTTTATTATTCTGGTATTGTGACTGTAACAATTTATTTCTGGGATTCTTTTTTTAATTTTATTCTTTTTTAGACCAGCAGGCTGGTAGCAGATAGATTATGCAAACTGTGGTGTTCAGTAACTGTGATTTGTACCTGTATCTCTATGTGTATGCGACTGGAACTTTATTAAATGCATTTAATTAATTCTTCTGCATAAGGCTCTAGGTGCTTTATTGATGGATTGTAACATTTTTTATATTAATATAATGTTGGTAAATGATTTAAGCAAGTCTATTTAATGCACTGCCTTTTGAATTCACTTTTACCTCCATTAATGTCTTAATGGGGGTTTGTTTTTTTGTTTCAAATTTCATAAGCATGACTTCCCTGTGTTTTTAGACACAAGGTAAACACATTAAAATATAGCTATTACTGATAACAATTATTGTTGTTGATTAATTCTCAATTTTACACAAACACTGGATCTGACGATCAGGTTGTTTGTTATTATTTGGTGTTAGTGCTGCCTCTGCAGCTCAATGAGGACAAACGTTTACGTGTCTCTATCTGCAATTTAAGATTCTGTCAACACAGGTTCAGCTGTGATTATAGTTCCTTGATTAAACCAGGCTACATAGAGTTTTGATAAATTTACTCTAATATTTTTTCCACAAATGAAACTATTTTGCTTAACGTATGGCTCAGTTTGTTCTTACTTTTTATAGTTAAGGGCCGGTAAAGATGTATAATGTAGTAAAAAGATCTACCTGCGGAGGGCAGCAGAAACCCGAGGACACGTGTTTTGAACTGAAATTCACTCCATGAAGAAGACTTTCAGGAAGTATCAGGATCAGATCAGCAGTGATGGTAAGAACAAGATCCATCTGTAAATCCTTTTATGTCTATCTACATCCATGATATAGTTATCAGATGGTGAGACTGGACCTGGTTTATGTTTATCTGTCGACTTGGCTAAAGTGTGGCTCAAAGCTCATGTCTAAAGTGTGAGTTGAGTTGGCCACATTCAAATCTCAGTTTATATTTTAAACTGTTGTTAAAAGACAATGCTCCGGTTTGAGTATTAAATATTTACAACCAGGACCATATAATACAAAACATTATCTACCTAACAACTTATTCACACATTTAACTGTGTTGTTATAACTGTGACACGATGGTCTGTGATGATCTTTTACTTGAACTGTGGAACTCACCACCGACTGAAATAACATCATTTTTCAGTTCAAATCACCTGAGTCTAGTTGTTCCCACCTGTAAATACTGAACTTTTTATTCTAGTTTTGGTATTGATTGTCTGATTTTCGATACTTTTGACAGCCCTAGCTGATTACCACCACCAAGTGTGAAGAGAGACTGAATAATGACCTCCTTAAGCACTTTGAGTGTCTAAACAGTGCAATGCAAATCATGACGATGAATAGTATTAAAGAAACGTAGGCGTGGCATAACCTGCATTCTCCAGTCACACCGTACCATCTCTACTGGTAGTAAAATCACACATAAATTTAACTCTGTTGTGTTGATTGTGTGTCTTCAGGCGACTGGAGTGGACCAGGCTGTTGGCATGAGCCTTGTTGTCTTCAGCCTTGTCCTGTTCACGTACTACTCTGTCTGGGTCATTATTCTGGTATGGTCTGATGGTTTATTTTGTTTTAGAGCAGATTTTTCTGACCAACATGCATTTGTTTTTTAACGTTTTTTTTTAATTTGCACAGCCGTTTGTAGCCCGTGATCACTTTCTGCACAATTATTTCCTGCCACGGGAGTATTCTGTCATTTTACCTGGTGTCGCAGCAATAATTGTGCTGATTTGTATAGGTGGGTATTATCAGAAGCACAGGATCGGCAAATCTATTTGTTTTATGTTTGTAATATATTTCTACATTTATGTTTGCTCTTGTTACAAAAGGGGCGTTCACCGCAGTTGTCTTGTGGAAAAATCGCAAACCAAAGAAAAATGACTGACACCAAAACATGAAGACGACCCATGACCTCCTTCACACATCCCACAATATTTTTCACATTAATTTATTCAAATTTCAGGAGTGAGATCTATTTGCAATGTCTCTAAATAGGAAGTGCATTTCATTGTAACAATTTCTTATATCTGTGAAAAATTATCATCACTGTTGAACTAACTTCAGGAAATGATGTAAGCTTATTACTTGGGTATAGTAGTGATTACATAAAAACATTATGTAAATAGACTTATTTTGTTACATGTAAATAAAAGGAAACTGAAAATGGGTTGGTCATTTGTGTGTTGTGTACAGAGATGGTCAGTAAATTCACTCAAGTGCACGTCTGTATTTTACCCAGTTGTATTTTTGTGGAGGAATATGAAAGATAAATATACTTTCCACCGCACTACATTTTCAGTTGTCATGTTTTTTTTGTTTATGATGCTTACTCCAGACCCTTGATCAGTGCAGATGTTGGAGACACGGGTCAGGCAGTGGGCTTGATATGACTGATTTGTCACTTTGTTGTTGTGACATGTTTTAAACAATTTTAGGGCTCAAAACATGAAGGGTCCGAGGCATTGTTATAATACAGGCTAGAGAACGTGGGCTCTGTTGTGTATTCTGTGCCGTAGCTATCGCTGCGGCCGTCTTGTATTCTAATAGAATATTATAAATGATAATAAAATTCATAGATTAAAGTGTTTAAATTAACATAATGGTATATTTGTGGTCCTAATAATGTGTTAGGACTTTGTTTTTCTGAATGATAAAAATTCATATTCAGCCTAAAAACACTACACTGGTCTATATTTTTATCTATACAATTAAAATTCTATATGACACATTTTTGGAGTCAAGATTATGACAAATTTGTGGGACCAATCCCACAGTAAGGTTCAACAATTGTGGATCCTGCATGTGGATATTTCTTGCAAATACAGTGAACGCGTCCTATTTATTATTTTCATATCAAGCATGGATCCATAGGCCTACACATTTTGTTCTATTTCTTTTTTCTTTAGTAGAAAACGATTCAGTTGTAGTCATCTGGACTCTGTTTTAGAAAAAACAAAACGTTTCAACTCTCATCCAAGAGTCATTCTCAATCAGAGAAACAAGTCTGAGAACTCTTGTTTATATCCTACTCTCGTGAGAGCCCTGCCCACAGGGCGGGACCTCCTGCTAATGGCCCATTGAAACTGGGATGGGCCTATTGTTCTATTGTTCCCTCCCTGCCTCACCTTGAGTGCCTATTTAGCATCCGAATGCCCAGGGCGTCTCCAGGGTTTTCAGCAGACCATTATAAACAACGGGAAGGTTGAATCTTAAACCTCCATTCCGATTTAATGAAGGATTCTCTTTTTTAACAAAGATTGCCTCCTTAACTCCTCTTTCAAACCATCTTTTTCCATGCTCAGAATCTCCACCTCACTGTCTTCAATAGAGTGGTTTGTGGCTTTAAGATGAAGATGCACAGCGCTCTGGGGTCCTGAACTTGCGTGTCTTCTGTGCTGATAAAGCCTCTTGTGAAGTGGCTGTTTAGTCTCCCCTATGTACCGCTCTTTACAACTTTCTTCACTGCATTGGATAGAATACACTACATTGCTCTGTTTTTGTGTCGGCATCTTGTCCTTAGGGTGAACCAGTTTTTTGTCTTAACGTGTTGCCTGGTTTGAAATAAACAGGACTTCGTGTTGTCTAAATATTCGTTGCAGTTTTTCTGACAGTCCTGAGACATAAGGGATAGAGACACTCCTTCTTCTTGGTTCTGTTTCCCTTTTGTCCCTTTTGTCCTGCTTCTTGGTTCTCTTCACTTTGTTCAGAGCCCAAGTCGGGTATCCACAGGCTGAGAGAGCATTCCGGACGTGTGTTTCCTCTTTCCTCTTGCCCTCTGAGCTGGTGGGCACCGCTTGTGCTCTGTGTTGTAGTGTTCTGATCACTCCCAGCTTATGCTGTAGTGGGTGGTTTAGAGCCAAAGAGCAGGTACTGATCCGTGTGTGTGGGTTTCCTATATACTTCTATCTGGAGCTTCCCGTCTTCTCCTCTGATAGTGGAACAATCAAGAAAGGCCAAGCGGTTCTCCTTTGCATCTTCTCTTGTAAACCTGATATGCGGGTCCACTGCATTGATGTGCTCTGAGAGAAGGCTTCCAGCTCTTGTTTCTTAATTGTCACAAAAGTGTCATCCACGTAACGGTACCAAAGACTTGGAGCAATGCCTGAAAAGGAGGTCAGTGCCTTCTTCTCAAAATGCTCCATGTACAAGTTGGCCACTATGGGAGAGACGGGCGAGCCCATGGCACAGCCGTGGATCTGTCTGTAAAAATGTCCCCGGAATTGAAAGTATGTGGTGTTAAGACAGATGTCTAGTAGTTTGCAGATGTGTTCAGGTGTCAGTTTGGTCCTTTCCTGTAAGGTGGTGTCTTCCTGCAGTCTCGTCCGAACCGCTGCTACTGCCTCAGAGGTCGGGATGCAAGTGAAGAGGACACAACATCATAAGAAACCATCAGGTCATCTGGGTCCAATTGGAGATGTTTCACTTTGTCCACAAAAGTGTGTGTTTTCCACATGATGTTCCGAGTTCCCCACCAATGGTGCCAAGATGGTTGTTAAATGCTTGGCCACATTGTATGTGATGGAATCTGTGCTGCACACAATGGGTCTGAGTGGAACATTCTCTTTGTGAATCTTGGAAGGCCATAAATGCATGGAATGGCTTCCCCAGGATACAGTCTGTTAATACAGAAGCCTGTCTATCACCTCCTCTTTTTCAAGCTTACTCCACTGGTCGAGTCGTTCTTTTCAGCACGTTCGTATGTGGCTGTGTCCTCGAGCAGGCTGTGGACTTTGGCTTCATAATCAGCTGTGTTAAGAATCACAGTGCAGCGCCCCTTGTCTTGCTGGAAGAATGTTTATCCTGTCATCTTTTTGTAGTGCTGAGAGTGCCTTCCTCTCCTCAGATGTGATATTTGAAGGAGGAGGTTTGCGCTCTTCAGAGTAGCTGTGACCCGTTAACCTCAGGTCTGCAGCCTCAGTTTCTGTCATCTTGTTGTTCCTGATGGCTGTTTCTGTGGCTGTGATGTAGTCTTCTGTAGGGATGTGTTTAGAAGTAATAGAAAAGTTGAGCCCTTTGGAGAGCACGTCTTCTCTGCCTGAGACAGGACGCAGTCTGATAGGTTCTTGATCCAATTGTTTTTGCTGGTTTTACTTCGGTCTGTCCCTATACTTCTGTCATGCTGGTCCTTACCTGCTTCCTTTTTATTCAAAAGGATGTTAAACTTCTTGATTTGGCGTTCCTTGCTCTTTCTGCCCCTAGCCTTGACTTTAAGAACACTTTGACATAATTCAAGCATTAAATAAGCGTGAAGACTTCTCAGCTGATGCTAATCAATACAACAGAAGGGCAAACAAACAAAAGTTCATCATATTTCTTCTTTGCTATAGGCGGATACAACTTGCTCCATGGATATGTTAATGTTTTGCCTGAATGTTCCACACCATGGCATTAAATTTATCCTCCACTTATTCATTGTTCTTTCATTGTGCAATTTTGCATGAAAACAATCCTTATCACTCTCCACTACATCATTGGAGACAAGCAGGTGGTGGAAAAGTTACACTATTCACCTTTAATTTGGGCCATAGCCGGCCTATACATTATATTACAGTGGGGCCAATAAGTATTGGGCAACTTAAACATTTGCATGTTCACCCATTTAGAAAGATAAGAGGGTTTGTAATTTTCAGAGGTTCACATCAAGCGTGAGAGACAGAATGTAAAAACAAAAATCCGAAAAATCACATTGTATGATCTTTAAACAATTAGTGAACATGGGTGGCCAATAAGTATTGGGCAGCCAGCAAAAGTTACTTTTAATACTTTGTAATAGCCTTGGTTGGCAATGACAGAGGTCAAACGGTTCCTGTAGTTCTTGACCAGGTCTACACACACACACACACACACACACACACAACACACACACACACACACTTTAGTTGGTATTGTGGCCCACTCCTCTGCACAGATCTTCTCTAGAGCTGTGATGTTTGAGGGCTGTCGCTTGGCAACACAGAGTTGTAACTCCCTCCACAGGTTTTCGATTGGGTTGAGGTCTGGAGACTGGCTAGGCCACTCCAGAACCTTGATATGCTGTTTACGCAGCCAGCCACTCCTTGGTTTTCCTGGCTGTGCTTTGGATCGTTATGCTGGAAGACCCAGCCACGTTTCATCTTCAATTCTCTGACCGAGGGAAGGAGGTTTTTACCCAAAATGTCACAATACAGAAAAGCACCTCCAAAGCATGATGTTTCCACCCCCATGCTTCACAGTAGGTATGGTGTTCTTGGGATGCAACTCAGCATTCTTCTTCCTCCGAACATGGCGAGTGGTGTTTAAACCAAACGGTTCCATTTTGGTCTCATCTGACCACATTACATTCCCCCACTCCTCCTCTGGATCGGCCAGATGGTCTTCAGCAAATTTCAGATGGGCTTTTACGTGATTTTTGTGTAGTAGTGGAACCTTTCGGCCAGTGCAGGATTTCACCTCACGGCGGCGTAGTGTGTTACTTATCATCATCTTTGTGACGGTGGTCCCAGTTGTCTTCAAATCATTGACCAGTTCCCACTGTGTAGTTCTGGGCTGATTCCTCACTGTTCACTCACTCCGAGGGAGATTGTCAGTGATGTCATACTTCTTCCAATTTCTAATAATGTTTCCAACTGTTCATATTTTCTCACAAAGTTATTTACCAATTGCAGTTTGACTCATCCCAGCTTTGTGCAGTTGTACAATTATATCTCTGGTGTCTTTGGGAAGCTCTCTGGTCTTGGTCATGGTGAAGACTGGAGACAGTTTGAAGGTGTGTGCAGGGGTCTCTTATGCATCTAATCAGTTCAAACAGGAGCCATTCATACTGTGAACAAGTGGAGGCCGGAATGACTTCTTACAGAGCAAGTGACTGGTCTGTGAGGGACAGAAGAGTTTGTTTGTTTTCTAGCTGTCCAATACTTATTGGCTGACCATTTTCACAAATAAATTGTTTAAAAATCATGCAAAGGCATTTCATGGATTTTAATTTTTTTACATTCTGTCTCTGACGCTTGATGTGTACCTATGATGAAAATTACAAACCTCTCTTATCTTTTTAAAAGGGTGAACTTGCTCATTTTAAAGTTGCCCAATACTTATTGGCCACACTGTATATTATATAATATTTGTCACTCAACTTTTTCACTCTTTTTGACAAAGCACGTGGCTTTGTCCAGATGTATTTTGATTCAGCTGAACTCAGTAGTCCAGGGGTTCCCAATATTTTCAGGCAAATTCACAGTAAAAGGAAATCTGTAATGAATTCACGTTGATTAAAAAAAAAGAAGAAAAAAAAAAAAGGTTTATTTGTATTTATTTTAATCGTTTATTATGTTATCTGACCCAATTTCACTAAAGCATACAATTTCAAAAAAACCATTTATATACAGTGTCCTTATTTTAAAATGACATTATGAAATCATCTCGTGGCCCCATTACAAGTTTCGCAAAGCCCCTCTTTGGGAACCACTGCAATAGTCTAACGGACCAACACAAAGCCTGCTTCATTGTCAAATGTAAATGAAGGACAGGGCCCTCAAAGATCATACTTGTTGCCATGGAACAATCTGCAAATAAGGCTTTGAAGATGTTGTGGGCGGCGCGCACACCTCAAAACACAATTAAGATTGATAAAAATGCATTGTTGCATTTTATTTTTTCAAATTAGAAGTGGCTTGAAACATTTCTAAACAGACCTAATCAGTTAAACATTTTAGAAATAGGCATAAACTGGTCTTAAGACGTGGTATATTGTGGGCAAAACTTGACCTACTGTTTAATTTGTTTGCTTGTTTTGTATATGATTTGCATTTGCTAACTTAAGCTGTAAAAGCTGTAATTATCTTTAATGATCAGTCGCAGATAGTTATGAGTCCCATTAGATCATAGTAATGTAGCTGTGATCAAAGCACCTTACATGGCAATAACATGTTTGTCCAGTAAAGCACAACATTTCTAGAGGCCGTAACGTAGAAAGGTAAAACCCACACTTTGGACCATTCTCTGTATAGATAGAAACGTTTAATGCTGTGTAACATTGTAGGCAAACAAGCTAACATCTCCATGGAGACAAGCAGGTGGTGTGCCCGTCACCAGGCCAAGTTACAAGTCAAGTCAATGGAGAGGCGATCGCGTCCATAGTAAGAATGCATGTTTTATAGTGTAATAATAAATCATCCATAAGGAGAAAATAAATGCTTTTTGTCTGTTTGTGCTGAAATGTTACATGGTGTGGCTTTAACTGGAGCTCAGTGATTATGCCTTTGTATTTGTTGTTATGGTGACTCTGCTAAAGGCTCAGTGACAGTCAGCTGTCTATTGTGTTTGGCATTGCCCTCTCTGGCCTCTTGCCACTCTTCTATTTCCTTTTGCTGCAGTCAGTCCGGCTTCTGCTGCAGAGCATCACAGATGGAGATGTCCGGGCGGCATCAGCACTCCAAGACACTGAAGCGGAGGAGATGGGGTGGTCTACGGCAACAGTGGCAGCTCCTGGGGCTGTTTCAGATTGACGAGCAACATGAGTTTTACCACCTGACGTGTATGATGAAAGAGGGCTTGGCCGCAGCCATTCGAAGCACCAGCCAACACGTGCCAACTGTGAGTACAGCCCCTCAACACTCCATGTCTTATGTCTTGATGTATCCAAAAGAGTCAGTCCTTTACGTAGTGAGTAACAATTTTACTAAACAAGTCGGCGTAATCCCTCATTCTTCTAGGAGTGTTCCAATGTAAATCTAAAGTTAATTAAACAGTTGTGAAATAAAGAGATTTTTGTACAATGACATGTTGTAGATAACCTGCATCTCCCCTGAGCCTGGTCCTAAACTGTGAATGAGTGATCAATCCTCAGTGCATGAATGTAATCCCTGCTGATGCAGCACCTCGTGACTGAGGCCTGTGAGTCAAAAACAAACTACTTTACCCCTGCTCCTGTGAATAGGGACATCACAGTTGTTAAGCTTGTGGGTCCGCTCAAATCACATGGTGAATTTTAAACTCAGCACAACAAAGCAGTAACAAGTCATATAAACAAAGGCAAAAGACAGCGCACAAATGCTCCGTGTACAGCCTCCAGCGCTGTAGTTCAGCAGAGCCTATGTAGACCTGTGCTTTTGTTTGTATAAGCTATGGATGTTAATAAAGTTTGTTTGTTTGTTTGTATTTTTGGGGGGATCCTCTTTAGCCATTGCATTGGCTTGTCTTTGTAAAAACACATCACATACAATATAGAAAAATACACAATTAAAAATAAGCTACATAATATTATCAAAAACATCATCAAATAATTGCATTGCTATGTTCAAATGAAGTCTTTTTAAAAACATAAATATTTGCATTGACATTTGTAATGTCAGGCTGGGAGTTCCAGGCCTTAAGACGCCTGACTATTTTTGTCCAGTCATTGTGTTACAGGCTGGAAGAGTATGTTGTGTGTTAAACCTACACAAGGTACAACTGAGAACAGGCTTTACTTTGTTTCATCAATGGCCAACCCAATGTTCTGTGCATCCTCTGAAATAATATTTAAAGTTTAAAGCCAGACATGCTGCCTTCTTCTGCATTCATTGCAGTTTTTCAGTGTCCTGGGGCAGTATTGTAAGTGAGAGAGAACAATAGTCAGTTTTGGCTTGGGAAATACGTTTTTTTTTAGGAACATTTGCACATCTTCTTATGACTGCTAATTCTCTTCCCATAACTGCAGCATTGCGTCCACTTGAGTCCACTACAAACGCCACAAAGTTTTAATTGTGTCTTTGCCTTTTATTTAAAATTAGATCCACTTTTCGATCCCTAATTTTGGATATATTTAAAACCAACTTATTTGTTATGAGCCCTCATAACAACAGACTTCATTACAACAAAATAAACAGTGCCCTCATAACAACAGATCCGCATTCAAGCAGCTTGACACAGTACATGAGCTGATGAAGAAGAGTATATGTGGTGGTTGTCTGCGTGAATCACGGCATGAGCTGAGTTTAGCATGATCTAAGACGAGAGGCAGGTCATTGTTGAATGTTGCTTCAGCGAACACCATAAACAGCTAACCTGATGTACCCCACGTTTCATTTCAACCCCACATTTCACAGTGTGCGATGAAACTCTGTTGTGGTTGAGTTTTTCTAGCAACGACTCATGATCTAATAAATCAACAGTAGAACTGAAATCTAATAAAACAGCTCCAATTAAATGATTATTGTCAATTAACAACATTCATCCCGCCACCATTCATGTTAACGCTGCCGTTGGATTGCCCTCACGATATGTTGAGATTATGTTAATAAATTCTTATCCAGAATTTTACTAACCACTGATAACACGCTATACTTCTACTATTTTCAGGAGTTTCCTGTGTAATTCATCCATGCCTCCAGGTTTATTTATGTGTAAGGTATTTAGATGAATTTTACTTGCTTTGTTATAAAATTTTCATTTAATTCTAAATTGACAGTGGTTTTATCTTTTACAATATCTTTTATCTTTTACAATAGTTTGAACAATCACAGCTTTCCCTTCATGTTGTTCATAGCCCACGATTTCCTAGCATCATTTTGGCTTTCATGTAGTCTCTGTTTTATAAATCTATCAAACCGTGGCACTCTTTTACTTCTCACTGTACATTTTTTATAGGAGCATGTCTGAACAGTACAATATGTTTTTATTTGATCCTTTATAGACAACTGTAGGCACTCTTGTTTTTTTGTTTATAGCAACCATATGGTTATTGCACCCCACAGACATTGATATTCCCTTTGTATGCCCTCTATACGGCTACAAGTTATTTTATCAATGCTATTTACATGTTTTTTCTTGTTGGTTTGTTTATAGTATCAGCTTGTTCTAAAAAAAACATGAAAAAAACCTATAAAATATTACAGCCACCAATAAAAGCTGCAGCATCAGCTTCTGTCAGTGCTAAAATATGAATATAATTATTGTCTGATATCGCTCTCGTACATTCTTTGGGCAATATGTACATGCATGTCTTGTCGACTCCTCTTCTATCGTTGAGCAGGCTGAACTGTCAGAGGAAGACTTCAAATCAGAAGTTACTCACATTCACAAGGTAAAGATACGCTGAAGGTGAACTAACAGATCTCAGGTAGCATAACACCAACCCTTTTGTGGTGATTGTCTGTGACCAGGACTTTACCATGGAGACATTTGCAGGCCCTGTGTTCGCCAGTCTGCGTGGCTCCTTGGGTATGACTGAGCAAGAATACCAACAGTCCCTTTGCTCTGAACTCTGCTATCTACAGTTTATCAGTAACTCCAAAAGCAGAGCTGACTTTTTCTTGACGCAAGTGCTTGTTTTTCCTATTCTAGAAACAAACCAACATCCACAATATAATGCACAAATCCTGAAGGCAGAACCCACCAGACCTTATCATTTACCTTTTTGTTTCTGAATTGACAGAAATGATAAACGCTTCTTTTTGAAGACTCAGAATACAAGAGAAATTTGCTTTCTTCTCTCCAACCTGAAGATTTACATGGATCATCTAAGGAAGTTTCCGCATTCACTTCTTGTCAAGTTCTTAGGTAAGTATTTTTACCATTTCTGTTGTAATTATGATGATGATTTGTGGGGGTTGAACGTCAGTGTTCTTTTTTTTTTTTTTTAGGGGTCCACAGAATCACGTTTCCTCGACGAGAAAAGGTGCTTATTCAATCAATCTCTTACAGATTTTTCTATTATAGGCTACTATGTCCTGTTTTTATATATATATAACCCTGTCCTTTTGTAGAAGTTCTTCATTGTAATGCAAAGTGTGTTTTATCCTGATGATAGGATCAATGCCAGGTCAGTGGAGATACATTTATCTGAATTAATTACTCTCTTACTCTGTGTAGTGAGTCTGATCCCATTTACAGGTATGATATCAAAGGCTGTGAGGTCAGTCGGTGGACAGACCCTGCTCCAGAGGAAAGCCATATTATTGTCGTGCTCAAAGACCTTAACTTTGAAGGGCAATTTATTACACTGGGTGAGTTATAATGTACTTTTACTTTGTTATAGGTGTACTGTTTTTTACTGGTTTGCACACCATCTGCTCCATGAAGATGTTATTCTCTTTATTGCCTATTTCCATTTGAAACAAACAGTTCAAGTTGCAGGTCAGATCGGTGGAGAGGCTCACAGTGAGAATACATGTTTTTCCAGATATTTTTCAGCAATAAAAACATGAACTAAATGCTAGATGAATACATTTATTGCTGTAGGTTTCTGTAGAACATTTCAGGAAAGAACAGTAACATTAAAACTATTGCAGTTCACCTTAAAAGTGCCATGAATTGGCCAGAAAGAATCCACTCTGTATGTTTTTTTGCTGTGACCACGGTTAGACCAGCAGAGATCCTGGCTGCTGCGACAGGTGGAGATCGACACGCAGTTTCTACGGAGGCTGAATGTGTTGGACTACAGTTTGCTCCTGGCGCATCAGCCCCTGCACTGGGACGTGAAATGCGGAATGGTGTATCACCAGGGACAATCCTTTGCCAACATCATCATAAGAACCAAGCGGTCAGTGCATTCTTTTTGTTGGACAGTTAAGGAGAACAGTTTTTTCAGCAAGTGACAAGAGTTCTCAATATCAAGAAAGGGCTGCGCAATTAAAGCTGAAGTATTCAACTTATTTAGCTGTAATCAAGTACATTCTGTGTTTTCCACCAAAGGGTATCTTGTAAAAGCAGCATTTTGCAAATAAAATTTGCAAACCACTGCGCATTGTCTGCAGCTAATAGTAAACCATTATTTCTCATCAATCTGGAAGTAAGGGCCACCCCAGTTTCACAAAAAAGCTGTCCTAAAGGCATACATGCGCCTTCAAATTAATGTATGTGAATATTAACAATGTGACAAAGGGTTTGTGAGAGCTAGGAACTGGTTAGAAAGATTGGATAACCAACTTCCAGTTTCGTGATGGGAAAATCAGGTACCCAGCTTCAATCAAATTTGAATCGAGATTGAGATGCTTTTATTTCTAATAATAAATGATCAGCGTGGGACTTTTTAAGCAAGAGGTCAGCAGCCAATCCTCTGACAGTAAAAGCATGTGGTTCACACTCCACACGGAGGAATAAATGGGACTGTTTTTTGTGGTAAATGCCAATGATTAAAAGGGTGTATTGTTGATCTTTAGGAAATAAATATTGAAAGGTTTTTGTCATATCTCCCAGCCCTGAACTCAAGATAAAATATAAAATAATAATAATATTTTTACAGAAAAACTTGAGGGATTCTAAAGCATGGAGAATCTAATGGTGCCTCACTCTTATTCAAAACATGGCCAATAGATGTCATCACTACATTCTGTAATCAGGGTCATGCTCAGCAACTCTAGCTGAGTCCTTCTGTGACCTTTGCTTAAGTCAACTGAAAAGGAGGAATCCTGTACAAGTTAGAGAGAAAACAAAGATTGTTGCTGTGTAAATCCTGTGACCATCAGTCATTGTCTCATTTACTGAGACCCAAAATACCAACTGCTATTGAAAAAAAGTCTGAGTTTATTAATTGGTCAGGACAGTGCATGTTAATGAACATACATGAAATACGACAATCAGGTTTTTTTTACTTTATGTTTAATTGTAAAGTCAACAAAAACAAATTCATCTAATGGAAAGTGATGGTTTTAAATAGTTATTTCTTGCTACTCCATAAAACTATAATACCATCATAACCATTATATTTATAAATGTTTTGTTTTTAGAGAATTCACAGTTGGGAGTGCCTCCAGCACAAGGTACATTTTCATTGTTAACTCACACTTTTCTCTTGTAGATCTGTGATCCCGAGTCACAGCCCAAAACATCCTGTTGCCTCAGTCCCAGGGGAGGTTCTGGAGGAGGACTCAAGTGTGATTATGTCTGAAAATGTAAAAAGACTGACTGAAGATGCCTCTGGGACTGAAGGGTTTTATGCATTCCCAGAGTGCACTGTGTCATGCACTGACACCAATGATCTGCAGGACTACCAGGTTCAAAACCGCCGCTTACTGCCCAATTTAAAGAACCCTCTGCATGTGATTGATGGGCCTGAGCAGCGCTACTTCATTGGCATAATAGACATTTTCACTGTGTACGGCTTCAGGAAGCGTCTCGAGCACTGGTGGAAAAGGCTGCGTCACCCAGGAAAGAGTTTTTCTACAGTGAGCCCAAACACTTACTGCCTCAGGCTCCAGCGGTGGGTACAGGACCACACCAAATAAGAGTTTTAGCCAAAGTCCACACACCTGCAAGAATATAAGATGACATGTTTCACTTCACAGTAGTACACATACCCGAGATACAAGAGACTGTTGCGGCTTCTGTTTGAAAACCATTTGTCAACAGTAAACCTACAACTAGATGTTCTATTGTTTTGGTTAAACATATTTATACTGCTGTACATTTTCCCTCTCTTAATTTTGTCCCCTGATTGTAAAGCATACAGGGAACTATATTCAGAGTTTAAGTGGGGAAACTACTGTTCAGCTCATGGACCTCTTCATCCAAGAGGACATCAGACACTTGAGGCAAGCGTCCTCCTTAAGCCGTACATTGAGCTGGGGGCCGAGGGGTTTTTGATTGTAGACACTGTGTACCTCTTGAACTATTCAAATGAGGAGATTAGTCATTGCTTATGTAAATGTTTTTGTTTTTTTTAACCAAACCACTTCAAACTATATACAATGTGTTGATTATGGCAGTAAAGATGATTTGGTTTATCTATGAAAGTGATTATTCAGGTCACATGATGATCGTAGGGGCTAGAAAAGTGTGAGAATTGTGAGCAGAACCAGTAAATAATTTCAGTTCAATCTAGGAAGTACTTTTTTTTTTTAATCAAGCTGTTTATATATGTGCCAATATCATGACTAGTATCATTCAGGAAGTTTGATTTAATAAAATTAGTGAGAAATGGGGATGTATTGTGAATGAAAGCTAATCAAGCATCTCATTGTTGTTTGGTCACAGTGCCAATAATCGGGAAGAATCATAAAATTGTTTCTTCTCACAATAATCGTAACATTTAAGTTTTATATAATGACATCCCTATTGTTGATATGAATTGTTTGTATCAAAATACCACAATAACTTATTTAGTAACCTTTATTTAACCAGGTAAGAAACCCATTGAGAGTGAAACCTCTTTTACAAGGGTGACCTGGGATATAATAACAAGCTTGTCTGAGCTTTCAGTAAGCATTGGGAAGTTATTTACGGATGTACAGTGGAAGAGAAAACCATTTGACTCACGTACGGTCACTGAGAGACTTCTGATCTGTATAACACCATGAAGATATTCTAAGAGATCACAATAAAACAACAGTCATATCAAGTACCAAGTGTGCACGTGGAGCCTGCTGTCTCTGTTACATGGTCAACACTGGATTCCATATGTCAATAAATAATAATAATAATAATAATATTGACAAACATGCAATTTATTACAGATCAGAACAGTGAGGATGACATCTGAGAATCTTGTCACGACGCTATAATAATTTCAATTCACATATAGATATATATAAAATAAAAACAGACATAAAAGTGACATGAACAAAAGCCACTTGATTAAAAATAGAAGATCAGACGTAATACAATTTTAGCTGAACCGACATTGTACTAAACTGTGAATATCACAAACAGCATGCGACAAATGTACGGTTTAGTTTCCCCTTAAATTTAATAATATTTTGCCAGAAGACTCTGTTACTCCAGTCCAGACACACAGTGTTTAATTAGTGTGACGGTCTGGCTGACCTGGCAAGGTAAAACCCAGAACACCAAGTGATTTCCTTTTTCATTACTTCACAACATTTCTCAAATATGACTCACACTTATTGCACAACTCAGTCAGTTATTTCTAGTACATCAACTCATACAAGAAAGGGTTTCTCCATAAAAACTCCTCCAGCAATTACCACACAATTTGCATATATCATTGAGCACACACACACACACACACACACACACACACACATACAAAACAAAAACAAGAACAAACATTAGTATCAGATTAGATTTACATTCTTGAAAAAAATGACTTAAGATTCAACACTGAAATAAATAAACTTAAATGTAAATAAACAAAATTACTAAACATGATGTGTTACATGGAATTGAATCTGAATCTGAACTTTGTCAGTTTGGGTTGTGTTTTTGCAAAGGTTACCTGATGCAGAAAGACCTACATTAAATGTAGAGTAAACAAATTGACTAAGATCTAAATCTAAAATGTAGTTGAAAACAGCTTTGTATTGGAGTGGAAACTAAATTACACAAACAACTGCGCCTTCTACTGTAAAAGTATGGGCACAGATATAATGCATCTGCTGTCGAAATGTAAGTATATTCATGGGTTCAGTTAGTGGAGAGTGTAAATGTATTGCATGACATGACGTTGTTCTGTCCGATTGAAGGGTCATTATTAAAATCCATCAATGGCTTGTTCAGAGTTGTGTTCCAAAGAATGGTGCCAGAACAAATCAGAGCCTTGGGCGAAGACAAAACATGAAATTATAGTGGCTTGATATTGCTCTACTGTGTAAATGACAGGTTCATGAGACTTGACATTTTGTAAATCAATAGAAAAAGGACATGCCAAAATGCAAAAGTGGCCTCTTTCTGGAACCTGACAAATAGTATCTTATGTATCTGTCCTGTTATTCCTGTGGACTGTGGAGACAGTTTACAGAGTCCATCATCACAGCTGTAGAGAGGCCAATTTGTATGTGAAGCTGGTCATCTGTTGTGTGTCTTCATGTTATGTCCATTAGCTTAGTAATTCTAGGTATGTGACAGGAACTTTGCCTTTGTCATTCCCACGTTCTCCAACTAACCAGTCTGGGTCCATACCAGGAACAGTGTAAACAGTGATAATCTGAAAAAGACAGGTTGAAATGCAGTTAATACAATTACTTATGCAGAAATGAATCAAATCAAAGGAGGTCCACATTATAGTGAAATCAACATGAAACTTTTTAGGCCCACGTTTACCTCATCCGCCAAAAGGGAGAGCTCGCTTGTATCATGAGCATCATAGTCATATAAGACCTTGGCCTTCCTGGTGCCGGTGCCTGTGAGCTGCACTGGGCTGGGTCTCGTTGCCAGGCTGGACGAGGACGATCCCGGGACAGCAGAGGAAGAGGCGCCAGACTCCAACATGAAAGCCGAAGACACCGGGTTAGGGCACACTGCTGTTGAGTTCGGAGCAGCACCGACGCCCACTGAATTTGTACATCTGTTCAGGCAGTTTAAGAGAAAGAATACTTTAGTGCAGGTCATTCCAAGATGGGAGTTTATATTTTTATTGTTACAAACCAATTAGTGTGTGTCTTTATGTTTTAACAAAATAAGCAACATAAAGACAAACATAATCTAGACCCCTAAACATTTCAAACAAATGTATATGCTATAATGAGTGCAATTATGTAGCTGAAACTCTTTCTGATTCTGAATTAAAACCATGTTACTTCCGATATTATACAAACTCTAGTTCCTAGGCTAGTTCCTCCCTTATTAATGCCCTTTTTCTTGTTCTGTAAAATGCTCTACATGGCTACTGCTATGGCTCACCTGTCACTCAAAACACTCCCCACATTCTCTGCTGGTTTCTCACAAGGGCCAAAGCTCACCAAATGTACACAATACTTATTATTTGACAAATAAATAAAAGGCAAAATCTTATATTTTGGTTCAATAAATGTTTAAACTGTCAGAAAATGTGATTCCTTGTGCATAAATTGTCCCTCGCTCTTGGGTGAACCTATAGCTTATCTGCAAATGGGCAATGAGGAACTCAGTTTAGACTCCTGCTCAGCTGTCTCACTAACGCCATTTTTCTCTGATGGATCACTTTGATTGGAAAATCAGCTCTTGGTTGTTTTTGGTTCCAGTGGGAATTAAAGGTGTTCACAGAGAGGCTGTAAATCAGGAGCATTTTCATTACGTTGGTGTATAGGGGGTGAATAATTTTCTCAATGTGAAATTGAATGTTTTAAGAAAAGGTTTTTCTCTAGTAGAGAAATCATTGGAGAACTTTAGGAATAAAAATACATTGAATCATGTTTAGTAAAGGGTAATTGTCCTGTCTCACTTATTTAGCTCCCTCTGAAGCTCGTGCATGTAGTGATGACACTGGGCATAATATGTAGCCTGGGCCTCAGCAAAGTCCCTCAAACAGCGCAAGTGGTTCAGCTGAAGAAAAGAAATACAGTGTTTTTTATAACATTTTACGCTCATGAATGAGAGCAAGAAATGCTGATAACTTACGTGAGTGCTGCTGATGCCTTCAAGGAGCAGCCTGGTGACTTCTGCTTGACGATCAAACTCTGTCTGGGCCACACGAAGCTCATGCTCAGCCTGTAAACACAAACATAATGTTGCTTAACCGAGACACTTCATGTGCCACTACAATACAACTGTGACTTACTTTGTCCACCTCCTCACTCAGCAGCTTAGAGAGTAAGAAAACAAACAGGTAGACAGTTACGAACTAAGATGCAAAATATATAAACTTCTGAATAAGAACAACTGCTAACACTAGGTTTCAAAATTAGGACACATTTCTGCTTCCATTAAATGTCATAATAACTACGGGATAGGGAGGCACACAGCTACTACAAAGGCGAGTTTAAAATTGAACATCTGGTTTCTATAAACAAAACACATAATTGCTCACAGGCCTACTGCTTTTTACAACCTTTAACTGCTCTGATTCACTTGGCTCTGCCTCATCCCAGCCTCCCTGGGCCGGGCCACTCAGCAGCTGGGTCAGTTAAACCCATAACATACAAGCACATGCACATGTTACAGCAGCGTAGAAAATAGAGTTAAAAATTAACTTTTGAACGTTTTCATGCCATAATAATAATAATAATAATATCAAAGGCAAACAATACCTACAAAAACCTAAATTAGATGAATTATTAGAAGATGTGAACAATAAGCAGAGACAGGTAATTAAGTTTAAAGGACAGTTCAATCTTTTCCAAACAAAATACCAAATATATTTCTGTATTTGTTTAGTTTGCCATTTTTTCATCAATATGAAAAAATGTCTTTGTTAGGCACTAAAGGCATAAAGCTCAGTGACCTATAATGTCTTACCGCTGATGCACTAGCAGAGAGGACATAATTTCGTGGCCTTGTCTCCTGAAAATCTGGTGCAGCCTACAAACAGAAGCAGGATGGGACAAATGGAAGGACTTGCACCCCATTACATTAACAAACAGCAGCTGTCACTCAAAAACTCAGACCAAACCTGTTTTTATTATTACAACCTATACAATATTTCATACTACCTCATGTCCAAAAATAAGACCTGCTAATAAATGTATTATAATAAGATGAGCAGGAATGCTACTGACAATATTGATGAAGTCAGCCATAACAGGGCAAACGTTAGTGATGAAGTGCATTACATGCAAGAGGCAATGTAAGCAGTGAAACTGTGCCATGCAACAAACAAATGAACAAACATCTGAAGAGTTTTTAAGAGCATAATTCAACCTGTAGATTAGTGCATTTAGTTCTGATAAAAAACGAAAAAAGCTATAATTTACTTAAATAGTGAACTGAATGGTTCTATACATGGTGAAGTGGAAAAAAAAACAATCCTTACAGCTGCTTTTGCTTCTGCCTGTTTGGCCTTTTTCAGTCGAGCTTTACAGATGTCCAGATCAAGTCGTCTGTTCTCCAGGAGTCGCCTCTCTTTCTACAAACACAAAAACATGTCAGGGGCTAAGCATTCATATTTATTGATCCCTTTACTCTTTATAACCCACAGATATTGTTTTCCAGTCTCCCTCCAGGAAGTTTCGCAGTGGTGTGAGGAACGTGGCTGAGGATGTTTGGAGAAACTCTCGTTCAGCGGACCCTAGTTTCTTCTGATACTCTCCCACAGTGATCAGTGTACTGCCTGTGAGAGGGAGGGATTTAAATCAGATACTGCATATTGATTCAGTTACTTCACCCATTGTAATTGTAATAATACTCAACCATAGGGAGAATCAGCACCAAACTCCTGGGCAGCATCGAGCATGAACTGGCCCAGTATCTCTGGATTGGTGGTCCGCGATGGTATCTTCTTGTCCAGCTTGTCATAAATGAACTCCTCTATTCGAGCACCTGCACCAAATATGATTGTTGACTGGGCAACACTATACATTACAAACATACTAGTCAGCTAGTTATTATTATCCATAATATGATTATGATTATCATCATTGTCACCTTCAAAACAAACTTTTTCCTACTCTCCATGAGATGTGTTGGTTACTGTCCAACAGAGCATTAGTAATTCTACACCAGATCCTATCCACTGCTCGCTTGTTCGTCGAGGCACACTAACACACTTCAAGCTCAACAGTATATTCTATAGTCTATATCTGTATTGACAGTTCTTATACAACAAGCTCAGGACTTACCAGTGTGATCAACTGAGGCGTGCAGAGTCAAAGCAAATGACAGACATCATTAGTAACAATAATCTATTAGGGTAGGGTTGGATTAGATATGTATGGACTTGCTTGGATTTGGTTGTAGCAGAACTTCGGTTTGTCTCAAGATCTTCTCTGTCCAGTTTTTGGTACAGTCTCCACGAGCAATCAGGTTCTCCAGGTGAGCGTCTAACTCAGTCTTCTCAGCTTGGCCAAGTTTCTCCTCTGTGAACTAAGAAACCAAAAAGCATTTTGTCAAAATTCTGTGTTTGGGACTGTCTTGCCCTTGTTGTCTATTTATAATTGAATGTTATATAATATGAATGTATTCAACAACAAACCATTACACTGGGAACAAAAAGAGCATGTTGAATAACATTTTTATTTTTTAACCAACCATTTTATCATGTGTAGGCTGGGGCCTATAAGATATCTACTGCTGCTTTGTTGCCAATTTTTAATCTAAATAAAAAACACAATTTCAATATTATCTTGACTAAATTCTCACTTAGATAATGCAGTGTTTGCTTCTATGCTGCGATGTCAATGTCCTAAAAGCTGCCTCTGTATTTCCCACATACAGGCTGCTATGCGTTTAGGTGAGCATCACTTTGGTAGTTCTAAATGTATGTCTATATAGTTGTCTATATACTCAGTGTTTGCTGCAGTTGCTTGTGTCACGTGGGCGGTTCTTCTCGATCACACAACCATCAATAATGGATCGAGGTTTGACATCACTTTATCGGCTTACAGCACTGCTCCACATTGTGGCTGCTGTGCCGTCCACAGAGTCCACATACTCGCCAAATAGGTTTATACAGTCGCCATGTCCAAACAGTCCAACTGCGTGAAGAACGTCAGCTCGTGCGTGGCCCGCGGCGCGTGCACTGGATGCTGCGACAGCGCATCATCAAAGCCACTCGGTTTGCTCTAAACATTTTGCTCCTCACCTGCATAGCCCGGTTAAAGAAATTTCCCGCATCAGAAGCCAACCTCTTCATATTGAAATCCATGGCGCCGAGCCGCTCCTCGCGTACAGGCGCAGGTTTGTGTCCGTGCACCGGGAATCCTCGGATCAGCTGAGATGATGTAGCCGCAGATGCGCAGACCCTAATCCGCGATCGGAAATCTGCTCTCCGCCCTGTCTTTAAAGAGACACTACCGTCGTCTCGGCGTCACCGTCAAATATCCGTTAAATGCTGTGTTTTCAAAAAGCCAACTGTCAACAATGCTGAATATGTAAGGTAAAGCGCATAGGCAAAACAAAACTCTGGTAGTTTAGTAAATCCCTCACACACACACACACACACACACACACACACCTCCTGATGCTTTCCATGCTTCTTGGGGCATTATATTGTCTTCCATTCATTTCCTAAAGACTAATGATAACCTTAACTATAGTCACTACTTCATAGAAAAACATGATTTGTGTCATATTTGAGTATATGCACACATTTTAATCCCCACACTGTGATAAAAACACACACACACACACACACACACACACACAAAAGCAAAAAATCTCTCTTTTACCACTCCATCTTTATTGCTTATGCATAATAACAGTTTGGTACTTGCCAGATCATACAGATTTATTTCAAATGCTGCCATCTTTGATTTAGTTAATAATCAACAATGATCCCAAAAAACTGACAAGATTTTCCAAAGCACAACATTAGTATGCCAGACAAACTGACCACCGAGCTGAGCCAGTGTCGCACAGGCTGCAACTTCAGTTAGACCCATGTTTAACAGTCAACCCTTAACAGTAGCTTTTATTTAATAATTGCCAAAGATTTTAGTGAAAACCTAAAAAAAGATTTATCAAAATTAGTAGGCCTATATATTTTTAAATGCAAGCCATCGTCAGCTCTTAATCTTGACAATTATATGCTCCATCTAAGTGTCAAGTCCTGCTGTAAATAGAGCTGATTCTTGAACTATCCACACATAGCCTACAAAAAACCAAAAGATTCTTTTAAATGATGGGATGAATCACCTCAAGACATTTCAGAGAATCAGTGAACTGAGCTGATGACAGAGAGGTAAAAGTAACACTTCTGATGGAGATGCTGTGCGCTACAGTCAGACAGCTGTGTGCATCATTTAAACACAGTTTAAATGACAAAAGGAGAGGCCTTTGGTGGACATCAGTGACAGTTTAAGAATGACACAGATTCTACTTTATACACATTTGTTTATATAGATAGTGAATGAATAATGAAGGAAGGATTTGGCAAAAAGCACTGTTTAAAGGTGGTCTGCTGGAGCCTGTACCTGTATATCTCCATTGAGATACTATTGTTTTTCCAGGGATTTTCCACAGTATGGCAAAACACATTATCGATCTTCATGGAAACAAGCAGGTGAAGCTACCAGGCCAGGTAATAAGTCGGATCTGTGGAAAGGCAACCTGGCTGCCAGCAACACTGCATTTTTAAGTCTTTTAAGGGTTTGAGCAATAAAAACACCTATAATTGATTAAATGCTATAGAGAAGTTTAATGCCATATTGTGGAACATTCTAGGCAAAACAATACAATCCTCAAAAAGATTAGCAGGTGGCAACCCCCACCAGAAAAGTTACAAAGTGCACCTTTAAAGAAAAAAATACTTGTTTACGTGGTAGTTTGCTCGTTTTGTGGGAAGAGCGTTCTGTTGCTTTAATTTAAGTTACAGTTTTGTCCAATTATACAATTTTGTTGGAATCAATCTGCAAAGTTTGTGATGAGGAATGTGACAAATGTATGAGGCCAGATGCTTACCTTTATAGTGACCAATGTTGTCTAAGTGACTTGGTTCAAATTAAACAAACTAAACTTGGTGCGCCCATTGTTCCCCTTTTAGCTATTAAAATAAATGTGTTAGTTATCAGCCATAGCAGCATGTTGATCAGTGTCGGTCAAATGGTCCAGTCTTGTATTTGTTAAAATCTGGTTAGATGTATAAATTATTTAGCATTTAAAACATTAAAAATAAAGCAAGGCTATAATATAAGAAAAGGTGATGCTCTCTGCCTACTTTGAACTGTGTCCATTTAGTTTTGTTACTTTTTCAATCTTTGTTGTCTGTATTCTCTCCTTACATATTTACAAATATATTCACAAATGTACCTGTGCAAAATGTGGTCAATTTATGTGCTGGTCCCAAGCCTGTAATAAATATGGTTGAGTCAGGAAGGGTACAGACCACATCAGCTTTAACATGCCATGGTGTGGTTAGAACTAGACCAAAATAATACAATTAAAAAACCAATGAATAATCCAAAAAACAAGACTGGAAGCCAACTCCTCATTTGTAGGCTATTAAATATGTAGCATTACTACACAAGAGGGACTGATATATTATCAATAGTTTTCCATTGAGCTTTGGAAAAAAAACAGATTTAAATATGAAGATTGTTTACAGATATAAAACATACATACACACAGTAAAACAATAAGACAAAGAATATTTACATAAATAACAAAGAAGTCCATCATTGTGCCACACGAAGAGAACACTCCTCTGCAGTGTTACCATTTCTACACACAAAGTAACTACGCCTCCAACTCCACAGAGCCCACTCTGATAGCGGACGACTTGAGCGTCTCATTCTAAACATTATGTCAGTTCACGGCGAGCAAGAAGAGGAGCCTGGCATCAATCAGACCATTATGATCCTCACACAAAAGAAGAAACAACCCCCCTCGCAAACATCTGCCCTGTACAGATGCTCAGCAAAAGTAAGCACCCTCAAAAACACCATGCACCACGTCTTAACTTCTAAGTGTCATATATTAAGTTTCTTGTCCAAACTGTCAGGAGGAGGGCCAAATAGATATATCTGGTCTACAAACAAAATAATAAAAAAATAAATCAAAAGAGTAATGCACACAATTTGACCCTTCGGCTGATGACAGGTGACGTTTTTTCTTGTTTCAGGAAACTGTGCCTCCTTCAGCTTCAGCCTCTTTGTTCATAGTTTACCTCCTGTCCATGATTGGTTTCCATAGGATCCTCTTTAAAGTTTTCACACTGCTCCATTACTTTCCTAAAAAAAAATCAAAAATACAAAAAGAGAGAGAAAAATAAACCCTATATCTTTGAGGCTGAACTACTGTAATTTACTTGAGAAAAGTCCACAAACCTGGCCATGTCCTTGGTGTCGGGGTGTGAGCTCTCCAGGTCCAAAACTTTCTCTAGAAGACCTATTCCTCCTTCTTTTATAAGCAATGGGCAGTATTTACTTGCTGTGTAAGTAAATATAGTAAATTAATACTTATTCTTTTGTAATAAAATAATAAGTACAAGATCATTCAATCCTAGAGGTAAAGAGTAAGCTAATTGGACCTCTGTAGGTTATAAAGGGGATGGTTTTAAATGAGCTAAGCATTTGTGATACTCACGGTAAACTGAAACCAAGTTGTAGAGTGCCCACGTGGCCCAGTGCTGACTGACAGGCGATATGGTCTGTGGCAGCAGCCGCAAGATGGGTTCGAATGACCTGACAGACCAAACTCAGGGTAAATATGGAAAACATACAAGAACCCAGGGACATCTCTGCAGAGCAGTACATGCTGTCATGGGGCCCCTATAGAAGCCACTTACACATCAACACCAAATGACACTATTTATATTTTTCCATTGAAGTCTATTATTGAGCATGAACATACAACTGGTCCATAACAGTTTGGACAGGGACCAATCGTTATTATTTTGTCGGTTTACCTGTGTTCAGTTATAGAACTGATATGGGCTCAAGATAGACTCTTGGCTTTAATTTGTGTCACAGAGATGAGACTGCCTATTCTTCAGAGGGTCAAAAGTAATTGCAAAAGGTCATAGGCAAGTAAGGATATTTTTGATTGATCTTTACCTATTAATTTTATATAGAGTATACCAAAGTCCTAAATCAACCCAGGTTCCCAGAACTTCCTTTTTCAGACATGCATTTAGGATGCTGAGATGATGAGGCAATACTTTTGGGACAAAAATATATTTGTTGTTGTTTTCAAACCGGTCGTTATTTTATCTGCAAAAAAGACCTAAAATGCCATTTCTTGTACATCCACATATTGTTATATTCTACCACTTTTCCACGTTTCCTCTTAATATTGAGCCCAAAATTATTAGTAAAATAATAAAGTTGACATGATCAAGTAGAAACATAAACCTGTAGTTAATGTTGCGTCGTGAGGTGACGTCCCAACTCTGGATGGCTTCCCACATTTTGTCCATGACCGTTTCTCGCAGTGGCTCGTCCATAGACCAAACTTCTGGTCCATCAAACATAATGTGTGAAAGGACGCCACACGCATTATACGACACCTCTATGCCATCTGCCTTACTGTCCAAGAGGTTACTGCAAAATCACATCACAATTAGAAAGAATAATATACAATATAGATGTATATGTAATCATTAAGTGAGGGATGTTGAGCAATGCTTACATCTATCATGTTTTAAAAAGTCAGACAGTTACCTAAATACTGTAATGAATTGTGGGGTGAGAAGCTGTGGCCTCAGTGCTTTGACCTCTGCAACATTTCCAAGCAGACCCAGCATGTTACGGTGAAGTTCCTGTTTGTCTGGAAATTCCTAAAATAAACAATTATTGTGTAAATACACGTTGGGCACTTATTGGTCATTTTTTCTCACAGATGTTTGAGCTGACCTGTAGACACTCGAGGAAGAGACTCATGCCTCGACAGTTGAGGAACATTTGACAGTTGTCTGGCGTCTCATCTGTGATGTTCCACAAGGCGCTCCATGAGAACTCCATCACCTGATCACACTGTTAACCACAAATATTCAGTTTTATCAACATTGCTAATTAATATTTGGGACTCAGTTTAACAAAGACTTTAAGACTTACCATTCTGTCATGCAGCTTCTTTTGGATTAAATTCAACATGGTCTAAAACACAAAAACGCAATTTCAAGTCTCATAGAAAATACATGATTCAAAACAGTGAATATTTACCATTTGGGTTTAGTGACAGACAATCTGTGTTTTTTCCCATCAATAACGTTTTGATTATATACTTGTACACTGCAGTAAAGACCTGTACATGACTGTCTTTCAATCCCACCCGCTTCCGAAGCTTCTCTGACCGCTCCCGCCTGCTCCCCAGTGCCCCTCTACGCCTGCCACCTTAGATCCCTGCGGGTCCTGAGTTGATTGTTTTTATTTTTTAATACGCCTCTACATTAAGCACTTTATGAAGGCTTACAAAGGTTTGGTCTTTGTGTACACATATATAATATAAACATATATTAAAAAAACATCATAATAATTCCTCACTTATATAGTACTACAATACTTGAAACTGTTCAATGGGACAAACAACATCAAAATGCTCACACATGGATCACGCTGCGGTAAAGTTAGTTTATCAATCCGTTCACCAGGTTTCCTCATGTGGTTAAAAGCGTCCTGTGATAATGCATCCACCTGATGCTCCTCTTCTGCTGTTCTCGGGGTGCGCATTGAGGTGTATATACGAGTCCACATTCAAAATGGAGAAGGGTTCTATATGAGGTACAGTCAAGTCGATCCTTCCCTTCTTTAGGTATTAAGGATAAGATGGCTTCCTTCCAACTCAGAAGGATGTGGGCTTTTTAAGGACCCAGTTAAAAGTTGATCAAAGCAGATGAGTGTGTCTTTTAAAGCTTTATACCACTCTGAGGCGAACCCGTAACCCCCCCAGACATTTCTTGTTTTTTAGTCTTTTAATTGCACTTTGAATTACAGTAGCTGTTATTTCTAATCATAATTTTTAGTTTTGCTCTTCTGTCATGGCAGGTAAATTGCATCCAGAAAAGATTGTATTTCTTCTTCTTTGTTTCCTAATATTTTGGCGAATTTCTTTTGCAGACGGATTGAAACGATTATTGTATTTGGTCTTTTTTTTTTTTACTCTATTGAGTAATATCGGTTTCAGTCTAAAACCACTGATATCAGTCCACAATGTTACACCTTGGTAATAAAAAAGTTAACCCTGGAAGAAAACCAACTGCTCCGTAGACAGATGCGTTCTGTTGCTGTATTCTAACTGAACAGAGTGTAAACTTTAATCCAGTCTTTTATCCGAGCCAAAAGACCCAGAAATAACAAAGGTTCCAGAATTCGAAAGTTTTAGACAAAACGTATCATTAAATATAAGCGCGAATTTACTCGTGTCATCATTTGATTAGTTTTCCTCCTAAGCAATCAGTTTAGACATGTTTACTCCAAATAACTTTAGTGTGAGAGGTTTAAAGACAAAGAAGAGACTGTGTGTGTGATCAGACACAGAGACTGAGAAGGAGCTACACGAAGATGACACACGAAGAGGTTCAGAGAGACACTGTACTTTGAGAAATAACCTAAATAAAATGGGGAATTCACAGAATGGAAAAGTGTGAAGGCCAATTTTAATCATATATTATAGCTTATAGCCTATCTATATCTAAACACAGAACTAAACAAAGCGTTTTTTTCTTTTCTCCTAAATGAAGGGTTCTAACAGCATTTGAAAATAGAGTTGATCCTTATTTTAAAATACAGCAATATTATATTCTCAGTTATCGGCCCACAAGGTTCCAATAACATCGGTATCTGTCTAAAATGTCCATATCTGTGCACCATTAGTTTATTGCAGGTATAAAATATCAGTTTTTTAAAGAATGAGACATGGAGCTTGTCTGATTTGGTCTGGTCTGCAGCGAGACATCTGGATGCCGCCATGCCACACTGTTTATCACTGAAACTTCAGTATAATAATAGGTCTTGGATGCTGGTTCGGGGCCATCTTGGGAGCCAGGGAGCAATGTGCACGATCAAGCTTTATTTTCCCAGCTTTTGTTGGAAGTTTTAGATATTTGGGGATCCAAGCCTCCATCCCCATCAGTGTTCTCTGGAAGACAATCCTCAGATTACGATTCTTCAGGTCATCTACTTGGTCAGTCAGGACGTGTACCTGGTTCGTCAACTCTGCCACATTGGTTTGCAGGGAAGAGACCGTGTCTTTTAAATCAGAGATTCCCTCTTCGGCTGCTGAGGCTCAGCTGTCCAGTTCGTTAGTCTTGGATTTTAAATCACGCAATTCCGCATCTATCTTTATATCTATTGCCTTTATAATCTTAGCAGTTAACTACCGCAGAGCCGCCATAATCACTTGGTATATCCAACTCCAGGTCTCAATTAAATGAAATCAAATTTATCTTCGTAATGCCCAAAATAACAACAGCAGTTGCCTCGAAAGGCGACAGTGAAAAACAGATGAAACAATATTCATAGGAAATTAGCAAATGTGCCAGGGGACAGGGGCCTCAGACAAATGTCCCTACGTCTCCTGTCGTAGACCCTCCTTCTCAGCAAGGAAAAGCTTCCAAACCTCTTTCTGAAAAAGTAGAAACCTTGAGGAGTTCCGCAGTGAAGGAGAGATCCGACTCCCACGAGCAGGCACTTCAATGTGCAGATAGACTGTGGAGCCGGAACCACTCAAGAGGAGAGCTAGTTCTTCCAAGCAGATGAAGAACAGTTTCAGCAGACGAAGAGCTGTTCATCTAGAGTAGAGACCGTTTCTCCAGGCAGTTGAGGAGCATCCGGCTTAGCTGTAGCATGGCTAGGCTGGCTCTCGGTGGCGAAATAAGAGTCCAAGCTCATTACACGTCTGCTCCCACACTGAAATATCAAATCTCTCCAGGTGAACTCGTAATACAGAGAAATAAATCCAACGGATTCGACCACAGCCCAACAGAACCGATTAGGAGAACCGCTTGAACTTTCTTGATTGTTCCACTATCAGAGGAGAAGACAGGAAGCTCCAGACAGAAGTATATAGGAAACCTACACACACAGATCAGTACCCGCTCTTTGGCTCTAACCTCCCACTACAGCACAAGCTGGGAGTGATCAGAACACTACAACACAGAGCACAAAAGGTGCCCACCAGCTCAGATGGCAAGAGGAAAGAGGAAACACACGTCCGGAATGCTCTCTCAGCCTGTGGATACCCGACTTGGGCTCTTAACAAAGTGAAGAGGACCAAAAAGCAGGACAAAAGGGACAAAAGGAAAACAGAACCAAGAAGAAGGGGTGTCTCTATCCCTTATGTCTCGGAATTGTCAGAAAAACTGCAAAGAATTCTTAGACAACACGAAGTCCCTGTTTATTTCAAACCAGACAACACGTTAAGACAAAAACTGGTTCGCCCTAAGGACAAGATGCCTACACAAAAACAGAGCGATGTAGTGTATTCTATCCAATGCAGTGAAGAAAGTTGTAAAGAGCGTTACATAGGGGAGACTAAACAGCCACTTCACAAGAGGCTTTATCAGCACAGAAGACATGCGAGTTCAGGACCCCAGAGCGCTGTGCATCTTCATCTTAAAGCCAACAAACCACTATTGAAGACAGTGAGGTGGAGATTCTGAGCAGGAGAAAAGATGGTTTGAAAGAGGAGTTAAGGAGGCAATCTTTGTTAAAAAAGAGAATCCTTCCTTAAATCGTAATGGAGGTTTAAGATTCAACCTTCCAGTTGTTTAAAATGGTTTGCTGAAACCCGAGAGATGCCCGAGGCATTTGGATGCGAATCAGGTACTCAATGAGGAGGCAGCCAAAGTCAGGTCACAATAGAATGTAGATGGCCCATCTCAGTTTAGTTTCACTGGACCATTATCGGGAGGTCCCGCCCGGTGGGTAGGGCTTTCACAGAGTAGGATATAAACCAGAGTTCTCAGACTTGTTTCATAGATTGAGAATGACTCTTGGATGAGAGTCGAAACGTTTTGTTTTCCTAAAACTGAGTTCAGATGACTACAACTGAATCTTTTACTACAGAATCGATTAAGCTAGGCGGCCAATATCCTGGAAATCTCGTACACCTTTTCCACGAAAAAATTCAAGCACCTTCAAGGTATACTTGCACATTTTTTCAAGCACTTTTAAACTTGACTCAACCCCAACGCAGCACCATTCATTTATTCAAAAAATAGATTTCTGATTTCTACTGTAGTGTCTGATATGAACAAAATATGAATGCAATATGTTGCTCTCCTAATGTGCACTTTGAGAATATGATAAAACAGTATCACAAGAAATGGACATGATGGAAATTTTGGGCAAACCAGAAGTAATTTCCTGTATTTTAGGGCATTTAAAAAGTGGCTATAATTTGGGGTAAAATTAAAGTACAATTAGGTTCCTTTCTCACATCTCATTGGTAAACTTGGGGTAAAAGTCCAAATGCATGTTAATTATGGTGTGTGCTCTGTGGGGGGGTCTCAAGGATTTTTGGCAAATCAACCATTTCCGGCATATTAAGTCATTTTACATAAAGGGGAAACAATTTGGTTATTCAGTAAAATTTAGGGGGAAATTTAAGTTGTACTGATCAAACCAGTAAAATTTAGGGGGAAATTTAAGTTGTACTGATCATTCTTAGATTTAGCAATTTCATTAAAAGTAAGCCAGATTTAACCTTCAGGAGGCCCTCAGTAATATTTGGCACTCAGGTTCAACTATTAATAAGGAAATTCTCCCAGCTGTCATTAACACACTAAATATATCTGCATATCCAACTGACAGTGAAGCACAAAGGCATTTATTGACACTGAGAACATCTATAGCCACAATAAATAGGATAGAACATTTTAATTTATTTATTTTGCTATATTTTGGACTATGTAATGCTATTATGGGGTAGTGCCACACTTGGTCCCAAAACATACTCTAGGTCTCCAAATGAATACACAACACTTGTATTTACCTTTCTCTTTATCCTAATGTGATCATACATTGTCATGAAAACTTAATTGACGTTAAAAGTTACGTTATTTTTGGGTTCAATAAAAAAGATGTGTGAACAATTATTATTATCAACACAGTCTGTCCAGTGGCTGAATTATTGGAGTGATGAGCCAACAGACAAAACTGTGCGGTTTTCATACTGTCACTGAGATGTGGTTGTGAGCAAGGGAGGAGCTGAGGCATGCCGCATACGGGATTATTGTACATATTAAAATCAGAAATTGATATCCCATCTCAATGAAACCTCGAAAATAGACCAAACTATTGTAAATAATGTAAATTTCAAGCATTTTGTGTAAATTGGACCGCCTGCTCCCGCCCACAGAAACGTCAATCCCGCCTGCCTGATACCAAAGCATTTGGGTCGGTCCCATTGCAGGTCTCGACATTGCAGGTTGGAAAAGAATGACGTGTGTGTTTGTTAATAAATGTTAACAATTGACAATGGCAATAAATATATCCTGATTCCTGATCCTGATTCCTGATTCCTGATTCAATTACATAACTGGTAGTCTAACTGGAGTCTATTTCAATGTTCCAATAAAATCCAGTCCATACCTTGACAAATCCCATTTTTCCAACAGCCTCCTTGTGGTGGTTGTCTACTTGACAGACTAATGCATTGCAGAGATGTACAGCAATTCTCTGGATGGACTCATCCTGTCTTGCCGGTTCCAGAATTTTGAGCAGCAACTGGTTGACTCTACTGTACTGAAATTCCAGCTCCTCAGGAATACTGAAGTTACATAGCGTTAAGCAGCAGTTTCTTTGGACCTGGTGAAAATAGAAAAAAAAAAAAGGTCTAAACATTACATGAAAGGTCTTTCAAACTGAGTAATAATCTAGATCAGCTGACTTACAGTAACCTCCTGATACTGCTCCATCCCATTCAGCACTACTTCAATGACCTCTCTGCGCAATCGCACACTTTGATCACTGCGATACTCTGTGTTGGTCAAGTAAAACAGGGCAGCACTGCCTGTCACCTGGATGCTTTTATCATATTTATGGCACTTCAGTGCTGCAATAACAAGCTTAAAAAGAGAAAAAAAGGATAATCAGTTACAATTTTAAAATACATCAATAAATTCACTAACATATAAAGCTTACCTGCAAAGCTCTAAGAAGCTGGCTACAATGCTGTATCCTGGCTATGTCAAATAATTGATTAATAGCTCTGTGGGCCAACTCTGGACGAAACTCAGTGTAAGCTTCAATGGCATTCAAAACTTGGTCTTCATTTTTTGATCCAGTTACCTAAAAGATAAAATGTACAATTTATATACAAATATGTATTTATGTCAAGCTTTAATACACCTCTGAGGCTTAAGAAGCATATACTAGTTTAATTAATAAAACCGATAAACAGAAACATTTTTATATTAATTACAAAAAGCAACAATGCAACAAACCTTATATGCAGGGATGTGTGTCACGTTGCACAAAGTGGTGTCATATAAACCCAAAAATTGCAGAGGTCTTTTCAGTTCTTGGAAAGGGTAAATGCTACTCTTGCATGGCTCAATACTTTAGAAAGAACATCAAATTATATAAAGCAAATTCTCAATAATTTATACAAAATGTTTTTTATGTTCATTACTTTATTACTAAGTAATGCAAAATTACACTTGTACCTTGGTCTGCCCATAGCCTCTTCAAAGTGTGGAACTGTGCAGTTGTCAAGCATAATGTGTCCGGAGATGTCCAATGACACTAGGTGGATCAGTCTCTGTACAATGGCTACAAGAATTTTTTTTGTCATTTTAAATCTGGAGGCTTTTCTGCTCTCACGGGAGATGTCCAGATGCCTGCAAAAACATTGATATTTGTTATTGGGTTTTCAATGATTAATTATTGGGAAGATTAAAGATTATTTGTGCATCATCAGAAGTAGAGGTGTTTTGTAAGTAGTTCGTAAGTGTACGTGGTAGGTACACTGTTTTCTTACCTGAGATTAACAAGTTCCAGAACAGTGTTTACCAGCTCCTCCGAGAGGTCCACATTATAGAGAACAAGAGAAGCCAGTCGGTCTTTCCATTGGGTGAGAAACGTTGTACCTTGCAGCTGTACATTAGATAGATCTAATGATGTCAGAGATTTGAGTGGTCTGAGGAGGGTCTCAACATCCACCTCTTCAGACAGACCTCCTAGGTTAAGCAAGCGGAGGCGGTTGAAGCCTTCAAAGTTAAAGTCTGTCTCCAGTGCTTGCCTAGAGGCAGGGCTATCCTCCGATTCATCGTTACAAGCAAGTGGAGCACCACCCTTTTTGTAAAATAAGTTGCTGCAGTTGAAGAGACAAAGTGAAACCAAAGTCTCTCGAAAACAAATTAAAGTTTTCAAGCTGCGTGATGACAGATTGTTGCAGTAGATGAGATGAAGCTCAATAAGATCCTACAAGAACAAAATTAAGATTAATACCAAACTATCTAACACATTATAAAGACAATTGATTTATGCAAGGGGATCTCACCTGCTTTCTTATAGCTTCAAGGTCTCTGTCACGTACAAAGTCTTCTCTTAGCTGTACTCGGGTTAGTCTGGTGCTTCGGGGGTCTGAGAACAGTTGGAAGAAACTCTCCTCTGGATCAAAATTACCATTTGTATGAACCAACTCCATATATCTGTTGCAAAATCAAATCAGTAAGTAAACAAAGTAAAATCAAGTTAAAGATATGAAAAAGGTTTATGTAAGTTACGTACGTGTTGACCAACTTGTCACAGATTTCACTTGGAAGAAAAATGTCGGATCGGAGACAGAGCTTGTTTCTGAAAGCCTGGTAACACATAGTATTCCTGAGATTTTTCAAGCAAAACACAGTTGCCAGAGTCATAAGGCTGTCAGGGTTATCTCCTGCTTTGGCTGCCATGTTCACCTCTTCTTTTCCAGCTCAGTGCAGGTTGCCTGTAGAAACAATCAAAATGATAAATTAAAACTGAACTGTAACATTAAAAGCATTACACTTGTTTACATACTGGAAAAGTTTTTCAAATGTCTATGTCTTTGGTTGGTAAGCAACAGTGTACAAAAGGCCCCATAAATTCTTTGTTTTCCATGTGCATGTAGTTAGTGGAGCATCCAGTAGAGGGCGCTCCCATATGATAGCATGCTTTATGACATCACATGTGCTTTGGAGTGAAGAGTATATAAGCAGCGGGGCGAACTCACCGAACTTGGGAATAGAATCAGAAAGCCATCTGTGTGTACCTGTGAGGTTCAGTAAAGCTCCTGAGCACATCCTCGTGTCTCCTCATTGTCTCCACCTATCCGAATATCCATCCGGGCCTTAAAGATTTTATACTATGCTATTTATCCCATTTCAACGTCTACCCTCCCTGGGCATAGTCGATAATAATAAGTGTTGTGCAACGCTCCTAACATAATAGTTATAAAATATCACCCATGTTACAGGTACAGTGCTTCCTGGACGATGGGGTGAAAGAATAGTCTCTAAGAGGAAGGATAGAGACTACTCTTCAGATCAGGGCTATTCAACTTTATTATCATGAGGGCCAGATTTTTCGGAGGGCCAAGACCTCTGGGCCGGAGGTGCACAACACGCATCTACTGTACCCACATTTTGGGTTGCACAAAATATCCCCATCACTTTTTCAATAAATTGAGTTTAGTACAGTAAAATAACTACGGATAGATTAGACTTTTAGTGAGAAATAAAATACAAACATTACAAAATTGCTCACCATCCAGAACTGAACCAGAATTAAATTAGAATCAACTGGAACAGCCAGTCTCAACTAGGACAATCCAGAATTAAACATGGACTAAACCAAAACCAAACCAGGTCTAAGTGCTAGTGCTAACTCAGAAGAAACCAGTAAACAAGATTTTTATTTCATTTTTCAATATTTGGAAGATGGGTCATGGGCCGGATTAAATCTCTTGGAGGGCCTGATTTGGCCCCCGGGCCTTATGTTGAATAGTCCTGCTCTAGCTAAAGACTGCAGGAATCAGTCAAAAAAACTTTGGGCACATACACGATGTACCAATAGCGCTCTAAGAAGGTTAAAAGCTCTGAAAAGTCGATTTTGCACGATATAGGCCCTTTAAGTAGTGCTTTGGCCGGCACTCCAGAGCAGTGACAGCTACACACCTGAACCAGTACCTTACAGTCCACACAGTCCAACAAACAGTGTGTAACTACGATATAACATTTGTTACACAATTCTAACTAAGATTATCAAGGAAATACGTGGTTTAGATGACAATTGTGATTAATCATACACAGGCTGTGACTAACTTAGCAAGGTAGCTAGCTAAGAATAATTTACTTTTAATTCACAGCTACCGTTATTGTTCTATCGGTATAATCAAATAAAACAACGCCATCACTTTGCAGCAGTAAATCATTTTTCTCATTTCAGCGTCTAAATCAGTTTAGTTACCGATGACTTCTCTTCTGCTATGATGTTAGCTAACTTAGCTGGTGGTGCAAAGCTAGCATTAGCACACAGGTTTGTGAGAAAATGCATAGTACAGACTGAGGTCAGCTGTTTTTTCATGTACGTTTCTGCAGGGGGTGGTCTACCTTAGCCTTCGCCAAGGCGAAGTGTCCTGATGTGGGCGAAAAAGGGTCTTATTAGAGATAATTAATCTTCACTCATATGATTCTGGTAGTCGTCCGATGTCAACAAACAGACTCCTCCTACTAGTTGTACTAGAACTGGTCTTGGCTGTTTCCGTCCCCTGCCTTGGGTCCCCTGCCTTGGGTCCCCTGCCTTGGGTCCCCTGCCTTGGGTCCCCTGCCTTGGGTCCCCTGCCTTGGGTCCCCTGCCTTGGGTCCCCTGCCTTGGGTCCCCTGCCTGCCTTCTCCTATCCTTTCCCTTTGAGCCATCAGCATGGATCTATTAAATATCTATCAGCATAGATCTATTAAAATACTAGTTAACATGGATCCATATATATATATATATATATATATATATATATATATATATACATATACACACACATGCATACATACACACACACACCAGCAACATTTTTAACAGAGGTGTGTAGGCTTTTATATCCGCTTTAGATAAACATAAGATATTTTACACACAGTAATATCATGATAGAGTGGGTCCGAGACTCATTCTGTTCCCCTGTCTTTCCAGGTTGAATGCACAACTTAACACATTTGATTAAGTTAATTAATTAAATAATACGTAAACTATTTGTAATGTATGTTATCCACTCTTCTACATCTCTGACTAAGAAGACGGAAGTGACAGAGGAGAACTTCCCTCCTCTGGACAACAATTCAATCATTTTTAACTGAGTTACAGCACAGTCGCTTATCCAGACCATTGGTCCAGACATGTCTACTGCGTACAAAAACAGGTAGGGCAAAAGTAATGTTTGTTTTACGCTTCAGTACAATTGTAAATAGTGCCAATATCACCATTAACTGCAGCTTCCAATTATTTAACACAAACTGAAGGGATGGGCTAGCATCACAGCTAGCTAAACCAAAGAACAATTCACGGCTGGTCTTTCAAAACATAATCATACACTTCACAAATCATATTTATTAACCAAAAGATTATTGTCCTCGTTGCACGTCATGTCAACATCAGATTTTTAGTTCTACAGGTTTTGCTTAAGGTTAGCCACAGATAGCAGATGTTAGCACATCAGGTGACCCACACTTCCTCTCTGGCTAACCATTGGCTAACCATTAGCCGACCCTCTGCTGGAGCTGCTCGCAGAGCTTTTGGTTTTAATCCAATTTCTTTTTAATTTGTTTGTTATAAGATAAAGCATGTTGTCATGACTTTTGGTTACCCGTTAGTTATAGCATCTAATGCTCAACCAACCATCTAGTGCTCAGTTAGTGCACCTGCATTTATAGCCTTTGTAATTCTTGTTGGTACATTTTGGTCAGTGTTATGCATTTGCTTCACAGTGTATTAAAATATATCGTTATATTTTAAATTCCCTAAAGTAGTTTGTTGTGTACTGTAAAATGTACTTCTCTTGCAGAATACAAGAATTTAAAGTAGCACTGGGTGAAGAAAACATCAATTTGAAGACCTTGCGAGAGTTATGCTTCAATGGTAATTTGTTTTCACTTTTTGATTGTAATATTTTATCATGATTGATCAACACGACATTAGTAACCATGAGCCTCTCATTATAAAAGAAGTGGTCATCTTGCAGGTGGCCTCCTACAAATACTTGGGATCCACATAGACAGTGATCTCTGCTGAAAAGCCCAAATGTACTCTTGTTCGCTTGGCTGCAGCATAGGATGTATCTTCCATTAGTCTCTACTGGGCTCGGCTCTGAGCTCGTGGCCCCGCTCAGCCCCGATTGCATTTCCATTACAGCTGCTGCTCAGTGGTGCTGTGTAAAACTTGACGTGGATACGGCACAAACGGCAGACATCTACATCTACATGACAACTGCTGCACTATGATATAGTAACTTGAAAACATCAGCAAAACTGCCAAAGTAACAACCAATAAGCAGACGGAATTACGGACAAAGAGGAAGGATACAAACACAGAGAATAACGTTCTTTATAAAAAATAAAGCATTAAGCGAGTGTACATCTTCATGTGGAGTTTAGAAATCCACACTGGTAGGGTTGGTGAAGCTGCTGCAGATAACACTGTAAACTCACTTCCTGTGCAGTTTATCGTTTTCACCATGATAATTTAGTCTTTGCTCCCCGGGGTCATACCGATGTTATAACATTCTTGATGTCTGTGGTCTGCATTTGGTGTCTCACGTTTATAAATCGTAAGCCTCTAAACTCCTGTAGTGTGCAGCTTGTTAACGGAGGACACAGCCATCTTCTGTCTCCTGCTGCAGAAACATTACACTTTTACCCAATCAGGGTCTGACGGTCTGTGGACATCACGTTTTAGTCCCTGCTTGTCTGGACAAGGTGTAAGAGGGTACTAAAAAGTGCCTTGGGTTTTACCAAGCCACACTGGAAAGGACTCAGTCTGGCTTGGAAAATTTGCAATTTTAACAAGCTTGCTCGCATCCACGAAACAGTCATGAGAATAATCAGTCCCAAAGACATATACTTCCATATAAGACATTCATGAGGGGACAGTAGTAAGACGGGCCAGAAACATCTCCACCGACCCCAAACACGCCCTCATCACTTAATATGAGCTGCTGCCATCAGGGCAGTGGCTGAGAGTGCCTCAGTGCAGGAACAACAGACTGAAACTGTCCCAGCCTCAATCAAACTGCTCAACTCCAAAGAGCAATGTTGCTCTCACAGCACACTAGCACTTTACTGGCACATGGTACCTTTAAATGCATGCTTTTTGCATTTTTGGATGAAATAAATACACTTTTTTGCCAGTATTTTCCACGCATAAATACATGCATTGTATTTTTTGTTCTGAAGCAGTATAACATTTTTGCCACTAGATGTCGCACTAAATCCTGTTTATGTGGTGTCCAGCTGCCAATGGGATAACTTTGCTCCAGTGAGTAGACTGGTGTTTCCCATGGAACTATAATATATAGATCCGTGGTGTTTTCCAAATCCTGGCCACCTTGCCGTGGTTAGGCATCCACATCATCCAAGTCATGTTTCAATCTTCGTGTCCTCCATTTGGTTAGCAAGTGGCTAATTTACCAAGGATACATTAGTGCAGGGGTGGGCAATTATTTTTCCCCCTAAGGTCATTTGAATTGAGGTGGCGGAGGGCCGGACCGCGATCATTGGTGTTACAAATTCTTACAATTATAAGCACTTTTCTATAAAACATAGGCCAATCTATTATTGAATCTATTATTTCATTCATTTCATGTAAACTTTATTAAGGACACAAGTGCAGAAGCATGTTCCATAGTTAAAACTGTTAATAAATCTGGGGCGGGGGTGGAATAAAACAGGCCAAGGGCCACAAATCCTCAGGTCTGCATTAGCGTATCCTTTTCATGGAACTACAATAAGATCTGGAAGATGAATCCAAGATGGCAGTGCATTGGTCTGTATGGCCTGTGCTCCGGGAGGACAAGATGGTGGTCAATTCAAGTCAATGGTGTGTGCTCATTGGCGCATGTCGCCAAAAAAAACTTTCTTCCGCATTACTTCCTGGTTGTGGAGCCAGCTCTGGGCCTTTCCACATGATGCTTTACACGCACTCTGACAGCAGATTACCGAACACTGTTCACCGTGATGTCAAAAATGTAATTTTGAGGATTTTTGAAAGGTGAAAGAATGACATGTATTTTATTTTATTTTTAGACTAAAAAGAATTGATTGTAGAAAAAGATTCAGTTGTAGTCATCTGGACTCTGTTTTAGAAAATAATTGAGCACTGTCGGTAATTTTACGGGCCGAACTCTTTGAATGTCTGGGTTGTGAGGCTGCTGTACAATGGAGTGGCCACTACTCAATTTGGATCGCGGGCATTAAAATCAGAGACATGACAGAAATCACAAAACGGTTTAAGACATGAAAGAGGAGAGAGTGTAAATTAAAACCTTTCAGTCATTTGCACACCTAAACAAAACTGTTTTTGAACGTTGCCAGAATGGAGGCCTGTCTCACATCTTCAGGAAGACTGTTCCAGATTTTAGCTGCATAAAACTGAAACACAGATTCCCCATGTTTAGTCCTGACTGGGCATCAGAAAAAGGCCTGAGGTAGCCAAGCCTATCTTAAAAAGGGGCTATAAGAGGATGGTTTTGTATTGCTTTTAAATCAACTGAAGTTTCAAACATACAAACTATACTATTGTTAAATATCCATCCATCTTCTTCCGCTTATCCGGGCCCAGGTCGCGGGGTCAGCAGTCTAAGCAGGGACTCCCAGCCTCCCCTCTCCCCAGACACTTCCTCCAACTCCTCCGGAGGGATCCCGAGGCATTCCCAGGCCAGCCGAGAGACACTGTCCCTCCAGCGTGTCCTGGGTCTTCCCCGGGGCCTCTTCCCAGTGGGACATGCCTGAAACACCTCTCCAGGGAGGCGCCCAGGAGGCATCCGGAACAGATGCCCGAGCCACCTCAGATGGCGCCTCTCGATGTGAAGGAGCAGCGGCACTACTCCGAGCTCCTCCCATGTGACTGAGCTTCTCACCCTATCTCTAAGGGAGCGCCCAGACGGCCTATGGAGGAAACTCATTTCAACCGCTTGTATCTGCGAACTTGTCTTTTCGGTCACTACCCAAAGCTCATGACTATAGGTGAGGGTAGGAACGTAGATTGACCGGTATATCAAGAGCTTTGTCTTTCATCTCAGCTCCTTCTTCACAGTCTGATGCCTCACGACAGCTGCACCGATCCGCCTGTCAATCTCACGTTCCATCCTTCCCTCACTCGTGAACAAGACCCCGAGATACTTGAACTCCTCCACTTGGGGCACCACCCACCCGGAGAGAGGACAAGCCACCTTTTTCCAGTTGGGAACCATAGACTCGGATTTGGAGGTGCTGATTCTCATCCCGGCTGCTTCACACACGGCTGCAAGTGCATGTTGCAGGTCCGGGTTTGATGGAGCCATCAGGACAGCATCGTCTGCAAACAGCAGAGATTTGATTTGTGAACCCCAAAGCGGACACCCTCCCACCTCTGACTGCGCCTAGAAATTCTGTCCGTAAAACCAATGAAGAGAAACGGCGAAAGCCTTCTCCAGATCCACAAAACACATGTGGACTGGTTGGGCAAACTACCACGTACCCTCGAGCACCCGATTGAGAGTATAGAGCTGGTCCAGTGTTCCACGACCAGGATAAAAACCACTCTGATCCTTCTGAATCTGAGGTTCGACTATCTGTCGGATTCTTCTCTTCAGTAACCTGGAATAGACCTTACCCGGGAGGCTGAGGAGTGTGATCCCTCTGTAGTTGGAACACACCCTCCGGTCCCGCTTCTTAGACAGAGGGACCACCACCCTGGTCTGCCAGTCCAGAGGCACTGTCCCCGACCGCCACGCGATGTTGCAGAGACGTGTCAGCCAAGACAGTCCTACAACATCCAGGGACTTTAGGTACTCAGGGCGGATCTCATCCACCCCCAGAGCCCACCGAGGAGTTTGCCAACAACCTCAGTGACTTCGGCTTGGATGATGGACGAGTCAGCCTCCGAGTCCTGAGTCTCTGCTTAAGGAGGTCCTCAGAGTATTCCTTCCACTGTCTGACGACATCCCCAGTCAAGGTTAGCAGGTCTCCACCCGCACTATAAACGGTGTTTGGGGCTGACCGACAGTCCTCCTCCATGGCCTCCCCAAACTCCTCCCAGCCCCGGGTTTTTGCCTCTGCAACAGCACAAGCTGCGGCACGCCTGGCCCACCGATACCTGTCAACGGACTCAGGAGTCCTACAAGCCAAAGAGGCCAGTTAGGCCTCCTTCTTCAGCCTGACGGCATCCCTTACTTTCGGTGTCCACCACCGGGTTCGGGGTTGCCGCCACCACATGCACCTGAGACCTTGCGACCACAGCTCCGGGCAGCATTGACAATGGAGGTCAAGAACATGGTCCACTCGGGCTCAATGTCCCCAGCCTCCCCCTGGATCTGGGAGAAACTCTCCCGGAGGTGTGAGTTGAAGACCCTGCTGACAGAGGGTTCCACAAGACGTTCCCAACAGACCCTCACAATGCGCCTGGGCCTGCCAAGTTTGTCCGGCTTCCTCCTCCGCCAGCTGACCCAACTCACCACCAGGTGGTGATTGGTTGACAGCTCTGCCCCTCTCTTCATTCGAGTGTCCAAGACACGCGGCCGGAGGTCAGATGACACAACAACAAAGTCGATCATTGATCACAGGCCTAGAGTGTCCTGGTGCCACGTGCACTGATGGACATGGTGTTCGTTATGGACAATCCGTGGCTAGCACAGAAGTCCAATAACTGAACACCACTCGGGTTCAGATCAGGGAAGCCGTTCTTCCCAATCACCCCTCTCCAGGTGTCACTGTCGTTGCCCATGTGGGCGTTGAAGACCCCCAGTAGAATAACTGTCGGTGACACAAACTATAGTCATGCCTTCTGAAATCATGCCTCCCTCTTTTGAGATGTGCAGAGAGCCTGAGGATCAGTAAATTCCAGGTTCAAACCTCAGAGGAGACAGTTGATACAACTAGTGTAGAAAAAAAGATAGGTTGCCTGTTAGCTTTTCATTTAATACATTTTTTCAAGGGACAAATTTGGTCCTCAGTCTTTGAGCTCATCACTGAATCAGCTCAGATCAAAGTGAGGTGTGCGGCCCCTCCCCCACATGTGCCTGCTTTCACTCACCTGCCCCTCCTTCACCTGCTGCACCTGTACAGTACAGTCATCAATTCTTAGAAACAAGTCGGTGGAATCCCACATTTATCCAGGACGGGAGTGATCCATTGTATTAAAAAAAAAATTCAGTTGTAGTCATCTGGACACTGTTTTTGAAAACATTTTTAAAAGACTGTTCGAGTCATTCTCAATCTGCGGATCTAGTCTGAGAACTCAGACATTTATCCTACTCTGAGTGAGCCCTGCCCACCGGGCGGAATGTCCTGATAATAGTCTGTCCTGTCCTTTTATTTGTTTACAATAGAAAGGTGAAACTCACACCCTCTGGTGTTCAAAAGTGGAGTTATCATTTTGAAACGGTTTACACATACAGTGCACCATTTAAAGAATTATCTTCTATGCGACAGGTATCCCATTTGAAGGAGGAATACGAGCACTTTGTTGGAAAGTAAGTGGACATTTTAGTCAGTTATTCTTTTGTCAATAAGTATTTTTGGCGTCGTGTTGGTGGCTAGGTTCAAATGTACACCTAAATCTGATCCAGAACCTTTGAGATTATTTAAATGACATGCGAACCACATATGTAAAGAAATCAGATTATTTTGATTTTTGCTTATCAACATTTTTAAACTCCAAGCATCTGACTATAATCAGATTTTGAATGAACATGTAACTCCAGCCAATGTTTCATCATTACATGCATTTAAAATTATAGTCTACAGTTACCATAGAAACTACCTCTGGGTTCTGTGTTGGTAGTTGCTGTCCTCCGATCTGTCATTTTGTTCAATTGATTTTTGTTTCCAGATTCTTCTCAATTACCTACCTCTTGATCAGACGGTATGGGAGTCTTTCCTACAAAAGCAGAGGTAAAACTCGATGTTTACAAATGAATTGATTCAATCATGTTTGTTTTCACATAAATACATTTCATTTTTCTAGTAGCTCATCTGAAAAATTGGTACAAATGGATCTTTATGAAATTGTGTTTGATCACCCGTCACCTTTCATAAGCAAATCATTCATAATCTCATGTTGTCTTTTCTAGTATGCTTTTGCAACACAAATCTCTCTTCAACACTGAACAATGTCTGTTTATTCACTTTTCTTGTCTTTTATATTCATTACCTCAGTTACAGTTACTAATAACACTTCTAAAAATCAGGATCAAATATAAAATAAAGTGTTATTAAGAATTATGAGACACTTATGACGTACGTCTATCCATTATTTATTTTCCTTTTTCTCTGACAGGGAGGTGTACTCGCAGTTTTTAAAAGAAATGATCATCCAGCCCGGTATTGCTAAAGCAAATTTGGGCCTTTCCAGAGAGGATGTGACATTGGAGGACCATGTGAGTCGGCCACACCATGTTCAAATGTTTTAGATGCACTTGTATGTACGCCATGAGTTTTAGTCTCTGTCTTAACTTCTAGCCTCTGAACCCAAACCCTGACAGCAGGTGGAATACCTACTTCAGAGATAATGAAATTCTTCTTCAGATTGACAAGGACGTGAGGTATGAACCCATTTTATCAAAGATGCTTGTTGCAAAAACATGGTTTGTAATGTATTGTGTTCACAGGCGGCTATATCCTGACATGGCATTCTTCCAGCGGCCTACTGACTACCCATGCCAACTTATTTTAGATCCTCAAAATGATTATGAGACACTAAGGCGGCGAGTGGAACAAACTACTTTAAAATCACAAACTGTAAATCGCAACCGCAGTGGAGTCACAAATGTGAGTCTCTGTTGAGTATTGTGCATATTGTTCTTCTTGCTTGATTAATGATGTCTGTTTTATTATGTTTGTAGGTTAGCTCTCCTGGAAAAGCTTTCAACCTGTATCCATCCAATGAATACGAGGTGCTGCCCAACGGAAGTGAAGCACACTGGGAGGTGGTGGAGCGAATCCTGTTCATTTACGCCAAGCTGAACCCTGGCATAGCTTACGTACAGGGCATGAATGAGATTGTGGGCCCAATATATTACACCTTTGCAACAGACCCTAACAGCCAGTGGAAAGGTAAGAGTACAGAATTCAAACCAATCACATTTTTAAAACCAGATCATTTGAACACGCAGTAACATTTCAAAGCACTTGTCTTTATTTTGATCTGTCAGAACATGCTGAAGCAGACACCTTCTTCTGTTTCACAAATCTGATGTCGGAGAACAGAGACAACTTCATTAAGAGCTTGGATGATTCACAGTGTGGCATCACCTACAAGATGGAAAGCGTTTACTCCATGCTCAAAGAGAAAGATTTAGAACTCTATCTGAAACTGGTGAGTTACTTTGTCTCAGCCGCTGCATGCCAATATTATCTGATGTTGTAACCTATCGAGGCATGTAGCCTATAGTGAATGGTATGAAAATAGCATTGTAAATTAACAAATGGAAGTAGACTAAGCAGCATATACATAAAAATCTTATGACATTGTGAATAGGGTTGTCAATTACCCAGATACTCATCAATTCAATGAATGGTCTTTAAGTTGGCATGGTAAAATACAGTAAAAACTATCATTCTGTTTTAAATTATTAATTCTGTAAATGAATGTTGCAACAATGTATGCTTTTTTCTTTGGTGTCAAAATTGAGTTTGACATTTTGACATCACAACTCTGATCTTGCATTTACATTGAATGTAATTCATGTATATTTCTTTTCATATTCCCTTTTAATTTACTTGACAGGAGGAGCAGAACATCAAACCCCAGTATTTTACTTTCCGCTGGTTGACCCTGTTGTTATCCCAGGAGTTCCTTCTGCCGGATGTCATCCGGATTTGGGACACCCTGTTCTCGGATCTGGACCGTTTCCATTTCCTGATTGTTGTCTGCTGTGCAATGCTAATGTGAATTTTTCATTTTACTCATTTCTTTCTGTCAGCAATGATGTGACAAAAAAATTTTCTGTATCCACAGACTCATCAGACAAAACTTGCTTGCAGGAGACTTTACTGTGAATATGAGGTTATTACAGGTAAAGTTTCAGAAACATTCCCTATGGAGTTTGGGATTGTACCGTCACCCTCTTCACAACAAACTAGCCCAATAGTAAATCAATATTTGAATCTAGTCTAATGATCTTTATCATACCCATGTCAGTTTCAGTAGCCTTCCTCAGAAGTGTCACATGATGTTGATGTGATTTGTCTGGTCAGCTCTTTTTCTGGAACTGGCTCAATATGAGGAAACAGAACACAAAACTGGATATAAAAAAAGAAACCGCTCAAACATGCATCCAAGCCACAAATTGTCAAAACCACCTGGATGGCTTAACCCTGCAATCTCCCTTGGGAAACAAAGGTTATGGATTGGGACTACGCTGAGTTCCTGGGTACACAGAGGAACAGGTTCAATTGTTGCCTCATGGAGGCCATCAAGATCTGGAAATGCATCTACATGACCCACCTGTAAATTGGGGGCGAGGGGATGTACAAACACTCTCACACCTGTGATACAGTTGTATAGAAAGACTTCAGATCAGTTTACATCAGCTGACCAGACGCGTTCCATCACCTGACACTTTTGAGAGCCAAACTTGTCCAGATATGGTAAATATAGGTCTGATCAGTGGTGTGTGGTCAGGGCAGTCAAGGCATGCAGTGATTGACTCATAAAATCTATATTTAATTGTATAGAAATGTATCCAAATAAGTCAGTTTCCCCTCATTTCTGCCTGCTGAAGCATGGTTGGAAGAGCAAAACTGCAGGCCAGGAATCTGCCGTTCCTCTCCCGTGCTGTGCACTCGCTTACCTTGAACAGAGGCCCGTTCATGTTCCGCTCTCTACATGTGCTTTTACAACTTCTGATTGACATATGATCCCGACCTCTATTGGCTTTTTAAAATTGAGTTTTTAATCAAAAGATAACACTTTTTTTTCCCTTTTTAGGATTATCCCATCTCAGATGTACAAACCATTTTGGCTAAAGCCAAAGACCTACGAGATAACTCATAACATCAGTAAAACCTCAAACTGCTTTTGTATTGAGTTGAGCTGAAGTATTGTTTTGTGGGCGAGGAGCGGATGGCCACTTGGTGCATTATGGAAGAATGTTGGTATTTGGTTGTCCTCTACAAGCCATTTCTCCCATGGAGATTTCTTATCCTCTAATAATGATGTTTGCTACATTATCTTACACTACCAATTCCAGTACATCAACATGCTGGAATGTTCAGTGATGAAGCCAACAGTGATGCCACTTGTATTGTGTATCAAATATTAATAGTTTGAGCAATAGTGCATGTTTGTTCTTTAAACCTTTTTAATTTTTTTTTTATGTAACAAGAAAGCCTTATTCTATATGATGATGTGAAATGGGTGACAGTATTTCTAATTGTATTGCCTTGTTGTGGTATTATTCAAATGTCACAAACTGCTTTTATTTATTGAGCTTAGTCTCAAATCATATTATGCATCTCATTTGTCAAAATATTGTACTATACTTTAAGAGAGACCTTTTTTTTTCAAGCCACACATTTAACCAGCTTTTATTTGCTTTTATCAAATTTAAGACAACTTGAGGTATTAATTAAAGAAAAAGGAAATTATCTACACCTCACATTTTACACAACTGAATGTAAATGCAATTATCCAAGGGGTATATCGTTTAAGCTTTTTAATCTACATGATTGTTTTTATTTTCCAAGATGCAAACATTTGCAGATAACATGCACTTTGTAAAGTTGTTTTTTCCCCCTCAAAGTGAGTGTTTAACAATGTTCCCATTGTCCAGAAAGTTTTGAAACTGGGTTTCCACATTTCTACTTCTTGTCATTTCAATTAATGGTTTTTTGTGGGAACATTTTTCTTTTTTAAGAAATAGACTATCTGAACACTTATATCTTGAACAAACCAGGGGAGAACTGTGGGAAATAGACAATTTTTTGGGGGGAGAAAAAATAAGAATACAGTGGAAGGTGGAAAAGTGCTATATAAAATACACCGTAATAGTAATAATACAGAGTTGTTTGAAGTTGAACGTAGATCTGACCCTTAAAGTGGACATAGGTCTGAGCCAGGACGACATTTCTGAAAATTATTCATGTGTTACAACAACGCTAATTTGTGATCCATGGCTGGTCATTGCACCCCCATAGGCCCCCCAGAGATTGTTGTCTCTTATTCATTGGGCATCCTGTCTTGGCCCCTCCTGGAAAAATGTCTGGAGCAGCCCCCGCTTCATGATAGCCTACTTTTGCATTTATGTTTGCCACGATTATGGAGCTCAAACGTAATATCCCACTTCCAAAAGTAAATGTACCATTTTATCCCATAGACATTTTTTTTTTGGGGGGGGGGGGGGGAATATTAAAAGTTTGAATATCTGATCTGGGCTAATCAGATATGATGTAACTACCACAAGGCCTATTAAAAAAAATCTGATTCTGAAATTTTAAATGTATTTTTTGGACTGTAAGCAACTGTTTTAGATGTTGCAATATCGCTGGTGAGAAATGTATTTTGAGCCCTATTTGATTTTCAAAGCTAAAACCCCAAATATAATACCCAATGTTGTATTGACCGGTTTCCTAAAGAGTCTCTCATTTGTGCTTCAGGTTAAATGCATTGGATAACATTGCATGATTCCAGTCCGAACACATTTTTGTAATGCATTTGATTATATATGTTTTATATTTTTGCATATGTACATTAAAATCAAGCAACCTGTATATTTGTTTGAGAAAGCACTCATAGTCCGCCCGCATGAGAGTGAGGCATCATCATGGATGACAAGCTTTTCCTCGACAGCGTGTAACATTCCGTTCTTAGTGAATGTATTACTGTGTAGACATTGATTATATGTTCGGCCATTCGCTGATTATCTCCAACCCTTTTTGCTTGGGGCCCATTTTTCCCAAAACGCCTGAAAAAATGACCCCCATTTAAAACTGAAGCTGTTCCTGGACCCTCTGGAGTACAAACAATTTTCAATTCAATTTTCAATTCCATTTATTTTTGTAACGCCCAAAATCACAACAGTAGTTGCCTCGAGGGGCGACAGTGGAAAAAACAAACAAAATAAACAATGTTCATAGGGACTTGGAAATGTCCCAGCATCCTGTGTCCTTAGACAGATGTCCCAGGCTCCCCTGTCCTTGGACCCTCCTTCTCGGCCAGGAAAAACTACCAAACCTCTTTGGGAAAAAGTAGAAACCTGTAGGAGTTCCACAGAGAAGGAGAGATCCGACTCCCTCGGACGGACAGGCGGACGCGCTTCAATTTGCAGATAGATGGTGGAGCTGGACCCACTCAGGAGGAGAACCAATTCTTCGAGGCCGATGAAGAACCGTTCATATGGAGTAGAGACCGTTTCTCCAGGCAAAATGAGCTAAAATGAGCTTTTGTTGGGTTTTGACAGTTCTCTTTTAAAAGCTGAAGGCAAATTAATTAAATATGTGTTTTAGGGACTTGTAATTAAGCACAAATAACCAGGCGGAATCCATATAAAAGTGGAGAACAAACTGACCCTGCTTCTTCCCAGAGTGATTGATTTGACTAAGTGATTCACAGCATTATTTTTATGTACAGCAGATAAAGCAGCTTGAGAGTTCCCTTTTATAAGATGGTGGACAAAATGGAATAAATAAAGAAAAAGTCCTAAGCATAAGAGTTAACAATATGCAATGACGTGTTGAGCGTTTGCACCGTGTTGTGGAGTGTAGGCATTAATACATCTCCACACATGCGCGTGTCACCAATGACTATCAATGTTTCTATTAGCGGCCAATCTTTCATTTTATTCTTAATAAATGATCACGTGTATATCTATCTAGATATAGATATATGAAGGTGGCAAACTCTGCAATATAGATAGATATATAGATGTATAGATATAGATGTTTAAATATAGATGTATAGATATAAGCAAATAAATAAATAAATATCGTATTTTTTATTTTATTTTATTTACATATAATTGCGTTGAAGTATGTTTACTTCGTGTATTCTTCCGGTCCTGTCGGTGAAGTTTCCTCGGGTAGGGGTCTCTGGGGGCACTGGGGACTCGTGGCAAGCATATTTTTAATGGATTTTTAAGAGAAGCAGTTTGCCAATATATTTTAATCATTAGACCGATGTTTTGATGTAGTTAAACAAGTCACATTGAGGTTTTTATTCTTGGAGCTTGGATCGCACGGCGCTCGCTCAGTGGCTAGCAGGTAACTTTAAGCTAGCAACTTTAGTCAACACTGGAATAAAATGTATAGCGCTCGAGATGGAAGGTAAAAAACGGCCGTTATCGAGAGCCATGCCGTTACCATGGAAATCCGCCATGTTGGTAGTTTGCTAAACGTCCATAGCGTTACATTAGCCAAAACAGTAAAAAGTAAACAAGATAACAACCTGATAAACTGCTTTGCCACTACTGGTAAATACTTTTATGACTGTTTTAATGAATGCTTAGTTTAGTATTTAGCATTTTTAAATCCCCATTGGTTTAACATGAGGAGTCGCGTCACGATCCAGAGCTCTATCGGGCTTCAGTAAACGTAAATCAGACTCCGCTTGCAAACACTCAAGTCACAGACTGCGCTCATTTATTTATTGTTGAGTGTTTAACTAGTTTGCTCAGACCAGAGAATGCCCTGTGTCTTTACACTGGTGGACTGAAACTTGTATTTATGATCTTTTATCAGTAGGTTACAGGTGACTTTGCATTGCTTTAAAGACATGCTCCAAAGTTCACTGGGCCTTTCATTCACACAGGACAACAAAGTATGAGGAACTTACTGTAACGGACTGAGAAAAATAAAACAAGTGAGTTATTTAATTTAGGGTTTTCAAAAATACATTTGGTGAACTGACAGTTTTGCTGACTATGAATAATAAAGATATATTTGTATTCTTCCCTGAAGATGTATGCACGTTACATATCAGATTTAAGTATTTAATAATGTTGCACAGATTTAACACATGGTACACTCTTTTTATTTGACAGGTCAGCATGAGGTACTGCAGCACTCGGGGTGAGGTCTGTGGATGGGACTTCCGAGATGTCTTGTTCTCGGGTTTTGCTCCAGATGGGGGTATGTTTATGCCGGAAAGTCTCCCGGTGCTGAATCCAGATACCCTGAGGAGCTGGAGGAACCACTCCTATCCCAAACTAGTTGTGGAAGTGGCCTCGCTGTTCATTCCATCAGAACTTATACCTAGAGACGATCTAGAAGGTGAGCTGAAAACACAATGCGTCTATGCTTTGTTGTTTCTGTGTTGAATCCAAATCCAATCCAGTTTTTCCATTTGTAAGGTTTGTAAGGCTTTGTAGATTCATTTTCTAATTGTTAATTACTCTACAATAAAATTGACTACATTATCTACGAATAGCTGGGTTTCAGATGGGGACGAAAAATATTATTGTTAAAATGCATCTTTCTGTTGTAATTCAAGAAGTTAATGAGTCTAGTCACTTATAGAAATAATCAGATTACAACCTGAATCTGAAAACAACCAATAGATGTGCACTGACATGTGTAACATGTGTTTCTTTGCTTTTTGTACATGGAGCGATTGTTTTGGATAGCTGAGCGAGCTTGTTTGCTAATGGCAGTTGGAGTTTTAGGACACTTCAGCTTGCCTCACAACAATTCATTTCCTCAATACACTATCACAAAAGCATCTTATTTACGGAAAGTGGAACTGTGTGTGATCACAAAGCCTGTATCCGTGATGAATGTGAGAGTAGCTGCAGTGTTTCAGTTAATTATCTGCTTTTCTCATTTTTGCAACTCACTGATTAAATTTAGAATGCTGTCACCGGCATAATCTCTTTGACAATTTGGCCAAATGCATTGATTCAAAAATGTTAAATTACAATTGAAAAAATCTTGTTAACATTGCTTATTGAGTGAAGAAAATGCTAATCTATGAACACATTTGAACTCATTTTATTTCTCTCTCCCAGCCTTGGTGCACGCTGCTCTCTCTGGTTTCTCGGTACCTGAGGTGGTGAAGATTGCTCGACTGAAAGATGGTCTGTCTGTATTGGAGCTCTTTCATGGAGACACATTGGCCTTTAAGGATTTGGCTATGACTTGCACTGTACGCTTCATTGACTACTTTTTGCAGAAGGAGAATCGCAGGGCCACTGTTGTTGTAGGTAAGGACTAAAGACTATGTTATTACGGTGTCTTGCAAAAGTATTCGTACATGTAGTGGAACTTTTCCACATTTTGTCACATCACGACCACAAACTGAAATACATTTCAGTGGCTTTTTAAAAACGTTTTTTTTAAAGAGCAACACAAATCGACGGACAACTGTGAAGTGAAACGAAATTATACATATCCAGAGCTTAAAATAAGTTAAAAGTGCAGCGTGAAAAAGCTTTCCGCCGTGTGAGTAAATACTTTGTGGAGGTACCTTTTGGGGTTTGTCTGTACTAGCTTTGCACATTCTTTGCAAAACCGCTCAAGCTCAGTCAGATTTGATTGAGAGTTTGTGACCAGCAGTTTTCAGATCTCGCCACAGATTCTCGATTGGATTTAGGTCTGGACTTTGACTGGGCCATTCTAACACATGAATATGTTTTGTTTTAAGCCATTCAATTGTAGGGCCCTGTCCCAATACTCACACTTAAGCACTTCAAATGTACATTCGACGAGCTGCTGAAGTGTGCAGGGTGTTCCAGTTCTTCAGAATGTTTTGATCCACTCTTCACCATGGATTTCTCTCTGCACTTCAAGCAAGTGTGAAACTATGTGGACTTCGGGTAGGCACATTCCCCACAATGCATTTCATTGAAATGTTTTCAATTGGCGAAGCAATTACACTTTAGCAACTTAGCAGCAAGAGCTAATAAGAAAAAATGAAAAGGAGCATCTTAGCAGTTAAACTGATATTTTAAATAAATCTGTGACTGTGCAGCTAACAAGACTGTAAAAAACGTTAAGGCTATTCTCAATTCCACATGTTGGCTTGTGGCAAACTGCTAACAGGACTTCTTATAGGTGTTTTTTCTTGCTGCTCTGCCATAAAGGCCAGATTTGTGGAGTGCACAACTAATAGTTGTCCTGTGGACAGATTCCCTGGCCACCTGAGCTGTGGATCTCTGCAGCTCCTACTGAGTTACCATGGGCCTCTTGGCTGCATCTGATCAGTGCTCTTCTTGTTTGGCCTGTAAGATTTGGTGGACGGCCATTTCTTGGAAGGTTTTTTTTTGCCATTCTCTTTTCATTTCTGGATGATTGATTGAAGAGTGCTCCGTGAGATGTTCAAAGCTTGGAAAACCTTTGTCTAAACGACTCTGCTTTAGACTTCTCCCTGACCTGTCTGGTGTGTTCCTTGGACTTCATAATCTGGTTGCTCCCCAACTTTCTCTTAACAAACTTTTGTGGCCTTCACAGAAAAGCTACATTCATATTGAGATTAGATTAGACACAGGTGGACTCTATTGAATCATGAGGTCAACATTCAATCTTTCAGCAATCATCAGGCAACGTCTGACAGCAATTGGTCCCACTGGAGGAAAAGGGGCTGAATACCTTTGCACGCTGCACTTTTCAGTTTTTAATTTATCTTTCAATCTGGAAATTGTGTAAACTGTTCCTTCACTATTGTGTGCCACTTTGTGTTGCTTTTTAAAAAAAAAAAAATTAAGTTTCTGGTCGTGACGTGACACGTGCTTCATTAAAAGTTTTTGTAATTAATTATTAGGAGTAAAATGATCAATGTAGAGTGTTGAGTATAAATCATTAAAGCAACTTTTAGGTGTTCATCCCAGGCTCCACGTGCAGCCGGGCGCAGTGTCGTGAGTTTGAATCCCGGCTCCGACAGTTTACGGCATGTCCTCCCTTCGCTCTCATCCCCATTTGACGTTCTGCTATCCTGTCTAACAAAGCCTACAGGCCAAAAAATCCTTAAAAAAAAAAAAATAATATAGGAATGAGGACAATGAACTCTCAAATCCAAGTGCTCATTCAGGATATAGAGCAGGGCTATTCAACATCATTTCCCCGAGGGCCATATTTTTCGGAGGGCCGAACAACATTTGGTTCGCAAATATCCCCAACAAATTAATTAATACAATATAATAACTACTGATACATTTGATTTTTGTTAGAAATAATTAAACTAGAATTAAACTATTCTGGTTTAATTCTGAACCAGAATTACACTACCACTAGATTAGAACCAACCAGGTCTGACCCAGGACTAACCCAGAGTCAAAACAGGTCTAAAGCAGACTTAAACAAGGACTACCCCAGAATTAAACCAGGAAACAAGCTTTTCTATTTACGTTTTTTTTTAATATTTAGAAGATGGGTCGTGGGCCGGTTTAAATTGCTTGAAGGGCCTGATTTGGCCCCTGGCCTTATGTTGAATAGCCCTGATATAGAGGAATAACCCCTCTTCCGGACCAGGTTACTTTTGGAAACACTGTTGTCGCAATGACAGGCTGATTAATCTGAATTGGATTTCACTCTCTGAGTTGGGTTTATTTAAACCCTGCTCTTCAATTAAATTCAATTTATTTTTGTAATGCCCAAAATCACAACAGCAGTTGCCTTGAGGGGCGGCAGTGAAAAACAAATTAAACAATGTTCATAGGGGCTTTGCAATGTCCCAGCATCCCCTCCTTCTCGGCCAGGAAAAACTACCAAACCTCTTTGGGGAAAAAGTAGAAACCTTGAGGAGTTCCACAGTGAAGGAGAGATCCGACTCCCTCGGACGGACAGGCGGACGGGAGATAGACAGTGGAGCTGGACCCACTCAGGAGGAGAACCAGTTCTTTGAGGCAGATGAAGAACCGTTCATATGGAGTAGAGGCCGTTTCTCCAGGCAGTTTCATCAAACCAGTCATTTCAAGATTAATCAACAGAGGGTTCTCAAAAAACTACATTGTGAACCTCGTCCACATACAGCCCTCTGACCATTTTATAAAAAAGGGAACAAGACCCTGAGAAGGGGTAAATATAGGGCCTGTTTTTTAACATATTACAATTTGTAATTTTGTATATTGATAAACAAAACTAAGATACTTGACCTTTTAATGACCTTTAAGCAAATAAACCAAACTCTAAATGGACTTGTGTTCTATTATTTAAATCAGGCACTTCAGGGGACACTGGAGGTTCTGCTATCCAAAGTGCCAAGGGTTTGTCTGGGTTGGATGTGATGGTCATTTATCCAAGAGGACGCATTACTCCAGTCCAAGAGAAACACATGATAACAGCCCTAGAAGATAATATCCATGTTTTTGCAGGTATTGCACTGAAAGTAGAAATATTACAATCTTACTAAAGCCGGTCTTGAAACTGTTGTAATGTATTATTGTGTGTGTCCACAGCAGACGGTTGCTCAGATGACATTGATCAGCCTTTACGCCGTCTGTTTGCTGACCAAGACCTTGTTAAATCTTACGGTCTCATGAGCCTGAACTCAGTGAACTGGTCCAGAATCATGATCCAGCTTGTGCACTTTATCCATGCATATCTTCAGCTCATCGACTTGGACCAAGTGATGGACCTCCAAGCATTCCCAGAGCTGGAGGTTGTGGTTCCCACTGGAGGGGCAGGAAACATTGCTGGTAAACTGAAATTTATTATGAACTTGCTGTTGTCAATTGTAATTGTTATCAAGTGATCATAACTTCTAATAACAAATTCTGTGTGGTTTGTTTATCTTAGCTGGTTACATTGTGAAGCAGATGGGTTTGCCCTTGAGACTTGTGGCCATGGTGAACTCTAATGATATTGTCCACAGGACAGTCACCAAAGGGGACTTTTCCATGGCACCAAATGTCTCACAAACATTGGCACCTGCAATAGACATTCAGGTATGTCAACGTTTATCAATGTACAATGATGTTCTTAGCTCTTCTGTGTACCCAAACCACTGACAGATATTAATATGTATAAATAATACTAAGAAATATATTCAACTGTTCCTAAATTATGCATTTGTTGTTTTCTGTGAATTGTATAGGACCCCTACAACATGGAGAGGGTATTCTGGCTTCTGCTTGACAAAGATGGAGCTTGTGTAAAGAAACTAATGGATGAGTTTCAGAATTCACATAGACACATTCTGCCAGAAAACCATCACAAATTGGTACAGTTCAACTTTTGTCTCTTATTCAAGTTGAGTCCCTCTGCTAAAATATAACATTACTACCGTAGCTCTCTCAACTGCTGTCAACTGGAACAGTAAATGATGATGGGATCCTGGAGACTATAAGGAGATGTTGGGAGGAGAACCAGTATATACTGTGTCCACACACTGCTGTTGCAGTGTGGCATCACTACCACTGCCCAGACAAACATAGGCTGTTGAGGTCAGACTGCTTCACAAAACATCAATAATTCTTGGTTACCATAAAAGTGTAACATGTATATTACAAAGATTCCACTGAACCTGCCCTTGCACCTTTTTCAGGTGTTACATTGCTACAGCGTCTCCAGCCAAGTTTCAGTCAGTAATTCAGAAAGCAGGCCTGACCTTTGACCTTCCAGAGAAAGTAAAAGAGTTGGACAAGTTACCCACTAGATACGAAAACTTGGAAAGAAGCCCGGACTGGTGCAAGGATTGGGAGGACAGACTCAGAGAAAAAATAAAGGTTGTTGCTTCAGCTAGATCACACAGTATTTGCTATTACAGATAGTGTGTTTGAATTAAAGCTTGTTGATCTAGCAATGTTCTGTCTGAAGGGAACTGGACAATTGTACATTGTGACTGTAATGAGTTTGCTTCGTGTAATTTATATTTTAATTAATCTGATGCTTAATACAAATAAAATATGTATGCAAAATAAATGCCTGGACTTCTTTATTTAGCAGAACAACAATAATGATACTGTTATAGTTTGGCAGTCGAATATGTTTGTCGCATAATCGCTTGTTTTATTAATCATAATAGTGCATTTATATTTATATTTATATTTATATTTATATTTATATAGCGCTTTATTGGAATTCCCGAGGCGCCCTGAAGGTATCACGTGGTTTGACAGCTGGACAACTAAACATGGCGGCCGCTAACAAGAGCTACTACCAACACCTATTTCAGACAGAGTCAGCTCTCTAAATCCATCTTACAACGAGAAAGATGCGCAGAAAATGAAGCAGCTCAGTTTCCATTTCATCTACGTTATTGTCGTTGACTTTCTTTGCTATAGTTTTTAATCTGAATACAGACAGTTCCGACTGAAGGTGGACTACCTGGACTGGCTATGCTCATCTCTAGTCATGATAAAAAGGTAACTTCAGCTTTGCGTAGAGACAGCATAAAATTCATGTTTATTCAAATGAAGTTTTCAAAATGTCACTGTTCAGAAAAATATTTGATTATTCTGATCCTTACCACGCAGTAACCTATTATTAATTAACAAAACTGTGTGCAGATCCATTATATTCACCCATTACACTCCACCAAATTATAGGCTATTTCTAAATGATATGAGCATCTTGAATGTGTGTGAGCCACACCGTCTCTGGATCTCGGTGGAGAGGAACACTCCTGTTGAACACCCGGTGTGCTGCACGTTTATGTAAAGGGTCTGTGTGAATCTACTTACAACGTGCTGAAAAGTTAGCATTCTGTGCTAAAAGTCTTCCTCTCTGCATTAAGTAATTATTGTTTGTTCCTCATCATGTGACTGTCACTTTCTCTGCACATAACAGAGCTTCTTTGTGAACCAAGAGTGCTCCTTTAAACCCTCACTCCAGTGATGATGTCCTCACCATTAACAACACCAAAGACCCCAGACTCTCTTTCGGTGTCCTCCCTGCTGTCTGCAGATAGTGATGGAGATGGAGCAACAGGGGGTGACGATGGGCTTCGAGACTTGGAAGTAAATCCTTATGATGGTTTGCCATTTTCTTCACGTTACTATGCTATTTTGGAAGAACGAAAAAAATTGCCTGTTTGGAAGATCAGGCAGAACTTCCTGGAGCAGCTGGAGAGCAACAACATGGTACTGATCAGCGCACCAAGTGGATCAGGGAAGAGCACCCAGGTAACCAGGCACTTACAAAACACTCATCCTACATCCTAATAACCTCCAATAGAGTGTAACAAGGAGAAAATTACTGTCCAACTGAAACATTTCTATCATGTCTACCAAAAAAGGATTCCTCTGATTGACCTGTTTATACGTGGCATTCAGCTTACATTTCTTTCAAGTTAATGAATGACAACAATACACTCTGACCAAATTACACTCCTTTGTTGTGCCTGTACTCACACAATGTGCTGGCTCTGGGGGCACCAAAGAAAAATCACTTCATTTTTGCTTTCCCCACTCACTTTTATGGCATATTGTATTTTTATCAATGATCTGGGAAACTGCAGATCCAAACCAAATTTTTCGTTTATATATAGAGCAATTTAAAAAAAGATATATATATATATAAAAAAAGATATTGCTTAACCTTATAAAAAAAAATTAAAATATATATTTTTAATGACTTCTTTCAAAAGCTAATTAAAGCCATTTTAATGTCTTCTGCAACCCCAGTACGGACCGTTGTATCCATTAAAGCTTTTTGTCATATCAGAAAAAATATATAATGACTTTCTTTAGAGATAACGCTAGTAGTTAGTTAATTTTTATATCTCCCTCTGCCCACTTTTTGAATGTGTTTAATAATCCATCTCATAAGTATAATTAGAATCAATCTTGTCCCTTCCCCTGTCTCTGCAGGTGCCTCAGTGGTGTTTGGAGTATGCTTTGTCCTTTGAGTTTTCTCAGGGTCTGGTGTGCTGTTCACAGCCGTATTCAGTGGCAGCAGTGAGTCTGGCTCTGCGAGTGGCTGATGAGATGGACCTTAGTTTGGGGATGGAGGTGGGCTACAGAGTGTCCCATGATGACAGCTGCATACCAGACACTCTACTCAGGTCAGACATCAGATGTGTACGAGTATTCAAATCACACACACCGAGACTGTTTAAGAAATGGTTTGCTCTGTGTATGGTACACCTTCCAGATAGATCAGTTGTATGACACAATGTGTTGCATAACCCTGCACAACTCGCCACACCTTTCTTTAATCTCTTTATGTATTTACACATCTATGGCAAACAGTTTGTGTGTCTTTTTAAAACATTCTGTATTTAATATGGTTCCTCTCTCATTTAAGGTTTGTCAGTGACACTTATCTCCTGGAGGAGATGATGTCTGACCCGCTCCTTCATCAGTACGGCATAGTGGTGTTGGACGAAGTTCAGGAGCGCACTGTCCCCACCGATGTCCTGTTAGGATTGCTATGTGACGTCTGCCAGCAGAGACAAGACAACTTTCGTGTTGTGCTCCTTACACATCCCACGTTGGCACCCCGCCTTTCCTCTTTCCTAGGACCCACTGTGCCCCACCTCTCACTGGATAGTCCCATTACAGAAGGTCCTACAGAGGAGCCTGAGGGTCATCAGCCTTTTAGAGGCAACCAAGTGGAGATATTGTACAGAGAAGTGTTACCTGGGAAGGAGCCTGTGATAGCAGCTTGTCACATGGTGCTGGATTTGCACAGAAGGGGAGAGGAAGGTGACATCATGATGTTTTTGGCCAGTTCACAGGTACAAACATTATTCTTATTAAACTGTAGGGACATGTATTGTCACTTTTTGTTAGCAATTACTTGCTGTTTGTGAGTTTCACCACTTTTGTCTAAAGATGTGAAACAAGGACACCGCACCTGAGACGCTGCTGGTGTCTGGTGTCTTGATAGTATCTTGATTTACAAAGGCAAAGGAAGCTGCTTTTAACATTATTTGTGTCAACAGTATTTCCACACCTAAACTTACTCTTTAGCGTTTAGCATTAGCATCAGCAATATTTACTTTAATAAAATATGATGAATATGACAACATTATGTGGCTTTAGTCATATATGTCGGTGTAATCCCTCATTCGTCCAGGAGTGCTCCATTGTTGAAAAAGATTCAGTTGTAGTCATCTGGACTCTGTTTTAGAAAAAACAAAACGTTTCGACTCTCTTCCAAGAGTCATTCTCAATCTTCTCCTCTGATAGAGGAGAAGTGTTCTCAGACTTGTTTCACAGTCTGAGAACTCTGGTTTATATCCTACTCTGTGATAGCCCTGCCCACAGGGCGGGACCTCCTGATAATGGTCCATTGAAACTAAACTGAGAGGGGCCATTTACATCCTATTGTGACCTGACTTTGGCTCCCTCCTCCTTGAGTACCTGATTAGGATCAGAATTTCCCGGGCGTCTCCAGGGTTTCAGCCAACCATTATAAACCACTGGAAGGTTGAATCTTAAACCTCCATTACGATTTAAGGAAGGATTCTCTTTTTTAGCAAAGATTGCCTCCTTAACTCCCCTTTCAACCCGTCTTTTCTCCTGCTCAGAATCTCCACCTCACTGTCTTCAATAAAGTGGTTTGTGGCTTTGAGATGAAGATGCACGGCGCTCTGGGGTCCTGAACTCGCGTGTCTTCTGTGCTAATAAAGCCTCTTGTGAAGTGGCTGTTTAGTCTCCCCTATGTAACGCTCTTTACAACTTTCTTCACTGCATTGGATAGAATACACTACATTGCTCTGCTTTTGTGTAGGCATCTTGTCCTTTAGGGGTGAACCAGTTTTTGTCTTAACGTATTGCCTGGTTTTAAATAAACAGGGACTTCGTGTTGTCTAAAAATTCTTTGCAGTTTTTCTGACAGTCCGAGACATAAGGGATAGAGACACCCTTTCTTCTTGGTTCTGTTTTCCTTTTGTCCCTTTTGTCCTGCTTTTTGGTTCTCTTCACTTTGTTAAGAGCCCAAGTTGGGTATCCACAGGCTGAGAGAGCATTCTGGACGTGTTTTTCCTCTTTCCTCTTGCCCTCTGAGCTGGTGGGCACCTCTTGTGCTTATGCTGTAGTGGGTGGTTAGAGCCAAAGAGCAGGTACTGACCCGTGTGTGTGGGTTTCCTTTATACTTCTGTCTGGAGCTTCCCATCCTCTCCTCTGATAGTGGAACAATCAAGAAAGGCCAAGTGGTTTCTCCTTAGCATCTTCTCTTGTAAACCTGATATGCGGGTATGATATGTGCTCTGAGAAGGCTTCCAGCTCCTGTTTCTTAATTTTTCACAAAAGTGTCATCCACGTAATGGTACCAAAGACTTTGCAGATGTGTTCAGGTGTCAGTTTGGTCCTTTCCTGTAAGGTGGTGGCTTCCTGCAGCCTCAGAGGTCAGGATGCAGGTGAAAAGGGACATCAGGTCATCTGGGTCCAATTGGAGATGTTTCACTTTGTCCACAAAAGTATTTGTGTTTTCCACATGATGATCCGAGTTCCCCACCAATGGTGCCAAGATAGTTGTTAAATGCTTGGCCGCATTGTATGTGATGGAATCGGTGCTGAAAACAATGGGTTTGAGTGGAACATTCTCTGAAAAGAATGCATCACCGATTCCATCACATACAATGTGGAAACCACTAGACATCTGTCTTAACACCACATACTTTTAATTCCGGGGACATTTTTACAGACAGATTCACGGCTGTGCCATGGGCTCGCCCGGTCTCTCCCAATCGTGGCCAACTTGTACATGGAGCATTTTGAGAAGAAGGCACTGACCTCCTTTTCAGGCATTGCTCCAAGACTTTGGTACCGTTACGTGGATGACACTTTTGTGACAATTAAGAAACAAGTGCTGGAAGCCTTCTCAGAGCACATCAATGCAGTGGACCCGCACATCAGGTTTACAAGAGAAGATGCTAAGGAGAACTGATTGGCCTTTCTTGATTGTTCCACTATCAGAGGAGAAGACAGGAAGCTCCAGATAGAAGTATATAGGAAACCCACACACACTGACCAGTACCTGCTCTTTGGCTCTGGGAGTGATCAGAACACTACAACACAGAGCACAAGAGGTGCCCACCAGCTCAGAGGGCAAGAGGAAAGAGGAAAAACATGTCCTGAATGCTCTCTCAGCCTGTGGTTACCTGACTTGGGCTCTTAACAAAGTGAAGAGAACCTAAAAGCAGGACAAAAGGGACAAAAGGGAAACGGAACCCAAAAGAAAGGGTGTCTCTATTCCCTATGTCTCAGGACTGTCAGAAAAACTGCAAAGAATTTTTAGACAACACGAAGTCCCTGTTTATTTAAAACCAGGCAACACGTTAAGACAAAAACTGGTTCACCCTAAGGACAAGATGCCTACACTAAAGCAGAGTAATGTAGTGTATTCTATCCAATGCAGTGAAGAAAGTTATAAAGAGCGTTACATAGGGGAGACTAAACAGCCCCTTCACAAGAGGCTTTATCAGCACAGAAGACACGCGAGTTCAGGACAGAAGACACGCGAGTTCAGGACCCCAGAGCCCCATGCATCTTCATCTTAAAGCCACAAACCACTCTATTAAAGACAGTGAGGTGGAGATTCTGAGCAGGAGAAAAGATGGTTTGAAAGAGGAGGCTATCTTTGTTAAAAAAGAGAATCCTTCCTTAAATCGTAATGGAGGTTTAACATTCAACCTTCCAGTGGTTTATAATGGTTGGCTGAAACCCTGGAGACGCCCGAGGCATTCTGATGCTAATCAGGTACTCAATGAGGAGGGAACAAAAGTCAGTGAACAATAGGTCCATCCCATTTAGTTTCGATGACTCATTATCAGGGGGTCCCGCCCTGTGGGCAGGGCTTTCACAGAGTAGGATATAAACCTGAGTTCTCAGACTTGTTTCACAGATTGAGAATGACTCTTGGATGAGAGTCGAAATGTTTTGTGTCCAGATGACTACAACTGAATCTTTTTCTACTTTAGTCACATATGTCATGACACAAAGTCATGACAAAATTTGGGCTCTCTTAAATAATGGTTTCTGGTCCATTTTTATACAATCCATAACAAACGTATTGTTATTTAATTTGTTTTTAGAATTTTAACCAAATTCACCTGATGTACTATGTAGTTGTATTATTAGTTCAAATTCTATTTATTTTCAGTACTGCCATTTATTTAACAATAACTTAAACAATAACATTTATCAATGTATTACTGTTTAGAGCATTGAAGAGTGTGGGGCTTTGCTGGAGAAGGAGAGTGTTGCCTTGAGCCCACAGCTTGGAGCGCTTCGGATTGTCACACTTCACTGTGGCCTGGGGCCTCAGACACAACGAGTCTATGATTGTGAGCCTGAAGTGAGGGATGGCCTCAATGACTCAGCGCTGACAACTGACACCTCTGCAGTGAGAAGAAAAGTTATTCTCACTGACACACTCGGAGAGGCGTCTTTCTCTGTTCCCGGAATACGCTACGTTATAGACACAGGGCTCCACCTTAAAACGGTGAGTCTATTTAGTTTAAACTCATTTATTGCCTGTAAAAGCAGTAATTTCACTAAAGATCTGTTTAAAACACATTTGCTTTAACAGGTTTACAATCCACAAATCAGAGCTAATTCCCAGATACTGAGAGCAGTCAGTAAACAGCAGGCAGATCTTCGTACTCAGAGGGTGAACAGTAACCTGCCAGGTATGTCTGCATTTGTGTGAAATTGATTTATTAATGTAAATACAGTCATAATAAAGTATTACTTCTTTAGGGTTATGTGTTCGTCTTTATTCAAAAACCCTTTATGATGAGGGGATGGGAGAAGCTCACTGTCCCGGGGTGATGGATGAAGACCTTAGTCATTTGGTGCTGCTACTGAAGAGGCTTGATATTGCTGATATGGGACAGTGCAAGTTCCTGGACAGACCAGGTACAACAATTACCCAGGCCAAACTCACAGTACATCGTAACTCTGGGTATTTTTCTGTCTCCAGCTCCTGAGGCACTAATGCAGGCCCTGGAGGACTTGGATTATTTGGCAGCACTGGATGATGATGGGAACTTGTCGGAGGTTGGTATTATAATGTCGGAGCTTCCACTGGAGCCGCCTTTAGCCAAAGCCCTAATTGCGGCCTGTGAGTACGACTGTGTTGATGAGCTGCTGACCATCGCTGCTATGCTGACGGGTGAATCGATTTGACACAACACAGATTTTGTTACTTAGACTTCTTTAGGTTCTAATGATTTTTTTGCTCTCTTCTCCTTAGCACCTTCCTGTTTTGTAACAGTTGATCCCTGTAAAGAGCAGGATGCAGTCACTCACTGGCGACCTCTAATGCACACTGAGGGGGATCACATGACCCTGATCAACATTTATATTGCATTCATAGAGCGTATGTTTGCACACATTCCTATTTTATATAGTTTATTATAATAAATACAAGTTAACATAAAGGTAGATGTGTTTGCAGATAATCAAGATGAGTCTTGGTGTGTAACAAACTTCCTGAGTTATGCTGCATTGCGATTGGCCGTTGTGATACGAGCTGAGCTTCTTGAAGTGATGCAAAGAATAGAGCTCCCAGTGTCTCCACCTGCATTTGGCTTCCATGACAACTGCACAAACATCAAACGGGCTCTCATTTCAGGCTTCTTCCTCAAGGTAAAGCACATAAATATAATTTAAAATAATGCCAATAATATTTTGTAATTTAAATGCAGGTATACTGTCATACAAGTTAAGTTGTATTAATGTATTATGTGTCAAAGAGTCATGTTTTGTAATTCTATTTCCAGGTGGCTCATGATGTGGATGGATCCGGTAACTACCTCCTGCTGACTCACCGCCATGTGGCTCATCTCCATCCATTTTCATCTTACTTGTGTCGTCAACCCTCCCCCAAACCACCCAACTGGGTCCTGTACCACGAGTTCACCATCTCCCGGGACAACTGCATCCGTGTTGCCTCTGAGGTCTACCCTCAGATGTGAGTAAGGTGTTGGAGGTCTATGTTGCGAGAATGAGAATTAGTAGCTACAAAATGTATTCATTTATTGACCTGTTGTTTTTTGCTTGATTACATTAAGTGAACTCAAAAGTAATGGCCTGGTGCCGCTCATGGTCTAGTGGATAGCACATATGCCTGCCATGTGGGTCTTATCCCCATTTCACCCTATACTATCCTGTCAAATAAAGCCAAAAAAAAAATAAAAAGTCAGATGATGTATTGGGCCAAAGAAGTAACCAGTTCAGGTGATATGTGATATTTGATAGATATAATTTTGCAGTTACTGTGCTAACACTGGTTCAGACATGCATGGGGCCGCTCTAGTGTGGTACCAAAGCCCTTTACTAAGACCAAATAAGGTCTTTGTGTTGGTCTACCTTATCTATGTTATAATGTTCATCTGGCCATTGCCTGGCCATGTAAAGCCTTTCCCTTTCAATGCATTTGTTTAAACACACATTATCAGTGGCGGAAACTTTTCCCACCACACTCCAATATGTGTTCAGTATATTTTTTTGACCTCTCATATTCCAATTGACAGAGGCAACTTGGCTGAATTCTTTCTGCATAATAATAATAATAATAATAATATTATTATTATTATTATTATTATTATTATTATTATTATTAACAACAAAAAGAGGAATTTGTCAAATGAGGTTCTGTATGATGGAGCTGTTGGTTCCTGTGTGTTGCTTTAGGCTTGTGGAGTTGGCACCTCAGTACTTCCTGGGAAACCTACCCTCAAGTGACGGGAAGGAACTTCTGATGGAGCTAAAGCAGAGTCTGGAGCCCCAGTCCCAGGATGGACACAGAGATACAGAGGGGACTCACAGCCAGTCCAGCACGGAGCTCTGTGTGCTCCAATAACAGGCACACAGGTGTGAAGACTCGTCACTTTCTCTACCTGCTGTTTTAATTTGACATATAAAATCTCAAAAGGGGGGGGGGGAACCTAGTGTACAGTAAGTAGTGATTAATATATAATACTGTAAAATATTGTGTCCTTGAGAGATTAATTTCACTGTTATTTAATTTTGCATGTTTTTATTTTGAGGTATTTTTAATTGACTATGTACTATGCTTTTACAAAATATCTTTTGGGGAAAACTTGGAAAGCAATATAAGCTTTGGTATAAAGTCTTTTATGTTTAGAGTCTTGGTAGATCTAATTCTTCAATTGTTAGAAGCAAAACTGTAGCACACAGCTCCTCAGGGCCAGCTCTGATTATATTTTGTAGCTGCATATTTTACAGACACTTGTCTTCATCCTTGATATTTTTTTGCACATATTTTTCCTCCCCGCTTGCAGTACAAGTGGTATTATTCTGTTTTAATTGATCCACCATTATTACTCCAGGACGTGAAATAAGTTTAGTGTGTTTACAATAATGCAATTAGATAAACTTGTTTTGCCTTTTTGTCATCACCACAAAAATGCTGATTTATTTACCTATTTGTACAGGCTGTGGTGGGTCTAAACAGACTGGGTGCAATTAATTTGTGAGATTTTCATTAAATCTTTTTGTCAGCTGCACTGTTGTCTTTCAGCATCTCTTGTCTCATCGTGTGGTACTCATTTTGCTTGAACATCTTCAGCTCTATCTCTGTTTGTGCACGCATTGACTGCAAACACAAATACAGAAAATGTAATCGTTGAATAATCGTAAACAAGAATATGCTCAGTAGGTTTTATTAAACAAACCTCCAGGTCTTTGGTGATGGCATGATTCGGCCCATGAGTGATCATAAGGATGGAATAGGCCTTGCATATGAAGCCATGGCCCTGCTCAATCTGGCCTGCATGCCAGTGGGTCACACCTGCCTTCATGATGGCCAAGCCAAGCTGAGCATTGTTGGGATGGTATATCTTTCTGTAAAAGTACAACAAAGCCTCAGTCAGGCATTTGAACATGGCAGGTCATGCCAATGCTAGCCTAGCAGATGATCCACCTAAGACTAAGACTGAGAGTGGTGGAGACAGAAGAAAAGCAAGGTTACAAATGGGCTCCCACAGAGGTGCACCTCTGCTCTGGGGTTGTTACTATTATTTATGTCAGAGAAATAACCTTTATTATTATCATCAACAACACATTCCCTCTTATGTGTTGGTTTGATGTCCTTGTATTGTCTAGTATTTGATTTGGTTAAGTTCTCAATTGAACTACTCACGTGTATCCCTCCACCATCTTGCGAGCATAGTCAGCCGCCTCAGAGTAGGCACGCAGGTAGGATAGGGCCTCGCTGGCCATGCTGAGCACACGCAGCTTGAACAGGTTTGTGTTGGCCAACACATTTTCCTGCTTATCCAGCGTCTCGCAGCACAATCGGGCAACCTAAGAGGTTTGAAAAACACTGAGGCTCAACAGTCGCACCTTACCAAGGTGTACAAATGATTAAACTTTACGAACCTCGTGGAAGTTGCCCTGAATGCGCGCTGCTTCAATCTTTTCTAAGCTTTTTTTACTCAAATCAATCACCTCTTTGACCTTATCAGCTGAGGGCTAAGGAGAGAGAATCAACATTTACTGTGATACTTAATCTTTTGTTGTGTTATTTTTTAACAGAATTTTCCCACACACTTTGCTCTCTGCAGCAGCCATCATCAGATCATCTTTAATGTGCTGTGTGCAGTGCTCACAGGTGCAATCAAAGAAGTGCATGTCCTTCAACTTCTTTTGGCGATCAGCAGACAAGTTCAGGAAGTCCACGTAACTGACAGTTAACTCTTGCCCTTCAGAGATTTTGCTCAAAGCTCGAAGTTCAATCCTGAGCAAAAAATATCACCATGCAAGGTCAAGAGCAAACCTAGCAAAGTGGAACAGGAACAATTTGAAATGTGCCGTCTGTGTATATGCTGACACAAGCTTTTTGTCAAACACAAGTAGCCACAATCTACTTTTTTAGCCTCCTTTAGACTCCTTGCCAATACCAGATATCAGTGCAAAGACCAAATATTTCTTTCCCTTAAAATGAACAACTGATCAAATGTTATAAATTATTGAATGAACAAAAGTGCATACATTTCAAGTAAATCAAGTTAATAGTTAGTAATAGTGTTACTAGATTGAACCCATCTGGAGAAATAGTTCAGTCTTTGAATACTCCCATGCTTTTTGAGGGCAAAGGAGATCAAAGTTTTGTGGTAGATGTATCGTTCATACACACCTCCTCTTGGAGTGCAGCGCAGAGTTAAGAGCTGACTGGCTGAAAAATAAAGAAGCATTTGTAAGATCTGTTATACAAGATGGCACTCTGTTTTTACGTCTGTCTTTCACACAGTGGCACATACTTGCCATTGTTGAGAATGACTGTGCAGTTTGGCCGGCAGTCATGGTTGACAAGACACAGGTTTGGGAAGAGACCCACACCGACCGTCTGCAGACCTCGTTGGTCACTGAGCGTAAAACTATTACACTTGACCTACAATTTATAGGGAATAACATAAGGAATCTTCACAGTGTATGCAAAGGTGCTGATGATGAAGACTTACAATGCCAAAGATTTGTGAGATGTAGTCTGCAGAGTGCTGTTTGCTGCCATAAGACCAGTACTCAAAGAAGCTGCTCACATTGAGTTTGAGCTGTTTTAGGTCGTCTTCTCCGAGATCTGCCACATGGTTCTCCAGTTTGTCCACAGCCACCAGCTGGGTGTCAGTGGCAATCCCTGTGTCTTTGTGGATGCGCCACATCACACGAGCAGCCAGACTGGACATGGTACGGCAGATTTGGCCCAGTTATGTATTACCACTTTATAATAACTTCACCTTAAATTAACCACGACTTGACTCATACTGAACTAACAGTTTATTAACAATGATTCAGGCTTAATAACTGCTCAATTAAAGGGTTAGCATCAGGGTAATAATGAAGTAGTTACTTAGCCAGAATGCTTCTCAATAAACAATTTGTGCATTATTAATTAAATATTTGTTCATGCTTTATAAAGCGTGAACAAATATTTAATTGGACTAATAAGGGATTACACCGACGTGCTTTATAAAGGTTAATACAAGTTAAAATGTTACCCAATAATTTTAAAGTTATTAAATGTCTTAAATGTCTTAAATGTCTTAAATGTCTTAAAGTTAAGACATTTAGGACGACTAGGATCTTCTGAGATGAGGAGATACATTTTGTGCCCGTCAGTGGTTAGCTTTATTTACTGGTTATTGTAGTTGATTTTACTCATCTTACCGGACTTGCTCATTTGGTGCTGTGACTATCTTCCTGATGGCTGAACACTCCAGCTTGTGTTCTTCCCAGCATGCAGTTTGACAAGTGCGATCACAATAGTAGGCAAATCTGCACTGGGCACAACGGTGCAGCTTGGACTGGCGTCGGAAGCAATTGTGGCAGACCATAGCAGCCATGCTGAGGATAGAGACAAATAAAAACAATTTTACATCTTTGTTATTGCACACATTCAGCTTTCAATTCAGGCCTGGTCAAATGGGCTGTAGCAGTCTCTTTTATAGGACAAAATAGCATGTCTTATTTAATTGTGATCTGTAGCAGCCAAATTCAAATATATGCAGCCCCCAAAACATTTTCCAAAAGGTTTATTTTTATTAATTTTTTCCCATTCGTCTTTGAGACCCAAATGTTGGACCCAATTATTCACATAATTACAACTGTCCTGATCTGTGTGTATTAGTAGATTAATTGAAATTGCCTTGACAACATTACATGCTTATGCTGAAATCATATTAGAAACCAGATAAAACATGAATAAGTTAGCAGTAAAAATATCATGAAAACATTTGAAAAACAATCCACATTTTGCCATTTTTGTCAGATAAATGTTGACAAGTGCAAGACATCAAAGGCATCTCAAACTTGAGCAGGCAATTTTTTCTAGGCCTTGGAAACAGAATCCAACAACACGTCATACTGTAGTTCAAATGACACTGGACAACTCTATGTGGGCTGGTGTCATGAAAACTCACCAATTAAAAAAAAAAAGAAAACCAGCATAGATTGTGAACAATATGTCTCATAATCCTCAGATTTATGCCTCTCTGGTCTAATCATAGCCACATACCTGTCATAGACCACAGCAGCAAACCCAGGTTCTGAAAACACCACATCTCCAGCACTGAGCCCCTTAGTGGCCCTCAAGCCGCGACCCTTGTCCCCAGCATCAAACAGCTGCGCGTTCTCCATGCCTCCCCCTGTCATTGTCCCAGCAGACAACACACACACTAATGTGGAAAGTGCTGAAGATTGGGATGGACCAGAGGGACTGAAGAAACCGCAGCTACAGAAGCCTTCTACACAAACTTGCCCCCTTCTGTCCTCAGCAAGACACGGGCCAGGGCCAAAAATAAATTCAGCCCCTCTAAGGACTGTACCACCTCCCCTCAAGAGTGAAGGGGCAGAAAGTAGGAGTGATCAAGGGCCAAGGGCAAGGAGGTAGAGGTGCTGAGTGGGTGTCAAGGTGGGTGCTGTCCCCTTGTTTGGGTGGGTGCGCCCTGTGGTATTTTGGTTCAGGACAGCTGCGGTGATCTGTCAGTAGCACATGCCTGAATCAAAAAGGTTCCCACGGCAGCAGCCTGTCTGTGATTTTATGGCACCAATGACTTCCTGTGTTTTTAAACCCTTTAAGCCTTATCAAAATATAACAATTTCATAGTTATACCAATTTTACACCAACAGGCAGTTTTTTGGGGACATTATTTTATTATGTAAAATTTAATTTAGCTTTACAACATACTCAATGCACCAAACAATAATAGCAATTTAGAAAAAAAAATGTTTCTATTTTAAGGCACAGGTGTACTGTTTAAATGGGATCAATACAATGTGCATCTTTGGATTAAATAACAAATACAAACAGAAACATGACAACAAAACAAGTGTATGAAGCATACAGATAAAGTCTGGCATACAGTATATCGTTTGGCATGTTTGTCCTATTTATTTTATTCCAATAACTGAGCAGGTATTTGAGCCCAGTCCTTGACACACGGTTAATTCTGTGTTATCCATTTTGTTGCTGCCAAAAGACATTCCAAATATTTCTATTGCAGGAGTTTTTATGTCCCAGATACATAGATTTAAGTCAAGTGGGAATAATTTGCGGTGCTTTATAAATCTCAGGTCAATATTTCCAAAGGTCCTCCTTTTATTTTGGTAAAAGGGTCTATTTTTTCTCCAAAGTTCACAAATCTTGATGGAGAATTATACCTGTATTTTCTGTTTACCAGTTGAATGGATTGCATTTCTGGATGTCCGAGGTCACCGGTAAGAAAATATTTTTTTTCATGCTCATGTTTGTATCCAAACTAGAGGTTCCATTGCAAAGAAAGTTGAATTATGTCAACTGGACAAAAGTTTTAAGAGTGAAAATGTTTCGTCACTTCCTCTGACAGAGAATTGGCGAGTCATTAGGCTCGTTCTAGATGCTCGTTCTAGACCTGCACAGATCCGATCGGTCTAAATTAACGTGCTGCACCCCAGTTAGATTTGTGTCCGACTTTACCCCAATTTGCTCTGATGTCACGAGTGGAAATCTTGTCAAATCCAAACGGGATTAAACGGCTGTAGCAGCCGTCGCATTGACTCCTCTTGGCCGCGTGGATAACGGAGAGCAGTCACCTGTCCACGGTGAATGCACAGGTGATTGTCGGGATTCTGTTGCAAGGCCTCCTCGTATTCAAAGCCCCTTTATTTAAAGCAGTGATCTACTTTAGCTCTGGGCAAATTATTTATAGTCTGTGGGATCATGCAAGTAGACATTTAATGCGCAAATTCATATTATTTGGTTGGGAGTATACACATACTGTAAGCACACATTCCAACGGTCTCCCATCCAAGTACTAACCAGGCCCACCCCTGCTTAGCTTCAGAGATGTGAGGAGATCGGGCATTGACAAGTTGGTATGGTCACTATAGCTGTGACTTGAGGCAGTTCTCTGCTTGTGAAGTGTCAATCTTAACTGCATGAGTTTTTTCTACGACACTTCCAACTTCTTTCCATTAAATGTTGAGCATTCTTTAGTGAACTTCCTTTGTGAAATGGGACCAAACTGGTACTTTAGATAGGGCCAGTCAGCAGAATCCAAGTGTTTCAAAAAAATGTGTGAGATTAACGTGAGATGAATTTGGCAAATAAGTGCTTTCATATTGGTCCACAACACAAGAATGCTTTAAAATATATTACACGTAAAATGTAAATATTGAACCAACACATTGTGACTGTATTTTAAAAAGGCACATGAGATCAGTGCATTTTGAACACAACCTAAATGTCATAAAAGTCTATGTGCGCTCCAGATGTGTAGCTGTTCTCCAGTAGGAGCTTCATTAGCTTGCCACAGGACTCTTCACACGACAGCAGCTGGCCCTGATTGAACATCTCACTGAAGGACTTCCTTAGCAGGGCGTCGCCGCTTTTCATCCTGGCTTCCAACTGCATGTCTGTGTCCAGGGGTCCTGTAACACCATACAGGCAAGGTTTATTCCAAGAATGGCCATTTCAAACTTACTGTTGTAATTACCATTGTGCAGTTCTATTGCCTTTTTAATACATAATATTGGGACTCATCTCTTGATCCATTTACCCCAAAGTTGTGCTTCTCCATATACTCACCGGGAGCATAGTTGAGCACCCGAAGGTCTGGCTCTTCTTCTGCCAACACCCTGAACATCATGTCCCGGGCTGCTTTGCCGGAGCAGTACAGGACCCAAGAGGAGAAGGGCTTTAGGGCGCACAGTGAAGAGATGTTGATTACAGTACGTCTCAAGCCAGGACGTTGAGGAAAGGCCTGCAGAATTTGGGCGGTGAGGCACAGAAAGGAGCTGACGTTCAGAGACAAGTAAGAGTTCACTTCTGCCATGTCAGTAAAGGACTTTGTGAATCGAGATATGTCACCTAGAGAACCTGCAAGCACAAAAGCTCAGCATTAGTGCACAATAGAGCCAAAACCTCACCCTCAACTTGACAACATTGGATACATTAGGTTATTATCTACATAGAATCACCACAAGGTTGACATTTTACCACATGATGCTTCCAAACAAAGTTGTTGTGCACATTTCACATGCTTTATGACTTGTGTATCTAAAGTGCAGCCACACTGGATAAGCTATGAAAGTCATGTGAATGAGTAAAGCTATATATAAACATAACTGGTAATATTGTGCAAGCAAAGTCAACAGTCAATCATTACAAATGGGGCCACTACCATCAAACATTACCCCATTTCCACCATCTGTACCACATTAGGGGCATGTGGAAAATTTTCACTGATGTGTAACTGCTGCACCCAAATTTGTGTGAGGTGGATGTGGATACATTGTGGATACACTTATAAAATAAGGCAACTTAAACACATAACATGCCTATCATGATGGAGCATATAGACTCTTTAAAAGTTTGTAAATGAAAACATTCTAAATTCCAGGATAGAGGCCAAAGTGGAACATAATGTGATTTCAATGGAGAAACTGCGAGTAAACATGCGAGTAAAGAGCAGAGTCTGGTTTAAACACCATTACTAATGTATTTTACATTATTTGTATTATTTAATAGGAGCTAATGACAGACACTTAGCATTTTTGATGATTTTTAGATTTGCTGGAAAAATACCCACAGATATGTAGTTCCCACAATAGTTTTTCATTTTAACTATAGATATTACATACTTTACCACAAATTATACTTTTTGTTAAGATTAAATACAAATTTGAGGCTACAAAATGTCAATTTTCCATAGCCTAAGTTATTGAAGAAAAAAACCTTCAACCAAGTTGAAATATTGCAAACATTTAGTTCATCACTGAATATCTTTCAGATTTAGTTTCCGTGGAAAGGACAATGGTCCTCAAATATCCCTTATACAGAGGAAGCTGTGAAACCAATGAATATCATTCATGAAGTCTTCCAAATCCAAATGTTGTGAACATGCATTGTTCTTCATGATGACAATATGGACTCACCTGCATTGTTAACTAACAAAACGTGCTCTAGAAGGTCTGTAGCCGCCTCTTGAGCCGCTTTAGTGACCCTCTCCAGGCCCTCGGCTAGCCCCAGGTCAGCCTCCACATACTGGACCTGCAGGCCCGCTGTGTCCGCCTCTGACCCGGTCAGCTCTGCCTGCAGGTTCCGCAGATCAGCGCCCGACCGCGCCACCAGGACAAACGCGGATCCAGGCTTTACGATGCGGGATAATTCTTTGGCTATGGTTCGCCCAAAGCCTCTGGACGCGCCCGTGATGATGCACAGCGCTCGGCCCAGGTCTGACATGGGGCGCATAGCTGCTCTGAGCCTGGACTGGAGACGTGACTCCTACGGTGCTTCTCGCGCTGCCAGATGCACTGCGTCCGTGGTGCGTGCGTGGTGCGTCTGTGGTGCGTCCAGTTTATGTCACAGGTGCCTCTTCCTCTCGGGTTACTACACATCCATGGACGTGCTCTTGTGTGTGTCGCCATCTCCCGGATTTACCCTAATTTACATCTGTAAAGTTTGTAAACTGTTTCAGATCTGAACGATATGTAATGTTCCCCGGCAAGAGCCGAAACACGTCAAGACCAATGTGCTATTTAAAATCATCATTATACAACACAAATGGCATTGTTCAGGAAGTTGAAATAACCATTTCTATATTTATATTATTACTACCACTTGATTATTACACTGGGTTGCAGCTGCATAAAACAAAGCATCAAATTGATTCTGCAAGACTTGTATAAGCAGCATGATGAATCAGTAAATGCCACTGTGGTCACATTTTGCCTGTGGGGCTTTATTTTGATCCAGTAGTTCCACCAAAAAATAAATACATAAACTAAATGCTCCTTTTGATAAATAAAGGTCAAAATAAAAATAGATAAGCTAAGAATAGGATGACCAGATGCTACTGTCTAGAATAGATATAAAGTGATTAAACATTTTGCTCATGTGATCTCTGGCCAATATATTACTGGCCAGAGATCACAGAATCTCCAGAAGAACCCAGACAACATCATTTTTATTTACTTTCACAATTGTCAACAAATAAATTCACTACTTTGACACCAGAACTAGCCACTTTTAACACTAAGTATTTTAACATCCTTTCTATATTCTATTACTATTCTTTTGAAAATGTACAAACATTCTAATAAACAACCTAAATGAAGAGCATATAATACAGGTTGGACACACATTAAATGGAGGACCATTCTTTCTTGCCTTTGTCAATGATTATAATGTTAACAACCACACATCAGACCAATTTCTGGTTCAGGTAAAACTTCAAATTATTCAAAGAAAACTCTTTATTCTCATTTCCTCCTTTGTAATCAGGACCTACACATTAGATTCACTGTGCCTGCGCTTGTCATTGTCCAGATCGCAATCCTGAGAGATGAGTTTGTATGGTTTCTTCCTCTCCTTTTCCTCCAGCACTGAGTTTCCCATCTCCACGTCTTTACTGCGGAGTTCGTGTCGGGACAGGAACTCCACAATGCCTGCTCCAATTGAATCGCCCAAAACATTTGTGGTGGTGCGCAGACGGTCACTGCAGATAACAACATGTCAGTAAAAACTCTTGGCTTCTTTTTCATTCAATTTCTCTTGTTTTACAGAGATTAGATTATACATAGATTATACACATTCTGATTGTGATTCTGATTCGGGTACTTGTATAATTAATCCACAAAGTAAATATATGCTGCATTTTAGTTTCTGGTATATAAAATATACACTTGCTACGACGGTTATAGAGCTGGTTAAAATACTAACCTTAATGTTGGTTTATTGTGTTCATATATGTCTAGTTTATTATTAGGCTCCCTCAATTTCACTCCTATGCAGACTTTACTTAGTAGCAGGATATCTTCTATTACCCCACTTAGCTGAGCAGTTTCTGGTAAGGGTATTCTAATTGAAATGATTAATTTGGGAAACCTAATTATGCTTCTATGTTAAAGCTCATTTTTAAAATATTTAATACAAAGCGGATAATGTGGAACAAGACTCTTGGGACAGCGGAGAAGTGTGTCACTGGGTTGTAGCTGATACAAAGCTGCTTTTGACCCATTTTAACAATGATTCAGAAGCAATTCAGAGTAGGATATCTCATCTGATTATATAAAGGGAAAGACTCACAGAAACCAGTCAACTGCAATGATGAGGGTGATGTCATCAGTTGGAAGTCCAACAGAGGTCAGGACAATCACCATGGTGACCAGGCCGGCTTGAGGGATCCCTGCAGCACCAATGCTGGCCGCTGTCGCTGTGATACTGAGTACAGCAAAACAATACCAATCAGTACATTTTAAGGATAAATGTTTTGGCTCTTGGACATGCATCTCTTACCTAATTGTAATTATCTGACCAAAGTTCATTTCCACATTGTTGACCTGAGCGATAAAGATTGCCGCTAGTGCCTCATACAGAGCTGTGCCATCCATGTTGATGGTGGCTCCAACCGGCAGGATAAAACGAGTGATTCGCTTGTCGATTCGGTTGTTTTCCTCCAGACATTTGAAGGTGACGGGCAGCGTCGCTGAGCTAAATGATAAAACACTATGATATTGTCTTTTGGAAACAAACAAAACACTGACAACCAGCTTCAACCAGCGTCGTTATTTTCTCACCTAGATGAAGTCCCTAGAGCTGTTATCAGAGCCTGCAGAAGCCCAGCAATGAAGAGAAATGGGTTCTGCCTTGTGATCACAAAATAGAGAGTGGGGAGAATAATGACAGCATGGATGAGTAGGCCAATTATGACCGTGATGGTGTACATGCCCAACTGTCCACCCATCTGTGTCAGGTCATCCATCTCAACAATCTTCCCTGCGATAAGAAAGAGTATCCCGACAGGAGCATACCTACAGACGGGACAGTCAGGTACCTCTGGATATTTATTTCACTCTCTGTTATAAATAATATCTTACCACATAATTATAGCAACAAGCTGCATGATGGCTTCATTGAGACTGTCGAAAAAGTCTCTCAAGAGCTGACCCTGCTCCTTCATGTTGCCAATTATTAAACCAAAGCACATGGAGAACACTACCAGCCCCAGGGCATTGACACCGTTGACTTGACCCGGCACAGGGATCACCTCCTCCCGGGTGAACTCCATCAGCTCCTGAGTCCCATTGGTCGAGTTGAGGAATGTGTCATTCACTGTCACTGACACGTGAAATGTTCTCTGCCCATACTTGGTTTTAAACTAGAAGAAAAGACAAGACTCACCTCATTTACTGAAGAAAAGCCAACACCAAATGCTAATACTGACACTGTTATGTTCTGTAAAACGTATATTTCATGATTGAGAAGAAATAACTAATACTGCAAGAGAAATAATTTGAACTAGAAGCACAACTATGCAAGGTCCTATGTCCTAAGTTGTAATTTGTTCCTTACTGTCCCCTTGTGTATGGAATAATAAAATAAATAAATAAATAACAACATAAACAATGCACATGTTTTGTTTATAAATAGCATTGTACATAATTAACTCTGCTTATTCTTTGCTTATTTGTATACATTGTCCAACAAAAACGATTAAATGGTTTTGCTTCACTCACCTGCTGTGTGCACGCTTGGACTAAATTAGGTGGAAACATGTTTCTGAAATAATTGTAAATGTATTAGAAATGTTAAAGATGACAATAGGTCAATGTTATTAAAAATACCTAACTTGTGGAATACCTGATTAAATCTAGGAAGGCATCTGCTGGACTAACTTGTTCTATTGTCTGCTGCTTTCCAAACTCTTCCTTGGATCCTTTTCCTGGATGAATAATGAGGACCACCAAAATTCCAATAAAGACTGCAATGAAAGTTGTGGTCATGTAGTAAATTACTGCTCGCATGCCCATTTTGCCTGAAGCTTTACTGTCAAGAGCAGCCATTCCTAAAGAGAACACATTTTTGAATTTAATAATGATTTCAAATTGTGGATGAAAAAATTCTCAAAGGAAACACAGTGCAAAACAATGCTACCTGTGATTAGACTGGAGATGAGGAGAGGCAGCACCAGCATCTGAAGCATTCGCATCAACAGTTCTCCAGGAAAAGAGAAGTACTTCACTTCCCTGTAGGACATTTTATAAGGCCGGAGGGCAAAGCCCAGGATTATTCCTAGAAAAGAAAAAAAAAGAAAAGGAGGAAACTCCTTAAAGAGCTATGGTTGAAATTCAGTAAGAAATAAAAACTTTACTTCTGCTGACCTACAACAACTGCTCCAACTGTGAAGAGCACAAAGGCATTCTTCTTTAAGAAAGCCTGTATGTCCTCTTTGGAGATTTCCTCCACTTTTCTTTTGGCTTTCATGGTGCGAATGTGGATACCTTCTCTGATGCGTTGCATCTTGCTACAGCAAACAAATTTTTTAGCAACAATCTGTTATTTTGTATAAAATATTCACTAAAACAAGCGATCTGACATACCTCCTGCTTGTGGGTCTTCAGTGTATTGAAAGTCTGGTGATATCCTGCTTTGATCGGCTGTTTGGCTGCTCGTCCTGTGAAGTATAGGGAAGGTGACATGTAGGAGAGACAGGACAGAGTTTGGGAGGGAGACAAAGGATCCTCCCATATCACTCTATTGCCTTGAGACATATTTTTACAGCTGTTCAGGTAAGAAACTTTTTTATGAACCAAAGACGCAATTGGCTACTCATGTTTTACACTAGCTTCTTTACATTTGATGTAGCTGAATTTTTCCTTACTTTTCCAAGCACTAATCAGTGCTTCTACTGTAGTCATAAACACAACAATCAGGGTACATCTAATAGGGCAAAGGTGAAACTTAACGTAATGCAATTTTTATAGATAAACACCACCTCATTGGAGACTTTTTAGTTTGAAGCAGTTTCACAGTTTCAGAGTAAATTGGCGCTCCACAATTAGCCCAAAAAGTAGAGCTTGTGCAGTAATAAGTGACCTCACACAGTATGGAAACATATTCCCCTGCGAGATTCAATATAATTAGTCATGAAGAATGCTCCCCAAAATAGGTCAAAGAGTTTTACAAATATAGTTTTCAGTCGTACTAATGAATGAAATTGTTGTTTTTTTTCTTGAGTACCATCATTGCTTTATTTAAAAAATAAAAAGATGTGAATGAATTTATAACATTTCCCCTAAACCTGACCTTCCAGGCTAGAGAATTCTGTTGAGAGAATCCAGATTTCCCTCCAGGGCCCTTATTTTATTGTGTAACCAAAATGTAATAGATCGATTACATCGTGTATAGTTTAATATGATGCTGAAAATGCATCGATATGCTTTGCTAAAACATATTCTCGAATTATTGCTGCATTCCTAATATGGCGAAGTAGGTGACTAAAAAGTGCATATTTATTTTACTTTATCATTTATTATGACTGTCAGAACCGAACGGAGGAAAAATGAACAAACAAACAGACTAACAGAAATTCAGATAAAATGCCATTAAAACATTAATAAACAATAAATAAAATTAAGATAAAACACGGATAATTATGTGATAAAATCATGTCAAGCAAGAGCATTGTGGGATTGTGGGTAAATTTAACAGTGCTTTGAATTGCATAAAAATGACATAAATATCTATTAATGAAATGTTCTTATCGCCTGAAGGTTCACAGTGTGGCTGGTAATGTCAGAAATGATCTGAGATCTTAATTGTGAATATAATCTGTGTTTCAGCAAAAATGTTAAATAATAAAAAATCCAATAATGAGGTTTGTATTATTATATATTATTATAGACCTTTAAATTTTATACAGGGAGGGTTTCAAAATAGAACACGATTTAACTAAAATACACATAACTTCAAAACAATTACATGTAATTAAAACAAACAAACACGAGCAAATATTATGAGGGAAGCATGGACTTTAAACTAGGCATTCAGAAAATGAAATATAATACAGTTAAATATAGATGAATACAAGAGTATTGATTACGTCTATAAAGATTATAGTCAATATAGACAATATTGATATTAGATGCTTATAATAGAAAATTTAATATATTCTAAAATGATTAATAAAATATGATCCATATAGCATGGGAGTAATAAAAAAGTGCGCTGTAGAAATATGACCTTGCCATAACTCTATGCTACGATGTGACTCAAAAATAAACAATGTCACTAGGGGATTGTAGAACGTATCTGCGAATACCTGATCTGATGTAGACAGAGAATTGTCTAAATAATCGGTAAACTTAATGACAGCTTTATAAATAAACAAAATGACACGATGCTGTTCTCTTCTTGCATTCAGTGATTGAGTCCTACTTTAGAATATCAATCTGAAATGTGGTGTAGTCCTCGATTACTCGTCCAGGATTGTTCCTATTAGTCAGACACAAAAATTCGGTGTGTCATCGTTCATCTCGCACAGATATAGAGAGACTATGACTCTTGGATGACAGAAGTTAGAAAACGTATCTTGTTTTTTCTTATTATAACAGAGTCCAGATAGACTACTAGAATACGTGTACGAAAACATTAGTTCTACTACGAGAAAATTGAAAGGACTGATGTATGTATGTATGCGAATCTACTCACTTAATGAACCTTGAAAGCTGAGAGTGATAAAACTCTGAGTTTCAGAGGTTTTTTAAGACTGTTAACTGTAAGAATGGCAAATTATCATCAAGGCTAATCAATACTGCCAGCGCTGAGACAATGTAGCCGGGACGGCTGTTTTTCTACAATTAAGAGGAATAAACTTTTTTATTTCTAAAGGGATAATATGATAAAAACTTACTAGTATTATTTTTCTCCAAGTAATTATTTTTCACTGAATCAATTAACGCACACTCAAAGAGGCTATAAATTCAAAACCAAGTGCTTCCAAGAGCCAACGCTTCGAGACAGGCAGTTGAATTGAATGAGCTAGTAGGAGATTTTTGTCTTGGTTTGAGAACAATAGGTGTTGCGTTCCTTGCAATTTAATATGTCTCTGGTGGAAGTATCTTCAATATATATATCATAACGCGCTATTCTACTAAAGATACTTATGATATTTTTAATCAATTGCGTATTGTGATAAATTCCTTATTATTATTTTGGGTATATTAATATATATCCGATAGTTGATTTCTTATATCTGTGCTCTCTCGCTCTCTGCTCTCTTTTATCTTCTATTTTCTATTGGATCGTATTGGGTAATGTCTCCTATATCATATTACTATTATATAATTAGGTAATTTTGGTAATTGGACTTTTTTATGTGTCACGATCAGATTTACTCGTTTGAAGCCTATTTTTAGGATAGAAATACTCACTTTGTTGGTGAAAAAGTGGCCTCTATATACTCTATTTAAAATTGAGCCCGATGAAACGAGGTTCAAATAAGGTGAAAACACACGTAGGGATAGTGGCGACTACAAATAGGAGTTAACGATTGTATGGCGGATCAGTTGAACGAAGGCCTTACCTTGCGTGAGCTTTGTCCTTTCTCTACTTATTAAAATTTGCAGGCTTGACACATTAATTCAACACGTAGAACGATCATTTGTGTTAATATAAAAACTTGCTCTATACAGCATTCAGCTCTTGACATAACAAGTCTATCCAACGCAGTATAAGAAAGAACGGTCGCTGACTGGCGATATAAGCGGTTCACTTGCTAGCAAAGAAGGGTTTTCTAGAGCCTCAACCTGTTCTGGTGCAGGTAGGCGAGGCGAGGAGCGCCACGTCTCAAGGTGTGGCTATACTGCAAGGCGGGGCACGGCTTTAGATGACGGAGGTAACCGGGCTGTAGTTCACGGAGGCGAATGTCAACGTCCAATGTGAAAACTAACTTCACGCGGTAGAGGTGCCACTGTATTTTTCCCCTATACAAATTGGACATGTTTCTCCCTATGGATCCTAGTAGTCTTTTTTTTAAATTGGTTTGTAGGCACTTTTTCTACATCTTCATCGGATGACAGTGGGTTAAAACAAACTGAGCGCAAGGCCACTCTCAGTTTGAAGGGCTGTGGAGGTTTGCATGCGCCTTCCTGTTTGCCGCGTTTGTTTTCAGACAGTTTGTCTTCATTTTCCAAATACAACGTCTGGCAAAAATGGAAAAACAACAGCAGGTTTATTCATGTAATGCAATTAAGTATAGTCTACAATCAAGCCGTTACCTTGCAGTCATTGTCGCATATTTCACCTTCAGAAAATCCGTAAAATGTCTTGTCATTGTCTGAGTCCTCAGCAAAAATATCAGCCAGTTCTTTAGTGAGAGGCTGCATACCAAGAAACACAGCCTGGGTAAAATAAGCACCCATTTTAACTGTGTTATTGCAACTACTATTGTCTAATTCATACTTACCATTTTGTTCAGCCCAGCGCAGCAGGTGAACGTCCAATCAGTGATTAAAAAATGGCACATGCGCACTTTGTGGACTTCTCTCGCGCCTCCCACGCCTTTGTATTTACGTTAGGTATGTGTGTGTTTGTTTGTTTTTCAAATATTGAATTAGGCTACATTTGGCACTAAAGATAAAAGAACGAAAGGTTTCGTACAGTAGCTTTTGCATGTGGGATAGCCGACCAAAAGGCTTTCAGCTGTCACAAATTTGTATTAAATGTTCCAGATGTTTATAATATAATAGCCTTTAACCCATTCCTGACTGGACATGTGACTTTGCTCCCACAGCAGGTGTGCAGGGGGAGTGATGCAAGGAAACATGGGAAACTCCTCCACATTCTTATGCCTGATAAATACTTGCTTTCTGCTATCAGGCTTGAGATGCCATGGCTCTTCTCTTGCGACATTGGTGGCTGATCATGGGTAAGTCTGCCTTTTTCAACATCTTTATATGCAGAATATGTAGTATGGGCCGAGGTTGAAGGCAATAGCCATCGGTTTCAGATGGATGAAAAACTAGGACCATATTAACAATTCAAAACAAAATATTCTACCTTTTGAATTCTCAAAAGTCCTCAAAATGAACCCATGAATAGGCTATGTTGAAATTGTAAACTAAAGCTTGACATTGGGATTGGAAGTCACATTCAGCTTTTGATATTGATGACCGTTCAACTAATAGTAATAGACAAATCAGTATTATTTCTCATATTGGCCTATATATTAGAGTTGTGGGATAGTGACAAATATGAAACATTGTATTTCATTTTTGAGCAACCCAAAAATGATATTCAGACAATGTTATGTTAAGCCAACAGAAATGTATTAAATCATGTCTTTAAACATATTAGTTTAGGTTTAATTATCAGACAAATGTGAAATGTGTGTAAAATTAATCACAAAAGTGCAGAAAGATCGTCTTGACAGGGCTATTCAACTTAATTTTCCCGAGGGCCAGATTTTTCAGATGGCCAAGGCCTCTGGACCAGAGGTGCACAATTTTACTATTGTAACAAAAGTTTTGGTTGCACAAAATATCCCCAACATGATTTTAATAAATTGAGTTCATACAATAAATTAACTACTAACTATTGATTGAGTAGATCTTTGTGAGAAATAACATACAAAATGCTTTACCAACATTGCCCATCCAGTACTGAATTAGAATTGAACTAGGACTAGACTGGTACCAACCAGGTCTGACCCAGGACTAACCCAGGCCCTGACACCTAACACAAGAGAGAATTAAACAAGGACTAAATCTAAAACCAAACCAGATTTAAACTAGTGCTGACCCAGATTATTTATTTTTATATTTTTTCGGAAAATGGGTTGTGGGGGCGAATAAATCGCTTGGTTTATTTGAAAGTTTAGAGCACTTTTTAATCAGCTCTTTTTGTAGCATAAATTATTACTCAATATCCAAATTTAGCATATGTTCAAATTCAAAACAACATTCTCGATATTGTCTAAATTTCCCACCTCTCTACTGTGATATATATATATATATATATATATATATATATATATATATATATATATATATATATATATATATATATATATATATATATATATATAATATGCATGTTTTTTTTTCTCAGAGGTTGCCTTCCTAAGCATCATCCATCTGGCTTTATCTCAGAAGAGGCGTTGTGTTTTCCAAGTAAAGCCACACAACTCTAATTATCATGATTATGGTTATGTGAATGGATCCGAGCAGCATTGTGACTTCACAGATTGCTGTGTAGGTTATTACCTGATCAAGGATGGTAAACTTGAGGTCGACTCTCTTGGTAAGCAGTCTTTTTCATGTACTTTGAATCCTACTGTTCCTAATGTGTTCTTTATTATTGACTTTTTTGTTTCAGGCTGTTATTTGAAGGAAAAGACGTGCTCTGATCGCTGCTCATTAACACTCTTTGACAAAAATGTCCTCAAATGTGTTTGTAACAGTGACTTCTGCACTAACAATGTCACTTGGACTTTAGACTCAGATCAACCTCTTCCACCCACTTACTCCTATGGTATTTACTTCTATGGTATGACTTGGACTCATATTTTCAGTGAAAATGATGATGCTTTATTCACATTTCTTTTTTTTTAAAGATGTAATATTTGTTGTTTGTTTGATAACGGCCCTGGTGGTGTTCGGTGTGGCTGCGGCCACATTGAACCACTTCCGAAAAGAAACAAGTAAGAACTCTTCTATGGTTAAATACAACTTGTTCATTGTTTTCACTGACCACCTGCTTTCCTTTGCAAAACCGTTACAAAACACTCCTCGCTTATGTGTTTGTATTTGATAAATTAGTTGAGTTCTCACGATCCACCTTGAAACAGATTCATTCTCTGCTCTGGGCTGACCTTGGCACTTATCTCTGCTTGAATCCTCCCTCACTGCCCATTTCTTTGTTCATTTCCAATAAACGTCACACCATTATAAACTATGGGGAAAGGGTTTTTGGATAATTTAGTAATACCACATAATTTTCTTAATATTTTTGAAGAAAGTCTAAACCCCTCTCTTCACGATCCACTATGTGCCTGTATCACAACCCAACCCTCAGATATTGACATTGCTGACGTACAACTACTGCAGGTAAGGTTCACAAAAACAGCTTTTTCAGTGCTATTGTCAACTTGTATATTAATTAGGGTAAACTGCATCTTGTTTCAGATTGTGTGTAAAGGGCTTTTTTCCACAGTTTGGGAAGGTAAATACCAGGGCACTCATGTGGCTGTGAAATTGGTTCCTAAGGCCTGGCAACACAAGTTCACTGCAGAGAGAGTCGTTTATCAGCTTCCGTTAATGACGCATGCAGGGATTGTCCAGTTCTTGGGCTCTGGATCCATTGGCACGTGTGATGTCCTCGTCCTTCAATATGCTAAATATGTAAGCGCTCGTATAAAAGAGTTTGATAAAGGGCTATATAAATATTTTGTGTCACTTATTTCAGGGTTCTCTCCATTCATATTTATCAACAAACACCTCCAGCTGGAAGTCGTCACTTATGTTGTGCCAGTCTTTATCACAGGGACTTTCCTACCTTCACTCAGACCTTCACAAAGAAGGTACTTGATTTTGGTTTTGTATAACTGTATATTCTTGAATTGTCGAAATAGTATTGCCCAGATACCAGTCGATACTAAAACTAGTATCAAAACTAGATGCTCAATTGAACAAGTATTTATACAGAAAAAATGGACTGTTTATCTAATATTTTTATATTGATCTTGATTTATATCAGGCTAGTATATGACTGACCACATAGAAACTAGCAACTGATTGTGCTCAAAATTACATTCTATTTGCACGGTAAATTAAATTCTGTTGTTCAAAACCTGTGTTTGATTATCATTATTTATCAAGCATCAAACCATTTCCTCAGTATCAAAATCAAGTTTGAAATTCTGGCATCGTGATGGGTATACTCTGGAACCAATGTTTATTAGCGTGACTGTTATTGATTCTAGAATATTTAAATCTGCCGCTGTTGGAATAGTTAAAATGTCATGTGTGACTGTAGTTTTACTGTGGAAAATTGTAATCCCAAATTTAAATATAAAAATAATGCTTTAACATCTAACAAAAGGTGTTAGATGTGTATTAGCAAGTGCTAATACACAAATCTGATTGAACATGTATTGTTTCTTGCAGGTGTTCATAAGCCCACAGTGGCCCATAGCGACCTCAGCAGCTCTAATGTGCTGGTGAAAGCAGATGGAACCTGTGCCATCAGTGATTTTGGATGCTCTACCATTCTGTGCTCTGGGCAAAACCGCCAGCATGTTTACTCCAGAAAACTAGAAGTGAAGTCATACACTCACTAATATTCATGAATAGCAAGGGCCAGTAATAATGCATTTCCTGGCTGTAACTGCAGGTTGAAAGCCCGATGGGGACTCTGCGTTACATGTCACCTGAGATCTTGGAGGGCTTTGTGAACCTAAACAGTGACTGGTGTCTTCAGGGAGACATCTACTCTTTGGGACTTGTCCTGTGGGAAATCTGGACGCGATGTTCCGATTTATCAGGTAGTTAAAAGTCATTAAAGCACTGTGACAAACTTAGTAGTAGAACAAAGTCAAACAAATGTCTCCATCTGCAGTGCAGGTGAGAGGGTTCCACCGCATCTACTCCCCTATGAATACGAGCTGGGGGCAAACGTATCTCTAGAAACCCTCCTCCATTATGTATGTTACATGAACCAGCGACCAAAAATCCACAAGTCTGGGAACAGCATCCACAGGTAGGGTATCTTTTATTCGTTTCAAGTTTTAAATTGTTGTTTTGGTTTGGTTTCTTGAGTAATGTCCAACTGTATTTTTCAGGGGGAGGCACTCCAGGAGCTCCTGAGCAGTTGTTGGGACCCTGATGCAGAAGCAAGACTGTCTGCTTCATGTATTGAGAACCGAATAGTCTCATTTTAGTCCTTCAAAAAAATGATTGCATTAATCTTACGTCAATCTTACATCAAATTATAATGATCTATACCATAGGTGTCAAACTCTGGCCCGTGGGCCAAATTTGGCCCGCAGTGTAATTATATTTGGCCCGAGAGGCTATACCAAATGACTACTAGGGCTTGGGCGCCGGTATTATACAGGCATTCATTCATCGTTACTACTACAAATCCCATTATATATTGTATAGTAATAAGTGTTGCTTGTTCCATATTCAATGTTAAAGCAAATCTTGTTTGGGTCAATATTAAAAGTTTCATTTGTTCAATACTGGCCCGCGACTTTGTTCAAGTTTTACATTTTGGCCCACTGTGGATTTGAGTTTGACACCCCTGATCTATAGGATCACTGCAAAAATGCAAAATAAGGAGAGGTGGTGGATTATAGTTAATTGTGTGAAAGAAGCTATTTGGAAATCAAGGAATGTATTGACTTTTAAAAACTATGAAATGTCAGAAATGTTGTTGATGAAAGGAGTTATGAATATTTTGAAAGATTATGTATTAATAGATTTAGTGGAAGGAATGAGAGAACAAATAATTAATTTGTGGAAGATTTCCAACTCTTTTAAAGACTTACTGTATTCATAGTTTTTTGGGTTATAATGTGTATTGTATGTTCTCTTTGATTGACCTTTTTGTGAACTGTATTTTGATGGTGTGTTTTGATGAGAACATTTCAATTTTAAATTTGTTTTGCTTTAAGACTGTGAGAAAATCTATAATGAACATCCTTTAAAAAAGTTTATACACTAAAGGAACACTGTACAATATATGTTTGGCAAATATTACTGATGTCTTTGGTTGTGAAATGTAAAAATTGTTATGATTGTCTTATCTTGGTATACTTAATTTGAACTGAAAATAATAAAATCGTCTAAAAGGTAAAAGTATCAATCTTCCAAGGCCTCTAATATTTCCCTCACCCCAGACACTTCCTTCAGCACCTCAAGGCATTCACTGACCAGCTGAGAGAGATAGTATTTTTACATTACAAACTTTAGAGGATAGATTGTATTTTTTCATTTGTTCCTGGCCTTCACAAAGATGATTTTGAATATAATCTGTATAATACATTGAAAATGTAGTTTATATAATTGTATGTTTTATTTTTCAAACCCAGCCATATGAAAACTTGGATCATACTGTATCATAGTAATTTGAGGATAAGTAAAATTTCATTTGGAACAACATTGACCCAGATGTGGAATGGTTAATTTGTCAAGCCAAAGGTGAAAGGGGGAAAGAAGGTTTTGGGGTGGCGAGGGTGAATACTTTAGTTACTTGCTCAATGACGTCAGTATTTAGGGGCGCGTCTTCGCTTGACGTTCTCAACGCGGAAGAAAAACAATGTTGTTCAAGTCTCTACAAATCCCTCTTCCACACCCGAAAGAAGTTTGTGTGGGGCAATAGTGCGGTCTAAAGCTGTAAGTAGTGCGTTATTATTAGTGAAATCATGACAAGATGACGCCTTATGTTTTATGGGTGTGTGAGATTATTTAACGTCAACGTCATCCCAGGGTCTTCTTTAGTTTACTTATCGCCTAAATGTCACTGAATATCATTTAAAGCCTTTATCTTACTTCTTTGTTCTTAGCCTGTGTATTTTCCTTTCAGCATCTCGTGAGACCTACAGCAAAACAAACCATGTGGCCAAATCAAGGTAGACGCAACGTACTTGAAGTGATAACAAATAATAGTGCAGTATGAAACTTGTGTACGCCACTATCTCCATTGGCTTGTCTGTTTTTGCTTTGCCTGGAATCTTCCACAGTACGGGCTTTATTGCTCAAAAATACCACAAACCTGTAACTTTGCCTTCTGTGAAGAGACTCTCCTGCTATGCTATACTGTGGAACATTAAACGTTGACATCTCCATAAAGGCAAGTAGGTGGCGATCCCTCCAGCAAAGTGTACCTTGAATATGGAAGCTGCAGTAACAACTCTCGTGTCCTGTTTGCCACAGTTTACAGATAAACAAACCCTCATGACAAAGTTCAGGGCATTAAATTTGCTTTCAATTCCAAGACGCAAATAATAACCCTAAAACCACCTAGACACAGCACTTTGCACCTGTAACTGACAAAACTGTCATAGATTTGTCAGATCATCACCGTCTGAACCAGGACTAACCCGTTAATATAATACATCCATGGACTAACCCTGACGCTCTCTCTCTCTTTTCTCTTTTCTCTCTTTTCTCTCTCTCTTTTCTCTTTTCTCTCTTTTCTCTCTCTCTTTTCTCTCTCTCTTTTCTCTCTCTCTTTTCTCTCTCTCTTTTCTCTCTCTCTTTTCTCTCTCTCTTTTCTCTTTTCTCTCTCTCTCCCCTTCCTTCCTTTTAAAAAAAAAACTCATACTTTGAAGATGTACAACTACAGTAGGTGGAAACTAGTGCTAACCCAGAAATAAACCAGTTAACATTATTTTTTGTTTTGTTTTAATATTTGGAAGCTTAATCAGATTAAATCACTTGGAGGGCCTGATTTGCCCCCTGGACCTGATGTTGAATATCTCTGGTCTATATGCTGCTAAAGAAGAGCAGTCTTGATGCCGCTGTAATTACTGGCCCTCATTTTTGGGCAAAGTCCTGACTTCCTCTTAATAAACAACTCATTTTTTGTTTTCCAGTCAAGTTTTAGACTTCATCACAGCACTGAGACTGCTCTTGTCAAGGTGGCAAATGACATTTACATTAAGACTGACTGACACGGGCAAAGCCTCTGTCTTCATTCTGTTAGATATGAGTGCTGCTTTTGACACTGTCGATCATCAGAATCAGAATCAGAATCAGAAAGAGTTTATTGCCATTGTCAATGAACAAAATTCAAAGACGAAGGAACTTGTCTCGGCCTTAAGGTGCAACATAAAACACTGAGCAATAATAAAACAACATATATTCAACATATATTCTTACAAATAGCGCTCTGGAACCGCCCCCGGAAAGGCAAAATACGGCCCATAGTGTCTAAACCAGACTTGTAGAAACTTATCCATGCATTTGTCTAGTAGATAAGACTACTGTAACTGCCTGCTCACTGGCCTCTCCAAACGAGCTGTAAACCAGCTGCAGTACATCCAGAATGCTGCTGCTCGGGTCCTTTCTAGAACCACGAAGTATGATCACATTAGTCCTGTTCTCAGGTCTCTTCAAATCTAGGCTAAAAGCAATTTAGTTTAGCTGTGCATATGACTGAAATGATTTTATTTGCACTCTTCTCTTTTATGTCTTTATCTGAATTGTACTCTTGGGTTAGGTGTTACAAGGTGGCACCTCGAAATAATCAGAGTTTCCTTCAAAATTCCTTTTTGTTGTATTTCTCTGACTACCATTTTACAGGCCCAACTCCAATGGGTCCACCTAACCCTGCATATCCACCAGGCTGCAACCCTGCTTATCCACCTGGCGCTCCTGGCACCCAACCGGGGTATTCAGCTGGTCAGTATCCTGCTGGTATGGCCCCCAATCTGTTCCCTGGAGCCATGCCCTATGGAGCTCCTCCTGGAAGCCAGCTCTATCCTGCAGGTCAGGGCGGATACCCGGCAGGTGTTCCTCCTGCTGGAGGACACCTCTATCCTGCAGGTCAAGGCGGATACCCGGCAGGTGTCCCTCCCGGCCCTTACCCACACTCCCCAAAAGGAGGACTTCACAAAGATCATAAGGGTCACCACAAAGGTCATAAGGGTCACCACAAAGATCATAAGGGTCACCACAAAGATCATAAGGGTCACCACAAAGACCCACATGGTGGAGTTGGATATCCCATGGGATGTGCGGTAGCAGGATTCGGAGTGCCAGGACACAAAGGCCATAAAAAGATGAAGAAAATGAAGAAAGGACATAAGGGACATAAACATGGTGGCAAGGTGAGATTCACAGTTATTTTCCAGTTAAAGGAAAGGTATGTGAAACTGTTATTTTATAAACATGGCCTACCGATGTCCCCAGATTGACTTGAACTGATAGCAATTGTAATGTTGATTAAGTACAATGTTATTTTGGTTATAATATTGTTTTGGTTCTTAAGATGATTATCCAATCGGAAAGTAGAATGAGTCTCACGTGAGCCTCTCATTTGGGTTGCCAGTTCAAATGACTAAAATGCCTATCTCTCGCCTGAATCATCAGCTCAGTGAGGGATTTCTGGAGGTTCTAAGCTGAACATGAGGCATGGCCTGTCCATATAAGTACTGAGAATGAAAATAACTTCAATATGCAGGTTAATGCACCTGCAACCCAGATTCAGTTGTGATTGGGGTACCTTTTTGAAACTAATAAGAGCGCAAGCCACATACCCTCCCTTTAACTAAACTACGCCATTCTGACAGTTGGACAGTTTTGTAAGTGTGTTCCCAACACCAAGTGTTGCGAGACCCTTGCAATGGTCATCGCAAATCATGTCTGTGTTTCCAAATCAATACGATAATTTTGTTTTATTATGAGACCTTATCATGACAATTTTGTTCAAATCCCACAATCAGCTTGTACTGTGCTCTACTCTAATTGCTTGTACTTTTCTTCACAGTCCTCCAGCAGCAGCAGCAGTAGCAGCAGCAGCAGTGATTCTGACTAAGCTCATCAATAGTCTACTTGATGAGGATGAATATGGACTGTTATAATCTTAATACAAATGTTTAATCAATCATCTTTAGGGATTGTGTATTATGTGTAATGCACACATTATCAAAACTTTATACTCAATATAATTAATTCTGAAATGTAGTGCAAGTGGCAAAATCTGAATAAAGTAAGAGCCCCAGGAGATGGTGTCGCACGTTCCCAGCATGCAACACCAAACTTCATACTGGCATGGGAAGTGACAGTATTCACAATGAAACTAACCACCTCACTCATAATTAACATACTTTATCTGCGGTTCAGAAATTGTGGATTATTGTTACTCAACGGGATGTACAAATGGTCGAGGATAACTAAACAAACTAGCAGCAGCATATCAGACCTTACATCATTAAACTACAATTTGTATTTTTGCATGGATTTGGTTTTGTTTTTAACCATTGTATTGTAATAGGGGTTTTTATCATTTTTATTGCAGAAAATAAATTTACCCACTATATTCAAACCAATTATTTGTGGGTGTGTATTACATTGACATGAGTGTTTGGTAGACATAGGTAGTCATTCTGGACACTTTTTTGAGCATCTAGCACAGGGCTGTTCAACTTAATTTTCCTGAGGGCCAGATTTCTTGAGGGGCCGTGGCTTCTGTGCCGGATTGGCTACTAACCAGGTGTGAACCAGGAATCAAACCCAGAATCAAACCAGGCCTAAACCAGGTCTAAAGTAGAATTAAATAAGGACTAAGTCAGAACCGAACCAGGTTTAAACTAATACTAGTCTAGAATTAAACCAGAAAACAAGAAAAACATTTTGTAATATTTGGGAGATAGGTCGTGGGCCGGATCAGATCGTTTGGCGGGCCTGATCTGGCCCCCGGGCCTTAAGTTGAATGGGCCTTAAATTGAATAGCCCTGACCAAGCACTTATACTCTCCTGAGCTCAACTGAAACTTACCCTGCCCTTGTTTCTTGTCTACCAGTTTCCCTCTTACAGTTTGGGACATCATTACTTCATTAGTATTTGACTGGTTTGATTTCTGCCCAGGTGTTATGAGGTTATTGTAAACTAAGAGAAGTTGTATTTTAATCCCCCAGGCCTTCACTGCTCTTTGAAATCATCCCTGCTTTCTTTTGAAACTGAGCTTTGTGTCAGTTTTTGTTTCATGTAGGTTAAGTCTATTCATTACATAGATATAACAGTAAACCAGCCAGCCATTGACGGACCACTGTGACAGTGACAACAAAACTATATTTTTGTTTTTTGAAGTTGAGACAATTGGAATTTACACACTTCAGTTCCCGTGGCTGTGAGTCATGGCTCATGAAGCTTTTACTTACTTCGTCATATTTACTTAGCAGCCGGTTTTTCAAGTTACACTTTTGCCATTACACACACGAATGGTCAAATGAGAATACAGAGCGTCACTCTAAATCACGCCCTGTGTTCTTTTCAATGTCCTGTGCTGATCTATGCGGAAGAAAACGAGGCGCTCCGGGCTCGGTCATATACAGAAGTTCTTGGTAAGTTTATTAAATTCCAATACTGATTGCAAATAACCTTCTATGCGTTTATGTCGCCATATTACCAAAGATACTCAAATTGTCTTATTTACTGTGAGGTTTATGCCTGGATATGTAGCTTTAAACCACTTAAATATTGACATTTAATGTTTCCCAACTGCAATTCTTAATGTTTTTATTTCTATTTCCCAGTTGCCTGCAGGATAACATTTTATTTTCGAACTATGTGGCCAAGTAAAGGTAATTCATTAAACTTAAATATTGAAAGCCAACACATGTTTAACTGCAAAATGTCTGCTCTTAACCAGGCCCCCCTCCTCCTCCAGTGGCATCAACAAACCCTGCCTTTCCTCCTGGTTACAGCTATCCCTGCAACCCTGCTGCTACAGGAGGGTTTCCCTATCCTCCATTTCCCTCTTACCCACCTGGTCAGTACCCACCTGGTCCATACCCACCTGGTCAGTACCCACCTGGTCAGTACCCACCTTATCAGTGCTCAGGAATGGTACCAAATCCCCACCCAGGAGCCATGCGGTATGGAGCCCAAGGTTCTCATGCTTATCCTCCTGCCCCAGGTGCATACCACCATGTTTCTCCTATGTGTGTTCCTGGTCCTTTTCCATACTCTCCAAAAGGATATCACTTTGGTCGTCATAAAGGTCACCACTTACGTTATCCTCCTCATCATCATGGAAATCACCACATGCCAGGTGGATTAGCAGCAGGTGTGGTAGCTGTTGGGATGGGGCTGATGGGACACAAAGCCAACAAAAAGATGAAGAAAAAAATGAAGAAAGCACATAAGGCACACAAGTATTGGCATGGCAAGGTGAGAATATATTTGTGGCTTTTCTGTTCACTGTATATACTGTTTGAAATAAAAAGCTACCAATACCTCAACTCTAGTCACGCAATAATATTGAGGATTGTTGAAATGAGCCTGTAAACTATGTAATGGTCAGTGTTGAGAAGCAACTGAATACATGTACCTAAAATACTGTATGTATTCAGAATACACATTTTGAGTAACTGTATTCCAGTTCAATATTTTAGTCTTTCATTTAGCGGTATTCTATTTATTGTTTTAAACATACAGCAACAAAAACTTACATAAAACAAACAATCCTATGTAAAGAAAGAGAACAAAATTGAGTGGTATTCAGAATACAGTTACTTTCTACAATCAGAGGAATACATCACTGAATTTGAACACACAATTTAGGCTTCAAACTGAACTAAATTAATGAGCAAAATTGAAAATCAGCTCTTGTGCTTATGTGCAATTTTTTCCTTCTCTATTTTGTTATAAAGGTTCTCTTATCTTATAAATAAATGCATAACAAACGATGAAATAAAAACAAAAGGTAGTTTTTACAATAGTATATTCAGAATACAGTACTCTGATTGGACCATGTAGCAGAATATGTTTCAAAGTACATTTTATAGCAGGTATTCGGTTTTCTGAAACTAAATACAAAGGCTGCATTTCTACATAACGTTGTCTCTTTACCTATTTTTGTTTCCTTTACAGTCATCCAGCAGCAGCAGCAGCAGCAGTGACTCCGACTGACTGTCAATGTTTAGGTTCTAAAAGTGTCTGTTACACATTAGAGGATCATAATGCATTCTGTGCATATGGTACACAGATCCACATGCATGCCTTATTTGATTTAATATATCTTTCTTTTATTATTGTTCATTATTGTATGTTGCACCGAATCACCTAAACAAGTTCTTAGCCTGTGAATTTTGTTCACTGACAATGGCAATAAACCTGATTCTGACTCTGATGTTACTGAAAAGTTTTTTTTTTAAAATTATGTGATTGTAAACTTATTGTTACAATAGCCTACTATAATTGGTTTCTAACACAGGCCATACTCATTTAAATTTGTAGCCTAAACTCTCTTTATTATTTACTAAATAACTTTTAACCATTATTGTGCGTTAATTAAATATGAAGTTCTTCATTATTGGTCTGTTTTTGTTTGTTTTACTATATAATAGCCTATTATACATAGAATTTGACACAAAGTTAAATACTTTGATGGATTATAAAAAGAAATTAAATTTGGAACGTTTACAACATAACCAAATTTGATGGGCTAACTGAGGGAAATGTTTTAAATTTATATTATTATTATTATTTGACTCTTAGAGATGTATATATAATAAAGTTAAGTAATATGGCATATCTGCCAAATTGCGGTAAAATGAATAGAAAATACTTTGAGTGAGACTGAGGATAGGAATGGTGACGATGGCGAGAGAAGGTCAGAGGTCATGTTTGTGTTGCCTTTGTTGGGAGCTCGGTCGGATCTCGCATCACTTTTCCCTCTTCCCCGAGTCCTTTTTAAACTCTCCCCCTGGTGTCTACCCTCCCGAACCTCTCCCCTTTACCCTTACAACCCCAACCCTCCCCCTGGTTCTGGTCGGTGAAGATATCAGGTGAGTTTTTGACATAAAATATGTTTTTTGTGTGTAGTTATGAACCGCGAAGTAGATGAGTGAGAGAACGTGCTACGTCGCTAGCATGCTAACACAGGCCGCACGGTAAGCACGTACTAGCGCGTGTTGCGAAAGAGTTTTATTTACGATCTAATTTCCACCACCAGCTTGTGATTTGAAAATATATAGACATGTATACACACATTTATAATGTCTCAACTCAATAAACAACAGAGGCGTAACAATATGGTTTAAAAAGAAATATTGCTACATGCTAGTCATGCTAAGTGGTAGCCTGCGCATGCTCCATTCATTTTTGTCATCATGATAAAATATAATGATACACATTTATTAAATCAAAATGAGAAGTCATGTTACACGCTTCCTTTGCATAAAAGGGCAATTCTATTAGATATGATTTGGATTTGGCCATAATGTTCACATGCTACCGCGAAACTTTGCCAAAGCAATGGCACTTTGTTAACAAAGTTGCCTTGAAGCAAATTATGCCATCGGCGAGCAAACATTATCTACTAATTATGGATGGGCTAGCAGTACAGCATAAAGGGCAATTCGTAAAAACGTCTGACTGTGCAATTAATTCAGCAATCAAACATTAGATGTTTAGTTAAGTTTGTAACTTGTCACCACGCATTCTCACTGTTCCAAGTTTGTAATTGTTAACTCACATTGGTAAACTCAGTTTGGAAATGTGTTCTGTTTATGTGAGATCTGTTATCTTTTTGGTTGCATACTATGCTTAACTAATGCCATTTGTTCTCATAATATAGTGTACATGTATTTGTGTCTTTTTTAGAATCAAGTTGGTGATCAAATATCTGACTGCAGACATAAAAGCTACTTAACAGTTGCGGTCATGGACTCCGGGGTGATTGAAGGTGGACTGAATGTTACGCTGACCATAAGACTTCTCATGCATGGAAAGGTACAGTCACAAAGCAGCTGCTTGTCAGACAGCTCTGTTTCAAAGTTTGACGTATGTACAATAAAGAGGTCTTGCTTTAACTTATCTAAACTATTAATCAAACACATTTTTGCAGTTTTATGCTTTATTTACTTTTATGTTTTTTTTCTTTTTAGGAAGTGGGAAGCATAATTGGAAAGGTAATTGTGGTTATTAGTGGTGTTTTTAATATGCAATGGTATTTTTATACACATGTATGTGTGTGCGTGTGTATAATATCCTGTTTGTTTTTTAGAAAGGGGAAACGGTCAAGAAGATGAGAGAAGAGGTGAATTAATTATTTCACTTAATTTATTTTGGCCTCTGGAGCTTTACTGGGGTGCCACTGATAAATACTCTTAATTCAAAACTGAAATCTTTTGATGCTTATTGGATTTAGAGTGGGGCTCGTATCAATATATCTGAGGGGAATTGTCCTGAGAGGATTACAACACTGGCAGGCCCAACAACAGCCATTTTCAAAGCCTTCTCCATGATTATTGAAAAGCTTGAAGAGGTATGGCTTATTTTTTCTTCTTCTAATGTTTGTCCAATTTATGTTCAGGGTCTAGTTTAAATAACCCTTTGTTTCCCCCCCCAAAAAATAAGGATATAAGCAGCTCAATGACAAACAGCACAGCCACCACCAAACCACCTGTTACTCTACGCATTGTGGTCCCTGCCAGCCAGTGCGGTTCACTAATTGGTAAAGGAGGCTGCAAGATAAAGGAAATACGAGAGGTATGTGAAAGGATCCTATTCAGGGTCAGAATGTGCAAATATGTGAGCTTGATCATCTTTTGTTTATCCCATTATCTTATGTTAAACTGATATAACTGCTTTTCAGTCAACCGGAGCTCAGGTACAAGTTGCAGGGGACATGCTTCCTAACTCCACAGAGCGCGCTATTACAATTGCTGGCACTCCCCAATCTATAATTGAGTGTGTGAAGCAGATCTGTGTGGTTATGCTTGAGGTTAGTGGACTTGTTGAATTATCCACATGATACATGTTTTTATTTCAAACATATAATAAATTAATCTAATTTTGTAGTCTCCACCAAAGGGTGTTACCATTCCTTATCGACCAAAGCTTTCGGGATCCCCAGTCATCTTTGCGGGTGGACAGGTAACTTTTTAATCACTTAAACTTTATCTACTGAAGTAAGGTGACATACAAATTTTCTTTAAAAATCCTATATTATGCTATTTTTCCTGTTTCATAGTCTAGCCTAAGGGTATAGTTGAGTGTTGCGCAACACCCTTAACATAATAGTCATAAAATATCACCCTTATCTTGGACCCCTCCCCTCTACCCTGAAATGCAAAAGGCTTAGTTTGAGATTCGCCTAGAAATCAGTTGCTGGCTATTGTGAGCTAGCAGTCAGCATGGTCCAGCTGTTTGGTACTTTGTTGTGATGGCATTTATGGTGACGTACTGTTAAGGGGCTGGCAGAAATCAGCAAAAAAATAAAAATTATTTGTCCAAAATATAATAGATTATATGAATGGGTTATAACTACATATATATCAGACAAAAACATAATTTAAGATCAAACTGCCTCAGGGCCTCATTTTTAAAAGAATGTGTCAAATTGTGCTTGAAAGAGTGCGTACTGTAACGTGAAAGTTTCACGACCACAAAAATAAGATTATTTATAAAAACCTGCGCAGCACACCTATACACACTTCCATCTTACAAATTGGCGCAGCAATTCCTCATGAGTTTCCACCCTGAGCCCGCCCTAATATATCATATATGGCTATGCAAATCACTGAATTTATGTATTTAGCATATTCATAAGGGTGAGACGAGGTGTTACAGATGGACGTCTTCTCCGAGATGGAGGTGGAAACACTAATTGGTGGCGGAGGCCCGCAAAGGAGTCTTTAAACAGAAACCTTCACCAGGCACTGCTCATCTGAGGGCGTGGCCAGTAGCAGCATATTAAAAACAATAAACAAAAACTCAGCACCCAAGTGCAATTTGATGGTCAATGGAAACAAGACTTCTAACTTTTTATCAGTAATTTGTCATAATATGGACCTGATTGTGGCAAATGTGCGCAGATCAGACTGTGGCCTACGCTTCCTTGTGTAATAATCCCCTGCAAAGTGATCAATCTAAACTCAATCGTAATAATGTAACAGTAAACCGACACACTGAACGACAGCTCTTAAGGACACTAATTGAAATCCTCGTTTGACACGAGATGTCAGACGAGGAGCGCCGACCTGGAGAGCCCCGTCCTTCAATCTATGACACTGAGGGAGGGCATCTGAACATAAAATACGTAACTAGTCTGCGTGCATGAACTGAGTGGTGCACAAAGATCGTAAAACACTTTTTTTCTGGTCTTACTGAATTAACTTTTTTATTAATGGTCCCATTTGACCAAGCTGCCATGTGTGTCTCTATTTCACCTCTGCCCACCTATTCCCAAACTTTGTGCAGCTTCCACACAAGCTCCAGAGTTTGCGTGGAAGTTCGCACATTTTCACGTCAAGTATTTTTTTTTTAATAGATCACACACCTTGCGTGGAAAAAATTCGTAAGCACATTTTGAGCTTTGTTTTGTGCGTACCAGGCTTTATAAATGAGGCCCCTCGTCCATTTTTCAAACTCTATTTTAGTACTTTTGTACATTGTTTGGTACTAACAACTAGAGGTAAGATCGGGCCTAAAAAAATCCAGCCCGACCCGACCCAGGCCCGCGGGCATTAAAGCCCAACCCAGCCCGAGCCCGACCAATTAACTTGATTTGCATGCCCGAGCTCGAAGCAAACCCAAAATTTCAATTTATCCCATTTCTTAAGGTTAAAATAATCTACATATTTTTATGATCATGATAAATGCATTTGCACAACGAAATAACACTGGAACACAGAATAAGAGCCAGATAAAGAGAGTGAAAGAGAGATCTTGATGCGCACTCGCTTAATCACGCGGAGAAATACTGCAGCCCACTACACCCACCTCGGTGCGTGTTTGCCTTTTCAGTTCCCCTGTCTTAAGTTCATCCTTGACTTCTTGCTGCTCCATATCGGGGAGACCTAAACAAAATAGATGCGGACTTGCGGAGGGAAGATTACATTCACGTTGCGTGCGCAAAGCGTGCCCAGGCTCTGCGCTTCCTGTTTAGTAGTAGTTATATAGCAATTACTTTACAGCCCCTTCTCCGTTTTAACCAAATTATTTATTTATAACAAGTATTCCTTAGTTTAGTATCCACACATCGTTTTAGTATACATTTTTATAAACATATATTTATTAAAAAACGAACGTAATGATTGTCATTGGGTTCAGGCTCGGGCTTAAGATCTTACCTCTACTAACAACTACTTAAGATGCACTAACGCACTTTACAGTCTTTGCTTCTCCTTCCTCCCGTTTGCCTTTATGGTTGTCGTTCTCAGCTCAGAGCAAACTCTTGTCATGTTTGTGTATTGGCCTAACTTATTATTACACAACTAAAGTGGTTAGATCTACAAAATGATTCACCTTATTACCCCTACATGCTGAGGGAATCGACCAACAGCTGTAGTTGATTGATCTTTTTTCCATTTGTTTCAGGCCTATGCTGTACAAGGACAACACGCAATTCCACAGCCAGATGTAAGTGCAGCAGCTACTATTAAATGACCCGTTTTGTACATTTGTAATACATTTTCTATTTTTGCTGGTTGCTAGCCTTCAATGCCTGCAGTTCTACTAAATAAATGAGCAGTTGTTTTCAGTTGTTTTTTGAGTGGCACAGTTTGGCCACTAGTGCCGCCTGGTGTTGTGGAAGGTTAAGTTCAGTTGCCATGGTGTGAAGGTATCTCATAGACTGGAGAAACAGGAGGAGAGAGATGAACATAATCTCCAATCAAATGGGTAGTTACTCACTTACCCAAACCGTTCATGCTGTGTGTTTATTATCAGACAAACTTTGTGTAGAACATGAAGAGTTTGATTGGCTACTGGACCTCTGTGTTATTTTGTGCTCTTATCAGTTTCTCTTTTCAAGCCTACCACTGTTGTGCACGTTAGGTGTTCTGATTGAATGACATAATATAGACAATATTACCGGTACACAGATCTAATGTGTGTGTATGTACTGTGTGTGCTACGTAAGTCACAATAATAACTGCTGTGAAAAGGTAAGACTATTTACTATTTTTGCAATTGTTAATATTTCTATTCTAACAGTACATATTTAAGCTGTAAACTTGCATACAGTGGAATAAAGTTCAGTCTTTGGGTATTGTGATTACCGGTATGTATAATTACAACAAATTGTTTTTTGTTTTTTTTTGTTTTTTCTTTTTCTCACATTTCTTTCCCTGCCTCCTCTCTCACTCTCAGTCTTCCTCTGCTGCTATCTCTCCACAGCTCACCAAACTTCATCAGTTGGCCATGCAGCAGAGTCCATTCCCCATCGCAACAAGCACTACAGGATTTACTGGTATGTAGCAGTTCTAATATCTGTTATTTTGTTTCGTGGTTACACAGAGTGAGATACTCTTAACATGTAGAAAAAGATTCAGTTGTCATCTGGACTCTGTTTTAGAGTAAAGAAGAAAACGTTTCGACTCACATCCAAGAGTCATTCTCAATCAGTGAAACAAGTCTGAGAACTCCTGTTTATATCCTACTCAGTTGAGTCCAGATGACTACTACTGAATCTTTTTCTACAATGGAACAGTCCTGGACGAATGAGGGATTACACAGACATATTCTTAACATGTTTAAATCTTGGCAGGGATAGATGCTTCTTCTCAAAACACCACCCATGAGATGACCATTCCAAACGACGTAAGTCAATCATCTTTGGTTAAAACCACGAGTTTAATGTTCCTGGTTTGTTGTTCTATTTCAGTAAAATGTATTTTTGTAACGACCAAAATCACAACAGCAGTTTCCTCGAAGTGTGACAGTGAAAAACAAATTTAACTTTGTTCATAGGAAATTAACAAATGGATAATGTCCCAGCATCCCCTGTCCTTAGACCCTCCTTCTCAGCAAGGAAAAACTACAAAGCCTTTGGGGAAAAAGTTGTCTTTTTTTAGATATTAGATTACAATTGAATGCATGTTACGATGTCTCTTAAATTTCCAAATTTTTGGACCTTGTTGTGGACAGTGTTTCCTCAGCATCAGATGACTTGGAGTGAGATGTATTTGCATGTTTCAATAGTCCTGTGGTGATCTGCTATTTATGTCTTACGCACCATCTAAAACACCACTTTGCATCCGTTTATCATTACATGTATTAAAAATATTATTTGGTCGGTATATTGTATCGTATGAAGAAAATGAATATATAAATAAATGGATTTAACTTTTTTCCCCTGATCAACTTTTCTCCCTTTAGCTCATTGGATGCATTATTGGCCGCCAGGGGGCTAAAATCAATGAAATCCGGCAAATGTCGGGTGCCCAGATTAAGATAGCAAATCCAGTGGATGGCTCAACTGATCGTCAGGTCACCATCACTGGCACCCCAGCAAGCATAAGTTTGGCAGAGTACCTCATTAATGCCAGGTGAGTTTATATATCCCTACAGAAGATAAATCAAGCATTAGGAAAAAATAAATAAATTATAGTACATAATAAAATACATTGGCAAAATTAATGCCCCGCCACTACATTTGTGACTACACCCTTCATTTAATGTGGAAATATTGGGAACTGGTCTTGTAGCACATCTCCTCATTATGTTGCTTACATTTTCCAAACTCTAAAACAAACAATTTAGTCATTCATATTGATTATCTTTTACATCTCTATTCTATTGCACAATTTTATTTCCCCCCTCATTATATTGTTTTAAAGCATTTGCCCTGTTTTTTTTGGCCGTGCTCCTGAATAACCTTTCTTTAACCCTTTCCACCTTAACCCTTACACCCACAAACGCCATTGCTCACCAGCCTGCCCTGTGAACCATCCCGACTGTGTTGTCCCTCTCCTTGTCTTTCTCTCCACAGTGTAGAGTCCTCTAAACCTCCTCCTTCCTCCTCCTCCTCCTCCTCCTCCTTGAACCCTGAACAGACCACCTCCGCTTCTACCACCACCACTACTACCACCACCACCTCCTCTGCTGCTAGCTCCACCTTGTCCTCCTCCTCCTCCTGTGTGGTGCCCCCTTCAGCCTCCATACCTCTATCCTCCTCTTCCTCCACTGACTCCCTGCTTCCCAGCTCTCCTGCCTGTGTGTCAAGTCTCCTCAGTCTCAAGCCCCTTCCTCTCCTGGCCCTCCATGTTGTCAGCGGCAACAGTAACCCCACACACCCCACTCTCCCTGAGCCCAAAATGGCCCCCGAGCTGAGTTCCAAGTCCAAAAGGCGAAGGTTGTCCCCTTATTAACAATGGAAGCTTAAGTCATCTTCTGCTCTAGTGCTGGCAGTGCTTTTAGTTGTCTGGCTTATGTTACAGTGCCATGCTTACTACCACACATGGCACACTCGCTTCACTCAGTATTTTATGCCAGTTGATGCCATATAAAATCAATTGTAGCTAAACCTGGCCTGTGTTACATGTTCGTTTTTTCTGTTACATGTCTAATTGCATGGTTGAAATTATTTGACTGTTTTACTAAATTAAGCATTTATTTTTGTGCAGCTCTGCTCAGGTAGCGGCTCTTTAGAGATGTCACATTATACTTTTGTGAGTTTGAAAAATATTAGATGTCATGTTAACAATACAATTATTCTATGTTTTTGCTCTGTCTTGTTTGGTTAAAACCTTGATGTAATCTGCCCTCAGGTACCAAAATGCCAATTATCTTCAGATAATAAAACTATTTTAGAAATAGTTCAATGAATCATTACTTGTTTCTTGGCTTTCTTTGCAAAAAAAACCCAACATTATTACCGTGTACATAACACTGAAAACCTTACTGGCTAATTTGGTAGTCTCAATTCTTTTGTATTTCACTGCATGTCCACAATGTATATCAGGCCAGTCTTTAACTGGTTTTAGAAGAGTTTAGAATTCTATTGAATGACAGTTGTATTGTAACAGTATTTGACATTGACATGTCTATTTGATTGCATGCCTTATTCTCTCTCCCTCCTTGGTCTCGCTTTGTGTCTCTAGGCTTTCCTCTGAGGCCACATCACTGACAGCCAACTGATAAGACACCGTATCTGCACTAATTCTCACTTTTATACTATTGGTTATTGTAAAGAAGTCAATGCAACTGTTCAAATTAAGTCTGATATCATCTCATCCTTTTTTGATCATGTCAACAGCCACTGAAATCATTTGTTGCATTTTCTATTTATTTTGTTTGATTTTTTTTTTGGCAAATGAATATAGTTGGATCTAAGGCTTTTAGGTATTTTCTGTATTTTTTTTCTTTTTTTTCTTAAGACAACACAAAATTCATTAGATGAAAACAAATGGTGACTGTTTATTCTGTGTTCATACTCTGATTATTTGGATAACTCTTGATTTTAATTTTTGTCACATCGGTCTAAGTGCTTGTATGATGGATTTCACTGGTGTCACTGAGAATATGTAGTTGTACATGCACTGTCACTGGTTATATTTAGTTAATGGAAAAATGTTATTATAATGTGTATACGGATCATTTAAATCTATCACTCAATAGAAGATGTCCTTACAGATCATTTAATATGATTATTGCTCCGCATGTCACATCTGCCCCTCTGTGTCATTCCTGTTTGCCCCTTCCTCATTTTGATCATGTGACTATATTTTGCTTGGAAGGGAGGGTTTTGGGCTCGGCTCTGGTATTTAGAAGCAGAGGGTTGTCCTCGCTTTTTTGTAAAGACTGATGTATACTAAAATGTTGAAATATTTGTTTGAATGGAGGAAATATTTTTTTTAAGTACCAAAGGGGAGTAACTCCTAAACTGACTGATCCAGCTGCAACATGGCTGAGGTCATTCATGCTCTGGAAGTAGACAATAAATGAGTTGAGCTATCACTAGTTCTTGCTCTGTGCTTTGCTAAACTCAAAACTATTGTATTTTTCATTTGCAGAAAAGCACGATTGTGCACGTTTTTTGAGACTGTAGATCTGGTTGCCACACTATTGTTTAAAAAAAAATACAGAAATAAAGATGCCATATGCTCAAACCAAAGTACCTTTGTGTATTGGGTAGGGTTTTAATAATATTTTTTTTATTTATTGTATTATACATTTTATGCATGAAAAAGCAGTCAGTTCATACAGTAATTTACATTCATGGAAAATCAGTTACATGGTGCAGACACTAGAGGGCAGTATGTTTTTGGCAACATCTTGTTCCTCAGAAGGGTTTGGTAAGTCTATCAACAACCAGAGTGAAATGGAAGAACATCAACATGTAGCTGCATTTGGAGATTCTGGGCAAAAGGGGATCAAGTATAGACCATTTAGATGTAGAATGATAAGGTCTGTCTCATCCAAGAGACTGTCAGTTCTGAAGCTTGGAGTGTCCAGTGTGGCATGCACTGAGACTGAGAGACTGTCAAGGGACTTAAAACACCAATAATATAGTAACGGTATTAATGGAATTTTACAGATCAACTATCTGTAAAAGTTTCAGTGCGGTTAAACCCTGATGAGTGCCATTTCTCCACACTACAATATTCTCGCTGCACATTGGTGCCCTTATCCCTGTCATCCATATGCTCTGCTCGTGTCTGCCAAAAAAACCCCATTGAATAGTATCCAGCATAATACCAGCCTCTGCATGTGACCCACAACACAGTAACAATAGTAGATGTATTGCTTTGTTCTATATTTTTGTTTACAAGCTCATGGCAGGTACAAAGGTACATTCTAAACCAGCTTAAAAGAACATCTATTGCCACCAAATAAAATAAATAAAAATATCAGCACCTTTTAAAGTAAACAATCTCACATTTTAAAAAATTTGTTCTATTTTACATCACATAAGTTATTTACATCAACTTACAAACTAGTAAAAGTGGCAAGATTTTGTTTTTTTTATGGAAGAATGTAATGTAATAAATAAAGTGATATAAATATGTAAACATTGTATCAAATTGGTCAATAATTTACTGTAAAGTAAAACAAATAAATCAGTACATGAGAAAAATGGTCACATTTGTTTCATAAATTAAGTGCAATCAGTGGCTGTCCACAGTGAGTGCTTTTTGTAACAAACGTCATAATTCAAATAAATTAAAACACTAAAAGTTACATGTTAATGTAAAATGGGCAGCTTTGTGTTATTGGATGGGTTTGTTCCAAAGCTGTGCCCCAAATGCCCAAATGTTAAATCTTTCTGAGGAGTGGTTCGAAGGCCAGAGTGCTGTTCACCAGTTGTTTGGAGGCTGACCTGGGTCTCCACTGCAGGAGTGGTCCAATTCAGTACTGTCACAATCAGAGTCATCATAAAGACCCTGGAAAGACAAGGACATCATAGTAAGGACTGGTAATGCTCATGTTTTTTTAATTTAATAATAGGGTTATAATAGGGAGAGAGAGGGATCTAGTAGTATTTTATAAGAATGTTTTTATCAAATGTAATTAGGTATGTTGTGGATCCATTGAGCCAGGATTTTGTCTTACCTCATAATTAAGGTCGTTTGAAGCAAGCTGGCACTTGACTTGTCTGAGGATGGCCTCTTTCTCTGAGAGTCCATCAGAGCCCAGTTGTGTTGGGTCAGACGGGTCTGCAGGGATCTCTGAGCCTTGAGACAGGAGGTCATCACTTTTGTCGTCCAAACGCTCGTCTGTGTTGGTGCTGACTACGTCTGGAGTGCCACTATGGGAGTGGTCTGTCGTGTTTCCCTCTTCTCCGTCTGACACCGACAAGTTTTCTGAACTGAACGTCGACAGGGACTGGCACTTCGTCATGCTCACAGTGCGCCTATAAATGCAGCATTATAAATATAAACGTTCTTAACATCAAAATAAATCACGTATTCACACGTGTTTACATAAATATGAATACAAATAAATATATATATTTACCGTCTCCGTGGCAGTTCTACCTCACTGTCCACTTCGCCCTCCTCTTCTTCTGAGGACAGTCCACGTCTCTATAACCAAATAGGGGACATTATTTAGTTACAAACCCGTGACTGGGATAACCAACACCAGATCATTTTGCAAACACTTTTACAACTTTTAGTGTCCTGTCCATGACCCCTCACCTGGCTGCGTGTGACTGCTGCCCTGTACAGAAGTGCTGAAGGTGTGAGCCTCTGACTCCTCGGAGAGCGTGTGATCACGGTCCCCTCCTCTTTGTCGTCACCATCAAGTGGAACTCGAGTGCTGCTCAGTACTGAGCTCCTTCCAGCGACAGCTCCCCGGCCACACGGAGAGTCTGGACTACTGGAAAAAGGTATGGATCCTGCATCTTCACTTGGTGTGTCACTGCGTGGATGTGTTTCTACTAAATCATCAGTTCTTACACCTACAGCTACCCCCACCTGCCCTTCAGTTCGGCTCTCCTCCAGCCCAGAGGCACTCTGACTGCCTGCTCTGTCCAACCCTGTCTTCAGCTGGCCCTTTCTCCTGCCCTCAGCCTCTAAAGTGGTGGAGATTAGGTCAGGGCTGGAGGAGGACATTTTCTTGAGCAGAAGGTCATGTTGAAGTCCCTTGAGGGCAGCACTACGATCCAAAAGCTGCTTGCTGCTGGGAACTGAACAGGTGGCATTGACCATGGCTAAAGAGGAGGAGAGTGTAGCCTTCAGCTGAGCCAGATCCCCACTACTGCCTTTGCCAGCCTTTCTGTAGCGAGGCTTGCCCCTCCGAGACCTTCCAGGGGATGTGGAGCCCTTGTTTGGGATAGTAACTTGGGTCATAGATGAGTCTAATTTAGGGAGGATGACCTCGGATTTCAGTAAATCAGGCCTGGGGGAGAACAACAAAGTTCTTGTTTAGGCTAATTCACAATACAAGAAACAAGGCCATTAGCAGAAACGCATTTAGATTATTAATAACCACATAACAGGTTGGTTAGGGTTGTAGTTGTAGGGATATGCAAATCGACACAACGCATCGACAATTTACAGACAAAATGTACAAGTATTACCCAATAACCACAACAACATCATCCATCATTATCTATTATTCTTAGAGCTTTGACATTTAAAGAGTGCTGACATTATGTTAAAATGTGTGAATAGGTTTGTAAATAAAATACTATTTGTTATTGTCAAGCCTGGGAATTGGTTGAACTCTTAACTGAAGGCTGGTATCGCACATCCTTGTCTAGAATGTGAATAAACTTTATAGAAATAGTAGTTTAACTGGTTCACCTCTTGCTGTGTGATGGCAGTTTCTGAGGTACGTTGCGTTTCTTCATGAGTTTCTCCATTGAATTTGAGGAGGTAGATTGTCTGTGGTGTTTGAAGCAGCCTGGGTACTTCTTGTCCAGTGACTGCTCCCTTCTGATATTGACACAAAACCAATGCACTAATGTCAATAATAATATAATGTATACCAATACCAATACAGTCCTTATTGATTACCTCACTGCATTACTTTACTGTCACTTGTACAATACATTGTTCACTTACTTGTGGAGCTCCTTCTCCTTGATCTCCAGCTGCAGCATGATGGCATTTAGCTCCATGTACAAGTTGTTGGCACGCTCCAGTTTTCTCTCGTAATGTTCTCGGATGTCAAGGGCATGTCTAAAATGTGGCAAATAATAATTAGTTTAAGATGGTTGTATGTTTGCTATGGACTGATGCAAAAGTGAAATGCCAAAAAATGGTAGGTAAATACACAACTATATTGTGTAAGCTGATGCTAATTAAAGGTTTGTAAAACCTTGGTGCTGCTCGTTATGTGGTTGCATAACGTTGATAATTTTATTCCTGTAAATCAGGGACTGCAGTTTAAAATATAGCAATAGCAAAATTAATAGCAAGAGCTATATAGCAATAGTCTGGTGCAGAACATCTTTGCTCACTTGTGTCTCTGCACAGGCCCATTCATATAAAGACAGACCTAAACCAACAATATGATTATCTATTTGGATTCATTGTATTCATTGTGTTTCACTTCATGTTGTGTGGTTTAACCAAAAATATTTTCCTGATATTTGTTCAAGTAAATCTACTATGTTTTATTCTCATTGTTCGTGTTCTGTGGTCATGTAGGCAGATGGATGCTTGCAGTGAAGGGTTATAGATACATTTCATTCTACAAGAGACATGTCTCAAAAGAAAAATATAACTGCATTTTTAAAAAAACGTTTAAACAGAATAATACCTGAGTTCTTCCCTGCGCCGTTTGATCAACTCCTCATCCAGTCTATGGAGACATGTCCCTTCAGATTTGAGCTGTTCAAAATGGTGCCTGACCTCGTCTCTCCACTCCACCTATAACAGGGCACAAACACAATCATGTTCTCAGTTACTCTTTACATATTTTAAACAGACATATATAATAACGCATTAATCATAACAGGAGAAAAGCCAAATTGTAAACAAAAGTAGTAATTCAGTCACTTAAACCAGTTTAACTGATCTTTTGTGTAGCTGCTGTTTAAATAACGTAATTAAATTAAATCATCTTTTTGTCTTTCATTTATGCTATTTTTTTCTCTTTATATTCACAGATGAAAATCTGCCTCTCACTGTTAAGCACATATTGATTTGGTTTCAGTTCCATGCTGGCTACCCACTGGACTCCTTCACATATATTTAGGCTTAGAACAGCACATTTTAATATATTTTAACAGTGATTACAGTACAATTACTGCATTAAACTTACTGGTGAAGTCATGACAGTCAACAAATGATTGTCACTAAAAACATGTCAACTTTGCTGCATCTGTAATTTACGGGGCATCGTCCAAATTGATAAAAAGTCTATTAAGAAACCAACTTAATTGAGCAAATGAGACGAGATATGGAAAATGCAGCGTACCAATGAGGTGGAAACCATTTAGCCGTCAGATAATAATCAATACACACAGGCGAAAAGCATAACCAGCATGACAGTAGCACATACACACGCCCACAAAAATGCAGTGTGAGCATTTTCAGGCACAGTGGGGCATGACATCTGATACCTGTCATATGGAAGGACAAAGGCAGTCAAATATGTGTGCTAGTCTATGTGTGTGCGTGTGTGTGTGTGCGAGCGATGGTTTTATTAAGCTAATGGACTTGTGTAGTGTGTGCAGTGTGCACTCTTGTGAGTATCCGATCCCCGCCCGGTTCTCCCCCACTCTTTTTGCTTTCTGCCATTAGAGCAATCAATACACTCCAACAGCAAATACTTCTTTCTACCGTCACAAGGAAAAGAAAAATCCATTATGAGGCAGTGGCGAAGGAATACTGAGGAGATTTCAAAGGGACACGGTTGAGAAAGCAAAAAGGATACGTTTTGGTACGAGATGAGATGTGAAATAAAATGTGTTCTTAATTGTGTTTGTGCGTATAAATTGCCTATGTCAGCATTATAAATGGATTCCTCATTTCGTATGGCTCAGTAAACCTGCCACGCTTCCCCACATCAATACTTTTTTATGTGTCCTTCAGCTGCTCAGGGGTGAGGAGGTCTGTTTTGTCTTTCTTCCCAACCCCCATCCAATTAAAGAGCGGCAAGCACACACCCTGCTTCCCCGTCACACCAACCTTCCCAATCACGCCCTGATATGATGGAGGTGGAAATGGGGCTCGCCTTTGACCAGAAATCACTATTTTAGTTTGACAGGTTGGTAAGGCCGAGGAAGCAGCAGTAATGTGTTGTGATTGAGAGGACAGGTGTTATTAGTGAGATCCCTGCGGCTCTCACAACACAGCTGCATCGAGGTGCCCATAGTTACAGCAGACGACTGGAAATAATACTGGGGAATGACAGCAAAATGACTAAATGAGCTGCTGACAGAGCCAATTTGTTCCCAATGTTAGTATGTGCTTGAGTGAGGGTCACGACATCTTTCAAAGTGAGTTTATGTTTCTCTTCAGGCTACAAAACACACTTTAATGAAGGCCTGGCAAAACCCTATTAACCTTGTTTACTATTATTACTTAATTAATATGTCACATTATGTCCCAAAAGTACTGCTGCTTCTTTTTATGTGCGGTTACATGCATACTCAAAATCAGATTAAAATCGTATTTTATTTGAGGAAACGGTTTATTGACATGTTATTTGGCAAAATTATCTAATTTCTTTCCGATCCTGATCCCACTGATTGTCATTAAAAAAAATGTACAGGTCCAGAAATCAGATAATAATCAGATTTTAGTGTGCATTAAATATAAAAAACATACCTGTGACTGAAAATAGGTTTCTTGTGGGGTGGATAAGATGTCTGCAGATGCAATATCCAGATGCAGAAGAATTTGACGAAACGATGGCCTGTTTCTTGGTTTGCAGTTCCTGTAAACAGAAAAAATATCTCATCACTTATCTAATGTTTTTATTTTAATTTTTTGTTGGCATTTAGTTATGTCACACTGAAATAAATAAATCATTTGGCTAGATAGAAAAGAAAAAAGAAAATAAATCTACGGTTCACATATTTTGAGACAAAATCAGTCCTGTGGTCTTTTGTCACTGTATAGAATAAATTAGCTATAATAAATCCACATAATAATACATCGGCTCTTCTCCCCTCTCCATCTGCTCACCAGCACTGCCTCAGGAGAAGCTTAAAGCTGTCGGGGCAGGTATCAGGCACAGGCAGCTGCAAGCTGTTGTTGCCCACCCCCCAGATGATGGCAGAAGAGTCCACATCCTTATAGGGCACCTCTCCTGTTAACATCTCCCACAGCACGACACCGAACGACCTGCGGAGAGGACACACATACTCGGTCACACTCATATGAAGCCAACACATCAAAAGCAGTGCTCTGAAACGCCACATTTCCTACACCCAGCTTCATAAAAAGGTTACAAAGATTTAAGCCCTTAATGTATATGAATATATTAATTCAAAACTTTTAACATAACACCTTTTCTATGGACCACAATTCACATTTGTATAACTATGGGTCAGCCATTCAAAACATCTGACATGTCTGCACTCACACTTGGGAGGGTAACTAAGGAAAATTTGCTGCTGAGGTCCTGATTACCATAGATACGATATACAGTATCCAGGGTGATAGTCACAGCGTCACACACGCTGCATCCTAATGTATGTAAGATGTAAATCTCAGTGAAACTGTACATACATTATAGCAAATCGAATAGTTAAAAGGAGATAAAAAAAATATATAGATCACACTTAGCACATGTGCTAAATGTGGTTTAGAAATGAAGCCTTCAATAGATAGGAAAAGACAAGACACTAAGGACAAGACACTAAACATCCGGAAATAATCATATAACAATAGCTAAACTACCATATATTACAACACAAAAAGAAGACAGGTACGGAATTTAAAATAAATTAGGCTATGTTGTGCCAAAATACATTTAATATCCCCACAAGTAAATCACCTCTTATGTGTAATTTACTGGCTGGCTATTGATATTGTGCACATTTGATTGTCATTTAGTAATTAGTATAAATGTATAGAGAAAGCCAACCCTGCAGTATGTATCCCTTAAACATCAGTGGTTTAATGCTATTTTCACTTCTAAGCTAATGCACCACTGGCCCCAGGCCAAACCATCCTTGAGCTTGGAAGGTTATTGCAGCCCCTCTTGAGCACTGCAGCATCTGGCAAATCAATTATTAAATTAGCCAGCGTTCCTTTCAGGACATAGAGGAAGAGTGATGATGAAGACTATAGGGTAAGAAAGAGAAGCGGGGTGGGTGTTCAGGACAAGCCATCTGATATGGCAGAAAACCTACTGAATGTCATGTAATCAGATATTGTACAATACTGTATAGATTTTTGCTCCATACTGTAGCAGGCTGCCAATGAATTAATGACAGATAATTCATCAACATACACTATGTTGGTATATAAATTTACAGAACTATCTGTAGCTGTCGTCTGTATGTGTAGATAAAAGCTAAAAATATCACAACAAAGCAGTTCTCCAAGCGCAGTGATACCTACCATATGTCAACTTTCTCAGAGACAGGTTCATTGCGTATGACCTCAGGAGCCATCCAGGCAACTGTCCCAGCAAAGGACATCTTGGTGCTCTTGTCACTGAGTTCTTTGGACGTGCCAAAGTCAGAGATCTTCACTGCGTCGTCATAGGTGATCAGCATACTGCAATGACACATTTGATCCCATTATATCCTCTCCGGAGTCTCCCTCTGAATGTTTACAATAAAACAAAACTCACTTTGGTGACTTGAGGTCTCTGTGGATGATTTTGTGGAGGTGGAGGTAGTTCATTCCCCCTGCAATTCCCATGGCCCAGTCCATGAGCAGAGATGGGTGGATTTTCCTTCCAGCTCGTAGTACCTCGTACAACTGGCCTTGTGCACAGTACTCCATAATAATGCAGTAACATGGCGCTTGAGTGCAGATCCCCCTGGAGTTGTGATTAGACGATTAGAGCAATAAAACACTTTCATGCAGCTTAAACCAGAGAGAGTATTGATGATGTATTGTACTAACTTGAAAGTGATGATGTTGGGATGTTTGAGCTTGCGTAAGTGCTTGATATCGGTCTCTTTGATGTTCCTCACTTTCTTGACAGCCACTTCCTGTCCGTACAGTTTACCAAGGAACACTGCACCTTGGGCTCCACTGCCCACCCACTGAAGGTCTGATATCTCCTCAAACGGGATCTCCCAAGCTTCTGAGAAAGAAGAAATGCCAGAACAGTATTAACTACCTTTAAATGGACCGTTATAAAGAGCATGTGTTTCTGAATAACTGATAACTACCACATTTTTAATCAATTGTACTTTTATAACGCCACAATGCACAATACTAAAAAGTCATATTGTCAAAAGTATGGAAATCAGATATGAATCAATACTAAAACCAGGGTCAAAACTAGATACTAATTTGAGCAAATATCGATAAAAAATACCATTAATGGACAAATTGGACCTTTACTGAACAGTTTTAGAACTATATTGATCTTTATGAGACTAAGTATAAGACCACATGGTAACATGAGTACAATTATGTAGTTCGGTATTGATGATCAAGCCTATTCCTTAATATCAAAATCAAGCTTGAAAAAGTCCTAAATGTCATCGTCATCTTTAGAGTCAAATTAAATTTGTTAACACATTTAAGAATTGTGCCTAAATTACAATTCATTTAGAACATGCACAGACTTCATTGCTGTCCATTGCTTTGCTCTGGTGATGGATGAAGTATCCAAATGATCCAACTGTTCAGTCCAGGCACTAATTTTAGATATGTGAAGAAATGCAATGTTTTGTCACTTAATGTCATATCTTGTTCAGTATTTGGACCCCCGCCTCTTAAATCCTGCTTAGTGCCTTTGTGGGGGCGCCATGAAACAGGGGTCCAGCGCTCCAGAGGGGGTTCAAGGCAGAGATGGGATTTGAGGGCCTAATGTAGCTGTGTAGCAAATAGGAACGCAGAGAAGCTTGTGACGATGGCAACACCGAAAGCACTGTATATGCGTGCGTGTGAAGGGAAGAAAATGCTGGAGGGGATTCCCAAAGGGCCAAGACAGGGTCCATGTGGCCAGGGACAGGCTGTTAATATAGAGGGAAATATACAGCCCTGCTTTACTGCTGTTCCTCACCCTCAGATAGAAGAGGACCCCACTCCATTTATCACATTAATAAGCACGCTATGCATTATTAATATCAAGTGATGGATAGAGAACTGGTTTCTAGTTCAATCTTACATCTAAGATACAAAATAAAACTGTGAAAATCAAATATACAAAGCGGATGCCTTGGTGGTTATATGTACCGATCAATCAAAGGTTCAAAAAAGGTCTTTGTGAGTTGAAAGCTGCCAATCAAGAGGCCTTTATGCTTTCGCTTTTACAATATCCGCTCTGCCTCCTATCATGTGTCCTTGTGGTGCAGATGGGCTGGCAGTGATAAGAGCAGAGAATAAAGACGGACACAATGAGATGAAAACTAGTGAGAGTGGACAGGCGATGTGCAAGTCAAGGAGAGAGGTGAAACTGTCACAATAGCTCACACTGTATTCATTCCTCTAAATGTCGTCACGGTAAAATTATGTTTAATGCATATTGGAGGATGAATGTGTGCGTGTGTGTGTTTGTCAGGTTTTGCGTTAATAGAGATGAGAGGCACAGGGTCAGAACGTGGCCATGCATAATTCATGAGGCAGATTTGGCAGGGGGAGTCCCAGGGGAGCGCCGCGCTATTGTAGTGGCTGCAGACATAAACAAGCCAGCGTCACAGGGAGCTAGTTGGATTGCGGGGGTGGCAGTGGTGGTACAGAGGAGTGGGTTGAAAAAAAAAGAGATACAAGGGGGGCTAATATCAGGGGAACAAGAACGAAGCCTTTTGCAGCTTTGATAGAGTTTCACTGGCTGCATTTATTTCACGACAATGAGGAGTTTGTTTACAACCAGATGCCATTAACTGTTTGGTGTAATCAAACTAGCTGATATCATTACCAGATTTGCATATCAAAGCTCAAAGTAAGTTTATAATAGCTTGAGCATGCTCAGAGTACAGAAAATGTAAACACATTTGATAGTATGGTTGGTTATTGCCATAATGCAGTTTGCTATTATGAAGACCTTTTTAAATGTGCAAGTAATATACTACAAATTATGTTTTTTGGCTTGTGAACAAAATAGAGAAATAATTCTCAAAACACTGGAAAGGCAATTTAAAGGAGTCTTATTGGCAGTGGTTTTCCTTAGTATACTAGATTTTATGTTAAGTTATTTTTTACTCATGAATAAGTAATACATATGTTACATCTAACCAACAGTTTGTGACACAACTATCAAATAGATGAGATCAGGCTGATGGATATATAAGGAAAATCATAGCTATATTTTTTTATAAAATGAAAAAGTCTAATATTTAAAGTTCAAATTCTCTGTATAAAAACGTGTAAACATAACTTACCATCAAGACCATGCTTGTGTTCTGTGGAGTAAGCTTTGCCAATCATAGTCCAGACTGGTCTCAGACACCCAAAGAGCCCCTCCAGAAAGCCCCCACCTCCTCCGGTCGACTGACACTGCAGCCGGGCCCCGTGCCCCGGGCTCCTGACCATGGTACAGCCCATGTCCTGTCCCTCTCCCTCGGTCCTGCAGGGACTCCCATCATGCTCGTGCAGTTTCAGAACACTGTTGGCAAAGTGCTCCTGTTGTTCCTCGCTCGGAGAGTGATTATGTCCAACTGTATGTCCCTCACTCCCTCCTCCTTGTTCAACCACACTTCCTGTATCTATGGACAGCACATTACGGAGGACACATTGGGTTGGGGTTAAGTCCATTTCTGGAGTGCATGGCGTCTCTGCGTCCAGGCGGCGAAAGGACGGAGGGTCTGAGAGAGGCGAGTTGAAGCCGGACAGAGAAGGAGAAGGTGCGCGCTGCTCGTGAAGTAGCGCCATGACAGTCTGTGCTCATCCAATCAGCCTGGAAACTGAGGGCAGAGAGAGAATGGACGGAGGAAATGGTTAAAGCCAAATCTAATTTCAAATGATTTCTGTTCCACTGGGAGCTACTAATGTAATAAAACCTAAGTTTAGAATCAATATTTTAGGGTATATAGCACCTTCAACGGTTGATTATTTAAGGCTATTATGGGAATTAATTACAGCCATTAGAAAATGTTGGTCTTTTGTATAAATGAAAAAATAAAAAACACACAAAATCGTAGAGAAGCAGAAGTATACAGTCTATGACACTGCTGTAAGTATTGTTAATTTAGAAGATAATGTAAGCCACAACATCACTGCAAAAACCTATGTCTACAGCAAAGGTTGGATACCAAAATGTTATCAATCATCATATCTAACATAAGATGCCTTATCTTTGTTCAAGAAGACTTAATACAAAGGTTAGTACACAAGTAGTTTATAGTGTTTCAGTCTATTTGTTTGCTAAGTTGCATTTTATTGTAAGCTAGTGTATAACACATACTTCGTGTTCAAAGTAAATCCACACCAGATTTGAGGGAAAGTGCACAATTTTTTCTCAGTCTTTTGAAGTGAATCAGGTATTCCCTGCTGAGTGGGACAAGCTTCTTGAAGCAGAACAGCCTTGATTTAATGAAATAACACTATTCAAATGTGTCACAGCTGTTCCTCACATCACAGGGATCTGAAAATGAGTTTTTACCATTTGCAAATCCTTGCAAGAATTCCATGGCAGTGTCAGGCCTACAACCAAATGTTTTGAGTGTGGATGCATTGGTTTAGATGTTAAAAAGGCATAGTGGAAAATTAAATTCAAAAGAAAATAGATGAGAATACTAGACAGGACAATAACTATAGCCTAAATTTGTAAGGCTATCTTATAGTCAGTAATAGACTTTTAATTGAATTTAATGATAAAGGCATGCATCATAATGCTAATCAAATCTGGTCTTTATTACTCATCTCGGTTTATGGGAATATCTGATACAGACCAATCTTTAACCGGCAAATATTCAAGGAAAATATCAAAGCCGTATCTTTGCTGTCTGTCCGCAATCCTCATTTACATTTAGTCTCAATGAGACTAAATGTGTTTGGAGGAAGCATCAGCTGGGCTTGGTTGTGCTTGGTTACAGGCCACTGCATTGTGGATGTTGGAGGGTTTGGGTGCGTTCATCATCTTTTTCTCTCCCTGCACTCCATTAACGGGTCTACTGATTGTGACCATCAACGAATGCGAAATCGCAGTCAAACGTGATGTTGGTGCCGAGGCAGGCTACGACAAGGAGTGCACTTGAATTGGCAATGTAAAATAACACGTCCTACCTTAATGGTGACAGTCCATTTCGTACGATGGCAGGGGATCGAACTGAACGAAAGGGCAAGCGCTGGCGAGATTGTGTCCTGAAATCCTTTTATACGCGTTGCTCACAAAAATAACAAATACTCCCGCAATAAATATTCTAATTTAGCGTGTCACGCTGCTACACCGCCCTGTACTCCATTCTGCACTGACAACGCGTAGTGCGCAAGCTCTTAGATGTATACGTCTATCTCACCTATAGTAAACAGCAGCGAGAGGGGAGAGCTGGGGGATGCAGAAGGGGGAGGGATGCAGCGTGTCCTCGTCCAATCATAGCGCGTGTTCAATGTGATGCACTGCGCGAGGAGAGGGCTCAGGGATGGGACAGCGGCCAGGTGAAAATAACGCTTTACGCGCGAATTGTGGAGCTAAACTTTTTACCCACGGGAGGGGGGTCAACTGGAATGCGAGGTCCTAGAAATTATGTCATCCCAGGGGCATGCAGAAGTGGACTGGACAGCGTCGTGTAAATCCCCTCCAAACCTATTAACGACCGCTGTACATGGAGTTTAATGGGTGCATAAGCTGCGCCTGTCCCGTCTGTCACACCCACCAGGTCATTTTTATATTTCAATCTCCACTGACCCAGATAGTTGTAGTGGGACACAAGAACTAAATGGGACTTTCCTCAGGCGCAAGTTACTTCCCTCTGCGACTTCAATTAACCTGAATCAATGAAATCTTCAAATCTGTCACGTTAACGTATCTACATCCCAAATAGCATGGTGTACTAAACTCTTGCCAATATATTATCAGTATAAAAGTAATGAAAGAAGTCAATCCTGTGAATTTAAATGAGCCGGCAGTTCTTGAGGTCTGTGTTAACACAAATAGTTCTTGCCAGGAGAGTATTGGGCTCATGTGAGTCTATGGAGCAGCTGAGCCTTATGTATTTGCAGAAGGAGTGTGAATGATTGTTGCGCCATGACCCTTTTTTGAGTGCCAAATCTAAATCCAGTCTTTATCTCCCAGATTATCTCCCATGTTGGATTTAAACCCTTAACAATGACCTCATCCTGCTAACAGAGGGCAACAGACACTGAACACATTGTACACAAAAGCACAGAGGCTTTCCTTCCTTTTTGTGTCTTTTAAATTAAAGCAAAATTTTCATGAAACATCTGTCAGGATTAAGAAATTAAGCTTGTAAACACAATTCTGTGCATTCAAAAAGCAGTAGTAGCTATTTATAACGTAAATGTTCAAATGTCTCCAAGAGACATATGACAACAATTAATGGTTGTTTTTTATTGTTTATTTTTATTGGCTATACATTTCAAATTGGATTGGATTAATGTCTATTACTGTATGTGCTACAGTGGATTACTTAATACAATGATGCAATTCTAACATAGTCATTGTAACCCTGGTTGTATCTTTATGTTTTTATATGTTAGAAAGTATGTGTAAAAAATACTACTATATTACTTTTACTTATTACTATGTGGCAAATGTGTGGTTTCTAAACTGCGGTTCTAGACTCAAAGGATGATCAGTCACATTCTATTACCTATTCATGTGCAGGTCTATCCCATCAACTATGGCCGTAGGGGTTTTAGACCCTGGACAATGGCCAGTACCAACAAGCAGTGAGATTCACTCTCTGTAGCAATTTAAGAAGGCTCCATTTTTTTATAGTGTCAAACAACAGACTAGGTAACACGGGACAAGATTATGTTCATTCAAAACAGTAAATCTTTTGGTCATACTCTTTGATACTGGAGCTGTACTTTTTATTTACTTTTCCCTGGGAAAGTTTGCAACAAAAAAGAAGAAATCTTAAATAAAAGCTAAAGTACTTCAGAAATAGCTTTGAACACATGCATTTTTAAACCCTCCGATAGTTATGAAAATAACTTCTGCCGTTGCCATTTATGAATTTTACATGTGGGGTTCATATAACATCATCTGCTTTTATACTTTCTTCGGTTTGCTCTGTCTTCAGGCAGTCAAGATGGAGAAGCACCACTCTGTTCAGAACATCACTTAAAATTTTGTTTAATCTTTTATTTAAGGATATTGTAGTTGGAGCTCTGTCTCAAACATATTCAACGCTCTACAATAATCATTGCCCGGCTGTCTAGACACACTGGTGATTGTCATTTTAGAATGGCAGTATGTGCACTTAATTTGGACCCCAATATTTCTAAACAAATGACAGAATTTCTATCAAGTGTGCAAAAAAGGTGTCTACAAGGGTGTGTCACTTTGCATCAGTTCATGTGTTTTGTTGTTTGTTTGTTGTTGGCATCACGTTGTGTGCTGGGAGTGAGTTATCAGAAACCTCCAGTGAACAATCCAGAAGCAGAACACATACATAAGAGTGTGTGTTTGTGTGTGTGTTTGTGTGTGTGTGTGTGTGTGTGTGTGTGTGTGTTGTTGCTTGCTTGCCTCTTAATAAGCATGTCGTGTGATGGAGTACGTTGTGTGGGCCCAGAGCCAGTGGTCACAGATTGCCTCAGTCAAAGGTGGAAGTGGTTGGCGTGTGTCCTTGGATGCAAGGGGTGGGGGTAGTGGAGGTGCGGGAGGTGCGGGAGCAGCCTATTTACAGATCTGCATCGAGAGTCCCTCACACCCAGATGAAGAGGTGACCAATCATCCAATCCACTCAAGTCTGTACGTACAAAAGAAGCACATACAATTGTCGCTTAACACTGGACAAAAGACGAATATATTCTTTCATTTTTCCCCCCTGTATCTTGTTAGAACACTAGACATGTCATCAGTCATGCACCCCTCATCAATATGCACCATCAATGGGCTCATTAAGATTGGCGCCAAGCAGAAGGGGCAGTCGGACGACGGACGGAGGGAAGGGAAGGGAATCTCCATTTCAACAAACAGGATGATCTCACCTCCTGTCTGCAGCCCCGGATGAACGTTTTTCATTCATAAAGTTGAGAAGTGTGCACATACACATATAGGCCATACATAACAACACATACACGCACGCTCACACACATACACACACACACAGGTCAGACAGACACGTCCCGGTGGAATTCAGAGGAAACAACTGAGCCAATGAGGAAATATTCAGGTGAGATCACTGCCAGGATCAAGGCGGTTTCAGGGACTTCGTAAGTGATTTGATGTGTTTCAGCACTTGACCTTGCAAAGATTACGTCACAGAGGAAAATATGAGGAATGTGGTTTTATGTACTTACTGTACTTACTAGCTGTTATGGATGTACTGAAACTGCTTCATATTAGCTTAAGCTTTATTTTTAAAAAGTCCAATGTTATCCAACCAAAGGCCAGTCATTTCCATACATGTGATACACCAGTTTTCTGGAGATACTGGTTTATATCTCCAGAGGTTTCCGAGTTGATTCCCAATCCAATTTTAGCAATCTTGTTTTATTTGCTGGAGGCAGGGATTACAAATGCTTTTGATTTCCTTCTGAAACCTTTAAGCAGTGTGAGAGCAGCTTGGCAGCCCTTCGAGAGCCCTGGAGCAAAAAGCCAGAAGTGGGTTCATACAAATTAAAACTGTAGGCAGAGGGAATAGACCCATACTCACCTTGTGACCACGGAGGGGCAGTGATTAAAGAGACTTGACCCAGGTGCAATCTGAAAGAAAATAAATCAAGAATTACATTTGTTCAGTTTGACTCATTATGACCAATTCTCTTATGCACAAACCTCAGAAACTTTTTTAATGGAAGAACTCCCCATTTTATATAACTATATATGTGAAAAGAAATAATAATAATAATAATAATAATAATAATAATAATAATAATAATAATAATAATAATAATAATAATAATAATAATAATAATAATAATAATAATAATATAACAATAGCAATAAAATAATAATAACAACAACAATAATGTTAATTAAAAACACAATTGGACTGCTGTGTGTTTTCTTTGTTATTTCTTCCTGTACACAAAGAAATTTAGCATTTTACAGCCATGTAGTAGATTCTAGTTTGGTTTTATTTTACAATTCTAGTCATTCTAGTAATCATCAGATGGGTCCTTGACTCAGCCACACTTGCACTTCAGTGCGTGGGCCCTTATAAAGGCAGGTTGGGAGAAGTTTTTCTGAAAGTCACATGGTCTCTGCCAGGAATTGCGGGTAGAAGACACGGAGGGAGGGAGGCTGGTGGAGAGTGGGTGGAGCCTGTTTCCAGTTGCCGTAGAAACCCTGAGAATCAGCGGTGACTGCAGTGAGATGCTGCTGGTGGTGTGAGCGGGAGAGTGGTGACTCACACAGGCGATGCTCTATGCATTTTAATGCACAGACACACACACGCACACACGGGCACACGGACACACGCACACACGCACACATATATAAGACCCTGGTTACTGCCTTGTGAGCCTCAACTACAGGTTGCCAGTCAGTCTACTATTCTCTGGCAAAGTACTATCTAATTAAGTATCTAATTAATGGATTAATTAATTACACCAATAGAATGTCCATCGGAGTACATTTTGGGGGCATCACTTACATGTTTGCCATGCTGATAAAAGGCCATCTATAACAAATGCTATTGCACAAGAAAACTACTGCCATGTAATTGGTGATTGTATAATTGCCCAGTCCACATTAGTAATTAAAGAGATAATATGTGTAAATTGTGCTCAAGATTATCATTGGATTAACTACACTTCCCCAAATGCCCTTGAGTGGGGCAACTCGACAGCTGTTACAAGAAAGGGCTTTGTAATTATGTTGATCATTTTTAGGCATTTGTTTGGGGGCTCTGTCTTCTAGCTACAGGGAAGTCACTTTGGATCTCATTATGTGGGAAACTGTTATGCTAATGAATATTTTAACTAGGGCAAAACATAAAGAACAAAGAAAAGTCTTAACAAGAATTCCCTAAACAAAACAACATTATACATTTTCTTTAATCTAATGGCAGTTTTAAGACCATCTTTAGTGCCTTTACACTACTGCATTAAAGTTTTTTAACTGAATTAATTAAACAGTTTATAATTATCTAGTCTATCACCTACTCAACAACACTTACATTACAGATGCTAAAGTAACAGGAATTCAATAGAATGTCAATAGTCAGAGAGTTGTTTTGATTTACTATCCAGTTGAGATACCATGCAAGCTGCTTTCTCAGGTGAATGTGACGTGCACTCACTCTATGGCCAAGCATTGATTTTGATTGAACGTTGCCTTGCTCTTCCTTTTAAGGCAGGCTCGGGCAGGCTCATTTCCCATCATTGCTGCGTGTAAAACTGGAAGCAGCGAGGAAAATCACAAGCTCTGTGACGTTCCACTGCCACCTCCCCTGAGTGTATCTCACGGTACGAGGAAAGCCAATGAGGAGCGGTGTGCTCTGAATTTTCAGCAGCAGCAGCCGGTCAGCACCGTTAGGAGCAGGTTTGAGTGCTCCCTCCTTCTATTATTAGACCTGTGACCATGAGTCATACTTTATTGAAGCTATACTGCTTTGTGCTGTATAGTTCATACTCTCATTTAAAATACAACAGCCAAAAACATCTACAATAATGTCCAGGCTATCTTAACCTGACAGTGTCGTGCGCTGTCCATGGTACTGATACAAAGCTTAATCGCGTATCATAATAATAAACTTACACACTTATACACTTAAAACATTTATACACAGATCCCATATATTATATCCACTGCAAGATGGAAGAAGTGCTTAAACATGCCAGTGTGTGTTTATGCATATATTTGCTGTGTGTGTGTGCGCGCCCGCCGCGTGTGTGTTACTCAAACTGTCACAAAGGCTAGTTATGTTTTTAACCACTTTGTCAAATCATGTTCAGTTGCTTATATACACAATCAAATGTATACTGTAGCAGCTATGCAATCCCAGTGGCAGAGGATTGGGATTCATTTGGGATGCCCTGGGTTGGGGGTGGCGAGATTATTTCAAGATGTAATTGAACAAATACTACGCTGTATTCATCGTTTTTCTTCTTCTATTTTAAGTTAAATGACGACAAATAGCATTACACACCACTCAAATACACATTACAACAACCACATTTTAAACGTTTTATCACTTGAAATTATTCTTCAGTTTCCTTCTGCAACAAACCCCTGGTCTGTATTGTTTTCTAGGATTTTTTGTAGGATAGCCACTATAGCCAATTTGGCCTAAACTACAAAAGGCATTGATGAATACGGTTTAGCTTGAACGGTCATCTAAGCAAAATACAAATGATAAAATTATATAGTCCCACGTCTCCGCCTGGTGGCCACAACTGACTGACAGCTTTACTTTGCCCCAGCAGCCTACCGGAGTTAAATCATAAAACTGACGGTTCACTGTAGGCCCGTGGCACTACTGCAGCTGTGAAATTTAGTACCATATTGTCAAATGAAGCGTGTGAAGTGATAAGCATCTCACAAGCTTCATTTGACTGTCAATGATCGATGCCAAACCTTGCCCAACATAATCAGCAGCCCGCGGACACTTCGGCTAAACATTGTTTCACCCGGATGCTAAAACCGACGAACCAGCAGCAGTGCGCCTTAAAATCAGTCCGTCACCGGCTGGTTTCACGCGTGTATTCCTGTTTCTATGCTATGTTCCACAAATCTAAAGTTTTTAGCAATATCTATATGCAGTAACAAAGCTTTGAATGTACTAGCGTCTCGCAGAAAAGCTATTAAAAGTGGGTCGATATTACTTAATCGTAGCCTCCAGAGACATCGATATATGTCGAGTGAAGCAAAGAAACTCCGGACAGACAACACCAACATGACCGTTAAAAAGATTGGCACTCACAACGGCACTTTTCATTGTGATGAGGTTCTCGCCTGTTTCTTCCTCCGCCAGCTCACAGAGTACAAGGTAGGACTTTACACAGGTGCAACACTGTGACCACGACTCAAAGCGGCATCTCTACTCATATCATAATAACTGTGTCGGGAATGTCGTAATGGCAATCAAAACCCCACTTTCACATTCAGCGTGTTGTACTCTTCATTATAGTAAAGAGAAATGTTCATATCAATGTTTCCCCCCCAATCACGACCGTGCTTACAAAGTATTATACAAGATGGCGCTGTTGTACTGTCAGTATATAGTGTGCAATTTAGTTTTGTCAAACATTAAATAATCAGATATTAATAACAGTTATAAATAACCCTTAAATTGCATGGTGGGGTTCACTGTGGTGAATGTAACTGTACAAAAAAATGGCATTTAACGAACACACTCTAATAAATCTATTCTGGCTTTGAGTCAGGAAACAGACTGACTTAAGATTTTACATTATGCGAACGTTACATTGTGGGTAGTGTAGGGTTTTTATACAGTTTGTTCAAAATGATTTCCTATGCATATAGTGTTAGAATCTTTGACATCATGGGCTTTAGAACAATGATTTGTTTTTGTTTGCTTTATTATTTTGAATTAAATAGTGTATGTTTTGTCTCTTTGACGGTTAAATATAGACTTCTTCTCCACAGGATGCTGTAATTGTACGCACCCGAGACCCGGCACAGCTGGCAGAGTGTGATATTGTTGTGGATGTTGGCGGCGAGTTTAATCCTAAAAAACACCGCTATGATCATCACCAGAGGTAAATGACAGTGAAATACAAACAGTAAATTTTATTGTTTTTTTTAATCGACAGCCGAGTGTAATCTAAACACAAAATCATTTGAAGCATGACTGTAATTTTTTTCTTTGTCTTTTCAAATTAAAATAATAAAACATTGTCAGGATGTGTTGATAAGAGCACATGTTGTAATCGGCTCAATTCCAAGTGCCGTGTCAGTTTAATGTGGTGGCTGTCATTATACTGTGCAAAATCTGTTTCTGTACCCTTTGTTGCAACACTGAAATTTCCCCATTGCGGGACAAATAAAGGTTATCTTGTCAGAGATTGCTTTTATGGCCACAGGGAAAAAATATATGCCATGGGTTCTTATCCTGCCAGGTGGTTAGTGATAATTAGCCCTTTTTTTCGTTTGGATGCCCTCCTGCCGCTGGGTCATGAGGCTGCCACAACACTGTCAGTGGCTGTATGAGAATGCACTCACATGCAGCAGCGGAAGGACGATGCTTGTGATGCCAACGATGAATAGGGCTGTGATGCTTGAGGAAGTGGGGAGAAGGAAATGATTAAAGGCTACTTTCAGCATCCGCCACTTAAACCAAACCAATAAATAAAGGTTCTGTATTTAGTTATACTCGATTTGTTAGCGAATGAAAATGAATATACTTACATTTAGTTTGGTAGTTTAAAGAAAGCGATCAAGGAAATTACATTTAAAACCTGTTCTGCTGTGAAACCTCATCAATCTCTGTTATGTTGAAGCCGGGGTTCGTTAGCCCAAGTGTATTTAAAACCATTAAACTCTCTATCTATTCATTCCTGTGGTGAATATTAAATGACCACACATTAAATTGTTTAAAGAGTTTAGCTACACTTAATTTTACAGTTAGTTTCACTTTGTATTTTATTTTAGTGGTCTTTTAGTGTTGGACTTTTCCACCCGTCATTTTCCCAGTGCCCATTTACATCTTCTGATAATCATCCAAGCAATGCCTCAGCTTGGCCAATTAGCCTTTAGTGGTTGTGATTACCCCCACTTCCCTAGTATGTCACTCATTCATTTGACGATCTGCTTTCTGCTGTGCTGCAGCCTAAGCATTCTAATTATGCTTGTAATTAATGACAGCAGAAGCTTAGGGCTGGAGCGCTCATGGCTAAAGCGACACTCTCCTGTGGCTTTTATGAATGTTTTTGTGTGCTTACTCACATCTCTTTTGGGTCGATGCAGACTCTCTGCATGAAGCTACAAATTGATTCCTGATAATCATTCAGGTGTGCTTCAGATGACAAAAGGTGCTTAGAATATTGGCCACTGAGCAGCTCCTTTGTATGATAATGACATGCCTTTCACAGCACTACAGATTTACTGCTGTGGATTTTTAAGACTAAAATAGTATGGGAATAATAGGCCTTTGGAACAGCAATTTGACTTATTGTTTGAACTAAACCAAAAAGACAGGCTAACATTTTTTGCCTTGAAAAAACGTTTGCAATCACAACACTTCAAACTAGTCATTAATTCACAAATGTTTTTATTTCAGAACCTTTTCAGAAAGTTTCCATAGCCTGTGTCCAGAAAAGCCCTGGGTGACCAAGTTGAGCTCAGCCGGCCTGGTTTACCTACACTTTGGGCGGCAGCTGCTGTCCCAACTGACGCAGCTGAAAGAGGACAGGCTGCTGGAGGTGCTTTATGACAAGGTGACATAAACCACAGACATGTACAAAGAACACTGAATTGACAATCTGGAAAATGACATCTTCAAAATCAGCAATGTTTGTTTCTGAATGTCCAGAAATACAGATTATTCAATACTAACATACTTATTTAGTTTAAGTAAAGATGGTGCAAATACAGTCCAATCAGAAAAGCCTTTGTTTGACTTGAGTGTGGATAAAACAATTCATTCATAAAATGCTTTCTGGTAGATGTAGTTGCGGACAATGTTTTCCTGTATGCACTACCATTACATGTCCCACTGTAGACAAATAATAAAGATTCTCTAATCTTATACATGAGTCTGCAACTAGAGAACTGCTGGGAGCTTGTAGAATAATCCTAAAATCAGCTGTGCATTGAATGGGCTAAGTTCCATGTCTAAACCTCTAGCGTTTGGATAGAGATTGGAAAATAAGAGCGATTAGCATTTGTGTTGTTTTTTAACTGGAAAAGTTTGTTTTTCAATGTAACATCTAACATTGTACCTACATAGAAAACAAATGAATACTTTTATTTCAATACCAACAGCTTTATGAAAACTTTGTGGAAGAGGTGGATGCTGTTGACAATGGTATTTCTCAATGTGAGGGAGAGGCTCGATACAGTGTCTCCACCACGCTGAGCTCACGTGTCGGCTACTTGAACCCACGCTGGAACAGCACGAGCCAGGACACTGAGGTGTGTGCAAGCGATTCTTTAAATGTAATGCAACTATTTTACATTGAACAAATATTACTAACAAAGGTCACCGGTAAATGTGTTTATCTGATAATATGCATTCAGAAGTGTTTTTTTTTTTTAGCTTTAAGCTAGCTCTGCATTTAGTTTCCTGTGGCCATGCTATGCAGTTCGAGGCTCAGTGGAGTAGATTTGCCCATTTGTTGAAATCACGTTGTACCTGACATGACCTGACATGAATCAGGATTATTCCTCATTTCCTCCTTGAAGTTTCTCTGCTCTCATACGCTCTGAAGCAGACATTGGTGAAGGTTTTTCTTTTTTTGGCCTTCTGCTCTATAATGAAATGGCTTGGTGAACTTCTAAAACTTGCTGTAATGATTGAAAAGCATAAACTGTATCTTCTAATTAATCTGGTAGGGTTTTATTTTTATTTTTTTTATCACCAATGAATCTAACCTTTTGTCAACATAGCTATTTATATATTTTATGCATTCCTTTACTAGGAAGGCTTCAAGAAGGCTATGGCCATGGTGGGGGAGGAGTTCCTGGATCGTTTGGACTTTTACAAATCTTCTTGGTTGCCTGCTCGCGCTGTTGTGGAGGAGGCTGTTATGAATAGGCATAAGGTACAAAATCCAAGTGTGAAATATGTAATTAGACATTCAGTTTATTGGCAGAAATTGGTTAGTCATATGTATTACATATTTTCCAATTAAAATTGTGTGTAATTAATGTTATTAGAGAGCACAAAAGTATCATCATTGTTATGAAAATTGTACATTTCACACGCAGCTCTGACTATTGTGTTGGACTTGTCTGTTTGAATGTTCTGTAGTCTTGATTTTCAATGTCTCTATTGATTACAGGTGGACCCCAGTGGTGAGGTTGTAACATTCTCTCAGGGCGGCTGTCCATGGAAGGAACACTTGTTTGTGCTGGAGAAAGAACTGCAGGTGGCGACGCCAATCAAGTTCGTCCTGTACCCGGACCAGAACGGACAGTGGAGGATCCAGTGTGTTCCCGCCGGCCTCAACACTTTCCAAAACAGGTGATCAGAGTTGTCTATCATACCACATGACGTGCAGCTCTCAGAGGAGGGTTGTTATAGTAGCATGCCTCCTCCTTGACGCACTTATCAAAAAGAATTCTGGATTTTTACATTCTTGTTTTATTTGACTAATCAAAATCACCATCAACAAGCAGTATACAGTGTTGAAAAGATTTAATAAAGAACTTCCATGCCTCTTTAACCGTAGGACTTGTAGTTGTTATTTGTGTCTTTTGGGGGATGGTCAGTTCCCGGAGCAGAAACAGGATATTGTTGTGAGCATTTTCCTCCTGTCATTCCCTAAAGATTTGGAAGGATGTAAACATATCCCGCTACAGAATAGTTAATACTTGCAAATTTTTTACAAGTTTTAAACCATTTAAAATTGTGGTTAATTGTACTTATTTTAGTAGTTTATTGTGTTATCTGACCCAATTTCACTTCAGTTTCAAATAAGAAGAACAGGGCCTTTTTGTATATTTAAAAAAATATATATTTAACTATTATTCTGTGAAGTTTGCTTATCACTTCAAATGGGAAAAGGTGTACCTCACAAGTTCCCTCTAAAGAACTGCCCATAAAATAATCTGTGGTAAAACTATCAAGCCTTTTTCAGTATCTTTGTCCTCTACTTGTTAAACTGAAGGACACTTCACCAGTGTCCTGAGATAATGTAGTCTAAATTACACATTTCTGAGGTAAAAGCAATTGATTGTGATTCATGGCTTTGAGTATTTTCAATACCAAGGTCGTCCAATCAGATCAGATTTAGGCTAACAATTGCTGTGAATGAGAGCCATTAGTCTGGCAAACTGTCTCATGCTTAACACTTTCATGATTGTGTTTTTTTATTTATTGACCTTTTATTTAACCAGGAGAGTCCAGATTTTTAAATTCAATAGAAATATGGTAAAACACAAACTTTAAATGTATACGTTGAAATTTAAGTATCAGATAAATGTGAAATGACTGTAAAATGACCCACAACGGTGCAGCAATGGCACATAACCTTAAATTGACAACCCACGTTTCCATTTCTGTTTTTAATCAGTTTATTTGCTGCATATTTTGTCGACATTCAACATGTTCATGCTTTTAAAACGACTTTCCAATGAATACACAATATACTGAAAAAATATGAAAACAATTGCCCTAATCCTCTTCACAGTCACATTGTGACGCGACGACATGAAATTACTGTGAAAATGCAGAATGTCCCCAATTTATTAGCTTTATTTTGGGGCCAAGATGAGCTCTGTATTTGACAGTTTATCTGCTATTGCAGAATTAATATTCAATACCCACAAACCCAGCATAACCCAGCATAACTCGCGTAGAATGCGCATTAATCTGTCCATTGAAAAGCAATGGGACCATTCTATGGAATAAAATTAAGTAAAATAATTAAACTTTTACCACTACCAGTCTCTAACATAAAGAGTTGTACTATATTATTACACACAGTTACAGGTATACCTGAGACAAGACCAAGTGGAATGAAAAGGCACTGAAATTATAACCTGCCTTAAACAGCCCAAAGTCTGTCCGGAACTTTAACTGTAATTTTCTGACAGATGGTATTTCGACTACACCCACATTTTAGGCCCCCCAAATCTTGTTTTTGATATAAGATAATATAATTATATTATCTTATATTATATTTATATATAATATAAATATATAATTATACAGGGCTGAGTTAAAATTTAACACTTGAACTCGCAATGGCCCGAGGTTAACACTAATGAAAAATAATAGTAAGGAAAATAATGACATAGAAGAGGGTTAATTTGAATAATTGTTTATCATTATCTGGTAAACAGGCTCGAAAACACTTGCCAAAAGATGTTTTCTTCTTTTCAGGGCATTATTAAATAAAAAAAGTAAAACAAAAATGTAAAAAAAAATCTCACCTAGTCGACCAATCCAAAAAATAATCTCAGTTGACTACAGAAATAATGGTTGGTTGCAGCCCTGATCAGACTTGCGTAGTGTCCATGAACGGCTCGCGTTACACATTTGTAATGAGCTCTTTTCCTTTAAGCTCCAAAAGCCTCCTGTTAAGTCACTTGTTCATGTGACCCCTGTGCTCTTTAAATGTTACCTGTGACAGCCACATACTTGAGACGTAGTTCATTATTGGTACATTTCTGCCTGGGAACAGCAGGAGGGCCGCTTTAGCACATCGTGACTGATGACAAGATGGTGTTTTTTGACTCTGGCCCAACACAGAATTGATTAATACTCCTGCTTTCTATTTTCATCTTTTATTCATTAGGTTTTCTGTCTTTCACTCCATTATTACATTATTTTCGTTGGTGCGTTATAATTCCGCTCTTCCTCTCTTCTCTCCTTTTCCAATATCTCTTGCTCTCCTCCTATTAATCCCAATTCTCAGTCCTGTGCCCCTCCATCGGTCACTCTCTCCTATCTCGTGGTCTCACCTCTCACATCTCCTTCAGCCCTCCGCTCTTTCCGCACCCCCGTTCCCTCCACTAGGATATTTTCCACTTGGCTGCCAGATCTCATCAGGCGGCCGTTCTTCCAAGTAAAAAAAGACAGCCACCTGTTTAGATCGCAGGACGCTTCAAATATTTAATTCAATGCAGAGATGGCAGTTGGTCGGGAGAAGCACAGGTACAATGGCTTAGATGAAATCCATGGGTACAGATGGCTCCCTCTCTGGCTGGCCTGTCTCCTCCCAGCAGGCATGGGTCTGCTTTGGCAAAGTGGTGTTATCACCTGTGCCCCTGCTACTGCACCTGCGGGGGAAAGGCTCTATTTTTATCAGCATCGCATTGCTAAGGAAATGTGAGCTGGAAAAGAAGGGCGAGGTGAACGGATCTTCCTTAGAGATGTGACCGTAAACACAGCAAATGACACAACAAAAGAGAACGTGTTTGATGACAAATATAAAGTTTATATATATGTAGTTACAAAAATACTTTTAAAATGTAAGACACCTTAGCTAACCCTCCAGAAGATGATTTTCATTGTATTTAAAGCATCTTTGCTGATATTTTTAGGATTGGAAGTCTACAGTTGGAACAGTGGCCAAATCGGCCCAAAAGGAACATTAATGGTCCTTTTTATGTTTAGACCTTGGCCTGCTGGTACATAATTGTTTTACTTTGTCAAGGAAAAAATATTGGACTGTTTTAAAGGGATGTGATTCATGTGTGCTTCGTCGACATCCATAGCTGTGCATTCAGTTAACTACTGCGAGTTAATATCAGAGGCTCTGAAACCATAATCTCAAAACGTTCAAACCAAATGGATGTGTAAGATTCTGACGGAAGATGTCATACAACCTCAAAAATGATATTATATAAAAACATTGTTTTCAGATTTATTAGAATCAGGTGCTTTAACCCAGTTCAACCCAAACGAATTATGTCACAAACCTAAGAAAAAGTTTCAAACAAACAACAATAATATAAATGTGTAAAATTTGTGTCCAGTGCTTGTGCCTCTCTGCAAAGTGAATGCTGTAATTGATTGGAACAGTTCCTGAGCATCTAGAGGTGTCTAAGGGTGTGGGCTATGCCAAAAAACAAATCTTATCACGTATCTTCAGAGCCTGCATCACAATTCATGGGGTAACTAAAGCCATCTGCTGCTAATGAGAGTTCAAATCCCCCTCCCTCACACTCACAGAGCATGACAGAGGCTGACCAATATGAGGAGTGAGAAAAAGTGCCAATGTTTGAGCATAGAGCTGCATTAAATAGAACAGTACTGAATCACAATGACGCGCTCACCAAAATAGCAGATTGTCACAAGATCAGATGTTCTTTATGGCCCAGCCCTGTGTGTGTCGCACGTAGAACTACTCAACCCAATTAAGCTGTAAACGCCACTATCTGTCTAACTAAAGATGTGTAGGTCCTGCTCCCAAGGGAAAATATGTAGCAAATTGTGATCTTGATTTTAGTGCGCTCATCTTGAGGTTCAGAGCTTCCTGCATTGTCATAACAACAGTCGTCCCCTCCTCCTCCTTCACTCATTACCAGCCCTCTTGACCTTTCGTGGAGCTTGTTTTCCAGCCATACTGTGAGGCTATTGATTGGTTGATTCATTTAACAGGGATTATGGGTTGCCAATGCATTCTGTGTTTTCATATGGCAGCCATCCAGCAATAACAATGTTGAGGACGCATAATGGTACTAATAGTAGATGTGGAGGAAAAGGAAATGCAGTGTTTTATCAGATATGTTTTTCAAGCCACCAGCCATTTGAGTAGGAAAAACAAAAAGCAGTGACAGGGGCTGACATTTACTCCTCTAACTAATCACTATGTTGTAACTGTTTATTTTGCAGAGCTTTAGAAGGATATGAAAAGAGAAATTGGCTACTTTACATTTTTATGAATTTCATCCTCCAACGCCTCCAAACCCTCCAAACCCTGTCAAGGTCATTTCACAGAGACAATCTTGGTCCTATTTTTTTACGATTGCCTGTTGACTTTGGTGCCTCGTCCACCAGGCACTTTTCTAGTGTATGCTTTTCCACATTACTGGAGAAGAATAGCGCTGATTTTATTGGCCTATTTACGGTGGCTGAACTGCTTCAATGGGTTAGGGCGGGTCATCAAATCTGAAAAGACCAGAGTAAATCCTAAATCCATGTGTGCTGCAACGTGTGCTCATAAGACAATCACTCAAATGTGCAGTGCCATGCTTCCTGTGCGTGTGTGCGTGTGTGCGTGCGTGTGTGTGTGTGTGCGCACTGAAAGTACGTATGCGGAAAACTAGGGCTCCAACTAATGATTATTTTACCGGTATTTGTTAGATTAGTCGACTAGTCAAACAGTTATTTCTATTTTAAAAATACCATTTTAATCAAATAAAGGTTGAAATATGGTGACTGAAGGCTTTTAGATGATCATATTTACGCATTCATTCTTTTTGAACATTTTCATTTAATAATGTCACAGTCTTTGTTATGAAGGTCTTTGTCATGCGTTTTAGGGTCTTGATACGCCAATTAACAAATACGATAATCAAAAAACTAGCCTCAATTATCCTAATTAATCTTTGCAGCCCTACTACAACCTGAAGCTTTAGAATGTGCAGTTTGAAAATATTTGTTCAATTTCACAGAAAAGGATGCAATTCCTCTCAAAACACAAGCCTATCCCAATTTGATAAGGCCTTAAGACTATACTGTGTTAATTAGTGCATCCAAATTTACAGTATGGGAATGGATACAAAACCTTCAACATTTACTTTAAAGTTGCAGTTGCAGTTGCAGAACTTCTCCACCTAAATCTGTAGCACAATAACAGAGTAATTACAAGCTTTTGTTTTCTCTCCTAGGTTGTCGCTGTTGGAGGAGTGGCGTGGAGTCCGAGACGAGGCCCTGTCAGAGCTCAGTGGCATTAAAGAGTGCATCTTCGTCCACGCCAGTGGTTTTATCGGCGGCAACAAGACCCAGGAAGGAGTCTTGGAGATGGCCCGGAGGACACTGCAGGCCGCTGCCCAGTCCGGGGCTGCAAATGGAAAACATTGAGTCTCCAGAAAGAGCCAGCGCCACAGCTAGTATTTGGAATCAGTCCTTAGTCACGATTGGGAAGATTATACATTTGCATTATGTTTGTCCTAGCCAGGGTTAATGCTGTTTTGTTGAGTTGTGCCAGTTTCGGCGGCCAAAAAGGAAATTTGGCCCGTTTCCCCAAGTACCTGTTATAACAAGACTTAATCATTGAGAAGGTTTTATAGCCTTGTAAAAAGAAAATGCCTTTGTGGATACTGTTATCAATTAAATGGTTCGTGAATGTTCTTACAAATAAACTCTTTACATACAATGTGAAAATGTGTTGTTTTCAAATGCAGTCGCTACCTCAAAGCCTTTTTTAACATTAGACTCATCAACACCTGTACACATTTGTCCTTGCAAACACGCCGACATTAACTCATTGAAAGAGATTAAAGCATCAAAGCAAAGCATCAAAATGAGTCACCATTAATTTTCATTCATTTTCTTCTAAATATGCTCTGTCCGCGCTGAATTATTGATGTAAGGTTTTCTGTAGAAATTTGTCTTGAACTTTCACATTAGTTTCCCTCCGAGTTGCCTTGCATAGCTATGTCAACGCTTTACAGTGCTTCATGTCACTTAATACAAATTTTGCAGTTCTGCAAATTGAAATTCGCTGTTAACTAACATCTAACTATTCAAGCAATGGAAGCTCATCTGATCATCCATCATTTCCCTTACACAAACACAATTAAGTGGTGTTATGTTGCTCTTGTTTCATCTGGGATCTGGGCCAAGATCTCAATCCAATCTAGACCCAATTTGCTTTTGACTGTCCCATTGCTCGTGTTGTAGTCACTGCCAACTAAGTGGCGTTTTGGGAGAAAGTAAACTACCCAAATGCCAAAGGTTTGATTAAAGTGGCATCTGTTGATCAAATTAGGTTCAAATCTAATTGATATATTTTGACTATAAAGCATTACCAGTAGAATTTTTAAGTTAATTTTGTTTACTACATGTAAAATGCTAGAATTGCTATTGGCCCTTTAACAAACAAGATTAAGACAGCCACGTGGAAATGAAAAGGCTGAAATGTGACACATGGTTCAAATTTTATACAGGGAAAAGTTAACTTTTTTGCTGGCACAGACCCTTCAGACAAAACATTGCAACATTTTTTGTTGTCATCCTATTTTCTGTTATATGTAGTGTTTCTCCCAACCTACAGAGCCAGCAGAATAGAACAGGGATAAGCCATTTCCTCCTACCCAAATGACCTACAAAGCAAAATTTTGTAATACTTGTTTTGTCAGCATGGTCGCTTTTCTGTTTGCACAATGCTATCTAACGGCTGCGTTTGGCTGAACCTTGTGCAGCTCCTCTGTCGTAAGCAGTTTTTCATGACAACGGCCCCAGCAAGTCCCAGCTGGCAGCACAGGGGAAAAAAGGCTACTGAGAGCTTGAGCGGAACACCTGGCCCCAGCCTGACCGGTTGTTAGTGGATTCAATCTCAGGAGGATGAAGCTAGTTTCAGGAACTGCTTCACTGCTTCTTTATATTGTGTTCTCTCCCTCCATCAAGCCAAGCTCCAGAATCTTGCACAACGTTACATTTCGGATCATGCCTCTGTCTTTGATGCGTGTGCTATATAGTGTACATAGAGGTAACAGGTAGGTCACGGCAGTTTACAGAGTTGTTCTTTTTGTGATGGCTCAGTGGTGGTTCAGACTCATTTCAGTACATATTCAAATTTAGGGTGCGTTCACACTTGCACATTCACCTCATCGAAATTGGGACTAAATCAAGACTAAACTGAAAATAATCTGAACTGAATCAGGACAAAATAACGACTTTAACCTACATCAGGACTACAACTGTCTCAATTTAGGACACAATACGGGCAAGTGTGAACCCACCCTTATCATCAGTGTTGGTTCCCCTGGAAAAGTAATCTGATTATTCACTATTATGAAGTTCCTTCTAAATGTAACTTAAGAACACTTTAAAAGCATTTCTAAAGTAACCAGTTTACTGAAACAAAATGCACACCTACTGCTCAGGAACTGTAAACCAATCACTTCACAGTAGCATGTCATCACGTTCAGGTCATCTGTCTGAATGTATAGAAGCAAGCTACGTTATTTAAAATCAAGATCTCCCACCTGATGTATGTTTGGTATATCATTATTAAGCTTAAGGCAGAGGTGTAGCCAGCCAAGGGGCAAGATAGGCAATTGCTTGCTGCCCCTTGATCACTAGGGTCTCCCAGAGGGCTGTTTTTAAGCTAAAACAGGATCATTACAGTAATGAAATATCTTTGGCAGGTCTCTCTAATGACTGTAGTTTTATACTTTGACCACAATAGGTGGGATGACATCAGTGAGACCAATTTCTTTGACTTATTGTCAAGAAGGTTCAGAGTGTGTCTGGAAAGCCCCTTGTGAGGTTTTGCTTGGGGCCCCATGACACCCTTGCAGCACCACTGGGTTAAGTTTAAGGCGCACTTTATTGTCCCTGTAGGGAAATCTGTCCTCTGCATTTGACCCATCCTTTCAGTACCACTGCAGTGCAGCGCATGGGGGCCCATCTACAGGTTTTTATGCTAGGTTTGGTCAGGACTACCTTTGCTGGAGGAGTTTACCTATTTTACATGTTTTGTGTTGTTGTTTTTTGTGGTGTGCATAACACACACACATCAGGTGTTGAGTGGGTGTGAGTTAATAGTAACAATGGTCTAATTTTAAAATCGAATGCGTTATATTATTGTTACTAAAAAGTAAACTAACTACAGTAATCTCTTCTTTTGTAACTACTTTCCAGCACTGGTTATAGTGAAGTGACTCTAGTTAATAATAATTGGCGAAATGCAAAAATTGTATACCCATAGTTTTTTATGTTTTTAGCCATTGCTTTTCATTCATATTTGTTTCATAGACAATCTCGCAAACCATTGCCTTGTCGTTTTTTTATACAGAAATATATATAGAAGTCGGCAATCCTGTCTCTGGTGACCGAGGGGACCATGCCGTTTCTGAAGGGCAAATCTGTTACAAAACCCCAGCTGTAAAAATTGCAATCAGCAGCTACAGGACTTCAATGTGGAATTGTCATCATTTTTATGGGGTTGACAGGAGCAGTTCAGGCAGTGGTGAGGCAGAGGAGAAAGGGATGTGAAGAGTCCTACCTTCTCCCCTGGGCACTTCTCTTAAGACTCTCCTTATGAATTATATTGAACTTACATTGTGTGTTCACTCTATTTAGGTCATTGTTGATTTTTATGGTCATGTTATCTATATGATAATGTGTAACCATGGGAAGTGTCTTTGACCTCGATTCATGCAGTTGTTCTTTTCAGTGCATGTGAAAGTGTTATGCCTACCCTTTTAGAATCACATTCATCTTCACATTGAATACACCATATATTACACAGTGTATGACAAAACTAGGATTGGTGAAGATGTTGTTTGAATAACTATACAACTCACTGTAACATTTTATCTCCATCCAAAAACATGATTATGAATTCCCTTTTCTGAATGATAGTGTGTAACCTCTCCATCTGCATTTAATACGGCAAATACAGGAACTAAATTATTTGTTGATTTATTACGGAAGCTCATTGTATTCACAAACACAACATTTTTTATTTCTCATAATTACAAGATACTATCTCGTAATTGCAAGATAATTTAAAAAGAAGTTTGTGAATACAATGAGCTTCCGTAATTTACAACAATGCACAATGTACATGTAAAATGTTGCGGTCCAGGTCTGAAAAATGGGACAGAACACTTTTGTTTATCATGAAATAGACGAAAAATAAAATGCTCATACAGACTGCCATATACAAGTTTTAGCTTATATACTGTATACCCTACTCCCAAACACATATCCATGCTCACAAAGCATCATTAAAACACATGGTCAGAAACCTTATGACAATTTCAGATAACTGCCTGTGCGACATAGAATAATTGCGTTGTGTAAAATAGAATTACTTTGGTCGACTTGAATGTAAATGTGACTTTGGAATCTAAAGTCCCTAAAAATAAGGCAAAAGGGAAGTCGACCATTAAACATAGTCATTTACTGACATCTGATCTAAATGCTTTTGAGTTTAAGTCTTTACAACAAAATACAAGCAACACGTTTTAATTCCCAGGGTAAAAATGTGTTTGAAAAAGAAGAAAAAAATACAACTTTTTAGTCTTAAAGTTGTATTTGAGTGTCACTTGATGTAAAGCACGTTATATATGTGGATAAAATGAAAAACTATAGTCGGCTCAACATTCATGGAAGTATTTGTCCAGTAAAAAAATTAGAATTGTACCTTGTGTCTGTCATGATCTATTAAATGCCAATACAGTAGTAAATGTGTTTAAACCAGGCTTTTTATCACTCACATTTATGGTTTGACTTTGCCAAAACCATCTTGATTTTTCCCTTTTTGTGATATTCTGAAGTGAATCCCAGTTTCTCCACTGAAATCTCGTTATGTTCCTTCATTGTTGCCTCCATTCCAGAATAAGAACGGTTTTGTTTTACAAACTTTTCAGAGTCTCTACATGTGACGCATTTCCATAATGAATAAAGTATTGTTATGTCTGACGTTCTTCCACACATGAAGTCAGTGAGGGGAGAGAGAGGCTGTGTGCGGAGGGCGGGGGCAGCTGCTCTTCTCCAACAGCCGCTCGTGAATCCATCCGCGGGCAACAAACCGCAGACGCGCCGCCGATCCGCCTCCTCCAGCGGACTGTCGGACACACGCGCGCACGCCTCTTTTACCGGGGCACAACGGGAAACAACTGCAACGCGTTTCAACCAGCATCTGAAGGCTACTCCTTTCGGAATTGCACGTAAGTTTATGCCAGCGCCATCCTCTAGCCAATTTGATTTTGAGATCAAAGTTTCGCCCTGGTCCACTCATTTGCTGCCTAATATTTTTGTCATTGATCTCTTTGAATCGAGTGCAATTTAAAGCGTAGTCTTACACCCTTAAAGTAATTGAGTGCGCCTATGTAAAAAGTTATTGTGACCCACTTTACTCCAACCACGTACTGCTCAGCCTTTGTGATGAGGATGCTGATGGACTGCCTAATTAGGGCGCAGCTTTTTTTTTGTGGCAACATTTCATTTTAACGTTTTGTTCAACTTTGCCTTTGACCTACTGTCTTCCCCCTGCCACCATCGTCTCTATTACGTCTGATTTGTTGTGTTGATTTTAAAATGAACTACATTCTCAGCTAAATCCTGTTTTAGGTTTCACACAGGGGTCCACTTATTAGACACCCCACTGACAGCCAGGGCTTACTTTTTTCTTTTTTTGTTCTTTTGTTCTTTTTTTCTTTTTTTCTTTTTTAGGTTATCTCCAGAATCTAGGCCACTGTAGTCTGCCACCAGCATGTGAGCTCTTAGCAGGGGCAGGAATAATAGCAGCAGATCCCATTGTCTATTTGAAAGCAGGTTCCTTGATTAAATCCAGCTTTAGATGGGAACAACAACATTGGTTTAAGGCTGTTACCTCTGCAAGCAAATTGTTGTCAAAATAATAGCTGGAAACCACAATTCTGCCCAAGAGATTAACTCCATCCATCTACCACACTTATAAATCATGTCATTACTGTGAGGGTCTAAGTCTTTTGTGTCCGGCCATTGCCTCTCATCTTTCATATTAAATAGACACGACTCCTTCTTTCTCCAGCTTTGCCCCTTATTGACACAGCTGGACACGGGCAGGATTGATGTTCCCGCTGTTAATAGTCGCGGACAATAGTACGGGCATCGATTCTGAGCCGCATCCACACAGTGCACCCGCTCCACTTCTCACTCAGAGTTTGATTGAGGGGCTTTGGCATGGGAAAATAAATTGCAGGATAAACGAGCGGAGCATGTACTCTAGCATGATAGTGATGTGAGGCTCAACGTGTGTGGTTTGTGAGCAGTGACAGGAAAGACAACGTAGGCTCGAGCAGAGGTTGTGATAATAATATTTTATGATGTATAGCTGCAATTAATACAAGGATTTTGCAGTGGGTCAAATCTCATTACTGCTCATAATACAGGCAAATGCATCAGTAAAAATGGCTGATATTAATTTACCGTACTTCAAATACATTTAATAGAAAGTAATCTGATTTAGTAATCTGATTGTCTGATTGATTTTTATTGCACATGTGGTATAATTGTTTTGCACTGTGTATTTGCCAAATCAGATAAAGCAGCTTAAACTCATTTCATTTTCAGATTTACCCACTGACCTTTTTCTCTATAGATCTACATCATCCAAATCTTCTCGTCAGCGTGTAGTTTGATTGTTTAGAGTGATTTGCATGTAGGACAGTGTTCCACTGCATGAAAAGAAGAAAAACGGGAAAATATACATCAGTTTTCCTAATGTGGAGAAGGGATAAAAACAAGTCACGCTCATTGCCTGCTCATTATGTAACAAATATGCACATTGTGCCAAAAACGGATTATATTATATTTACTCATCAATATATCTTTGAAGCATCATACATCATCTTAAGGATTGCCTCTCTCTCTCCCTCTCCCTCTCTCTCTCTCTCTCTCTCTTCTCTCATATATATATATATATATATATATATGTATGTATGTTAAACAATCCTCTTAATGGCTCCATATGACATGAAGCTGAGATCCATGAATATAATATTTTAATAAATTAATGATACACAACAATTGAACACAATGCCCTGGCCCGTATTAACCTTTTTTCCTATATTTTTCAGATCGTGCTGTTGTGGCGGCGTGTTCAGGCCCCAGTGTGGCTGAGGGCTATGGTGAGGCCATGTGCACACGCTGGTGTGTGGAGAGACTTGCCAACATCAGCAAAGTTAAATGGAAAATTAGAGTGGATTCCTGGTTGTGTCTGTTGTGCATGTGTTTGGCTCTATGGGGACCAGTGTGTTCCCAGTGCCCTGAAAGCTGCAGCTGTGCATGGGACACAGCCACAGTGTCGTGTGTGGATGCCGGACTTTATGAAATCCCAGTGGACATTCCCCAGGAAACTGTGTCCCTCCATTTGGAACGCAACTTTATCAGGACCATTCCTGAGACTACCTTCAGTGAGCTGGTGCACCTACGGGACCTGTATCTCTCCCACAACCGCATTGACTCTCTCTCCACCGGGGCGCTGCGCCATTTGGGGCCAGAGCTGCGCCTCTTGGACTTGTCTCATAACCAGCTGAGGCAGGCCAGCAGGGAGGACTTTGGCTTGACCAGGGCCAAAACACGCCTGTACCATAACCCCTGGCACTGTGACTGCACCCTGCAAGAGCTTATGGAGACCCTTAATCTGGAGCCAGAGACAGTCAATGGCATCATCTGTGAAAGCTCAGTGCGAGGGATGGGCGAGGGAAGCCGCTGGGATGATCCCAGCTCATTGGGCGAACATGCTGGACAACCTATAGTCAAACTTTTGGATTCTGGAGTCAACTTCTGCAGCCTACAGAGGAAGACCACTGATATAGCCATGTTGGTGACTATGTTTGTGTGGTTCTTCATGGTTATTGTGTATGTGGTATACTACGTGAGACAGAACCAAGCTGAGGCCCGGAGACATTTGGAATACCTAAAGAGTTTGCCCAGTCCACGCAAAACCCCAACAGAGACAGATACACTCAGCACAGGCTTTTAAGTCCGTTCTGAGTGGAAAAAACTGCTCACACTGATCCCTTTGAAACAGTCTCCACTATGGTGAGATTTTGTGTCTATAAAATATATACAGTGCATATTTATTTACATTTTTTACCATTTTACTTTTGCCTTCAAACAGACCAGATGCAATTATTATCTTTTGATCGATATTTGTTTGAAGTCACCCCTCCACTCTAAAAACAAAACAAAAAGTGTACCAAAATAGAAGATGAAAGGATAAAATATTAATGTCTAAAAAGGCAGAAGATAAATGGCAGAAGAACCCTGTGCAACCTTGCATCGCCCTCTGCAGTTCTTGTTTGTCTGGTCTTTTAACGTCAGCTCCTTGTTAGCTCTTATTAGGCTCTAATTACTACTCTTTCACTAGCTGTTTCATAATGGAAGCCACTAATCAGGTGGAGTTTGTTTATTGAGACAAAATACATCCCACTTCTTTCTCTTGTTGTGTGCCTTTGTGTGATGGAACGTGGTATTTGGGATTTTCTTTCCGTCTTGTTGCCTTTGGATCATTTGTGTTATTAGATTTCCCCAAAACTCTGTCACAAACCCACATGATTCAGCTCCAGTGTGAAGTACAGCTGCTCTAAATTTACTCTCAGGAAACCATTACGAAAATATTTTGTCTGAAGAGTCTGAATCAGAGAGTACCCAGCTTCTGTCAGTGGAAGTGGCTTTGAAAATTGGTCAGCTAACGACTCAAGCGTTTGTCTCAAAATGTGTTAATAAAGAATATTTCCGTGTGTCAGATAACATCACAACTGGTCACACATTTACTGGAGAAGGGGACAGAGTTTGCATTTCCTATACAATTGCAGGTGGTTTTATTGCTTAAAAATGCCTTGAAAAGCATTTACTTTACATGTATTTACTGAGTTGCCTCACCACAGATCTGACTCTTAACCTTAATATAGTGTGGAAATATTGTGGAAATATTATATTACTTTTAAATATTTCTGCTGAAAATACCAAAAAGGGAAAACTGGCTCTTGGTCCCTTCTGAACGTTTCTGAAAGCCGGTCCCAAATTACTGCTAATGAATCTGTTGTGTTTTTCTTTCATGTTGTCTTGCACTGATTGTTACGTGTGCATTGTTTGTCTGCAAGTGCTATCATATTTAAACATTTTCTTTGAGCAAATGACACTTCTCTTGTTCACGTGAAATGTAGCAGTTAGGGATGTCACTATAAAAAATGTAGGTATGTATTATTGTCCTAGATTTTCTTCAATTCCCAGCGTCTAAACAGGGGTGTCAAACTCATTTGGGCCGCGGACCGAATTTCGATGCTCAGGCTGGGTCGTGGGCCAAACATAACGTAAAAAATAAAACAATAAATACTATAAGAAATAAATAGATATTTATATAGCGCAGTAATAGTTCTTTTTGGACACTGTTGCACAGATCTGCAGCAGGTGAAAGACTGAGTCCATATTCATGCAGCAGCAGCAGGAACAGGGATATGGACTTATGACTTGGGTTTTGACAATTCTTTTCGTTTTGGGTAATTTTTTATCCACACAATAATTCTATTGTGACTTGAATATCCATAATTATTGGTTATCTGAATATTCTTGACATCCAGAGTAGTTGCATATAGTGCCGAAGGTTGACGCTCATTCCAGCAAAGCACAAGCTGATTGGATCAACGGGTGCATTTGTTAATTTCACTTCAGTTCACTGTAATCATGTTTGCTTGTGAGGAGACTGTGCAGTGATTAATGTAATGTCATTGTGCAGTGTTATTAATAGTAACACTAAAAGGCTTTCCTTAGTTTTCAGATTGATGGAGTCACACATAAACCTGCCATGTTCAATAATCAACTGGCAATGAATGATGTTTCTCTAATCAAATCAGCAATGGCGTTACTAGACATTTAATTACAACTCAGGTGCCTTTAATGAATGTTGTGTCTATCTCTTTAAGTATCATGTATGTAGAATAGGCCTATCAGATCATACTTTTGCAATCCTTTATAAATGAGCTAAAATGTGCCACGAAATGTCTTGATTGAGGTTTAAGTATCACACAAAGGGAAAGTGAAAATAATTAGTAGTTTGTTTGTTTTTTGCAGATTTTTTTTTATAGTTTTCTTATTTTAGGCGATACTTAATAATAAAAAAAAAGAATGTCACCGTAACAGCTCTTACAGTCTTTATCTTTTAGATGATTTAGTATATTGTCCACTTCTAAGACACAGAAAATGTATTTGTGTAACTGTATTTGTGTAACACTGAGAAGGAGTAGCAGAATGCTGTAATGTGTAGTGTTCTTAGTCTTCTCTCCAGATTCTAGTTTTGTTCTACTGTCCAGCATTACGAGGAAAAGTTCAACTTGAAATAACTTTCTGTAGTGGATAAAATGGGTTTATGTCTTTGTGCTGTGCCCTACTAATAGAATTAATTTTAACCCTTTAAAATGTTTAATAAACCAAAACAAACATTCTGACTTAATTTGGAAATGGACAAATTAGACAGATTTTAATATTTCTTATTTTTCACGATTGTGTTTCTTTTGTTGATGTCTTTTTGTATTAATTTATTTTTATTCTTAATTTTGCTCTTTGGTCCCGTTCTATGTTTGTTTTTTAAGAAGTGTTGTCGCACATGTTTCCAGGTTTCCATAATAATTATTTCTTGGCCTCATAGTTTGAGTTCCAGACTGGTTTTCTTTGTATTCTGCGTGTGCGTGTTTCCTCATGCATAACAAATCTAATTCAGCAACATCAGACACAAAATAAACAAGTTAATCTGTGTATACTTTTCTGTATTTACTGTGTCTTCAATGTGGTGCGTTTGTGTCTCATTGATTCACTGGTTTGTTACAAAATCAATGTTATGTTCTCAGGAAGGAAGTTTTATTACTGTAATATTAGTAGCACTGGGGGACTGGACAGTTTTAATTTCGATTCGATCATCCATTTGAAAAACAATTTATAGCGTTTCATATACGATTTTGTAAAAAAACACACACAAAAACAACAACTTTGCCAACTAAAAATGTATAATATAATTTTACCTTTCCCTGGTATTTCCCTGCTATTAATGTAATAATAGCAGGTGTAGAGGGAACAAAAAAAATATTGACAACTGAATTTCTTAAGTTCACTTGAATTAAAGTAAAACAGGATTGAGTTTGTTACTTAGTTTTGTCTTTTATTTCCAATTTACAATAATTAAACGTAACAAAAACAAGTCAATGTCATTTTTATAATAATATAATATATATTATCAATAATAATAATAATACTATTATTAATAATAAAAATGTACACAACCTCACATAAATGAGCGTTCAGTACTGGCTGAAGAACTGCATTCTCGTTCATTGCAGTGTTGTAAAATCAAAGTGTGTGTCATTGGGGGAGAATGACAGGAAGTTCAGACCAAAGATCACCTGTCACAACAGTCAGGGGGCAGCAGAGTGGGCTTCAGCAACTAACCTTCCACCATGTTTGTAGAAGAGGCCAATTAAAATGGGTTTGTGAACGCGGGGTTTAAAGCCTTAAAGTGATCTGCAAAAAAGTTAGCATGAGGTAGGCAGGTAACTTTTAAATCATCCACAAAGTAATTAACATTTGGCGTTCCAAATAATTGATTCTTTTTAGACACATTCTGTGTGAACAAGGAAATAGTCAAGTAATAACATGCGGTAGGCAGAAAGAAATTATATATGTATACACGCATATACATATATATGTAATGTATATACATATATACAAATAACTACAAAAGAGAATCTGTCAAAAAGTGTTTTACAACAATAGCACCCTTGATTTTTATTACAATGAAATGTTTTTGAATAGTTGACAGAAAGCTTCTATACAGCTACATTTGGATTCAAAAAAAAAAGAAAAAGAAAAGTGATATGGGACTGAATCATGGTTGAATAGGAAAGGATATATTCGAAGGAGTTGGTTCATATGGTTAATAATTGTGTGTATTACGTGTATCATTAAAACTCCAGTCCAAACACCCAGGACTCTAAACTTCACAATAAATAAATAACAGTATATTATTTTTCCCATTTCCATCTGTGTTCCCATATGACTCTCGTTCTTCTCATATTCCCTCCTTCTTTTGTGCATAAGTATTTATCCTGGAGTGGGGCACCGGGAGTGCTGGGGTTCAGGGGTTTGCTGAGTTTGCTGAAGCAAAGATGTGTGAATCGCAGATGACAGTTGCTGGCGCCATTCAGTGCAGATATCCTACGGAGTTCAACATGAGAAAGCACTTTTTATTTAGAAAAAAGTCCCATTAAAAAGTGTCTTGATTTTTGTTTTCTCCTTCTTCCCTCCTATAACTGAAGCATGCTCCTTTTCCACTTTTTATTCCAACTTTTTATTTGTTCTATGGCTCCTTTTTTCTTTTTTACAAGAAGCAAACTGGGCCAACATTAACTCCAAACTCCTGGTCGGCTCCACCAATATCCATAGGGGCAATGTCCACAAGAGGCAGTCGAGATGTCTTCTGTGATCTGTACTCAAACACTGTCTTGCCCCACTGTCCCGTGTGTTTCTGTGAAAAGAACCACATCACCATTTCATTTTTGTGTACTCCAATATCAAAACAAGTCACAACACATGGCTATACAGAAATATTATATCATTTTATAAATGATATAAATATAAAAGTCTTACCGTGCAGCCGTCCTCCATCACACTGTATGTGAAGCGGCTGTTGCCCTCGGCTCTAATCTCCACATCATTTGAGCCCTGCAGCAGCACGGCCTTCTTCAAGTTGCCTGTTGAGGCGTCCATGTAGGCCACACTGTTCTTGCAGTGGTACGTGAGGTTCTGTGAAGCCTCAGTGGACAGCAGTCTCAGGAAAGTCATCTGAATAGCAGCAGTGTTGGGTGCCAGGCTGTCATCACCATAGCTAAACTGCACATTATCAGAGGGAAGCAAAATGACTAACTTTTTAACGACAATGTGCAGTGAATGGAATTAAAGCACGACTTACGTGGAATCCACCATTCATGGTCTCTCCAAACCAGATGTGTTTGCGCTCCTTGCTCTTGCTCGACCACCAGTTCTTACGAGGAATGTTAGAAGGCTTAGGGAGCACACAGGACTCTCCGGTCTCCATGTTGCAGAAGACTTTGATGGCATCAACAGTGCAGCCTTGATTTGGGTCAATCCAGTATTCGCCTACAGATTGAACAAAAATGAGAAAATGAAGATTTCCCCACATTTTATTAGAATTCTGTGATCAATATCTATTAGATGAAAATGTATTCATCCATTCTCCACCATTAACTCAACACTCAACATTCCTGGTTGTGTCACTCACCACTCTTCCAGTCTGGATGGCAGAGTTTCAGGTCTCGACATGTGCGGGCAGGGTTCTTTTTGGATCCTTCTGGGCTGCGGATGTTCTCAATCTGGTTGTTAAGGGATTTGAGTGTGGCATCGACCTCAGCATCGTGCTGACGGAGGTTTCCAGAAGCCTGGTCAGCTCTCATGTATCTGAGAGGATCTGGACCCTTGTCAGTCTGACCCAGACCAGCAAAAGCCGACATGTCAATGCCAGGGCCTGGAGGGCCGGGAGGGCCAGGGGGTCCAGCGTTTCCTGGAGGTCCCTGAAAAGAGGAAAATTTTAGTTTTTTTATAGAAACGAGAGGTTATTCTATTTCAAGCAGTTTCAGAATAAAGTGACATTAAGTTTTCTGTCATCACTTTGATATTCCACTCTCTACTGGTGCATAATTCCTGCCTCTTCAGTCTCACTAAGGCCTCTTCCTCATCTCTATAAAATATGGGTTGGAGATGCTGCCATCTGTTCTTCAGTCTGTTCAGTCATGTTTCCTGTCTGAGACCCGCCAGCAAAGCAAACAAACTCAAGACACACCCACAAACTACTTCTAATTTAAATAATGTTTACTCTCTCTCGATTGTTGTTTTGTATAAATGAATACTGTACGACACTAAATCAGACTAAGCCACAAAGCAAAACTACAGAAAAACTCTTCCTTTCATTTAGTTACTCTATGACTGTGAAAACGACAGATCAATCAAAGGAATATATCACAAGTAAGTATAAAGTAGAATATTTACAGCGGGGCCGCTGTCTCCACTGCGTCCTCGTGGTCCAGGGGGTCCGATTGGTCCTGGCAGTCCATTCATACCATCTTTACCAGCAGGGCCAACAGGTCCGGGTGGTCCCTATACAACAATATGGAGGAAATATATTATAGCAGCGTTTCTCTGTGGTACATGTAGGACCTTTAGGTGGTATGTGGAAACCTCTTCAGTTTTTGTCATTTTTAGTAAAACATTTTAAATGTGCTTTTCCTTGAGTAATTCCTTAGTTAAAACTACTGTGGCAATGGTGTATTCATTATTAAGAACTGGTATAACCCCAATTTAGCCCTGTTATGGCCCTGATTTGGATCTGGTGGTATTCGGACAGCCACATTTTTTCTTTGATAAAACTTGTTGTAAAAAGTTTGAGAACCACTGTACTATAGTATTATAGTATAGTAGTATATTATATAGAGTATATATAAGGGATTGTGTACGTACTCTTTGCCCGGAGGGTCCAGAGGGTCCAGTGGCTCCCTGGTCTCCAGCTTGACCCTGAAAATAAAACACATCATATTATGACTGGATGAAAAGGCTTGAGAATTTCTCAGTGCCACTAGTTTAAATATAGTGGTCATTGTTATGTATTTCATGTTAGTAAGGGTTCTGTTCCACAGGGGTAACGTAATAAAGCAACTGAATTTATGAGCTTGAACTGAACTGTGTTTGTTGTCAAATGAATATTAAAATTCTTACTGGAGGTCCGGGGAGACCCTGCAGACCAGTGAAGCCTCGATGTCCCTTCTGTCCTCTCTCTCCACCGTCTCCACCTTCACCTTTGTCACCACGAGGCCCTTGAGGTCCCTACATGCATAAACACATGAGCATAATCAGAAAAAAACATGGTGGTTGTCTGTGGTTGTGTTCCAGACAATTAATGGTTATAAACATGACTTGTGGAGAGTGTGAATGTGTCCTCTATGACAGGCAGAGCATCACGGATTGACTTCAAAGATATCTATTTGCACCAACTCTGTCTTTCTTTAGAGAATCTCATACATATTTGATTCTGCACTTGAGTGAGTACAAAGATACTTACAGGCATTCCTCTTGCTCCAGCGGGTCCAGGAGATCCTGCAGGTCCTTGTGCGCCCTTAAGACACAACAAGTGAGTTTCAGAACACAAGCACAATGCACACATAAAATCTCAGTTTTTTGTGCTGAATACAAAATTGTGACTTACACTGTAATGTTTTTTTAATGTGTTTTTAACATTGTAAAGCACTTCAAACTGCACTTTGTACGATTTGTGCTCTATAAATAAAATGGGATTGATTGAATACGTTAAAACAAATGTGTGTATATTACCACAATTGGGTGATTTATTTGGTAAATAATGTAAAAAAAACAAGAGACATCCTTCAAACTGCGTATTTCTTTTACACTGAAACAATTCACATTCATTGTGAATAACTTTGCTATATATAAAGGTGGTACTTACAGCTTCACCTCTGTCTCCCTGTTTGCCAGTGGAACCAACAGGACCAGCAGCCCCAGGGGCACCTGGAGCACCAGGAGCACCAGCAGGACCAGTGTTACCACGATCACCCTACAATTTAATAGATTTATTACACCTTAAATTACAGAGTATGAATATCAAATCAAGTTTTTTATAGCATCAAATGTTATGAATTTAACCAAAATGGCTTACTTTAACTCCAGCAGAACCATCTCTACCTGGAGGCCCATCTGATCCTGGATTACCCTGTGAGATAACACATTGATAATTATTATTGACAGCCCCCCCTTCTCCTGTAAACAGATGTCCTCCTGAATACTGATGAGCTGTATAATGAAGTCTACTCATCTGACACAGACAGAGGTGCACACAGTCGAACATATGCATGACAAAAACAGGACTACATCTCAATTAAAATAACATTTACACACCAGTATTCTTGAACAGCAAAAGTTATGAAGAAGGTGCGGATATAAATCCATATGTTGTTCCTGACCTCTCTACCAGGCTCTCCAGCAGGTCCAGTGAGTCCAGGAGGTCCGACAGGTCCAGGGGGTCCACGGTCCCCAGCACCACCAGAGGCTCCCTGCTTTCCAGGCTCTCCCTGGAACAGGCCAATAAATACTTTTAACACTACAAGATTGGTACAGATAATATGCATAAAACGCTGGATAATTGAACTTTAAAACCTTGTTTGATTATTTTAAAACTTGTTGTTGTATATAATACAACTGTTATATACATTATATACAGTGTGGAAGGAGCAGGGACATATTTTTGCCTCTTGGCATTCCACAAATAAAATTTTAAACGGTATCTGTATCAGTAATTATGTCCATGACTGTGCGACTTTTGCTGTTGCGACATGATGTTGACTGTTACATTCTATTATACATATCTTGAGAATAAAAATACTCACAGATGGTCCAGGCAGACCAGGGAATCCTCTCTCTCCCCGTTGTCCAGGCAGACCGACAATACCTCGCTGTCCAGCCAATCCTGCAGGACCAGAGGGACCGGAAGGCCCCTAACACCAAAAGACATATACTAAGACATTTGAAGTACACTAATCAGTTAACACAATCCATAGTGAAATTCATTATGTCTTCTAGTATTACAGTTGCATGATGCTTCTTACAGAAGTGGTGGCTTTTCCCCAAAACGCGTAAAGGAAATCTTTCATATTTGTAAACACAAATATACATGCATTTACTTTCTGCATTACTTTGCATAACTATTTACTGCACCCAAATGTATACTGTGTTTTAAAATATTCTTCTTTTCTCATTGCAGAGCCAAGTTGTTACTCTCCTGTCCCTTTGGCAGGAGTTTTGATTTATACCTTGTGTCAGTTGTTTCACCTGAGATTTATAAGACACACAAATCAACACTGATATTATGTGACAGCCACAGAACAATCTCACACAAGTTAAATCTCCCTAACCATGACCAAGAATGTCACAAAGAGTGAGTTTTGATTCGAGGATTAATCATAATTTTAGCATATGGCAGGATTATATATCACTTTTTTAGGTGTTTCTATTGTATGCGTGTGATACTGTCATCCCTGTGTCACTGAGCCTGGCTGCCCTGTTCTGTCATGAGGTTAGCTCTGCCATTGCAGTCTGTGATGGACACTGATGGAGACCGTGTTCAGCTGTGGACCATAATTGCTGAAAGTGGCTCTTAGGCCTGACAGACCAACAGAGCAGTCAATGCACCAATGACAAAACAAATACATTTAATGGTTTTATCACTAGATTGCACACGTCCTTGTTCAACCCCATGGAGGCAATGCCTTTCTTTTACTCACAGTAAATTAGCGAGCGAAAGTAAGCCCAACAATGTGTCCTGTAATTAAAGCACTTCTCTTTAGAGGGAGCAAAAACTGAGCACCCAAATGTCTTTTTACCACAAGACAAGGAGTTGAGGATGTATTTTTGAGTGAATTGAATATTTGATCATATTCAGCTATTTAAATGCTGTATCAATCAGTATGTAAAACAAATACCTCATAAAGCAATCAAAAGAAAAGCAATTGTGTGAAATATTTTGGATTGGTTGGATGAGACATATTGAAGTTGTTGAAAAATGGTAACCACTGACACATTTAGTCTGCCTGAGCATCATCAATGGTGTATTATTTTTTTCAGGATTTAATATTTCTCAAAAAAGAAAACTTAACTTATGCATGAGTTCTTTTCCCAAAAAAATATACATACAGGAGGCCCATCTTCTCCCGCATCTCCCTTCTCTCCAGAAGGACCAGCAGGACCACGGAGACCAGCATCACCCTGTCGACCGGGAGGACCGCCATCTCCTCTCACTCCCTTAGGTCCATCTTTACCAGAAGGCCCAGCGGGACCAGCAGGGCCAGGGTTACCCTACAGAGAATATAAGGTATGGTATACTTTAATAATCACTCGTGAGGCCCCCATCTCCAGATCTTTGTGTTAGGCTTAGTCAGGACTACTGTAGCTGGAGGATTTGACCTATTATGCATATTTTGGGTAGATGGGGCGAGCCAGAGTACCCAGAGGAAACCCACCCAGACACAGGGGGAAACATGCAAACTCCACACAGAAATGCCAGGGAGTTGAACCTGTAATTTTCTTGCTGTGCTGCATGAGTGCAAGCCATTAAGCAACTCATATTTTAGACCCAGTAAAAGCTTAGATAGGAGAATGGTATCCTTGCTAAGATAAACATGAATTATCTATATATTCCATAATAATGAGCCAGCGAGGGCTTGGGGAGTGTGTGTTATGATTCCAGCCAAATGTGAACTAAACCCTCATAGTGACAAACATAGTGTGGCACAACATTTCAATGTGATAATTAACTGGGAGTCTCTCTGTCTCTCTTCTTCCACTCGCTCTTTGATCATCAAACACTACATCAAGGGCGGTGATCTTAAAAGTGCAATCATGTGAGAGGAGCTTACATTGGGGCCAGGAGGTCCAACACGTCCAGCAGCTCCAGGGAAACCAGTGGCACCCTGGAATAAAAGGAAAAGAGATGTTACAAGTTATTTTTTTATTTTATTTAATTTTTTTTACTGAAGATAGATACAAATTTGTGTTTTATGGCCTTGTAACTTTTTAAAACTTACAGGAGGTCCTTGAGCACCACGAGCACCTTTAGGTCCAGTAACACCAGTAGGGCCCTGGAAGAGAATAAATATACATTTTACTTATTAAGTGTATTTCTAAATATCACAAATAGAATTATGTAGCAAAAATAATACAGGTCATTGTGTCACACTTACTGCAGGGCCAGGGGCACCAGACGGTCCCTGGGGTCCAGGGGCACCAGCGTCACCTTTTTGTCCCGACTCGCCCTGTTCTCCTTTGATTCCAGGCTGACCATCAGCACCCTAGGAGGAAACAATATGACATGTATTAAATAATTCAGACTGTAAATGATGAAAAAGGTATTTCTCCTCTATACTTCATAGACAGTATATTTGTATAGGAAAATAGTGTAAATCAGCGTCAGATAATCCATTTTTTTTAATTATTTGTGATGATGTAAAGCATGTCTAAGTTGTAAATGTCCGCATCACTTTTACATGTGTTCTGGTTGTTAAAAGTGGACAAAATAAACTGATGATACAGCCCTTCAAGAAATAAACAGATTTACTAGTATTAAATAAGAAATGCTCATGTATTTTTCAAGCAGTTACTTACAGGAGGTCCAGCAAATCCAACAGGCCCAGGGGGTCCAGTCTCACCTCTGTCACCCTAGAAAAGACAAACAAAATGTAATGGTGCACTTACAAAAGCTTTAATGGTAGAATATAATAATAATACATACAGGAGCACCACGGGTTCCAGGAGCTCCAGAAGGACCAGCAGGACCTGATTCACCCTGGAAGATTCACACAAACCATTTACAAAAAGTGCTCACTGACACAACTGTATCTTGCTTACAAAACTGGCTACAACAGGAACTATTAAGTCTATATTAAGTAAATTAAATCTATGTAATTTAAGTTTACGTTAAGTCATGACAGTAAACCTTTAAGATCTATCCTTGATGGTAGCAAAATTGTAACAACTGATATGAGAAAGCTGGTATTAAAGAGGACCAAACACTATGTCCTTCAAATACATACCTTTTCACCATTGGGACCACCAGGGCCAGGAGGACCAATGGGTCCAGTGAGACCCTAAAATATAGATTCGATTGTGTGGTAAATCAAGAGAGCAATGTGAAAGCAATAAAGAACAAAGTAAAATCATTATTGGTTAATAGTTGACTTACTCTAGCTCCGTCTTTACCAGCAGCACCCTCAGGTCCTTTCTCTCCCACATCGCCCTGTGGACAACAAATCGTCAGCTTGGCACAGAGGTAGAAACCTGACGTATGTCATAGACATACAGACACTATTATGCAGTGGAGTGATATTCATGACTCACTCTGTCTCCTTTGGGCCCAGGAATGCCAGCACCTCCTCTCTCTCCAGGCATGCCTTGCAGGCCGGGGGGTCCCTGAGCTCCTGCAGCTCCAGCAGGTCCAATAGCTCCCTATTTATAGAGAGCAAATAAATGAGGTGCCATTAACATAACAACAGGGTACAGTATTTCTGTTCTGTTGTAATTCTTCGAGTGGTTCACACACAAGGTCTGCAACAAGATTGTTATAAATTAGTTTGAATCATTGTCTAGAAACTAGACAAACAAGTTGTTTGTCAGAATTAATAATCTGGCTAATACAATACAATTTTTATATATATATACGCCTATAAATATAAATATAAATATATATATATATATATATGAATCTATAACGCTCTCCCTCTGTATATATATATCTATCTATCTATCTATCTATATGATGTTAATTATGTATTCTACGATAAAAAGCACATACCAAGTGCTCTGGCATCTTTAGTCTTAAATGTCACAGAATCCTCACTATCTCATCAGACATCATACTATTGCTTTTATCATAAGCAACTTTGCCAATCCCAAATGGCAGACTTATCCTCCTCTATCACCTCCATAGTCATGTCAGATCTCCTCTAACCACTGTTTATGTGTGCTTGTCTGACCTTCAGGGAGAGAAAACCTATGAGTGGGGATTAAAATCTCTGCAGATAACGAGGCCAAAATGGGAATAGCTGCAACTCTGAGGTCTTTCTCTGCCTGTACTGATGCCGACTGAATGTCGGATTCAATTCTCAGAAAGCTGTGTGTCAAGCAATACTATCTTTATGTTTTATTCTCGCCAAATACATTTAATTTGGCTGCTACATTTTATTAAGCATCATCATTATGCTTAATGTCAGTATTTATCCTGTCATTTTCTTTTGAGTTTGGCACTTGGCATAAGGGATTTGGTTTACCAGGCACAATCTGTTGGAATATTATTAGAGGTTAAAAGATGTCAAAGGTATTGAAGAAAAATCTTGTTTTGAGACCTACCTTGGATCCGTCAGTTCCAGGAGTTCCAGGCAGACCTCTGGGTCCCTGCAGACCCTGGGACCCAGCTGCCCCTCTCTCACCGGGGAACCCTCGCTCTCCCTGCACAACAGCAAAGTGGTCATCAGGGCGTGTTTGACAGCTTAATGACTCACGACTAATGACAAAAATGTAACAGGCGACTTACTCTGGGTCCAGTGGCACCTGCAGCTCCACCCTCTCCAGGAACACCCTAAAATAATAATATGGACATTTTCCAAATATTTTTGTTTTTTGAAGTAAAAACTATTAGGTTAAACTAAAATGGTTCAAACCTGGTCTCCAGGTTTTCCCCCCTCGCCAGGTGGGCCGGGAGGTCCAGGTAGACCCTGTGGATTGAAACAATAGAACAATATTAGTGTTGGAGAAGTACATATTTTGAATTCATTAAGATTATTTAATGCAAACTGCAGTTTTCGAAGAGGAAATCTAAAAAACTACCGCTACAGGTTCACTCACCTGGAAACCTGGGGGACCGGGCTGCCCCTGCTCTCCTCTCTCTCCAGCGGGGCCCTGCACAAATCAACCAAATTATTAACTTTTTTTACAAATAGATTTGTCTACACTATTTGGGTAATATTGACAGATTTGTCTCCAAGACTTTTTACCCAGACAGATCTACAGTACAGTGGGGTGGTGTGAGAAATGAAAATACTGGGGCAGTGAAAGGGCAGTAGAGGTCAGATGATATCTATGTCGATGCAGTGTGGAGTGGGATTAGTAGGTTAATCTGCTCCAGTGACGACTGCACTTTTGATGCCCCATCTCACGACCCTGACCTGTAGATCCGGATGCTCCTTCACTGCCTCGATGAACTTTCTTATCTACAAATGAACATCTGCCGCCTGTCCGTCCATGGGAAGAAGATCTCTCCTTCACTGTGGTTCTCCCCGAGGGTTCTACTTTTTCCCACAGTTTTTTTAATAGTTTTTTCTCAATGGGTCTATGGAGAGGGAATGCTGGGACAGTTATTTCATTGTCATCCATTGAGACTGTGATTTTGGGGAAAAATTTATTGAATTGAATAGATACATACAGCTGGTCCAGGGGGTCCAGCAGCACCGGTCTCTCCATCTTTGCCAGGCAAACCCTGAGGACACAAATGTGATGTTATGAACAACTACCACAGGTATAATTATACCAACGCATAATGGACTAATCTAGATTACTGTCAACATAGGCACTTCATCTATTGAACCAATTACAGTCACTCACTCTTAGACCAGGTGCTCCACCCAGTCCTTTCTCTCCTGACTTTCCAGGTTCTCCCTAAAGAACACATGACAATAATAATTTATACTATATAGTGCATTCAAGGTAGAGATTTTTTTATTAGGATGTTAAATTTCATGATGGTACTCACAGTTGCTCCTTTGGGTCCAGGGAATCCCATAACGCCAGGCTGTCCACGGGCTCCCTGTGGGCCAGGAGGTCCAGGGCGACCGTCCTCGCCAGCAGCTCCCTAATGACCCAATGACATTGACAAATATCTTCTATTATAAGAAACCGATTGTATGAGTTGAAGAAAAATAAATACATCTGAAACAGTGAAACATGGGAATAATTTGTTGTCAACATGTTTTAGACACAACATAGAAATGTATTAAAAAATTTTTTTTTTTTATGTGTCTATCCATGTTTAGTTAATCAACATTCAACTCAACTTTCCGAAAAGGCCTACTTTGGGGTTAATTGTTGTCATCCAAACTATCTAAAATAGTTACCCTCGAGATACACAGCCTGCTCCCTGAACCCATTTTGAACAGTGAAGGAATCCACTTGGGACACTTTCACAATACTAAACCAGAATGTGTTGGTTTATTTCTAGCTCAAGTAACACAGCATAATGAATAGTAAATAAATATTGTGGGAATCTCTCAGTTCCATGTGTTAGTTTTGGAAAGCACAGCCCAAAAATTACAATAATATCTATTAAATTAAAAGTCAGACAATGAGACTTACTGAGGGTCCCCCTTTGCCTTGAGGACCAGCATCTCCAGGGCGTCCAGTTAGACCCTGAATAAAGAAATGGGTGTCAACAAACATCTTTATGAAGAGAAAAGATACATGAAGTGAAAGCATATGGCAACGTGGCAAATCAAAATCACACCTCTGATTTGCCATATGTGCAACAAAAATATTTTCAAAATGTGACATAGGAAGAGAGCTTCAATATGAATGATCAATGTAATGTTTCGTGATTTTATTCTACTTTGGTTTACTTTAAGTTTTTTTAATGCAAATTTTGTTATTTAGATAAAATGCTTATTTATTTTGAACATATTTCATTCTTTCATTTATTGTTCATCTTAAATATCTTTGTTGGCTGTTTGCAATTCTTTAATCTATCGCTAATGCTCTTATACATTTCTGTTGCAACAATGCAATCGGCCCAATGTGGAACAAATAATAATTTTGTGATCTTCTCTTTTCTTATCATTATTTGACATACCAGACATAACAAAGCAGACCCATCACTTGGTTATTTGATACAATCTGACGTTTGCTGTCAAATAATCAATATTTCTTCATAGGCAGCTTTTCTGTAGTATTTTGTGAAATACGCTGTATTTATAGAGATGGTGATCACTCACTCTGGCTCCAGGCAGACCAGATTCTCCAGGACGTCCAGGGTCACCGCCAGCACCCTTAGGACCACTAGCACCCGAAGGTCCTCGCTCACCAGGGGCACCCTGTTTTAGAAACACAGGACCAATACAAAAAGTGGTCAGTCAAGGGCTGTTTACATGCGCATGAATTTTCACAAATCTGTAATGTTTTGATATCGGATTTGCCTCTTTTTTACACAACAACAATCTGCGTGTTCATTGAACCCACACTCCGCTGAAAACACTGGAAGAGGTAGTTTCTTTGGGTACGAGAGGCCATTCTGAGCCCATAAATACTGAATAAACTGGTCCAAAGAAGTCTAAAGAAGATGACATGCCCGCATGCATATCACAGCACACAGGATTCTTCGCTGTTTAAAGTGTGAGATAGGTGCTGCCCAGTGGTCGAATGGTCCAATAACGCCTATGGGACAAAAATCCTTATCCTAGACACATTGACCCAAAGGAATCAGTGCATTCAACACAAATTTAACTGGGAATATGGGGACAATGGAAAATATAAATCTGCCTTTTCTCGATTGGGACATGGACTGTAGGTCAGCGTGTCCACAGAGTCTGCGTTGTACTGCCACCCTATGGTCACATCTCAGACTTACAGCTCTCATGTAGACAAGAGTGTGTCATTACAATTCAGCCTTCAAATAGATTTGTTCTGTAAAATGACATATCTCTCAGCATCTCGGCTTTACCATCTCTCAGTATAACCTTGTGTTATACCCAGCAGATTACCTGGAGTTAAAGTTAGAATTAAAGTTTATTATCATTACAAATGCAGTGAAAATGTAATCTGGCTATCAGATTTAATGTAGATATTCTGAATTATTCAAGGGTTTTTGAGAAAAAACGAAAGATTTTTTAGAGAGAACTGTTTTGTTTAGAGATGCTCTGATCAATCGGCCGCCAATCATGTTTGGGCTGATTACGGCAAAATCACGTGATCGGTGATCTGCAAAATGGGGCGATCAGACGCACCAATCACACTTTACATCGTCATCACATTTGCATTGGAGCAGATGATCTGTAAATTGTTGCTGTAGTGTCGTTTAAGCTCCTTATGAAACCCTCTTAAAACATGCTCTGATATGGTCCTTTAAGTCCCAAAGTATCCACCGTCTGCTCCCGGAGCGGACAACAACACGGAGCAGCCACGTGTTTCTGTAATCACGCATGGAATTATGAGCTCTTTAGTTTTTTTTTTTAGTTAAAAGCATTGTATGGGTTCAGAGCCAAATGTGTCGTCTATCAGCCACAAGAAATGACGCGCTCAGACTGATCCAAATGGTCCAAAGTATCCACAGAACGCACAGACTTGACTCGTTTATAGATACTCCTCATTTAGGTAACTTCAATTGCCTATCATGTTTAAAGTCATTCTTAATCCCACTTACCTTAGGACCAGGCAGGCCGTCTTGACCAGGGAAACCACGGTTACCTGGGGTTCCCTACAAACAGCACAAATCTTGAGTTAGTATCCACATTTTCTGTAAGAATGGGCTTGCTCCACAAATACACATTGTAGAGTGACACTTACTCTCTCTCCTGGAGGTCCAAGTGGTCCTGCTGCACCGGGCTCACCTCTAGGTCCACGTTTTCCCTCTTCTCCCTGTGGGCCGTGAGCTCCCTGAAGACCGACTGGTCCCTAACAACACGCACATAAACACACAAACACACAAATATGTATTAGTTATTTATTTTACTTATTTTTTGCACAAAATAATATTTTAAAAGGCCACTTACAATTTCTCCTTTTGGTCCAGCTTCACCCTTGAACCCGGGGATACCGGGATCTCCCTATACAAATATGAATTTTATTAACTTAGAATTAAAATAGTAAGCACAAAGAAAACATGAATTATATGGCAGTTTTTTGACAAAAAAACACAAAAGCAATGTAATTAACAAAGGAAAATTACTTTACTTCAAATGGCACAATACATATAGTCCACTTCCTTTCTTCTTAAACTATTCAGTCAGAACTTACCGAAGTTCCTTTTGGTCCAAGAGGCCCAGTGGCTCCCTGAGGCCCAGGAGGTCCACGAGGTCCAGGGAATCCAGGGGCACCGGCGATACCAGGGGCACCCTATATACAGCAAACCTCCCATGTTAAGGCGAGACACTACAAGCAAAACACATTTTTTTCTATTTATAGTTTTTTGGTCGGTTTGCTATCTCAACATATAGGGCCGTATTTTGCCCCCGATCTTAGCTGTAATGGGAGCCTTGGCCGTGGGGCAGCTCCAGGTCGGGCTCCTGCTACCTTCACGATGTTAACGCTAGCGTAAAGTGGCAAACATATGAAATGTTTTTATTCATTGATAAACATTTTGAAACATATTGAAACATGCTGTGTTAGAGAATCATGGTCAGCTACAAAACTGTAAAAAATTGCAATCGGAACTTACAGCTGATCCTTTAGCTCCAGGAATACCATCAGTACCAGGGTTTCCCTACAGGGACAAGGAAACTGGCCTTTAACATTGGAGGTATTAAGTGTAAACAAATATATTTATTTCATTTTTATTTACTCACAGAAGCACCTGAAGGCCCTGGTGATCCAGGAGTACCTGACTCTCCCCGAGGTCCCTGAGCACCCTCAGGCCCACGAGCGCCTGTCGGACCAGCTTCTCCCTGGACACAACAAAAGATTCATCAAAAATGAAAAGTGAAAAGTGGCATGATTGTTTAAAAAAATATAAATGTACAAATTAAATCAGTAAACCGATAACCAAATATGAATGAATAAGAATTTACCCTGTGTTGTGCTATTTTGCTTTGAATATGATTTTTATTGTTTCTGGGACCAAATTATTATATAAAAATGTAGTTTAAAGTCCAAATAATAACAATAGGCTCAGTATTATTTTGCCACTGTTTACATTCAAATGTTTTATTTTTAGGATTGGAACGTTCTTTAACCTTACTGATCTTTAGCGTCACTCTCGGTTTGAAGTCTTGAGCGGGCCCTTTCTCCATAATTCTTTGATCTTTTTGGATAATAAAACGTTAACTCTTTTACCCGTCCGCTCTGTGTGTGCGTGTGTGTGTGTGAGTGTGTGTGCGTGAGTGCGGTGCAGACCGCAGCGGCGCACGTTCATTCAGGGTTTTTGACTATAATAATAAATTACAATTAAGCAATTGATGCGTTAACGCAATATTATCACGTTAACATGCTCAGCATTTGACAAGTGTTTCTTGCCGCAGGCTAATTTGCGATACTCAATAGTATTTGCCACTCTACGCAGCTTTCTTCATTATAGTAGAAAATAGTTAGCTCAAGAGACATTCATAGATGGATAGATACAACTTAAAATTATTTATATAGCAAGATGTATAGATCTAAAGAAAAAAAAGATAAACTGTGTTGCTGATTATTTTAAAGAAGTCATAATATGCTTGTTCAGCAATATTTTACATTTTGTTATGTGTAAATTGCATTATTAAGCTAAAGCTGGCCTCTTATATGTTACTATATTGGCTATATCAGTGCCTTTTCCTTTCATGCATTTGTTAGGGCCAGGAAAAGGATTGCGTTAACACATTGTGTAATTTTGTTATAAGTAAATAAATTGAAGCATTAATTAATTTGACCCTCCTCCCCCCTGCATGGTTGTGCAGACTGTGGTTACAGAGCTGTTGCATATGCAGATGCTGAGCCCGAACATGGCGAGTACGTGGCGAGTAACATACACGTGGCTTAAACAGAAAAACTTTATACATCTGCTGACTGGGTTTTGACTCACCATTTGTTTCTATGATGAATGATCTCTCATTTGCATTAAACGAATCGTTCTATGAGTCAGTCAGACTTTCAAGTATTTACAGAGCTATGGGCGGGGACAAGTGACAAGTGCAAATGACATTTTCTGAGCATGCAAACATGCATGAATCAATCAAAATAAAACTCAGAGTATATTTTAAAATGTATTTAGTTATAAGCTTATAAAAATCGTAATGGAGGTTTAAGATTCAACCTTCCAGTTGTTTATAATGGTCTGCTGAAACCCTGGAGACGCCTGGGGTATTCTGGTGTTGAACAGGCACTCAAGGTGAGGGAGGGAACAAAAGAACAATAGGCCCATCCCAGTTAAGTTTCAATGAGCCATTATCAGGAGGTCCCGCCCTGTGGGCAGGGCTTCCACAGAGTAGGATATAAACAGGAGTTCTCAGACTTGTTTCACAGATTGAGAATGACTCTTGGATGAGAGTCGAAATGTTTCGTTTTTTCTAAAACAGAGTCCAGATGACTACAACTGAATCTTTTTCTACAATGGAACACTCCTGGACGAATGAGGGATTACACCAACAAGTTTATAAAAGTTGATTTTGCATAATATGTTTCTCTTACAGCAACTCACCTTTGAACCAGGAGAGCCAGGGAAGCCTGGAGCTCCAGAAGGACCAACAGGACCCTACACAGACACAAAGTCTAAAGTTATTGATATGTAAATGCCCTAATCACTACACCTATAAAAACACGTTATCTTTTATAAGCAAGAAGGACATAGGTTACACTCACCGGAGGACCAGATGGACCAGGCAAACCATCATTTCCCCTTGCACCCTGAATAATAGGAACATAAATTCAGACTCTGCATAAATCACATAAGGAAATTAGGTAAAAGTTGCACGTGTTAAAAGTGTTGGCTGGCAATGATCTACCAGGATTGGTTTTCTAAAGTTTGAAAGTCAAGTTGAGGTGAAAAAGTCTAGCAGAGAGTTTCTAGTGTTGCTTGACACGTGACTCTTTTCTTTAGACCGGTTGATGAAAGAAACTGAGAATAAACTAGTGTTCTCAACTTCTTATAGATGGAAAAAGCACACTCACAGCAACTCCACTGGATCCGGGACGTCCTCTCTCACCAGGCAGACCACGAGGGCCCTGTCAAAAATTCACAAATAGCTATGTAAGTAATTCAACCTATTTATTCAGTATAATCAGTTATTATGATGCTCACCATTGGTCCAGGGGCACCACTCTCACCAGGGGCACCAGCCTCTCCCTAAGGAACACAAAAACATTTAAACTTTCTGGTATTTTAATACTTTTGTCAGGGTTTGGTACAGCCATTTTTTTAATAGATCTACAGTATTGTTTGAAAACATACTGTAAAGGAAAGACAATGCTAAAGTATTATTGGGTCAGAAGCCGTACCTTTGAACCAACAGCTCCAGTTTCTCCCTTTGCACCATCAAGACCTGAATAACCCTAACAATGTTGAAAGGCAAAAGATAAAAAAATGAATGAATTAATGAAAAATAAATAAATGAATGAATAAAACACCAAAGATTTACAACAGATAAATCTTACTCTGTGTCCTTTGATGCCAGGAAGACCAGGAGTTCCTGGGAATCCACGAGCTCCCTTTAAAAACCATAGAGGATACAGTTTATTATGCAGTGATGTGTTATACGATGTAATCAAGATTAAGGCCTCACCTGAGGTCCAGATGGTCCACGGTCACCAGGTTTACCAGGTTTTCCAGCTTCCCCCTTAATACAAAGAGAACATTATTTTCCACTGACAGAACTGAGTGTAAATGCTCTTTGATGCTGTTTTAAAGTTTTTATTTATTTATTTTGGATTGTGCATGTTATGTTTGCTGCCATCTTCTGCTGAACTATTGTAACTGAAGCCTAAGCAGCAATTCCCAGGCTTTTCTGTCCACACAAACTTCTTCCAGCTCTTCCAGTGGAATCCGGAAACATTTCCAGCCCAGCGGAGAGAGATAGTCCCACCAGTGTATCTTGAGTTTGAGGAGGCAATTAAACAGATGCCCGGAGCCCCCTCAGCTCCCTCTTCTCGATGTCGAGGAGCAACGGTTCAACCCTAACTGGGTCTCAACCGTTTTCTGTTTTTTTTTATTTCAGGCTTTCTTGGCCCGTATGCCTGACCCGAGAGTGCTGCCTGGTGGTCGAGTGGTTGTGGCACAGCACACCTATGCTAGGCTCCTAGTGCAGCCGGCCGCAGTGTCGTGAGTTTGATTCCTGACGCCGACATTTACTGTATGTCCTCCCCTCTCTCTCTCTTCCCCCATTTCATACCGCTTTCCTATGAATAAAGCCTACGAGCAGAAAATTAAAAAAAAAAGAAATGGGGATGAGAGTGGGGAAGGACATCCAGTAAACTGTCAAGAGCCGGATTTGAACTCACAATATTGCTCCACAAGGGTCTCAACCTTTTTCAGTCGGTCCCATAGATTATTATTATTATTATTACAAATCAATTGCGTTCACAATCCCCTAACACAAACATTTGGTTACCCACAAAATTAGGTAGTAGCCGAATGTCTAATATGTTTTGTTTTCTTTACAAGATAATAGGTTTAATTTCAAGTAAAAAAAATCTAAATCTACATTTACTACTGCTTTTGAAGCAGCCTTGTTTAAGACTATAGCATACATTTTTGAAATTTCCCCCATATTATCTGGAGATCCCCCAAAATAATGTGACCCCTAGGTTGAGAATCACTGACCTAAGGGACCACCCAGTCACCTGGCAAAGGAAACTAATAATGACTGTTTGTGTTTGGGCTATAGACCCAGAGCTCATGAACATGGGCAAGAGTAGGGCCATAATAAATAACAAGACTACAAATCAAAGAAAATTCCACAATTTAATACAAATTCTTAGTAATGACATGTTTAGTTTTATTAACTGAGAAAAAAAAACAATGTATATCCATGTTTTGTTATTAGTATGTCAAATCTAAATCTACAATGATGGCAACACAGTAAACAGGTACAAATAAAGAAATTACAGTCTACATTAAAGTTTGACAGGTTTTTGTCGAACACTTACGTCATCTCCAGGTTTTCCAGAGGATCCAGAGGGGCCACGAGGACCCATTGGGCCCTGTCATAGGAGAGAGAAAATAAGCTCAGGTGAGACACAATTACAGCCACACACTGATAGGGGGCAACACTGTACAGTAATCCAGTCCTGTTTTAGAGATTCCCACACTGCCAAACAGGAGATAAAATATGGATTTCAAGTGCAATTACCATTTGAGCTGTGTAAGTGCATGTAAGACAGAGCACTAAACTGCCATTAATAATTCATTTACAACATGAATTGCCCCAGCCAAAACATATTTTATCTATTTTATGTAACAAATTAGAAACAGACTCAAGTGGTTTCTAAGACTTGAAAAAAAAGAAAAAAGAATCAGAACTATAAATTACAGCCAAACTGAGGGTGTATATTCAAAGTGAAGCAGAAACATAATACCTTCAATACAAACCCAGAACGACAGTTTTTGGCCTTTCACCAAAACATTTTGTACTGTCAGTTTGACTCCGGTGTTAAGCTTGATTTTAATGCGACATAATGACTATAGTTCGGGGCCTTTGGAGATTAGCGCTGCAGTGGTGAAACCCTACAGTGTCGGCCCACTGAGAGGATGGGAATGAGGAGAGAATTAGAAAGGGTCAGCTACCACGGGAAATAGGATGTGTCATGTTGGATGTTAAACGAGGTAAGAGTAAATAATGAGCAAGAACAGATACATTCCCAAAGGATTGAAGAGAATACATGTGAGATGCTGAGGATTTCAAATATTATTGTATCAAAAATGTCAACACCTAAAGCAGCGCTAATCAAACTGAGCTTTTTTACAATATAGATCCTGCTTTAGGCCCAGGTAATCCTATAATTATACCTGATTAATAAATATTCTTCACTTGCTTACACAAAGTAGAATAAGGTGGTCAGTAACACATATAGAGTTGAGAGTTGAAAAGGTTATGTTTTTATTGACTCCTAAACATTATAGTGACTTTTATGGATAACTAAAGATATGCAAAAAATACAAACAAAAGTAAAATTCCCAAGAGAAACTGCAAAATAAGTTAATACATTTTTTGACAAAAGACAAAGTTATATTGTCATATTATTTCAAAGTATTATATTTGTTATTACATTTAAAATATAGTAATGGAAGGCTTGTCTAGTGGAAGAGGTGTTTTCTAAAGAGGGCAATAAAGCATTCATTATAAGAGGCCAGGGGGCCGTAGTCTAAACAGGGGGAAAAGTGAAAAGTATAATTCTTTACTCACAGCTTGTCCGGGCTCTCCAGCTTCTCCTGGGTTACCTTGGAAACCTTGCGGTCCCTAGGATGAAACAAAAACTTAATTTTATAATTCATGCAGAAACACATGATAAAACACATAACAAAAACAGAATATCTCTCTTAAGGCTGTCCTTTAGTCGATGAATGTGTCAATGGTGTCTTAGTCGACCACATATTTGTATAATTTATATAATATATTAAATTATATCATAAGAAGATAAAGGTGTATTTACAAAACAGCAGATGAAAGCATGGAGTGACTTAACTGGAGGTTTAGGAATGACTGAACAGTTTAATCTGCTTTTTCATTTATGAAGATGCTGTGCACTACTTCTCAGTGGACTGTACATAAACATTTTTTGCATTATTTACATATAGAAATGCATAAAATTTAACTAATTAGTTTTGACTACAGTTACGGTTTAAGTTTTATGCCACCAGGTATGCTTGCTTTTCTTTTCGATCAACGACTGTCTACTGAATGCCAGAAAACAAGCTGAAACAAGTTGCCTGCCATTGCCTACAACTTAACCTTTTTCCTGAGTAGGCGGGGCGACTGTAGGTAGAGAACAGGGCACAGAGTGTCTAATAGTCAGGTGTTTGTCTGATTGGTGCTGTTGGAAAAAGCCCTGCAGCTGCAGGCGAGGGACGGAAGCAGTGCCCCCAGAGAACAGGTCGTAGTTAAACAGTCACAGGGATGAGTGAACATACAACACAGGAAGGCTAATGGTTTTAAATGACATGTGTGCCATTAAAGTATTTCTGCTGTTATTCGAACTTCAGAATGAGAGCAGTTCTTTGCTTCTGGACTATTCAAATAATACTTGTAGATGGTCACTAGCCTGGGTTGAACGACAGATACCAATTCACCCAACACATGCATTTTGGGACTGTCTCCTGGATTGTTGTAGGTGCATGTATGTATTTAACGGTACTTTAGCATGCAATTAAATATATCTAGTGCCTCTACATTTCAAAGACAATGACCCAAGCCAGATAGAAACATCATAAGCACTGTCCACTTAAAGATGCTTTATGTCTGAAATATGCAGTGTACTTACAGGTGATCCAGAGGGGCCAGGTGGTCCTCTGGGACCCATAGGACCCTGAGAAACAAAAAGAGACAAGATACAGCATCAGGTGATCTGCAAAATCATAAATGCACCAATCACACACTGAGTTTCAAGAATCATATCACAGGTGCAAATGAAAGTCTTGTCCACTTAGATACTGTCAGAACTTATTGAACTAATCACCTGCCTACCCTAGAGCTGAAACTCTAAGCTCGGCTTGTAAAATACATAAATCCTTTTGAAATTCCCCAGTGGCATACAGACTGTCTTGAGCTGCCTATACCTCTTATTTTTAAAGTTACTTCTCTCCCTCCTGTGGCATATTTTGAAGTGCAAAAGTGGTAACTTAAACAAAAAACAAAACAACACATCTGAACCACATCTGTTTATATAAAGGTTTTTTTCCAAATAGTCTTTTCCATACCGTGTTGATTATTGTTGTTTTTTCTTTGAACACAAATACTGGTGTGGACAATAATAGACAATAATTGTAAATTAGTTATGACTGCAACATGGCAATGTCTTTCTTTGTGCATGACTGCTCATTGACAGTCTCAGAGGGTGGGCCAAATCTCATTCCTGGTTCAATAATGAATGCATTTTATTATTTTTGAAAGCAAAGGGTTTGACAACTTAACTGGTAAAGCTCTTTTTTGCTTACAAAAAATCTGGGATAGCAGCCAATAGCAGCAGGCAGCTCTGGGGTCATCAGGTGTGAATAAAGTGGTCTTTCAGTGGATGTGGGGAAGCTGTGCGACAGCAGCCAGACACATCTCAATGTGGCTTTATGCCTTCACAGCCTATACCTGTGTACATGGACATGTTTATGTGCATGTATGAGTTTCATACATCTGACTATTCGGTTTGGGTGGGTTTAGTGGCGGCTTCAGTTCTGTAGTGGGCTTTCACTGTTTCCCACTAGACTCTACAGAAAATATGGGATTTCTTTTTAGGGTGTGAGCCGCTCATAGACGCATGTGTAGAAGGTGGGAGCAAAGGCCACAGCTCCTGACAAAGATAAAATCCTTTCTCTCTATTTCCAAATCAAATTTCTATCAAGCCGGAAGTGTGCCAGGATTTTGTGCTGCTCCAAATCCAAACTCCCTGTGTGCTCCTTGGTGTGTCCCAGGCAAGTTGCCATGCCAGCGGAGAGTTCGCCAAATGTGGTTCCACAGTTTATAAATAGCTCTTGTACTCCATTTGAAGGATTCATTTCACAGTAGACGCACAATAACTTTAATCCTCCAAAATAGGGACAAAAAAGTCCCACTGAAAAAGGGTTAGAGTCCATATATACTTCATCATCATCATCATCTTTGTGTTCTTGTCCTCTTCGTAGTTATACATCCCATACGGTCGTTTTGTTTTTATATTCATTTTGAAGTGATTTCCAAATAGGGAAAATAAACTTCTTGGATAAAAACACAGTAGAATCCCACATCCATGTTCCACAGTGCCAGTGCTGTTGGGAATAGAGAGGAGTTGGGGGTCTTCAGCGCTCACCATTGGTCCTTGCATCACTCCCATCTGTGCACCGCCTGACTTCTCATCAAAACCACCAGCCATCTGAGCAGCAAAGTTCTGTTGAGACATAGAAAGACATAAGTTTACCATAAAGGTCAATAAAGGTGTGTCCCATATGCAAAAAAAGAATAAAATGGAACATTCAAAATACAAGTAGTAGTAGTAGAAGAAAAGCAAGTGAATTAAATGTTGTGTTTTGTATAATTCAATGTAAGATCTAAGTATAGCTTCTCATGAGCAAGTACAGCAGTTCACACAGCCAAGAATATTAGCACTTTGTAAAGTTTTAGCTCGCTCACAAGGGCCTACTTGTTCTCATTGTTAATTAGCCCTCTGATGTCTGCTGTCCGCAGCAAAATTTTGCACAAACGGGAGGAAATCTCACAGTGTGACAAAGATTAAACTTCCATCGAACCATCGTACGAGCTGCAATTCATATCAAACATGTCAACACATTTTGGACTGTGGGTGCAGAATGAATCCTCTCACTGAAGCCTACAATCAATCTCTGTCAAACATGTGACGCTCTACAGTAAGCGCAGAACGGGACCATAAACGCAAAAACGCCACTTACAAATGTAGTTAATATGTTAACATAGGTTTGTGAGCAAGACCACGCCTTCACCACCATCTTCAGACCACACCTCTATTACCCAGAAGCCTGCGTATACCAGCCTAACGCTTGACTAGATTCTCTCGACCCCCCTACCCTCCCCTTGAATATGCTTTTCTTTTGGCATTCAGTCTTCTAAGATCCTGAACTGGCTCTCTCAGCGTCCATCTCACATTAATAAATAATTGCCCATATTTGTGGCTCTGTCCTCAGCTCTGACTTCACAGCGCTTAGAGCCAGACAAACTTTGGTCGTACACACAATTGATCAAGTGAGCCATCGCATAGTGTGAATGTGTGCTGTCCTGTATTACAAGTTTAACAAAATACATTTTGCAGTAGACACAAGGCTTAAGGTGTAATTCCCAAAATGACAGACTACTTTACTCTCTCTGCTTTGTCTTGTATTTTTCTGATTTCAGGATTGGTTAACTATCCCTAGAATAATAATTATCAATATAATTATTATACAAAGAAAACAGACATATCGGACACTTACCCCTCCAAGTCCAGGAGGCCCATTAGGTCCGGGAGGTCCAGGAGGGCCGGGGTTACCAGGGGTGCCAGGCTCACCATCTCTGCCACGAGGGCCAGGGCTTCCCTACAATCAACAAACATCATGAACATATAGTAAGTCCATAAAGGAGGGTAGAGAGGCCAAAATATAATTAAAGAATGTTCAAAGTACAAAATGGGAACGTAAATTAATCCAAAACATAATGTGAAAACGCTGATATTTTCAATAATAGAGGAAATAATGACACAGATTATATATCTTTATTGTTACTATTTATTAATAATACTCAAATTATAAAAGTATGGTGAGTTGACTTGAAACTCCACATCATTATTTATTATTTATTTTATTAACCTTTATTTAACCAGGTAAGAACCCATTGAGATTGAGACCTCTTTTTCTTTTTCATAAAGTAACTGAAAACCCACCTGTGGTTTTAATGTAATTACAGTATAACATAAATACATCCCAGGCTAAGTTTTTCCATTCATTTTGGTTTGGTACGACACAAAAGGTTCACTATATTGTGACCCCTAATGGTTGTACTGGGCATAATTAATGCCAGTAATAGTCACAAATACAGCTGAAAATGATCTGTCAATTCTAAACAATACAGCTAAAACTAAACGCAATTTTACCTCTAATTTGATTGCCTCTTTATCTATGATATTATTGAGTGACAGTAACCACAATTAAACTATATTGATGCAACTGAGCTCTTAAAACCCATTGATAATCTGATTCTACCAACACAAAGGAAGTGGACTAATATTTTTCTCAGGAAGTGATTTGCTGAGGATTTATCAGTGGCCCATCTGGCATACCTGTGAGCAAGTAGTGACATATTGCCCTTTGAGGGAATTAAACTAAGAATGTGCTGAACACCTAAAAGACTTCTAATAACTGAAAAGAGTCGCGCTGTATCTAAATATGCATACAAATTAGCTACACAGTGTAAATGACTGGCCTGCAGTCATTATCTCTAGCACGTCTTGTTACATTACATCAATGATCAAAGTCACACAGCACTAATTTACACAAAGTGATCGCAAATTAACCCTCAACAGGCAAATCCATAAGAAGCAAACAAGGTACAGTCTTATGGATGCTACAGATAAAACAAGATAATTTGTCTTTATTTGTCCCACATTAGGGAAAATCCAGTGTTGCAACAAAGATTTGGTACAGAAACAGATAAAGTTTACTAATAAAAACAGATAACTTAGAAAAAAAGAACACTCTTATAATCTTAATAATAATAACACTCTTATTTACAGCTGTCATATGGACAGAAAATATTGCACCTGAGAGGATTGACATTATGTCACAGTATTGCACAGGATTATGAAAGATGAATGACATGTTCAGGACTAACAGTGTATGTTGTAGAGTCTGACCAGATGACCAGAGGAGGAAAGTATTTACCATACAATAACTATTTAAACATTGTTTCATTGCTTTTAAATGGTTCATTGTATGTGGTATAGTAGAAAAATGTCACTTTTCTGGGCGGAGATCAGGGATGTAAGTGAGAAAGTTATGTCAAAGTAATTTATATTGGGCCCAAGATTATTCTTGTTTGGCTTATACTCACGAGAAACAGACCTACTGTAAGTCAGTGGATGTGACAGACGTTATCTGTCCTCTCATTAGAAAGGATGACATATGTACTGAAGGGCAAACAGAGCAAGTACATATTCTTCTACCTGTTTGAATATATACGTAAACTAATACCACTATTCACATTACCTATTATATGACATCCCGCTCCACACAAATTTATGGGTGAAAGGTGAATTTCAGCATTACGGGCGGTATTTACTTACCTTCTCGCCTTTGTCTCCTCTTGGTCCGCGCTGTCCTTGCTCTCCTGGTGGGCCCTGGTTCAAAGCCAAAAAGACATCAGTGCAAAGTCCTCAGGTGATACGGTCTCTATTTAGAAACAGCTGTAACCTGTCAGCTTTTTTGTCAGCGCTAGTTCCATTTCCTATCCACAGCCTTAAATTATATTTTATACTATTGACACAACCTCTAAATAGAAACACTAAAGAAAAAGTTCTCCAGAAAAAAAATTGTTTATTATATGGGTTATATCAAATTAAATGCTGAAGGCAGTGCATACCATTGGGCCAGCTGGTCCTCTTGGTCCTACAACCTAAATGTGTGAAAAAGAAAAAATTTCATCAAAAAATTCTGTTAGATAAAAACACATAATGCTGAAATATTGATATAACCTAGATTCCACAGTACTCCTTTTTCCAATACATACTTAACAGTGATTATTATTTTAGGTCAGGATGCATACGTCTCTTTCATCAGAGGGGGCCTGTTAATCACTGAACTCTTCAAGCAAAAGCATGGCTAAACAACAAACAAAAACAACATGTGTGTCTTCTCCTAAACCACTTCCAGGTGCAGCTACAGTGGCTGCTTGAGGGTCTTTATGGAGCTATTGTAAAAAGGTTATATTATACTTGGCTGACTTTCCCAGGACTTGGATTCCTCTGTTCTTTTATTTTGTCTAGTAAAAGTTTTGAGCTTCTGAAAAACTGAAAAGATACTGCTAATACTAATACTGTCTTAGTGAAATTTCTATCTTACTATTGTGAAGGGGATTTGTCATGATTTGTTGCTTTCAACATATCCATAACATTGTCTTTGTTCATATGCAAATCTTTTGTGCATCTATTTTGTTATAGTTTTTGATTATTGTAGTGCATATAACCTCTTTACAGGTTAAGTGCAACTGTGCTATTAGAACGTTTTCTTCTAAATCAAGTAAATGTATCACTCTCTTTTACCCAAAGTGTTTGAATGACGAGTAAAGAAAATTATTTAGATTTATCTGTTAGTCCCACCCACTTAGTTCCATCTCTCACTCTGATGTTGGACCATGACAGACAAACATCTGTCTGGGATAGTCAATCGCAGGCAGTAGTTTCTATAAGGTTTTAATCAAATTTCACTAACTCATTTTTGCACATTGCACCAGGGCAAACAACTCTCTAGGACAGTTATAGACAGGCAGTTGTAACTACAAGGTTAAACTTTTCATACAAATAGGGGCCAAATTGAGCACACAAACAAGGCAATCATTCAACGAGTATTAAACACCAAGGAGCTGTGCAATAAATTCCTTAAAGCATGGGCGATATCTCAAAAAAATTATACATTTCAATATATTTGTCCTTTTTTTTGCAATTTAGGGGTGGGAGATATTGACAATTATCTATCTATCTATATCTATCTATCTCTATCTACCTATCTATCAATATCTATCAATATCTACATATCTGTATATATCTATCTATCTATATCTATATATATTTATAGAGATAAATAGATATATATATAGATATATAAAGATATATATAGATATAGATATTGCATTGTCTCTATAATGATATTCAAATAATATAAGGTAATTTTTAATCGTTTTGAGAGTGGACAATTCGGTGTAATCCCTAATACATCCAGGAGTGTTCCATTGTTGTGTGTTATGTTTCGACTCATCCAATCTGATCAGATGACGATTATAGTATATCAATGTTCTCTGCAAAACAACAATTGCAATATTGTTTGACAAATCTCCCACCTTTACACGCTCTTCATCTAGGTACCTCTAAGAAATAAGTTGTAATGCATTTGAATACTTACATCAGTAATGTCTCCGGGTTCACCTTTCTGCCCCTTTAGTAAAAAATAATAATGATATAAATACCAACAATAACAATAGGTTTTCAAAGAGTATTATTAGCCCACTATGTGCCAGAGGAAGTAACTATTATCCAGCAGCTTCCTTCACATCAAAGTCTCATGTAAATCCATAAACTACAGGACTTGAAGCTGATAAGGGCATGGGGCAGACAGAGGATAATAGCAGGTGCCTTTAGTTCACAAACATACCACACACAACACAGATGCATTTGACCCACCTTAGCACCTGGGATTCCTGTTGTGAGGGACAAAGAAGGAGAGACCACGGTTAGCTGCTTTCCATTTACAAAAAATACAGTCAAAACAGTTTTGTCACGGTTTGAATAGTTTTGCATAATAGCCCTGATACAATATTTTCATTTTTGTGAGCTTAGGGCCAGCACAAAGACTTGACTGGCCAGTTTATCACTATATTACTGGTGTACCTAAATACCCATGAGTTTGTTGGTATAACCATTTCAAATGATTACAATTTGCATTTAAAGCAAATTAACCAAATTAGCAAAGGCGAAGAGATGCTCAGCTGTAACTACATTTTCACATCTCAGAAAGAAAAGTAAGAACACTAAAAGCATTAAAAGCCATATTAGCAGACAGGATTTTTAGCATATTATAGTGAACAAATGAAAGCCAACTCTATGTAAAACAGCCAATATGAATAAATAAAAGCATTGCTGAAGCATGTATCTACAGGAAAGCAGTGTGAACAGTGTCACTTCTGATTTCAGCCATGCTCCTTCACCCATTTTTGTTGACATTTCCAAAGTGGCTCGACAGTTGTTTGAATACTGGGGGCCCTTGTGCATCAGACTTCTGCGACAGCTTTAAACGTCGCAAATAGCCCCTTGAAATATCCTCAGTTTGGTTTTTCTTGACGTGGAAGCTGCAGAGAGCTCCACAGAGAGGATATAAAGGAGAAATGTGGGGCCTTGCCTGCTGGCATTTCCTTAATCATTCCCACATGTTTTCATGATACTAAACAGTATTCAAACAAGATGGGGCCAAGGTAAATCCAGCTACAAAAATATATATAGGCGTAGGTGGGATCAGGCTGAAATCACTTCAGAAGTGGCATTGCTGTTAGTATGTTCTCATCATGTGTTTGCTTTGGGGATAGTTAGCTGTTTGTTTGTTATTTTATGTAAAGACTATTCAGAGAGAGCAGAACGGGCACATGTGATATTCTGCAAACTTTACTTGAATATTCAAAAAATAATGCGTACAAATATTCAAAAATGATCAACGACACATCCATAAAATATAGTTCAATGTATTTTAGCTAATCCCTGTCAAACAAGTGATAGTCAAGATAATTTTCAATTGGAAATATACATTTAAGTCACTTAATTTGTAAAATAAAAAGTACCCTTTCCATTAGATTACCTTTATATGAATATAAGTTATTAAAATGTCTCTATCCACCAAAGCAAACATGTTCGAACAGTAATTTATTTATTATAAATGTGATAAATAAATTACGACCGTTGGGTGTAGATGGGTCTGGAGCGCAGACAGGACAACACTCTCCAAATGGGATTTCAGGTTTGGCACAGTCTTTGAGCTCCTCGCAGACTATCTCATCGCACAGGACAGTGCCAGTGTCACACACACATATGCGACAGGGCTCAGGTTTCCACACATCTTTGTCGCTATAGCGCCGTCCATCCTGTAAACAGCTCAGCTCACCCTCCTCCGTCACTGCACATCAGGCAAAGGAAATTGTACATCAAGCAACCTGTTGCTTGGGGGGATGCAAACTGGTTAAAATTCATAGGCCAATTATGTAAATGTGAAAATAAAGTGATTCTAGCTGGATTGTGATCATAGTTGGACCTCCACTCTTATACTAGTCTTACAGTTTATGTTAAACCTTATTGTTCTAAGTCTTTGTTTTAAAATGTATTTCAAATGGGGTATAAACATTAGCATCAAAAGCCTTTGAAGGCTGTGAGAACTGACATTACATCACACAACACACATTGACATGGCAGAGGTGGGCAATATATTGAACTGTAGATAATATTGTGAATGCTGTTTTAAATGAAGAGATGCTCTTAGTTATTTTTATTTTATTTTTTCCCCCCAGAATTCAAGTCAATATACAATGAAAGCCAAGTGAGTGTAGTCTGCATAGTCCCCACTAGGAGTCAGACTAACACAACCAAACAGCTGGCTAGAATCAGCTGAGTAAGACTTGTAGGTCCAGCAATAAGTTCACACAGGAAAGTGAAGTGTGCCTGAGTTCCTCCTCAGGTTAAATATAGACTACAGAGTTTACATTGAGGGAGAAACCCCAATGGATTCCAGCGCAAACAGGCAATGCATTCACCAAAAATGTCCATTTAAAACCTGAGCAAAAGTAAAGTTGTTCTCAATACTCTTACTGTACTGGGCTTCAAATGGCTGCTCATATGAATACCTTACAATGTTTGTAACTGACCTGCTCACTTTCCAATCTGGAAGTTTCACTAAGAGTCAACATTAACTGTGCTGAAATGTGTGTCAGAAGGTTTGATGCTCCAAAAATGAAAAACCGAGGCACAGGAGTTGCACTGTAAGTGGTAATATCTATGGCTTAAGTCCAAGTAAGCTGGAGTTTACTGCACAATGAATGAGGTCTTTTTGAGCAAGCATAGTGTGACAGTGTGGGCAATTCACAAACTACTGCCTTGAGTAAACATAGTGTGGCGCTTAGGCCCAAACAACCCCCCCCCAAATCTAATTTTCTGTTGATTAGTCTTACAAAATCTGTACATAGAAGTAATATTGTACCTGTTTAAAAATAAACAAAACATGGAACAATGACTACTGGGAAAGAAACTTGTTGCATACTTATAATTTAGATAATGTATTTAATCTCAACGCCACCAAATAAAGTGCAAATAAAATACATCATGGTGACAAAATAATCTTTAGTATGCATTTTTAACTTCCAGACAAATAAGGGTCCCTGGGATTGGACGAGATCATTAGCAGGCCTTTTCACAAATTCACAGAAGAAAGGTCTGTCTCCAGTTAGAAAAATAATAGCCAGTATTATTTCGGAGGCCTGCACATGGGAGAGAGAAACCTGAGACACCAGACCTGAGCTTATACCAACTCCGAGCGCTACTTCTTGTGAGCCAATTTGTTTTTGTTCTCTTTGACAAACTGTGAATTAAAGGTTATAGCTTCAGGAGTACTGAAATGGCCAATAGATTGAATTTCCCATCACTACTCTCCTACACTTGGAGGCTCTGTCTCAGTCTGGCGCAACTGTCACTCCTTTTTGGGGATCTTTTAAGCAGATGGAAACCCTGAAATCATATGGCAGAATTCTGGCCCTAGTCTAAAGCCATACCTTCAGTTCCAAAACCTCTGGAGGACAAAATACAGCCATGACTACTCTAAATATCAAAGTGCAGCACAGGTAATAATTAATAAAACGACTCTTCCTAACTGCCATTGCTTTATGGCTTTTGGGCCACTTCAGCACCTCAGCAAGCTGGGATTTGCCTGAATGCCCTCTGACAGAAATGGAATGTGAGCATTTTTGTCTAAAGGCCCTTCAGCCCGACCACCTTTCACTTTCCCCTGCCCCCTCCACAATCATCAAGAGCATTATGAGAATATGAATCTCGAGACACGCACAGTAATCACAGGTGTATGACGCCTTCATGAACAAATAATGCCATGAAACTTTCATTATTAGATTGACAATCATAATGCAATTAACTTCATTCCAGCGGAGACAAATAAAAAGGTCATGTGGAATAATCTCCAATATAATCCTGAACGTACACGCGGATTCATTTTCGTGCGTAATGGTTCTGCGTCCATGACTTTTACGCAATCCAAACACATCTACTCTATTTCCAAATAAAAAATCAAATACAATTGAACATTACCTGCATAAATTTACTTGTCACAAACTAGTATTATTCAGGCCCATATTTCTGCAATAAGAAAGCTAAATTTATCTGTGAGTAAACCTGTGCCACTCGAGTAGCCAATCAAGAGAGCCACATTTCTAGAAGCAGGTGCATGTTGAAAATGTTTTTCAGTTAAAAGAAGACATTTTTAAACAACAAATCGCCCAAAATACCACGAAATAAAGTTCACTTACGGTCGTCCTGACATCTCACAACGGTTATTAGACAAACTTGAGATGCTACAAGTAGCAGTAAAGTCCTGGAATCCATAAAGCTTAACATGTCTAAATATTAGACATGCAGGGCCCTTGAGAGAGAAGACGAGGAGAGCGCAGCTTCTCTCTGGTTTTAGTATGTGTCCCCAGTTACAAAAGGCGAACCATTCGACACGAGTCACCCCTCAAGTCCTGTTGAGAAATCCTGTGGCGCGACACTGACCAGCCGCTCAAACTCAGCACCGAGCGCTTCAGGCCAGACGCAGTAGTTTTATGTTCAGACTACCTTCAATGAATCTTTGGATATTTCCAAATAGGTGGTCGGCCCCTTACCCCCTGTCAAGCTGAAATATGAGCCCCGTCTCCCTCCCATTCTGTCTCCCAGGTTTCATTATCCTCGTCTAAGACCACTCCTCCATCCACGTGCTCCTGAACCCACAAACTCAAACTTTATGGAATAACTTAGTCGCCCCGCCCCCCACTTGTCTCGTTCATCGAAAGCGTTACACTGCAGAAAAGTATTTCCATGCATTTTTAAGAACAGACCAAATGTGTACCACCTGACAGTATGTTTTTTTTTTGTGTTGCCTTTATTTTAGTAGGCTACTTATAATTATATAAACAGCTGATTTATAGGGCTATATTCACAAGGTAGGCTAAAACCCTTGAGGATTTGTCCTGATTAACTTTAATTGAGCAAGACAAAATTAGTAAGCTTTATCACCTCCATATTTAAGTCAAATTATATCATGCTTGTCCTTGTATTGCACCTACACCAAAGACATTTCAATCAATTTGTCCGAAGTTAGTGAATTAAGTAAGTAGACCTTGTATGGTTGAGCTATATTTAACCGCTGGGTGACAGGTTGCAAGCATCTTATCTGCGTCCGTCCCCCAGTGCAGTGCAGGTTGTGACCTGTGGGTTTTGCCTGTGACCCCACACTTTATAGGCAACAGAGCAGCTGGAGCCTCCCTCCAGCCTCTGAGCCGTTTCAGGATAGCTGATTACTTCAGTCGGTCAGTGGAAAAGTTAAATATGCTTGTTAATTTTTGATCCAGGTCAAGTCAAAAAGGAAATAGCTAAATGTTCAGTTCTGGTTTTCAACACTAGATGGAGTCAAGAGTCATTCCACATAGTCACGCCACTAGTCAGAGAGTAAAGTGGTGATAACAGTTATTATTTGTGTTGTTTGTCTTCCCAAATACAGCAGGAAGACTGCTGCCCCTGGATCAAGTTGTATTTTGGACATCTTAAATCACATTGATCTAAAACGACTTGAAGGCCGCTTACTTCCGTGTTGAAAACCGCTGCGTCGATTTGCCCCCTTTACGTTATGTCGCCTTTAGAGAGCATACAGAGGAATTTATTTCATTTGTGCTAAAATGGCTATGCGACGCTGCCGACTCCTACATGTGCCCCTTTTTAAGAAACTAAAATTGCTGAATTAAATAAGTGTGACTTGGGGAGCGTTGAAGAGCTGGAATGACGGTGCAATGGCGTCTTGTGCGCAAGAATAAAGATTACTCAAATATGCATGAATCACTCAAGTGGTTTAATGACAAGGAAGAACAATTCAAATATAGCTGAAAGCTCCTAAAAGTTATTTTTGCATAATAGGTCTTCTTTTCGCAAATAATGTATCACAAATCAGACTAGATAACAAGATATTGAAAATAGAACAAAGTAGTTTAAGTTCCTGATTGACTAATAATAAGCTATTGATAAATGGTTATTCAAAATTCGGACTTATGAGACAGTGGAAGGCTCTTAGCTATGTGCCTCAGCTGCAAAAATAATCAGAAAGTGTGGGAAAAGGAGAGACTTGGATTGGAACGAGTGATAAGTTTGGACGTTTGGAGAGTAAGGGTGGGCGATATTGAACAAAAATTAATCTCTCAATATTTATACACTGAGTAACAATATTCTAACAAAGCATCATGAATGTGGTACCACAAAAGGGTCGAAATGTCACTTGTTCGGGGGAATACACTTCTTTTTGAGGTAATCTTAAAACGTTTGAATTGTTATCCCCAAAAACTGCAGTGATGTAAATTTGTTGATACTATATCTACCATTACTACTGGGGAGTGTCAAAGAGCAGCAGAGGGAAGGGTCACGATTCAACCGGAAGAAAAGAGATTACCGGTACATGATCTGCACTCTATTACCTTACTGTCTCTTGTATACTATATATATTTACTCACATTTTACTTGACATACATTTTTATTTATTTTATTATAATGATTCAAATCTGTACTACTGGTCTGTTTGTTATTAAAATTGCTTCTGTATTATATGTATTGAATGTCCCAAGTAATTTCCCTTTTGGACCAATTAAGTTTGTCAATGTCTAAAAAGTTTTATTAACAAAAAGAACACAATTTCAGACAGCTCTTGATGATGGTCAGGTGATGCCACTTTTGCAGAATCTTCTTGGTCTTTTTGTGATGTTCACTGGGATTCTAGGAAACAGACTTGTTTCAGGAATGCACAGGGGCATCAACACATATGTTTGCTCAGGACAACGACTGTTTTCACTTAGAACTCACAATTTGCTATTGACAGCTTTTGCCACCAAAGTGCAAGGTGCAAAAAAAGAGTTGTCTCTTTCTGAATTTAAAAAGTAAAGTATACAGTATATTGGTTAAATTCTGAGTTTGTTTGAAATCCCTTTATGCAATATTTGAGTTTAATATAAGTACTGTGCGCTCTGAATAAGAACAGAGAATGTGACTTCTGTGGAAATGTCTTTAAAGAGTCGGGGGTGGGTCAGATCTGGCACGGCCCAAATCTTCAGTTTCAGCATGTGTTTTTGTGAAAAAAATGGTGGGTCGAAAGGAGGGGTGCTGATGGAGGAAAGGGGAGACTCGAGTGGAAACTTCATGAGCATTTGTGAAGTCTGACGTGCACATCATTCAACTGCTTCAAATTTTTTTGAAATAAAGTTTAATTTAAAGGTATTTCAGAGACATTTAATTTCTATGGGGTACTGTTACTTAAAGTAAATCATAATGGGAATCTAGTATTGTAGTTTTAATCTGAATGTGTTTACTTGACCACACGAGTTTCAGTGTTGATGTTATGGAGCTACAGAATTGGTAAACAATATTTTACAGTCAAAGTTGTCCACCAGCACCACTGTGGTTTCTCTCTGGTCTCTTCTTTCTCTTAACACGTCTGGTTTGTCTATCAGAGTGATCAGTTACTCCATCTTTGTAAAGATGGCCGCTCAACATTCTTTTGGTAAATAACTCTTAGAAAAAGTTCAATGTTCACAAAGACTCTATGATTCTCCCTACACTGTGTTTACATCACCTTATTTTAATGCACATAATGAAGTACCACTTAAGTATCAGGAGGTGGAAATGACAAATATTGCATTTAGAACCCTTAATTCGCATACAAGTTTACACAGTCGCTTCATGTGCATTTTGATTTATGCGCAGCTGCATTTTGAAAGGTGGAAACACATTTAGTGTCTACACAAAGACGAGGGCTGACTGATGTTAAGTAATTCACAAGAGAAAAAATATATCAAAATAAGTTACTGTTATTGAGAAGATTTGTGGGGCCATTTATTTACTACTTTAGTAATACTTTTAGAATGTAACTATTTACATTGATGTGAAGCTGTCCATATGATTTATTTGACTAATTTGAAAGGGCATTTCTTGTCATTTGTTTATGAGTAACATGGGAAATAATCATTTTAATTGGATATTTTCATAACAGTATTTGTTACAAAACAGATCTTGTTAACATGTAATTAATGTGGCAATACTGCTTTCACAGATGGAAAAAAAAGAAGAGGACATGGCAAAGCAGGAGACAAATCACATCTGGAGTGATTCAGATCTCCTCATAATATCTGTCAGAGAAAATCCTCAATCTTCAGAAATTAACAAATCTCAAACCAACTTTCCATACTAAACGTTGTTAAAGGCGCAGCTCTTGTGCCGGCTGGCAGAAACAGAGCAGAGTCTATTGTGTTGTGGAGACTGTGGAGGTTGTACGTATGGAGTTCATTTCCTGCTGCGGATCAGCTGAGGTGGGCGGGTGAATGGGCCTTTTTACAGAGCAGAGGGGTCCTGCAGACAGAACCAGGAGGGGAACACCTGATCTCTGTCTGGGGACATGAGCTGGAGGAGAAGAGGCAATTTGTGTTGTTTATGCTGATAGATGATTGATTTTATTTGTGCAGTTACTGCCTATTTAAGAAAGAGACGTAATGCACGCAGATGCAGGCAGATTTAGTTAATAATGTTGAATGCACTTTGTTATGCTTGATGCCAATTGCAATTTTTGCCAGGTTTATTACAGTGAAAGTAAAAGGGCAATCTGCAAAAAACTAAAAGTGCCTTAAATTCTAGAAATAAACAAATCAGAACCTGGTGCTTCACCCAGTCTCGAACTCTTATTTACCAGTCTGCTAACATGACCCGTCAGGAAAGGACGCTTGCTTTTTTAGTCTTAAGTTCCACCTCTGTTTTAGCAGCTGAAATGTTGTGCCCAGGTCAGCACTACAGCTATATCTATTTCTCTCCCACATTCTCGCCTTCAGGAGCTCACACCAACACAATCCTTTGTCCACTCACTTGTTTTCTTTGTCAAAATTCTTTTGCAAAAGCCTATGGCCAGGTTTGGGGTCAACTATTCATTCATTCCTCTTAACAATTTCAAACTTTCAGCCAACTTGTCCTTACATTCCTGTGTCCTGGTTAACATAACTTTCAAATATGTCTCTTTTGGTCAGACACAGACTCTCTTTGACTCAATGGCATGTGTTTTGGTTCAATGTCTAGTATCTTAGTTGATGACATGTCTTAACCCTGCTATTACCCCCACTAACGACAAGATCCTGCCACTGATGCTTGTCTGACCTACTGAAGATTTTGACCCTGCTATCAAAATATACAAGAATACCTGCAGCCTGCTCAGAAGTTGTTGTGTAGTTGTAGTTGTAGTTTATAGTATTTCTGTGTAGTAATCACTCTGTGCTTAAATGATTTGTGTGCTGTGGGTACAGTTCTGTTTAAGTGCCTGACATTCTCTGCAACTCGAGACCAGCTCATCAGACTGCCGACTGTGTAATTATTACCAAATGGAGGTGTTAGCACATGCAGCTTCCTCACTGGAGCTGTCAGAACTGGATGGTGGTCCTTTTAATATTTCTCCTTTGATCCCCCACTGTAAAAACAAGTGAAATATAATAAAAAGAATGTAAGTAAATACTAAAAGCAATCAATATCCAAGCAATATCTAAAATGTTATAAGACTTTGATTGTTCGTCTGTTAACAAATTAGATCTAAAACTAAACATAAGAGTACTGACCAAATATTTATTTAGATTTGAATAATTATAAATGCTACTTATTATGATATAAATGCTACTTATTCTAATTTTTATTCTCATAATTGTATGATTAACCTCATATAATGTAGTGTCCGATTCTACATCTTTAGAACTCTTTACCGCTCTGATATTGTATCTACAGCACAGTATCAGCAGACAATAACTGTCTGCATTTAAGTAATCTGTATAATTCCTTCTGGAGTTACTGTGAGGTTTGTTTTTATTTGTCAGATGTGTTGTGACGTATAATGGAGTTGCATCATCACAGGCCAAATAGTATCTACTGCAGTAAAAGGAATGTTCCACTTATAACTGCACAGCTGCAGCTTCAGGCCAAAAACCATGAATCACAGGACAGACACACGTCCAGGAGGAAAAGAGGGCGATAAAAGAAAAAAGGTCACCGGGATGAAAGTGTGTGAGAAAAAGATACAGAATAGTTTTTTGCGATTTGTAAGAATAAAGCCACTTTTTGAATATTCTTACTGTTAAAGCTTTTTGATGTGTTTGTTATAAATACAGAATCCGGTCAAAAACAGAGACACATTGAAAGCTGGACTCTGGAAAGATGAACCCATTCCCACTGCCTGGAGCTAACACTTGAGATGAAGGTGTGCTTCAGTCTTAATGAAAAGCAGAGGCGAGCTGGGACTTCTGAGTGGCTGCTCTGGATTGGCTCAAACACTTGATACAACTGTTGCACTGTAGTGTAGTAGTGACTATTGTCTTCCAAAACAACAATCCAAAGACCTCTGAAAAGGGCTTCTTACCAGTGCTCAAGCAAACTGAAAAAAATAAAATAAAATAAAAATACTCCAAGTTAACTTTAATAACCTTTATTTAATTGATAAAATAATTAGGTCTGTCTTTATTAATTCATGTTTTTACTATTTCAATGATTCATCCAGCATCAACCTAAGACATAAGCACACTAGAGAAATTCTCAGTTTAGTCCTGGTCTAGATCCTAGTTCAAGACCTGGAGTTTGATCCACCACTGGCCAGTGACATTGACGGATGGGTCAAATCCATGGCATAATATTCAGAAAACCGAATTAAGTATACCTTACCTTTAAAACAAATCAGATTATATTTCTTTCTAAATTATGATGACAGTATATGCAGGAAAACTCTGAATGAATTAACACACCAACACACACACACACACACACACATCCATGTGCAGGCTCACACACACACACACACACACACACACACACACACACACACACACTCTCTGGTACACTTGGATACACTTGTAGTGTGTTTCTACCACACAAACATAATCTCTGCTGATGGATGAGCCATGGACATACATGAAAAGGCTCATGTAGAACACACATGTTTATTATACCATGATGTACTCCTCCTAAACAACCTTTGAATTCTTGAATTTAACATCATCTGATTTTCAGAACATTCATCTTGGGGGTTAAATCATTTGGACTTTCTCTAGAAACGGTGTAAAATTATGTGGGAAAGATTTTTCAGGGGTGAGATTCAAGGGTTGTCTTCCCATTCGCTTGTTGAGATTTGTTAATGTATGTATGACTAACTTGTTATCAGAGGTGGGTTGAGTGGCCTAAATGTGTACTCAGGAAGATAAACTCAAATTACAAACTCAAATTATTTATTTATTAACCTATTGGTTGGCTAGTTACACAAAAAATAAACAACCATACACACATTATTATTTCTGTTCCTGCTAGTTGGGGCCTGTGGAGGCATTATCCAAACTAATTACCAGTCATTTAAGCTTAGGCATACAGCAAGACAACAAATCACCAAAAATCAGGTGAAAAACATTTCACAATTGGGATGAAATTTCATTTAATCTAAACGGCTATGTGAAAGCACCTGTGTGATTAAACCATTGTGCACAATTTCGTTTTGATGAAAAGAACGAGTGGTGTGTGGCTGCTGTGCTTTGCTCTGCTCACAGCGGGCGCTCTGCTCCTCTCTGTAATCTGCCTGAAAATGGGCCACATGCCTCTGTCTCGTGAGGAGATCCCTGTGTGCAGCTCATTCTTTCTCTCCTAAAGACCTAAGCCTGTGAGGAATGCTCTCCCTCTCTCTCTCTCTTTCTCTCTCTCTCTCCCTCTCTCTCCCTCTTTCTCTCTCTCTCTCTCTCTCTCACTATCTCACTCTCTCTCGCTCACAAGCTGCTGGACTTGATGCTCTGTAGCTTTTCCGTTTGTAAATGAACTGCGTAACATCGTTTGCAGGACACAGTTAGAATAGAGGTTAGTTATATTCAAATAAAGGTTAATGGTTATGTGTTGAATAGGGTATTGACCTTAAGAAGTCTCAAAGTCTTACAGAATTAATTTGAGTTGCACGTGATGCTTTCTAAAACTCGGCCAAACTGAACCCATTAACCCAGAGGTGGTGCAGATTGGGCAGGTCTCGAACAGCTTTAACCAGTTGCAATGCCGGCAACACCTTTATAAGCTATGCACTATGTTTATATTATTGATGTAAGTTTTTGAATGATTATAAAAACGCTTTTTTAAATATCTTTGACGATATTGAGCAAAAGCGCAAAAGCATTTTTGAATCAGTGAAAATACCAATAAGTCGTTCCTAACATTTCATATCAATTTACATTAAAAAAAATATTTGGCTTTTGCAACTAGATCTAAACTAGTTCTATAAACATGACTACTACAGGTCCAAGCCAGATCTAGGAGTACACCATAGAGTAAAGCAGCGGTTCTCAACCTGGGAGTGTGAATAAATCTCTGAACAAAACCAAATTGAAACTGCAGAGGGCATACCCGTACAAAAAAAATAAATACTTTACCACAGTTAAAACCCAATACACGATGTACAAAAATATTTGGTGCAGATTAATAAAAAGTACGTTATTTAAACCGCATCAATAGCCACCTAGGGTTGTCAAAAGTATTTAAAATCAGATACTAATGGATACTAAGATAGAAACAAGATACATGCATATTAACAACTATCAATCAATAATATATATTTTTTAAAATAATCTTGAGCTTTATTATAGCGAGTATAAGACCAAATGATAAGGTATTATTATTGAAAATTACATTCTATTGTCTAAAAAAATTTCATTGTCATCAGTATTGAGTATCAAGACAATTACTTGAGTTTTTTTTGTATCATGCAAACACCAGTCCCCTCCTCTTCTCCGCCATTGCTGCCACTTCAGGTTTAATCTGTAGCCTATTTGATTGAGACTGTTATTTTTTCAAACGCTTTGGTGGTGGCTCAGGTCCAGTTTGGATGTGTTAGTGGAGGTGTAATGAAAGCACAGGAGATGAAAAGAGGGCGTGGGGGCGGCAGACGCAGTAAGCCTTACAGTAGTCAGTGGTCTCATAAGGTGAGCGCTCCCTCCCTAACTGCAGCACAAAGGGGCTCTCTGTGGCCGACTTGTGGAATGCTGAGAAACTGAGGAGCACTGGGGAGAGGAAGGAAGAGGGGGTTCAGGGAGAAAGATGGAGTGAAAGACAAAACCAAAAAGATGGTCAAATGTTGCTAAAGATAGACTAAGGCTATACATTTAAAATTGTATGTGTTTTGGTATGTGAAAACCAAATCTGTGTGATACAAGCATCAGTGATCGAGTTCTTCTGCCTAAATCTCTCTGTGCTGCTCTCTACTTATTGTGATATTCTATCTAATACCTGACCAACCAATTATCTACCAACTCGTACTACCTAGAGATAGTATGAGTTGGTAGATAATGCAAAATTGGGTATTCCAGTGTGGATTTTGCATGTATTGTCTGTTGTGATTTCTTCAAGCTGCTCACGTTCCTCTCTTCAACCAAAAACATGTCCAATAATCTAGTCAATGAGGGTCTAGTTACTGATTTAGGATCTGGAGAAAAGTCCCAAACAGGTTGCCCAAGTGGCATTGCACATGTTGAAGGACCAGCTAACACATTAACCAACAGAATGATAGTTAAGGAATCAGAAGTCCCAGAAAAAACATATATTAGTGATTAACCTGTCATTTGTTAAACTGCATGTATTCAAGTCATCCACATTCCATTTGCCTGTACATTTCCAACTTTGGGTCAGACCACCAACTTGCTACGGCTAACACAGAGCATAAATTCAGAGCTTATGTCAATAGCTCCACTGTTTATCCACTAATGGGGCATTTACTAGCTCTGAAGGGGAGGGGGCAACTATTAGATCCTATCTACAAAGACGCTGACCTACTGTAGGATAATATATATGTCACTCAACACACTGTCATTTGATTTTCTTAAATGGCGAATTTAGTGTACAAATTACTGAACGTGTAAGTAAAGACCACCGCAGCAATTAGGCTTTTGATAATGTATATCAATTTCTGGATTTGAAGGAAACATTTTTGTAAGCCTTTCCAAAACAATCTAATACATAATCTCAGATGTACAGAAACAGATATAGATGTGGTATCTTGTCTTGAGCAAGCAGTGGATGGGAAGAGTTACTACATTGCTATTCCTTGGCAACAGAAGTATAAGTAAAGTTTCTCTCAAATTCAGAAACAGCTCACTAGAAAATGAAAAAAAAAAAAAATCACATTTTGGTTGCAGCTCTTTTTGATTTTCCTCGAGTGACCCAGGATTTATAAAGCACCAGTGTACAGAATGTTTCCACAGGTAAACTGAGCGCTGGATGAAATGTGGCCTGGCTGCCACAGATGCTCTGTTTGCTCTAAACAGACTAATTCAGTTCAGCAAATGTTTGTGAGTGCCTCTGCCTCCGCTCTGGACTGGGATATAAACCAGCTTTCATTAGCAGCAGACATCATATTATAGTACCTCTTTCTTTCACTTCACAAATGCTGTGATGATGACAACAATTTGTAGCGCCACTGCAGCAATGACTTGTCAAAGTTTAATGCTATGCTCAAAAAAACACTTAATCTGACCTTGATCCTATACTGAATTCCAAATAGATTGCGTATCCTTAATATTATTATTTTATGGACATAAATGACTGGGACTTTTCTCATAGTTACAATCATGATGTGCCAATCCAAAGCACAGACATGGGGAGGTTGATTGAAGAAAACAACAAAAGTCTGAGAAATATTATTCATCTCAAGATATTTATAACTTTCTTATTGTCTGTGCCCCCCAGAGTATGGTGTGACACACACGCTTTTGTGGGCTTATTTGATTAAGCAACTAAAAACAAAAGTATACCAAGACAAAGATGCCCTTTCTAAAAATCTACCCTCCTACGAATGAGCTGCAGAATGCATGTCCTTTACTCCCTGTATCGTTGGCTCTCTAGTACAAAACTGAGATCTGTCTGGAATTGGAACTTTCTGCGTGTCCAAAATCAGCAGAGAGATCATGACTGTTTATGCAGAGAGCCAGTGGATGAAGGAGAATCAGTTTCCTTTCTCAAACTCACGCCGTTTGTATTAGCTCCAAAAAGGACACCAGTGTTGTTGTTTGGTCTGTGCAGTTTCACTCTCACAACATGCTTGATTACCTTCTGGATAAGAGCCACACTTGTGGAGAGAATGAAGGAGAATAAGCATAAGAAATTAGTTTGGAAAACAAGTTCTAATCACTGATTAGGGAAAGGAGTTAGACACCCGAGAATGAGAACATGTTTCCTCTATGTAATGGATCTATGGGCTTATTCAGAATGTTTGTGGCAAGTGAATGCCGTGACAATTATAGTCATGGCAGTAAACAGACACACAATAGTGGAAAATATAAAGATCCAGATTAGCAATTGCAGTAATTACACTAATTGTACTAAGGGTGGTGAAGCCGCTAAGGGTGGTGAAGCCGCCAATGATCAACTTTTTCAGTGTCTTTTCACTTTTTGTGACTTTCCATTGACTTCCATATACAGCGAGCACTCAAGTCTCAAAGCAAGGAGTTTGCATATTCTCCCAATGTCTGTGTGGGTTTTTTCCAGGCACTGCACTATAGTTTCCCCCCCTTAAACCAAAAACATGTGCAACAGGCAATCACCTAGTCTTGTCCTGACCAAGCCTGGCTGAAGACGGATATGGGTCCCTGATCAGCAGTTCACAGTAGGACCCAGTGGCACTTGTCTAATGAGGGGCCAAATGCAGAGAAAGAGTGAAATACATTTCTCTCAAGAGGGATTAGTGCATCAGCTGTTTTTGCTGGGGTCATTTGAAGTGCATGTGACAGGATAGACATTTCACGGATATGTAAAAAACATAAATATATTTAAAGCTCAACTAGTTTTCCTTAGTTTGAATTTTTTTTTAATCTTTATCATTTTACTTCCTGGTTGGACGTGGGCATCAGATGTGACCTAGAAATCAGGCCGGGATCCAGACCCAACCAACTGAGGGGGCATCTGAGTTTGAAAGGAGTGCAAAGACAATAATCCTCTTCACTAGTGTGTTAGTGTGTAAATACACACTAACACACTAAGTTATAACAAATTATTTGTTAAATTTATATTTGAAATCTCAGCAAAATTGTGTTCCTTGTGCGTACATTGTCCCTGCATTTTGGAATATTGTGTATTAATGACAGAGATGGAGGGACTCACAAACTGCCACTGGTGAAAACTATGACACAATATTTACCACAAAGTAATAACTAGAAAAAGAAGAATTCCTTGACTAACGATGCTTCAGAAACAAATGCAAGTAGCTTTCAATTTTTTTTTTCTATGACATTTATTATACATTTAACAAGTCCCGAAGACTGCAATAAAGTTTTAATGAAGACAAAGTGGGACTAAAACATAATGTCCATCACACATTTTTTGCACATGCAGCCTGATGCTCTCCATTGTAGAGCCAGACAAAAACGTTAAAGGGATGAATGGGGACACACTTGCCCATTTTCATGTTTCAGCAGAGCTCTATCTGAGAACGTGATAACATCAACTGATTTCAAAGTAAACTGGCACCGTCCAAAATGTTTCTGATCTCCTTCTTGTGTGAGAGGTTTGCGAGAGTAAGGCACAATAAACACACAGTTCCCTTAAGTAAAGACCTTAAACAAAAGCAAACAGTTCCAGCTTGGCTATAGCTTTATTAGCGCTCAGCTGGTTCCCATTAGAATTGCTTTGTGAACTGCTATCTCTTCAAGAATCCCAAACAAACTGACCCTTTGCTCTGTTTGCCTGCCTGAACCTCTCCAACATCTTTCATGGAGTCCAGCAGGCCTCACACAGACAGAGGTCACCTGAGTGACCTTTCAGACAACTGCTGCTGTTAGAAAGTCACTATGTGTCAATAGCTCTGATTGATTTGTAGGCAACATACCAAAAAAGTTTGCTGTTTAAATAAGATCTAAAACAAAGCTGTGAAAATGGGATATTGCTGTCTTCAGCCCCCATCTGAGGTCCTGACATCATCACATTCTGAAAACACAATCAGTGCCAGAAATTATTTTATATAAAAAAATTTTTTAATGGAATTTCCAATGTCCAATGGAATTCCTGCTAAATTCATTATAATGGCGTCTAAGCCGATTTTAACCTTCTTCCGCTCTTTGACTGAACAAAAAAATAATAATCTTGTTATCAGAATCAGAATACTTAAATAGGAAATATATTCAGTTGCAGCAGATCCAAACACAATGGAAACACAACACCAGTCACATAAGTTCTATAGTGCTAATAAAATAGAAGTAGAATGCTTTAAATTTATGTCAAAAAATATTTTGTCTACAAAAACTCTTAACACTTAGCTAGGTATACGCACTGATATGATGTAAGATTTTCTATCGCTGACTGTCATATTCATAAATCGACACTGATAGTCCATTTGACTTCAAAGCAATGTATCTCGGCTGTGGGGCACCGGCAATGGGGATGATTGATGGATACATGTAGGAAAAAAGGCAATAACTAAAAAAATGACAAGAATGGAGCCCACTATCAAGGACTGGACTGAAATAACTTTGGACATTTATAAAATGGAAACATGTTCTTTTACATTGAACCAGACACTGGGACAGACGGGACTGACATTTTTCATTTTTATATGGTTTCATTTTCTACTTTGGGCTATTCTATTTCCTTACTTAGAACAGAACAAAAAACAACACAACAAAACTTGTGTGTGACAATAAACATATTAATACTACTCGGTTTTATTCCAGACGTAATCGCTACTGTGTGAACAGTAAACAAAGATGTTGTTTTAGACCAGATTTGTGTCTAGCCCCTGCAAAGCACATGCGGGTCAGAGTGAGCTGTGAGAAATAAATGGGTCTGAAGAATGTGCTGATGCTGAGGTTGACCTATGAAAACAGATCTCTCCCTCGGTCCATTCCTGACGGTGGGCTCGCAGCACTGAGCATCCTTTGTGCGGGAGCGGCTCCTGCGCCTTACTCATGCGCTCAGACTGCAGCATCTGGATCAAAGCCTCACGTGTGCGTCCCCCATAGCAGACTTCCTGGGCTCAAAACAAGGCTATAGGGATATGAAGGGGTATGAAGGGGTATGAGGGGGCATGAAGGGGTATGAAGGGCTATGAAGGGCTATGAAAGTCTATGAAGGGCTATGAAGGGGTATGAAGGCGTATGAAGGGGTATGAGGGGTTATGAAGGAATATCAGAATCAGAATCAGAAAAAGGTTTATTGCCATTGCCAATGAACAGAATTCACAAACAAGGAACTTGCTTTGGTGCTTCGGTGCAACATAAAACAATGAATAACTATAAAACAACATATATGCAATGCCGAAAGACCAGGGCATCCGTCCGCGACGCCATCTTGGATTTTTATGAAGGGGTATGACGGGCTATAAAGGGCTATGAAGGGCTATGAATGTCTTCACCTCACTGAACATTTTGAACTTCATCGTAACTATTATTGTAAGTATTATTTGATTAGACGCAGTTTTATGAATGAACTATATAAACAATGACAGTTTATTATTCCAAGATAAGTGAAAGAGAGTATGGAAGTATGGTGTGGTGTTTGTTCTAAAGGAGAGTTGCCCACACCACTTACTGACAAAGCAGCCTTTCATAGCCCCTTCACCAGTAATAGGAACCTTTCCCCTGTAGCCAAAAACAGAGTGAGGTAAAATGTGCAAAGACAACAGACAGAGAGGTCCCTGCTGCGACCATCGCGGCTGTGTTCAGATCAACTCAGCATCTACGAAGGCAGAGGAAATGAAGCACCGGATCAGATGTCCCGAGAGGCCAGGGGGACCTACTGTAGGAGTCACCACTCATGGACCAGCCCTGCATAGACACATTTACTGTGTTTCTTAAAATATGCAATAAAAAATATGACAATGACAATAATCTTGAAATTAGACCGAGGGAGAATACTGATATATCTCTGGTACAGCAAGTATTTATGACAATTTGATCTCTAAAAGTCAAATCAGTGAGGGAGTCAACCACGAATATTTGTCAGTATCAGAGGTGGGTAGTACTCCTATTTACTCAGTTACATTTACCGGTACTTCTTTTCAGTTTTCTGACATCATACTTTTACTTAAACTTAAGTAATATTTAGTTTGAAGTAACAGTGCTCAAACTTCAGTAAACGTTTTGGTTACTTTACCCACTGTGAGTAATTCTATAGTGACAAAAGCTTCATATGAACAACATGCTTCAAACTCTTACACCTTACATTAATAATTATTTGGGCCAGTACTTTTTACATCTACTTGAATGATATTATTTGAATGTAACTTTACTCTTACTTAAGTATATATTTTGGCTACTCACCTCTGGTCAGTACACAGAGAGCGCTGTTATATGGCTTTTTATCACTAGAGGGAGTGTAACCAAACAGGAAAATGTGGTAATTCAATTGTTTATAACAAAAAAGATCGCAATGTCCACAAAGCTCTTAATAAAATGTGCTGGCCCACTTTACCCTTCCACTCCATCCACCCTGTTGTATTTCAATGCTGTATAGAGCGTGAGTAGTGCATAGGGCAAGGGAGAAAGGCCTGTTTAGGAAAGGGCTATCGTCTCACACATGTTTGGGTGGCCTCTGTGCTTCTGATTATCCGATGTGATGGGAGAGCTTTGTTTTGATTGGGGGCCTGCGTCTTCAGAGGGCTGTGGTGTGAGCTGGGACATCCTGTTTCGGTAAAGGGAGAGGGCTCTCGCTCTGTGTCCGAGTCCTAGGGTGTTGCCTGCAGAGATTAGAGCAACTTTCAGTTTACGCCTGTTGATGTTTTTATATGAAAGTGTACAGTTGGACGACAGATCAAAGTCTCGAACTCACCAGAGATAATTGGGTCAAGTTTTCTCACAGTATGTACGATAGAGCATACTGGCCACGTGAGTCTTATTAACAATAGTCTGTAGAAAACTGTGCATATCTCTAATATACCTTGGACTGAATACACAGCTGAATACACTTATTTTGTGAGAGAAAACTGTCCTACAGTTAATTATCACAGTGCGTAGTATTATATGGTGAGTCCCACTCAGAGACAGAGATTTCAGAAAAGGCTGAAAATGATCTCCAGATTGTCTGGACTTGTGTTGTATATCGGTGTCATAATGATATTGTGATAAAAACTGTAAATGTTCATTTATATTTTTGTTACTTTATTCCTGCCATTTTGCATGATATTATAAGGTCAAGTGCAATAAAATTATAACTGACAATAAGTGTAGCATGAGTTTACCACACTAACTCACTCACACTAACTCTCAGTCTCTCTGGGCTCTGCTTTGCTGCAGAAATGACAGAAGGCCTCACATGATGAACCTAATGGCAGGTTAATGGCTGAATTATTACAAATTAATTATAACACGTATCATGAAGCCATCTTTGAAATCTGGTCATGCAAGTTTTTCTTTTGCAAGTTTTTCTTTAATTATTTGAAGCTTTATCATTCTTTAAACACTCACCATTTGATTTGTTACAAAATGGCTCCTAAAATTCCAGATGATTAAAAATTAAACGTTCAGTATGGCCAGGTTTGTGTGGAATTTGACATTTCCATTCGCTACCTCTATTATTAGGTGAAGTGCTCAGTGTTTTCTTTATCTCTTTTAAAAATCCGTCTCCTCAGACATCCTTCTTCACTTTTGGACTAAAGAGCAGGTTAGAGCAGAGGAATGTGGTAATTTGAGTTGAAGAGGGTGGAGGGGAAGTGTTCTGGGCTGGGCTCAAGAATTACCTGAGGAATGGCTAAGAATTTAGCAGATTTTGTGCTAACAGAGTTTCTTTATATGCTGTACATAGAAATGATTCAGTGTAACTTGATCATATTGTTATTTATTTGCCTTCATTTAACCAGGATAGTTCCCCTGAGATCCCTCCAGAGTTTCCACAGCAGACAGGTAGCCTGGAATCCAGACTGGTTCTCTGCACATTCAGAGGATCTTAGTCCGGTCATCACATCCTTCGCTGCGTCTACAGGCGTGTTCACACTTATTGGTCTGAACTGGAGGACTGGAACACGTTGTTAGAAAATACGCACCGGAACTCGTGAGGTCATTGGTCTGGTTCATGTTCACGTTTGAGTTCTGTGAAAAGAACTGAACTAACTGAGAGCTCAGTACCATCACTCGCCAGGAGGGGGTAGTGTGCCCTTTAGCAGTGTGTCAGTGTCAGATATGTTTAGCACCTCATGTAAATACATCTAAACTGTTGGTTTGTTTGTAGTCAAATTTCCTCCCTGCTCTTGTGTGGTGTGTGTGTGTGTAGACATACATTTGTGTTTTTAGTTTTAGGCTATTAAGTCTTTAGCTTGGTCTTCGCGCTCTCAGATGCGCTCCAGGAGAGCTGATCCAGGCTATCGTTTGAAACAAAATGTGCTTCGCTCATTGATTCTGCAGAAATCCTCAAAGTTTTTCAGTCCTCTGTGCAAACTCCACTCAGAAAGGAATGTATTCTCAAGAAGACCTGCCAGGTAAAGTGTTCATGTATGACATAAAATCAATCAATAGTTTAGTATTGATTATGTCAATAGTTCAGTGATTTTTGTCAGTACAGGGAGTTTAAAGCCTCTGACAGAAACAATTACCACATCGGTCGTCACCTCCAGTCAGACATGATGACAGAGTAATACACACCTGGGCTCACTATCCCTGTTACCATGGAAACATCCACCTGGCAGAGTAAAGTCTAGACTAGTTATTACCATTAAGACACATAGAGACAGTGCAGGTGACATAAAGGCTGAAGAGCTGTACCATCATGGCCGACTGGACTGGAACACTGACCCTTCTGTGACTGTGACGTCTACATAGAGATACTATCTTTACCTCACTGATACAATAAACCCCTTGTCAGATCCCTGACCAATAACATGACTGCGCCACCTACAGGCAACTCCCACCTGATCATTGATAAAGCTCCACCGGGACATTTCAGTTACTATGAGAATTGCAACTCATCAAAATGGTTTAAGCAATTGAGTTTTATTGTTTATTTATTAACACAGTAAGTACAGTGTTATAAAAAGGGGAAATGACTGTACACTGCTTTGTCTCATTATGCCCCATCAACACCTATTTATTGACTAGCACCTCCCAAAATCAGTCTGAGCTATTTGGGGCTTTTTAAAAGAATGAGGTCTTTCTATGTCCGTTTATTTGGATGCAGGACATCAGGAGCTATTTCCTCTTGGTGCACCTACCTCTCTTCCCATGACACAACAGCTGGGCAGGGAATGGAAGATGAGACCCGAGCAGAGTGGAAAGTCAGAATTCAGCTCCAGTGAAAATATGCTATTTGTCATTAAGTGTATAATATGAAATAATACAATGTAAACTTTTACTCATTTATAATTTTGTTTGTTCTGTTTCCCTTCGTCTGGCTGTTCAGCTCCACCTCGTTACCTTATCTTCTGCTCAAAAATATTTATACGGTTTGATTTTATACAATGAATCGTGCAAGATTTAATTACTTTACTACTTATTCAACTTTCTTCTTCTTCCATTGGTGGCAAATGCAGTAGCAAAAATTAACACATTTATTTAATCTTTGCTACCAGCTGAGGCCATCAGCTGATCTGCTTTTGCTGCTGGGCCAATCCCCCACCTGCAAGCAATTTGCATTCTTTTCACTGGATCTCTCCAGTTTGCCTCGTACGTTGACAAAGTAGAAAATCGGATCTAAAAATGAACTGGAACTACTGACAAGCCATTTGGTCAAGATCAACAGTGAATGCTAGTCTTGTCTTAACTTCATGAACAAATATGGAATATAAAGAGATTAGTTTTGTTTCTCATCGAAGTCTTGTTTGTCTTTGGAAGTGCAGAGCAGGGACCCAGCCCAGTGAAATGATCCCTGACAGGCTCAAAGTGCTGAAACTGAAGCAAAACAAACTACAAATGTCAAAACTAGAAAAAGTTAAATTTAGTCACGTTTTCTTTAAATACAAAGTGGTACACATGATCAAAGTGTTTCATTAAGTAGACACGTCATCTGATCTGACACAGTCAGATCAGATGACAGTTTCTGAATATTCAGTATCTTTCACAGCTAATGGCCAAACCATCAGTATGAAAGCAGCCACTGGACAACTTTGCATTATCCACAGCTTAGTTTAAAATATTCTCAACAATCGCTTTGTTTAACTCATGATTCAAATATTGTGTCTATTTTCCCAGGTTCATAATCTTAAATTCCAACTGATTATGTGAAGAGATGAAGCGTGGCCCTGTTAGAGGATTACTGTCTAACTCCATCCTTCTGAACGCTCTGTCACCTCCTGCTTTAGCACCAAAACAGAGGTCCACCCAGCACCTGAGTATCTTTCATATTAACCCCACAATATCCCTATCACAGTGTATCATTACTTCAATCTGCCCATTCTAGAGGAAAGATTCATTTTTCAACACCAAGACCAAAGTCAATTGATGAAAAAATCCAATTTTGGGTTAAATTACATGATAAAAAGTCTGATTGTGTTTTACATTACCAAGGCAAAGGGTTTCAAAGTAATATTGATAGCATTCTCTTCATGATTGGCTCTGACACAAACATTTACTAGATCCCAATAAAGCTCTCAAACCTCAGTTATATTCTTGGATTAAGCTCCTAATTGTAAGCAGTTCACACTCACTGTAAAGCAGCAGACCAGAATGCATTCCCCATGTGTCGCCAAAAGATTACTAACTGCAGGAAGTCTGGGCACTCGATGGTAAACCACAAAACAACTGAGATGTTAACAAACTTCTGTGATATTGTTACAGCTTAACATTTGGAAAGGGACATTGCAATCTGGCCATATCTTTTTAATGCGAGACAAAAAGTTTACAGGTGGTTACTTCTAATTCTTCTGGTGTTTGAGTTGTTTTCTGCTCTAGCTAAAAGTAAGAGCAGAGTATTTTGACCTTTCTTGAGTCGCTCAGTTTGGGACTTTTGATTTTAACTGCTGCTTGTTAAGTCATGGTTTTGTACTGGTTTGGTTTACTGGACGACCCTGTGGGTACCTGGTGAGAAAGGTTTTGAAAGCAACCGCAATAAAGTATTACATTTCATTCTGACTTGGTCTACAGAGACACAGCAGTTCTCAGTGCTTGTGAGGACTGAGCATGTATAGTTCAGATCCTGCCAGGACATGGTAACAGTAAAGCTCTGTGAAGGTTTTTGAAGCCTTCTAAAGTTTCATATTTATCTTTTATTGCCCTCCTTCCAAACACACACACACACACACGCACGCACACAAATGTTTCTTTTCTAGTGTGCAGTGTGGATGATGCCTGTAGGCACTTAACAGTAGATGTTGTGAATATTTCTGTCTCTTGTCAATTCTCTTGCCTGTACCATGCCCTGACGTGCCATGAAAGAATGCCTCCTGTATATGTCTAACCATTTAGATGTGTAATCAGACACCATATAGAGCTGTAGCTAGAGGGCTCACTATCACAATTATGTTCTTTGAAGGGAAATGCTGCTTCATTCGGTTCTTGAGCCAGAGAACCAAATGAATGAAGAGACAGAAAAAGACATTAATTGTCACAGCTCTTACAGTTAAATGGTCAGTAAAAATCAGACAACTAGAGTAAGCACATAATGCAGCAATATAGAGTAGATAGATTACCTGCACAAGAGAAATCTGACAATCAACACCTGGTGATACGTGTCAGTTAATAACAGAAATTTTGATGATTAACTGTTGTATTTTGAAGACAAAGTACAATGAATTTAAAACTAACAGATGTACAAAGTCGCTCTGCAACCAGTCCATACTATTAGTACGATTGTAGTCAAAGCTGCCCTGGGATAGACTGACAGAAGGGCCTCTCCAACCATCACTAATCACTCACACACTAGACCAGGACTATTCAACATAAATTTCCCGAGGGCCAGATTTTTCGGAGAACCAAGGTCTCTGGGCCGGAGGTGAGCAACACGCCACTGTAACAATATTTTGAGTCGCACAAAATATCCCCAACACTGTTTTAATACATTTAATGAATACAATAAAATAACCACTAATAGATTTGATTTTTGTAAGAAATAGCATGCAAAATGCTTTACCAGCACTGCTTTGCATATTTGTCCATCCAGAACTGAACCAGAATTAAACTAGGTCTAGACTAGAACCAACCAGGTCTGAAACAAGACTAAACCAGAATCTAAACAGGTCTAAAGCAGAATTAAACAAGGACTTAAGAAGACTAAACCAGGTCTAAACTAGTGCTAACCCCGAATTAAATCAGTAAACAAGAATTTATTTATGTATTTAGTATTTTGAAGATGGGTTGTGGGCCGGATTAAATCACTTGGAGGGCCTGATTTGGCCTCCGGGCCTAATGTTGAATAGCCCTGCACTGCTTAACTGGGCTGGGTTAAGTTTCCACCAGAGCCACTACGGTCTCTCCAAGACTGACCAGGCTAAACCCAGAGGTCCCACGAGATCAGTCATTCTCAGGTTGTGTTAGGACCCCAACATGCTGGATGTGACAGTGACTCTTATGCAATTAAGGCCACATTTAGTAATGGCACATTATTAGGTATTTAGACACAAGATCATTTTATAAATCCAACTTAATCACTAGTAATAGGTTCTCATTGCACGTTTGTGAGACAATACTAAATGCTAATATGAACTCGTTTAAAGCTGATTGTCAATAAAGACAATAGACTATTTTACCGTTGTTCTGATGACAAAATATGTACCAACCATGTATCCTATAGTTGTAACAGATGTAACTACACGTCAAAATGGGGACAAGTGCAGAGGAATCAACAGAATCACTAGACACATAGGTATCACTTTTTCCTGTTCACTATCAGATTTAAATCCTGGTGACATTGTATGAAAACATCTCACTGGCATACGGAACTGATATTGAATGGAAATAGCTGCAGATGAATACTCAAGCCCTGTGTGTTATGTTATATTGCAGATACAGTAAGTAAGAGGAGCCTGTGTGCTGACATGTGGACTGCAGACGGAGCTGGGACCACTTCCCTGCACCCCTTTGTAGATTTGCTTGAAGTCAAATAGGGTGCAACAGGCCTGTCTCAAGTCAGTTTCAGGATTGCAATACAGATGCTTCATTCATTAATTTATGTGAGGATATTGTGATTATTAGTATTATTACTTTTTTTCCAGGCTTGCTACAGTAATCAAAAACACAAACCACCATAAAAAGGCATAAGTGTCCCATCAAATTATGAGCAAGTCAGTCCTTTTGTCTTTTTCCGTATTAATTCAGCATTATTACAATTAGCTTTATCACGCAACCAAGCCATCATTCCCTCACATTAAAATAGAGCCAGTTCTGTAAAAAAAACATATCAGTGCTTTAAATGGGAAAAAGTTAAATTGGGTCAATGTCTACTGTTTAAAAAATAAATAAAATCACAAGTCCTGTTAAGAGAGAGTAACTTAGCTGCACCTCCCTCAACGCCATTGGCACGCCTCCTGTCCGTTCACATGTGCTTTTGTCTGCCTTCCCAGACGGTCTTGTTAACACGTCCTTCATTCTCTCAGGCTCTGCCAAACGGGAAATATTAAACTCAATAAATTTCTCATGTCCATTTAACACCAGTCATTCATTTGCCTTGCCCGACATTTTCTGTGGTTAACTTTAGTGCTTCTAATTAAGACGATTATCCTCCCTCAGCTCAGACATAAAAAACTCTTCATGATACACTTTGGTCAAGATGCTTCTAATAAGGAACATTCAGGAACAGCACTCGGCACTTGCTCGTTCAGCAGTTCAGTTTATTCTGGTTAATTTAACAATCTATAAAGTCAGTAAATGTATTTCAATTTCTTTTCTCATTGTTTGGTCAAGTGAATATGATATAAGGGACTACTTTGTGAATGTAGTCCAAAGAGAGATACAGATATATTCAGCGGTGATTTTGAAGTTATTTGGTTCGTCAATAATTGTGAATCTGCTCAACTGTTAGAACTAAACAAAAAGAAACAATAATGAGGATTTTAGGAGCAAAAATATATTAATAAAATCTACACAGAACTGTATCTAAATATAAGTATCTGTTAATGTCACAATACTTTTTTCTCCTCATTCAGAAGTTGCTGTAATCTACTAGACTCGACAGGGTTAGAGAAAGTCAATTAAGGATCTCCCTGTTTTGTCATAGTGTAAATAATTGTGTGCCTTCTCGCGACACAAACATTTTACATTGTGACATTCTTACAACGCAATTATAAATTTACTCTGGAGTCTTTGCAGTATTGGTCATTACTATAAGCACATGTCTGTTGTTCAGTTAGGTGTTTGTTTCTTGTTTGGGCGAATCTACTCCTTGGGCCACATGGTCCAAAGTCTCTGCAGCTTTCTCCTGCTGAGCTTTCGGCTGATCGACAGTGCCATCAGGTGGACATGAAACAACATAAGATTATTCAAGAACGCCTTGAACTTGCTGATTTAAATTTTTTACAATATTTGTTGTCTTCATGAATGCTGATGTAGACCAAATATTAAAAGCATACATGTTAGCAATAAAAACTATTATTAAGCTATATATAAGTTGGAAATAAAGTGCTCTACATTGAATTGTGATTTGCAAAATTGCCATGTTTGACATGAACAATTCAGTCTAAAATGGCCAGTTAAGTCTACATTTGAGAAAATAACAGATCAACTTTTCTTAGTTTGCAATACAGTAAATTGCATTACACCAAAATATGTCAGTTCAGAAATGCTGATTATTGCGATTTACTGTACAGTTAAAGAGAGAGTGAAAAGACAAATGATTATAAACAAGTCTATGATACTTCCCTATATGAGCCCCATGTGACCCAGACCTGGGAGGGGCTGTGGTGCGTCTGCAGCCTCACAAGGAGACCTAGGCCCTCACGGAGTCGCAGGTGTTTTGGGACCAAAACAATGGACTACCAGCAGAAACTGGCTGAGAAGTTGACCCTCTTGAATGAGAGGGGCAGTGGAGTCCTCATACGCATGAACTACATTAAGAAGGTGAGGCTCACAGGAAGTTAACATGAGTGCGAGACGTGCAGAAGGAACAAACATTTGACTTCTTTTAACTTAAACATTGGATGATTTACCTCTTTTAACAGGGATGGAGTTTATTCTTAATATTTAACACGAGCGATATATCTGGTGTATGAAAAGAATACATTATTGATATCCTTTTGTTAAAGAAAAAGGGCCTTGTGTCTATTTAAGAAGCTTTTGTCACCGCATCATTCTGCAAAAAGGAAGCGAGAACAGGAAGTCAGTTTTAGCTCTCAATCTTGTCAAATTTCAGTGAGGCTATAACTGTGTGTCTAACGTTTGAAAAAGCATAAATAACATAATATATGAAGGGAAAAAAACTGAATGTTGGGATTATCAACATTTTAAACAATTTAGCACTTCAAATGTTTGGAACCATATTCATGACTATCACACATTTCGTTTGAAGATAATGAGAATTTTCCAATGTTAATTTAGTACAGTTTTTAACTTCTCCCTTTGAAGATGTTGACTTGCTGTGAGAGAGGCTGCTGGATCAGGGTCACCTTAGATGTGGTTATGAAAAGGAGGAGGATTCAGCGTAATACTTCACACTCAGCATCAAATTTGTGTCGACATAATGAAGCTCTTCAGTACACTGGGGTTATTGTTTGGATGGTATGAAGCCTGTACTATCTACTTTAGATAATCTCAAAATATAGATATTATGTATTTCAATGGCAGAAGTGATTTTGAAAGTAATATTGTAACATAACATTGCAATTTTGTGCAAATAATCAAACATGAGATTCTGTCATTTCTAATAGTCAATGATCAGTTTGAATCTTTTTATTGGAAGAGCCCACAACCAATCCTCATTCAGTAAAAGCATGTGGTGTGGAGCAGAGTTCAGACTTCAGAGCAGGTTTGTTCAATTTGAGGCTCACGGGCCAGATCAGACCCTCCAAATTATTTTGATCCGGCCCGACTTTGAAATGTTTAATCCTTGTTTAGTTCTGCTTAAGACTTGGTTTAGTCCTAGTTTAATTCTGGGTTAGACCTGGTTCTGACTTGGTTTAGGATAGTTTTGTCCTAGTTTAATTCTAGTTCAGTACTGGATTGACATATTTGCAGAGAAATGTTGGTAAAGCATTTTCTATCTTATTTTTCACAATAATAAACTAGCAGTTATATTGTCATTATTTAGATCAAAACTTTTGTGCAACCCCCAATTATGTCACCAGGGGTGGTGTTGTTCCCCTCAGGTGAAGATATATAACTGTCCAAATAAACGGTCTGTAGTCATATCAACAAACTACAGCTAACTGTCTTCTTATTTCAGATATGTGCCGACCCCAAACTGCGGCCATCCATTCTGACTGATAAAGCCATGGAGTCAGCCATCAAACACATTAACAAGAAATTCCCAAATATTGACTTCAGAGGAAGTGTTGTAAGTCTGTATGAAATAATCAGCAAATGTTGACTGCGAATTAAAAACATCTATTTGAATGCAGCAAAGTCTGACCTCTATCCAGCGCCAGAAGTCCGAAGTGCTCTCAGCCACGTCCATCTTCTACGACTCCTTCCTCGATGTCATAGAGTTCAGGGTGATTCTGTCTTTTTTCAATTTGCATTTTCAATATTTGTGTGTGCAGCTTTCACAGTGCCTTGCTCCTACATGAAAAACAGAGATACACAATGAGCCATCCAATGTATACAGATATTTCGTCTTTCACTTTATGGCTGCGTCACCTTGACTTGCACTTTCAGAACAAATTTACATACAGAGTGGTTTATTTTCCGTTTGGGTTTGAAATTTGATTTCATTACAAATATCAAGGGAAGTTAAGTCAGTGCAGTTTGCAATATTACTCCAAAGATATTTCCATAATTCAATGATTGAGGTCGTTCGCAGACATCACAGTTAGGAGTTATGATGTTATTGTTGCTGTATACATTTAATATAGCCAGGAAAAAATGTGGAAAGGCTCTCATATCTCCACGATTCTATGTTGTTCATCTAGGACCATGTTTATGAGCTGCTCAACACAATAGATGCCTGTCAGTGCTTCTTTGATATTGTGAGTATTTGGAAAAGAGGTAACACAAATTAAAGCTGTGATGTTTGGTTACTAGACAACAACATCAACACATCTGCTTATACCATCTGCTGTTTCTTATTCTGCATTATACATCAAAAGTCTCTTCTCCCATGATGCTGTTTTATCTCAGTATCTTGCAGTAAGCAAAAAACACATTTGATGCAGTATGAATGTCTCTTGCATAACTGGGATCTTAGTTTCCTGTGATGAGACTAAACTGATTTTAAAAAGGTATTTTCTTGGCCAGCTAAATCTCTTATATATTCCATTATTTGCAGAAAAGTGTCAAACTGCATTTTATTGTCATAATTTTTTATAACAGGGAAGCTTTGGTTTAAAGGAATATTTGTCTATGGCCCATATCAAGATGCAATAAAATTATATATTGAAGTTATAACACTAATTATATTTAAAAACAAAATCAATTATTTACATTGGTGCCCATTAAATAAGACTCAAGTGCAAGTTTTACAGTCCAAACCTTTCTCTCTTACATTTTCACTTTTTGTAAGGCCATCAATTTTGACTTCACAAAAAGCTACTTGGACCTGATCATTACCTACACCTCTGTCATCATCACGCTGTCTCGCATTGATGACAAGAAAGCCCTGGTGGGAATGTTCAACTGCGCTCACGAGATGACCAACGGAGCAAGGTACAGTCTGGTACAGTTATGTCAGTGCGTGGTATTTATCACAACTTTTTCATGATCACCCCTTCTTGTGCCTTGCAGTGACCCATCATACCCACGACTTGGACAGATGTTTGTGGAATATGAACATCCTTGGAAGAAACTCGCTCCACCGAAGAGTTTGGCCCTCACACAAGAGTAAAAACTTATATCAAATAGATTAACTGTGTTATAGGTGAAACAGGGATGCATCAAAATACACACACTTGATTGATCTATGGACTTTTGGAAACATCTGGTGGCAAAAGTTGTTAATTTTGCAAACTTTTTCATCCACATAAGTATAAAAGATGTCAAGTTCAGTTAAAGTATATCCGGCTGAACAATTGCCAGTTAGACTTTTCACTCAAATAAAACAGGTAGCGTATGTCTATCTGAAACAGCCCCAAGATTCAAAATTCAGGCATATTTGAAATGAGAACACTGTATTTTTGACAGCTGTGCTTTTCTTCCTGCTCCAGTCAGTGACGGGTTAACGGCCCTGCTGTCTCTAGGGAAGGTGTATCCTCGCAGGAATCTGCCAGCGGAGCAGTGGCGCAGTGCCCAGCTCCTCAGCCTGCTCAGTGCCCCTGCGGCCATGTTGGATCCAACCTGCTGTGACACGGTGAGGCGTCTCCACTTACACACACTCTGACGTAGACATGGCTGAGAAGAACATTGTAAACATTGCCTACAGTTCCATGGCACTGTGGATGAATAGATCTTCTTTCCCCGAATAGAAATACGATCTTAAAATGTCTGTTTTGTTTTCATGTTATTTGATTTCTAGGCATTGATTTTTCTGTATTTGTGTGTGAATGTATTGTTTTTACAGGTGGCATGTGAATATCTATCCCTGGAAGTGATGGAGCCCCGGTCTGGATTATTAGTATGTAGAGGGCTCTCTCTGTCCCTCCCTATTTGCTGAAGGACATACTGTCAATCACAATATATTATGTACATGACTTTGAACTGTGATGATGATATGATTCCTATATGACATTACATTTTAATCTTAGAGACCTTACCTATCTTTATATCTAAATATTAAAATATCTTAAATTTCCTACATCTTAGTACACACATGCCATTTCTCAAATCCATCCGTGTGTGTGCAGTTGGCTTCCTGTTGTGTCAACAGCAAGCTTGAATGCTCACTCACCTGCTCTGGAGCTGTGGAAGATGGCCTTGCGCAGCGGCCTTTACCTCACACTCACCAGAGACGAGCTGCTCAACATCCACAAAGTCCCTCCGAGGATCTCTTTGACAACATAAAGGGGTAAAGAAAGGAACTATAAATAAGTAAAGCTACAGTGCTCTGTGCCTGCGAGAAAGACTCATTAAGCAACTCAACGTGCGGTGCGAGTAACCACGCACCGTTGTGGAGGTTTCTCCATACAATGACGACGGGCTTGGGCGCGCGGGATCGGGCGCCCTCCGAGTAGCCGGGGGAACGCCCGACCGGAGAGTGGCCGTCCATTCGGTGAGAGCGCTTTACGTTCCAAAAATGTCACTTTCTCGTCAAATGAATAGCGGAAAGACATTTTACAGAAGAGGTTCTCGCAAAAAAACACGTAAAAGAACTAAGTGTCTACAACCCCCCCCCTGTCCGTTTAGTCCAGAGTGAACCACAAGTCCACCCCAAGTGGCTGAAAAGGTGGGTCCTAACTGCTGAACATCAGGTACATCATTTAAATATGTAATTAAGTGGGGTTAAGTTTGTTTTTTTGCCCATTTGAAACCATGAAACAAACAAACAATGAAATTAGCACAATAACACAAATTATTCAGTTGTTCAGAATTTAAATGTTTGTAGGCAATTTACTCATACACTTTAATTTTTGGCGCTTTTTTGGAGTATGTTCTTTCTTGGGGGGGTCAAAAAGTTAGTCCCAATTCTGAATGAAACAGTCAGTTTGTTTTCCTGAGTCCTAATTTTGTAACATGAATAAAATAAGTACAATGTCCACCTGCATTTGTTGTGTGGAATTAATGAGTATTCTCTGCCATCGTGTCGGGTGTTTTATTTCTTATCACCAAACCGGTAGAATTCTATAAGCTCTGAGGGCGACATCGAACGCACGCGGGCGTGTTCAAGCGAGTTTCAGATTTGATCAGCAAGTTCTGACAGTCAATGACTGGCGCCGGTACTCGCGCTGAAGTGCGGACGATTATTGTGCCGTTTCGTTGCCTAAAACCGCCGCAGGAAAAGTGTGTCAAAAGCGGACGGTTAGGGTAGCGAAAATCGTGGAAAATAACCTCATTTACAAAGACATGATTAACAGACTTAATTCAATTAAATTACACTGCTAAATAATGTAAGACACAGGAGCGGGTTCAGAGTTCAAGTGACAAAAGAGCTAAAAAACCAAGAAGCATTTCAGACGCAGGGAAATAATTAAACGCGCTGAAAACGACAGGCGCTACAGTATAACGCAGGCACGGCACAACGGTCCCCCTTTTACTGTACTTGTGGGGACCCCCCCTTTCATTTGTGGGCGTGAGACGGTGGGAAACACGTTGGGGGTTTTGTCCTCATTCTCAACCAAAATACTGCAGGGTGGCGCTCACGAGTTTGCCGCCGGGCTGAGGTCGAGGTGGGGTCAAGTCCGACTCCTCCCCCTTCACTTTGGCCCGTCCTTGAAACGCAGAGACACTGAACTGACGGCTTTTTCAACACGACGCGCCTCCAGGGAATAGTTCTATTTCGAGGTCACGGTTGTCTTCTGTTACTTAACACTTAGCATAAATAAAGTACAAAATCCTTAACCGTCACTGCTTTTTGTTTTGGGGGGTCTTATAAGGGTCTTATTGGTTATTTTGCCTGAATTATTTAACATATGTTGTCTGAACAATCTGAAATCAAGTATTTTATGGATCAAGATCTCAGGACATGTTTATCTTTGACAGTCTCGGGCCGTGTCGACACAGAACTGGGAGAAAAGAAAGTTCAGATACTTTGCTCCAATGTCTGTGGAACAAAACACCAAAAAAGGCCCTTGTTGAAGATGACCCCGAAACACAGAGCTTCTCGGACTTATTTCCAGTTTGTGGGTGAGATTGTACTTGAAACTTATTGAATGTGTTGTTGATCGATTGGAGTATTCATCAGTAAATCAATAAAATGACCAAACCATAATCATTTGAAACAGTTGCATGTGGAGTAAAGGTGAGTTCAGGTCTGCCCTTTGCTGGTCTCCATCATCTTATGTTTTTAATTAACCTTTATTTAACCAGGTAAGAAACCCACTGGAGATTGAAGCCTCTTTTTTTCTCAAGGGCGACCCTGTTGTTTTTGAATGTTCTGCAGAATGAAAGTGCCTCAGCGCAGACGAGCATGTTAGGCCACACGGGCCAAGTTAATGAGGTCAGATCTAATGTAGGAGAAGGATGCACCCAGTGCATAAACTTGTAAGATATCTGGCACTGATTATATAGATTTTAATTATGTGCTTAACCCTAACCCAGGGTTAGCCTCATGCCAAGATGGAACGTTCCAGATTAATCAATGACATTCCCATGAGTGGCGGACCCACCAGAACAGTTAGTGCACCTTTAGAGTGGACAAACTATTGAGTTATTACATTCAAGTTTATAAAGACTGTCATGCTGTCATGAAACCAGAGGGGAGAACAGGGGAGAACAGGGGGAGAAAACCAGGACAGGGAACCAGGGAAGAACCAGGGGGAGAAACCAGGGGAGAACCAGGGAGAGAACCAGGGAGAGAACCAGGGAGAGATACCAGGAAGAGAACCAGGGAGAGAACCAGGGAGAGAACCCAGGGAGAGAACAGGGGGCGAACCGGGGACGAACCAGGGGGCGAACCAGGGAACCAGGGAGAGAACCGGAGAAGAACAGGGATGAGACAGGGGGAGACCAGGGAGAGAAACCAGGGGGAGAACAGGGAGAGAACCTCCCTTTTTCCCCTCTCTCCCTTCTCTCTCTGGCCACTCACTCCTCTCTCCTCTCCCCTCGTCTCTCTCTACCTCTCTCTCCCTTCTCTCTACCTCTCTTCACCCCTCACCTCTCTTCGCCTCCCTCTCTCTCTCCCTCTCTTCCCCTTCCTCTTCTCCTCTTGGCTCTCAACTCTCACGCTCGTTCTCTCCCTCATCTCTCTGCTCTCATCTGGCTTCTCTCTCCTCTCTCTCCTCATCTCTCCCTTCTCTCCCTTCTCTCACCCTCGTACTACTCAACCTCTCACCTCTCTCTCCCTCTCTCTCTTCCTCTCACTCCACTCCACTCTCTCTCCCCTCTCTCTCTCCCCGCTCTCTCCCCTCTCACTCTCTCCCGCCTCTCTCTCCCCCTCTCACTCTCTCTCCCCCTCTCTTCTCTCCTCTCACTCTCTCTCCCCCTCTCATTCTCCAACCCCCCTCTCTCTCTCCCTCTCTCCTCTCTCTCCACTCTCTCCCTCTCTCTCCCCCTCTCTCTCCCTCTTCCTCGTCCCTCTTCACTCTCTCATCCCCTCTCTTCTTCCTCTCACTCACTCCTTCTCACCCTTCTCCTCTCCGCTCTCTCGCCTGTCCTCTCTCTGCCTCTTCACACTCCACTCCCACTCTCTCTCCCCTCTCTCTCCCTCTCTCTCATTCCTCTCTCGCCCTCTCTCCTCTGCGTCTCACTCTCCTCGTCTCTCTCTGCCCGCCTCGTCGGTGCTAGCCTCGGTCTCTCGGGCAGGGGGTGCCCTGCGGGGCGTGCTCGGGTGCTCGGGCGGAGCGCGGGGCACTCCGCATGACCCAACTCTCGTCGACGGGAGTGGGCACCGCTCTCGGTGAGAGGAAGGAAGAGAGGAGGGGAGAGAGGTGGACGTGCCGTAGAGACACGCACGGGAGAGAGATGTGACAGTCTGAGAGTGCACGTCAGGGGAGACCTGCATCACTCGCACTACACGTCGAAACTCAGTCGCTCTGAGAGAACGACGGTGCCGTACTGTAGATACGGGAAAGCTCAGAAGGCGCTCTCGGCCGACAGTAACGAGTACGGCGCAGGTTGGCACGTCACTCGAGAGTCGGACTCCTACCTCACCTGCACGCAGTCTAGGGGGACGAGAGAGCTGGCAGAGAGGTCAGACGTGCCTCGAGGCACCGCAGAGAGAGCGCGGCCGAGACACCGAGCGGGCAGCCATGCACGCGTCGCTGATCGGATGACGAGGGGAGACCAGGTGGCAGTGAGTGTGAGTCTCAGGTCCAAGCTAGACGGAGACACTCTGCGCGCGCATCGAGCTCGGTCCAGGGCGCGCAACGCAGCACGACGCACGGACAGGGGGAGTCACAGCGGACACACTGCACGCATCGACAAGAGGACGAGAGCAACGTATCGGGGCAGCGTTGGCAGCGTCACTCGCGAGTTTTCAGACCTCACGGCAGCGGAGAGCGGCTGCGGGAAGTTGTTAGTCGCGATACTTCGGGTGATGCCGCAGATTCGCCAGATGGAATCGAGGATGGAGAGGGCAGACGGACAGCGGGGACGTGCACGAGCGGGCCGACGCACGCAGCAGAAGTCCGGGGCAGTGCAGGAGAACGCACGACGAGCGCGGGATTGTGGCTCAGCGTGGGACCGGCGCGCAGGGAAAGTGAAGGGGCCGCCCGCTCTCTCCCCCCCACGTTTCTGAGGATGCAACCGTGCAAGGTAACAGCCCGCCGACTTTCACCGATCCTTACCGGGCTTCTTCCCAACTTGACAGCTCCCTCGTCCTGCCCTCGTGACGCCTCGTATGTCCGGTGTCAGACAAAGAAAACAGATTTTTCCGCGGTCGTGATCATCTCGTGGTATCAAGCTATTAAGAGCGTGCTGGGGTGCAGAAAGCGTCGGGGTCTAATTCCAGCTGTGTTGTCCTCCTGCGCTTGCACATCTAAATCCTCTCTAATCAGAGTATTGATCACACTAATTAAAACGCTATTGGTAGATAAATATAGGCTCACGCGCTCCCTGAGGGACACTTACTGTACGTGTGAACACTGCGCACTTAAAGTTTGCGAACTGGGGAGCAAATGGGATGACGTTTTTTCTCTTCATAATCTTTCTGAAAACTTGTTTGTAAATGTGCTTTTGTGGAATAGACTGCTGTTGGGTTGTTGCATGCGGAATGCACTTATGACTGAAGCTCTTATTGTTATGGCACGTTTTCACATTGACATATTTGTGGAGGATGAAGGAATTGGTTTAGTTTTTTCTACAGACAATAACAGCTGAAACGATTTTTAATCTGTTGCCGTTTATTGCTTTCTAAAGTGCTAAATGCGGTCTTTAAACGTTGTTCTTATGTGTGAAAACATTTGCACATTTACATTTGCATAGTTTGTGGAGGAGGAAGGAATTGCTGTTTGTTTTTCTAAATGCGATGTGGCATTATCACGCAACTGGAAATGGTTCTTTCTAGGAGAGGCCATTGTTCATTTTCTGTTTTTTTTATTTGTTGTTTCACTTTGTTGTGATGCCATACCAAGTTCCACAAAACCATTTTACCTTCTGAGATTCACCTCCGCGCCAGATAAACCAGGTCTAAAGCAGAACGGCTGCAGCGCTGAAACTAAGGCGATGGTTGCAGTCCCATTTTATATCCAGATTTAGCCAAAGTACTAACCTAGAAAAGGACAACAATGTGGAAAAAGTCATTCTAAATCAAACCAAGAACCGACGAAGAAATCTGTGTAGCCGAAGAAGTCCAGGTAATCTATAAAAGCTGCTGGAGTAGAAAGTACAGATGAAGAACGGGAATTGTTGCAAAGTTCAGCTCCTAAGAGAACAAAACTGTGCTCTTACGCTCCACACAATACGAACTTCAGGATGCCTCTAACGCCTCCTAAATAACTGCCGTTGAAGTAAACTTTCTGCTCTTTTTTTCCCCCAAATGTGTCCCTCGCGTTCTTGTTTCATCCATATATTACAACACGCACGAGTCGGATCAGGTGGTTCTGAAGCTTTTTCCCACAACTCCAGTCAATCCTTTAAAAATGAATAAAACAGTTGAATAATAAACATTCGACACCAGCGACTGAGTAATCGAGGAAACGTCTAAAGGACAGCCCGACTAAATATCATTAAAATACACATACTTTCACCGCTCCAAATACATTGCTGCGTCTTGTAAAATGTGGACGTGCTCAAGCAGAAAGAACCATTTGCGGTTGATGTTTTCGACGGGCGGCTGAAACGTGACTGCACTTAATGTTGGGAGGCTGAAGTTTGCTCTTTGACTCAAGGTTGAATGAAGTTCTTGTGAAAGCTTTTTTTTTTTTTTTTCTTTCTGCAAAGTTCTGTTTTGATCTATAAACCTGGCATAAAACAAAGGCGGAAAAAAACTGTTGTTCTTATGCATAAGTGAACGGGTTTATGACAGGTTTCTCAATTAGAGTAAAAGCTCGGGGGCTTTTTAATCGGTCACGTCTCCCGCGGTAGAAACCGTTTAATTTTTGTGTCGCGTAATAAAGGAGCGGAAACATTGATTTGTTCAAATTAGAAAAGATTGTCGCTCATTTCTCGAACCTCCATTAACTCCTTTTTTTTTTAATATTTTATTTTATGATTTTCTAAATTTTGACTTTATTTGGTGTGTTTATGCCTGTTGGGTTAGAAAATGAAAGGAAGTGACAATCACACTCCGGACACTCATTCAAGTCAAAATGTATGCATAATTTACACAAAGAAACAACATTTTTTTGACTCTTAAACACAGGGCTATTCACACTTTCATTTTCCCGAGGGCCAGATATTTGGAGGGTCAAGACCCTTGGGCCGGAGTCCAGGTCGACTGCGACAACATTTTGGGTCTCACAAAATATCCCAACACTGTTTCAAGACATTTAGGTAAATACCCAATAACTGCAAGTAGATTCGATTTTTGTGAGAAATTACAATAAAAAGGCTTTTCCAACAGTCCCTGAACCAGTGTTAAACTAGGACTAGGAATAGTACTAACCAAATCTGAACTAACCCAGAATCATAAAACAGATTCAAAAGGAGACTTAAACAAGGACTAAACCAACTCCAAATCAGATCTAAACTAGTGCTAACCCATGAATATAAAACCAGGTAAACAAGATGTATTGATTATTATTATTTTTCATTTATATTTTCATTTGCCAAATAAAAAAACTGTGAGATTAGGTTTTTGGCCCAGTGGTTGCTGGGTAATTTCCTCGTGTGACGTCATCGAATTACAAACAGGAAGTGAAATTATAAACCTAAAAAAATTGTGCTATTTTCTGTCTTAACATTTGTATAAATTTTTAGCTTAAATTCTAAATAATTATTCATAACTGAATTTTAGTTCGATGAGGTCGTCCGACCTGTAGGGGGCGCTTGAAGTCTTTTTTTGTTTTTGCCCGTATCCGCCCATGTCCTACTTGACCAACACCATGCTTTACAAACGGACTCGCTTCTTCTTAGCGTCAGAAATTAACCCCCAAAAACCCCCAAATCCAAGCGGAAAACTGACGCATTAACATCATGAAAAAGGAGCGCGTCGCCATCAGCAGTGTTCCCAGGACAACGCGCTGTAAAGTCCGTCTATAATTCCCCTCATTCTCGCATTGTGCGCGGATGAAAGGCGACAAGTTTAAAACTGATGACAACTTACAGGCGCGGTTTGGGGAGCTCCGGACGCCGCGTTGTGCTGAGGCCGCGGCGAAGTCTGTGACATCACGCCGAACGCAAATGTCTCTGCGCATTTGGTTAGGCGCCTGTGGTGTGGGCCGGTATGCAAATCTCACGTGGCTAGAGCGTTTAAAAAGGCTTGTGGTTTGTTGTGGTTCCTGTCGTCGTATTTGCCTGTGTCATCGAAACGCTTCGGGCTTCAGGGGGCCTTTTGCATTCCTCTCAGGCGAGTTTTATAGCGATTCATACACAAAGTAAATGCAAAGTGTGTATCGGAGGACGAGAAAAGATGGCGTCGAAATCACAAATTGCAAACAAATACAAACGTAACCGATCAATATAAAATGGAGTTTGAGAAGAGATGAGTGCAGATTTAACGTCGTGTTATTATTTATCACTAACATGATGATGTCACGACAACTCGAGTTCCTGCGGTGTTTTAAAACGTGAAACGCTTTTTTTAGTTCACTCCACTTATTTCATCCTCAAGCTTCTAGCAAATGGAGGAACTTATTCACCGTTCTGACCTAAAAACATTTCCAAAACAGTCATGTTGTTAGGCAGAAGGTGGAATGACAAAGAGTGATTAATGCTAATGTGCTTATCCCTGCACATCAAAGAGCCATTAGTTGAAACATTCTTATTGGCAGTTTGCGAGGCATTAGGACAACAGACATTTTAATATCTTTATCAGAGGGTTGTAGTTACGGAATAGCAAAGTTATTTTTTTTATTACATCTGATTTTGTTTTTAATGGCACATCAGATTCTTATAGTTTATAGTTACGGACGCATTTAGAGTTAGAACAAACGAAACCTTTAAAACCGAATCAGGACTAAGTAATGGAATTTAAAGAGTTAACCTAGGGTGGTATAGTAGTAGTAGTTAGTAGAAAGTAGAGTAAGTGAGTAGAGAGTAATAGTAAGTAGGTAGGCAGTAGCAGTAGAAGTCGTAGTAGTAGTAGTAGTAGTAGTAGTAGCAGTAGCAGCAGCAGCAGCAGCAGCAGCAGCAGCAGTAGAAGTCGTAGTAGTAGCAGTAAAGTAGAAATAGTAGTAGTAGTAGTAGTAGTAGTAGTAGCAGCAGTAGAAGTCGTAGTAGTAGCAGCAGTAGAAGTCGTAGTAGCAGTAAAGTAGAAGTAGTAGTAGTAGTAGTAGTAGTAGTAAAAGTAGAAGTAGTAGTAGTCGTAAAAGTAGAAATAATAGTAGTAGTAGTAGTAGCAGTAGTAGTAGCAGTAGTAGTAGTAGCAGTAAAACAGAAGTAGTAGTAGTAGTAGTAGTAGTAGTAGTAGTAGTAGTAGTAGTAGTAGTAGTAGTAGTAGTAGTAGTAAAAGTAGAAATAATAGTAGCAGTAAAGTAGAAGTAGTCGTAAAAGTAGAAATAATAGTAGTAGTAGCAGTAGCAGCAGCAGTAGCAGTAGTAGTAGTAGTAGCAGTAGTAGTAGCAGTAGCAGTAGTAGTAGTAGCAGTAAAACAGAAGTAGTAGTAGTAGTAGTAGTAATAGTAGTAGCAGTAAAACAGAAGTAGTCATAGTAGTATTAGTAGCAGTAGCAGTAGTAGTAGCAGTAGCAGTAGTAGTAGTAGCAGCAGTAAAACAGAAGTAGTCATAGTAGTAAAAGTAGTAGTAGTAGTAGCAGTAGCAGTAGTAGTAGTAGTAGTAGCAGTAAAACAGAAGTAGTCATAGTAGTAAAAGTAGTAGTAGCAGTAGCAGTAGTAGTAGTAGTAGTAGTAGTATTAGCAGTAAAACAGAAGTAGTCATAGTAGTAAAAGTAGTAGTAGTAGTAGCAGTAGCAGTAGTAGTGTTAGTAGTGTTGTTATTGCCGAAAATACCTTGAAAAACATGCGTCGCCGCAGCATGTCCTGGAGAGATTGCGTTGCGTGTAATGTTCCATGCGCTTTATCTCCAAAGCTCCATTAGCGTTATCTATCGTCATGGAGAGCGTTTCAAACTGTGGCTTCAACTTTTCATTTCGAGTTGGATTGCCGGCGCCGGGCCCACCACCAGAAGGCTACATGGTGGGATTGTAAAGGACACATGAAAATGTCGCGCTTGTTTTCAATCATCTGTTCGCGAGGTTGTCTTCTCTGAGCCTCACGCTAACACTTAGACCCACAATAAGAATAAACTTGATCGTCCCCTGGGGGAAATTTGTCTTGGAATCACATTAAGAACAGCAGCAACGTTTACAAACAGCAAAACGCAATTGAATTTTTTTTTTTTTAAATGACAACAACTAGAAAGTGCAGAAGATGGTGAAGTTCATCATGCTGGAGAGATGGTGAAGTGCATTATGTTTATTAAAGCCATTTAGACTTCGGTAGTTTAATTGTCGTTGGGATAAAGGACGGTGTGAGATTTGCAGTTAAGGATGCGGAGCCTTCTTCCTGGTGGTAACATGTTCTGAAGATGGAGGATGTTGAGGGTCCGTCATGATCTTGTCGCACCACAGCGACAATCGGTCTGTGACATCGGTAAAGTTACAAGATGGTGAGTTTTTAAGTCCATAAATGATCACAGAAACCATTCTGAGGACCTCAAAACACGTTCATTACAACTGCGTGTTAGTCTGACGGGGCAGGTCACTCTTCTTCTTCTTCTTCTTCTTCTTCTTCTTCTTCTGTTTCTTCTTCTTCTGTTTCTTCTTCTTCTGTTTCTTCTTCTTCTGTTTCTTCTTCTTCTGTTTCTTCTTCTTCTGTTTCTTCTTCTTCTGTTTCTTCTTCTTCTTCTGTTTCTTCTTCTTCTGTTTCTGTTTCTTCTTCTTCTGTTTCTTCTTCTGTTTCTTCTTCTTCGTCTGTTCTTCTTCTGTTTCTTCTTCTGTTTCTTCTTCTTCGTCTGTTCTTCTTCTGTTTCTTCTTCTGTTTCTTCTTCTTCTGTTTCTTCTTCTTCTGTTTCTTCTTCTTCTTCTTCTGTTGCTTCTTCTTCTGTTTCTTCTTCTGTTTCTTCCTCTTCTGTTTCTTCTTCTTCTTCTATTTCTTCTTCTGTTTCTTCTTCTCCTGCTGTTTCTTCTTCTTCTTCTGTTGCTTCTTCTGCTGTTTCTGTTGCTTCTTCTTCTTCTGCTGTTTCTGTTGCTTCTTCTTCTTCTGTTTCTTATTCTGTTTCTTCTTCTGTTTCTTCTGCTGTTTCTTCTTCTTCTGTTTCTTCTGCTGTTTCTTCTTCTGCTGTTTCTTCTTATCCTTCTGTTTCTTCTTATGTTTCTTCTTTTGCTGTTTCTGTTTCTTCTTCTTCTTCTTCTTCTTCTCCTGCTTCTTCTTCTTCTGTTTCTTCTGTATTCTTTTAAGTCTACTCAAGTACTTTAAAGGCCAATAACGGTACAGATAGTGCCTAACGTGTCCTTTAAAGAGCATATCAAACAGAAAAGCGGATGTTCTTCCAGAGGCACTAATAACTCTTTCCTTATGAGATGAACGCTACAGTGAAAAGCAGATTAAGATGTAATTCTCCTCAAACCCGGAACTCCTTTATTGAAGCAAAAAAAGCGGGTGAAATGTTGATTGTAGAGGGTAAAAGTTCAGCCGGGACAAAAGCAGAGCTCATTATTTTCATACTTCACTGAACAACGTGTGTCCAATCTGCAATTTGTGCCCCGGAACTAAATGAATATGTCACAGAGAGTATGGCACTGAAGAGCGCATTACACGAGGAGGTCAGAGCTGAGACCTGAGGGGTAACGGAGAGTCTGGACCCAAAGCTCTCACACCACAGCCTTTTATGAGATTATTCATCTCTTGAATTTGAACACAATTCCAAAGATCCAGTATATCTGTGACTACTCAGGGATGGTAAAGAAAGGTTTGCGTTGTGTATTGTGTATTGTGTATTGTCGCAAAACTCACATTTCCAACTGTATTCTGATGCCACAATGATGATTGAAATTAGGGCTGAAAGTTCAATTTGACTGGACGCAATTAGCAAATCACAAAGGCTGCAATTTTTTGAACAACTATCATTTTCTCCACAAAAAAACAGCTTATTCTGCATAAAAACCCTTTAGAAACTGAAATACATGTGATTATTTTCGTAGTCTTTTTGTCAATTCTCCTGGACAGAATCCATTTGTCAAAACATAAAACAAGACCAGAGAGCGAAAAGTTGAAATCAAAAGGAAATAAGAAATGAAATGTCAGTCGGGCAAATATACCGTTCCCACTGTCCCAATGTCGGTTCAATTTGTCCATGTTTAAGTGCAAAGTCAAATTCAAATGAGTGTGTACTTCCAATATCAGCTCTAGTTTTGTTGTATCAATTCTTTTGGCCTGTTCACTTGCTTTTTGCTCTTTCTGCTCGGCTGACCTCGGGCGGATCGACAGAATCATGGCTGCCTATCTGTGCCAACGGCTTCAGACGGTGTACTTGGTGCTGAACGACTCAAAAAGCAGTTAATTTTGCAAAAAAATTATACAAATGTTACGACAGACTAGCACATGTTTTAGTTTTGTAATTGTTTGTAATTCATGACATCACACCCAGGAAATTACCCAGCAACCACTGGGCAAAAACTCATCTAATGTCACAATTGTTTTTATTTGACAAATAAAAATATATGAGAGAGACTTTATTTTGTTTAATTCATGTTTAGAGAGCCAAAAAAAGTTGTTTCTTTGTGTAAATTCTGCATAAACTTTGACTGGAATGAGTGTCCCTGCTGTGATGTCACTTCCTGTCATTTTCAACAGATTTGTCAACCTTTTTTCCACAAATACCTACTCGATTTATATATGTATAAATGCACCAAATAAAGTCAAAATTTGAAAATCGTAAAAACCTGTCAGAGGCACTTTAAGGAAAACTGTCACGTGAAAGCTACTGAAACTGAAATGAAACAAATGGTCAAAGTATTGGACAAATACTGATCAATTTGTTACAAGCCGCATTTCGTAATTGCTTTAAAAAAAACAGTGGTTGGCTCGATAAACAAGAAATGTTGTGATTTTTTTTGGCCGTTGAGACAGTTTTTCCCAGTAGCGCTTGTTTTTGAATGTCTAATGTTGTCAAGGGTTTATTTTGTGATGATGTGTTACTTTGGGAGGTATTTAGACAGCCAAATAGACGCTTTTATCCTTTTCCTTGGTAATATTATGGTGGACTTTATCCACTGGAGCGCACATCGGGGGGAGTAGGGGGGAGGCGACGGGAACAACCAGAGTGCCTTTCTGTTTTAGAGAGTCTGTAATCAGCAGCAATAGGAAATAACAAGGCTAGGATTAATTTTTGATGAGATTGTGTTTGCCAAATTAAAGGGTGAAAGCTGTTATTCCAGGCGTGGAGTGCTGTTTGTTATAAATGCTAATCAATTTCAGTCATTTCTGTCTTTAATTTATTTTGCGGTTTCTTTTTTTATGTCGTTCTCCCAGCTTAAAAACAAATTAAGTCCAACTACAGTGTATTAACGTGTGGACAGTTTGAGCGATGGTAGGGTTTTAAAGTAAATATAATACATGTACCGTATATACCTATAAGTTCAGTATAAGTTAATCTGTTTAGTATGATATATTTCTTGAGAAAAAATCAGGATATATATACAATAATGCTAAAAATTATAAAAATGCATCAGCAATATATATCTAGCAGAATTAAACACGTATGTAGTCTGAAGCTTATTAAAACTTTTAGAGCTAAAAAAATGTGTCCACTCGAGCACAGAAAAGGTTCTATCCATCTTCTTTCTGGCGGTGCCTTTCTCCTCCACCAGGGGGTGTAATCGAAGGACCGATCTGCCCCTCGCTTCACCCGAGTGTCCAAGATACGTGGCTGAAGGTCGGATGACACGAGCCCCGGCCTGATATAAACCCCTGTCTCCTCTTTTCTAATCCTTTCTTTAGATAATACTATGTCACACTGCTCATGAACACTCATAATCTTCATCGTTTGCACTGCTCTGTTCAAACTATATATTTTGTCAAATTTAATACCTTGTTTTTTGCACGTCTCTTTTAAATATAGTTAAATTTGACTATTATTCTTAATTGTTTCATGTTTTATGGTCGAAGCAAATTCCTCGCTTCCCGATTCTGCTAAAAGTCCACTTTGAGGACCGAATGTTACTATGTATACGTTCCACTAACATAAGGAAAACCTACTTCCTGCAGATGACTTCACATGTCGCTGGTTTTAATAATGCACCTGATGTGTCTATAATAAATCCCCTGGCCCGGTCCTGCTAAAGCCCACTGAGGTATTAGCATCTCAGCGCCAGGCTCATAAAGTGGAGCTGTCAGCTGTCGTGTGTTTGTGACGGACTTTGATCGGAGCTAATGACGCCTGTGTTTTCCCTGGAGCCTGCGCTGGACTCATTATGTTTGTGTTATCTCAGAGAAGCCTCCTCACACGGCGGGTAAAAACAGGATCTTTCCCCTGATGTACAAAGGGAGCTTGTGCAAGGTTTTCTCTTATGCACAACGTAACCTGCAGCTATACGAACGGTTCGCCTCACAACGCGGTGGCTTGGGTCGTCATTATCGTCCTTAGATGAGTGCTTTAGTAAGACTCAGAAGTGTCTTTATGTTCTGAGCCCAAACTGCACTCACAAGACCACAAGTTGACCAGAGTTCACACAAAAACAACTACGGGCAAGTGCTAGTAATGCACGAAGGCGCAACAAACCCAAAATGTACTCTTAGATCTGCTGTTTTACTTTCTGCTCTCTGCTTCTCGGCTTTTAAATCCTCATAATCCTAAAAAAATAACAATTTACATAGATGGATCCAGAATGTTAGAGGAAAATGTTAATAAATGGACATAATTCATGGAAACCAACTCATAAAGATGTATTTGAAGAGATAGTTTGATTGTCCTGTGTATTGAGATGAAGATACAACATCATATTGAGCTTTTGTCTGTTCTAACATTGCTCCCTCATCAAAAACATACCTGGAGTTGCATTTAGCTTCATTCACGCTTGTTTCGTCCTCCTGTTACGAGGTCGTCTCCTGCTGAGCCTTAGAAAAACACTTGGTTTCAAATTTCCATCTTCATATCGGGTCCAATACAAGTGTGCGCTTACAGTAACATGTTTTTGTGTTGTTGTTGTGTTACTTTTAATGGCAGTTGGCAGCCAGCTGAAAAGGTGCATTTACCGCCACTTACTGTAGTTGTACGTCTTCAAAGTATATGTTTTACGCTATACTGTAAAAAAAAAAAAAAGGAAAAAAAAAAAGAAAGAAAGGTGTTTTACGCTATACTGTAAAAAAAAAAAAAAGGTAAGAAAGAAAGAAAGAGAGAGAAAGAGAGAGAGAGAAAAAGGCGTTGTTGTTGTGTTACTTTTAATGGCGGTTGGCAGCCAGCTGAAAAGGTGCATTTACCGCCACCTACTGTAGTTGTACGTCTTCAAAGTATGTGCTTAACGCTATACCGTAAAAAGAAAAAAAAGAAAAAAAAAGGAGACAGAAAGAGAGTGAGACCGTCGTGGGGAAAGCTAGCTTTTGTTTCTGCAGCCAGTAGATGGCGTGCCAGCACATGATTACGTGAGAGTACATACATTATTCAGTACATACATTATTTTAAGTTGCCAACGTAAAGGTACGACAGCAAGTTTAAAGGCCAGTAACAAATGCATAATATATACCGCACCCTTTATTATGTGATAGCAGTTTTCCGACCTTGTGAAAATATATGTTGAATTGCAGTAAAACACACTCTCACACACAGACACACACACACACACACACACACACACACAACAACAACAACTCACTAAACGCTAAAGACCTTAAAAGAACGCTGCTCCATGTTGTTTTGTAACGGACTTGCGCAGGAACAGATTGGCAGGATCCATATTTATCAGCCGGAGTCAGAGTTGCTGTTTGACCTCCAAATTGGATTCTGGTGGCTTGTTTGTATATTTACACCGCTGCGCCCGGGTCAGAACGGCTCTCGTCCCACATTGTGATGGTAATGCTTAAACCGTGTTTGGATTTGGCACTTTGGCGGGATTCGGGAGCCTCCCCCGTCGACTGATTACTGATCGCACTGGTGTTTCGCCTCTGCCTTGTGGGGGGAAATGAGAGGATTAGAGATAACTTCATGCTTATTCCCCCCGTAGCTCGCGGCGCTTTCTGAATCCCGCGCAAGCCATTGTTATTTTAAGGAGCTTGGCAATTGAGTGTGGAGACAAACTCTATTCTCTGTCCACAGTTTCAGCCGTGCTCTCCGCGCCGCTCTCACATGCTTTCAGACATGAGGACACCAGTTACTATGGTAATTTCACATCCTACAAGATGCACTGGTGAAGTAAGGGCAAGTAAGGTTGGCTGAGAAGATGCTGGGTTTGGTATGTGTAACAGGGAGTCTTTCTGTGTGGAGTTCACTTTGGAGTTTGGGAGCTACAGTATATCGCAGTTGTTGTTTTGTAGCCATGCAAAATTAGCATATTGAGTATATTGTCTATAATTAAAACAATTGAAAGTGCTTTATTTTATTTGCAAACAAGGGTAATGAAGTATTATTTCTACGCTTTTGTGGTTGATTTAACAGTACATTCTTTTTTTGAGCAATATTCTCAACCAAAACATTTACTGGCACGTTTAGCACGTTTAGCACGTTTAGCACGTTTAGCACGTTTAGCACGTTTAGCACGTTTAGCATGTATTGCACGTTTAGCACATTTAATCAAATTCCTGAATATCTCAATATCGTTCAGACAATGCAATATTATTATTGCCAATATTGCCAAGCTCAATTTTGGGGTTGTCAAAAATATCTATACCCAAATGCTAATCGTTGGGTATATAATTTGTATCAACACTGAATAAAGGACATATACAGGACAAAGTTTCTTTCCTGAATAGCTTTAGAAAGATCTGTAGAACTGCAGTTGCAAGATGATAGTGATAGTACAGAAACTACTTAGTGTTGCAAATAACATGGGCATTTTCACTATATATTTGTTATTAAAATCAAGCTTTGGTTGAGTGTCAATCCAGAGTTTGAAGTCTATGTTCTCCCTGTGTCTGGGTGGGTTTCATTACGCATCTTCATTTCTCCCATTAGCTTAAAATGGTCAAAGCTCTATCTTAAACTACCGATGTCAGTGATCCAAACTAGGTTATTCGTGCATAAACTATATCAACGTATTTTATTGTTCCCTTGTATCGAATGTTGTAATTTATAATTTAATTTAAATCCTGGACCCAGATTATGAGGATATGGAGAAGACCTAACTATGGAGTATATTTGTTTGATCTCAGAGCACCAGTTTCCATAGCAATCAAAAACATGGGCAGTAGAATCCTTTCATAGGAACGGCAGACAAATATCCAATGTCAAAATCTGGAGATGGGTCCCAGGGTGGAGCAGTGCGGCCGGTCACTTGCCTCTGGGCACATATGAGTTGTGCATGAACATTAAAACAAAAAGTACAACGAAGCCACATTATTAAGTAATAACTGACTTTTAAAACAAGTGCGGACAAAACCTCCTGAAACTCCAGCAAGGAACTCTGGACCTGGAGTGCTTCATACATATTAAACACCAACATCAGCATTCAACACCAGGAGAGCCCAATTTAAAATACTTTCGGCGATTTCAGGAAAAGTGAAGCGTCCCTAGTCAAAATCAGCTTCAAAGTGAGACAAGATTGACCAAACGCGGACTAATGACGCTCGGGGGTTTCAAACACACGCTCTGTTTCTACAATCACGATCACTGTAAGAAGAGCAATACATCTGGCTGTAGGATCTCTTCACTGCTCCTCTGTGTTCATACATAATAGATAAGCCATCGCACGTTACAGTAGTGGTGAGAGAGAAGTAGGCTAATGCCCACATTTGCATATCGGTGCCAAATTCCATAATTCATGAAGGTGCAGAAGGCAGCCATCCATGATGCAAGAGCCACCCTGGCCCATATGCCACCTGCAGCAGGCGGCGGGCGGCGGGCGGCGAGCGGCGCGCATGAACCAGCATTCAAACAAACACAAGCTGTCCAGAGCAATGCACAGCACAGCTTCATCCTCGCAGCTTCATCCTCACAGCTTCATCCTCGCAGCTTCATCCTCGCAGCTTCATCCTCACGGCTTCATCCTCGGGGCTTCATCCTCACAGTTTCATCCTCTCTGCTTCATCCTCGGGGCTTCATCCTCACAGTTTCATCCTCTCGGCTTCATCCTCGCGGCTTCATTTTCACGGCTTCATCCTCTCGGCTTCATCCTCGCGGCTTCATCCTCTCGGCTTCATTTTCACGGCTTCATCCTCTCGGCTTCATCCTCGCGGCTTCATCCTCTCGGCTCATTTTCACGGCTTCATCCTCTCGGCTTCATCCTCGCGGCTTCATCCCTCTCGCGCTTTCTCGGTATTTTCACGGCTTCATCCTCTCGGCTGGGCTTCATCCTCGGCGGCTTCATCCTCTCGGCTTTCATTTTCACGGCTTCATTCCTCTCGCTTCATCCTCGGCGGCTTTCATCCTCTCGGCTTCATTTCACGGCATCCTCATGGCTCTCCATCCTCTTGCTTCATCCTCCAGAGCTTTTCCTCACGGCTTCATCCTCTTGGCTTCATCCTCGCAGCTTTATCCTCGGGGCTCATCCTCTTGGCTTCATCCTCTGGCTTCATCCCACACGGCTTTATCCTCACGGCTTCATCCTCTTGGCTTCATCCTCACGCTTTATCCTTGGGTCTTCATCCTCTCAGGCTTCATACTCGCGGCTTATCCTCGGGCTTCATCCTCTTGGCTTCATCTTCTTGGCTTCATCCTCACGGCTTCATCCTCACAGCTTCATCCTCTCGCTTCATCCTCTCGCTCACCTCTCGGCTTCATCCCTCGGCTTCATCCTCTCAGCTTTCCTCGGGCTTCATCCTCTCGGCTTCATCTTCTCGGCTTCATCCTCGCGGCTTTATCCTCGGTTCATCCTCACAGCTTCATCCTCTCGGCTTCATCCTCACGGGCTTTATTATCCTTGCGGCTTCATCCTCTCTGCTTCATCCTCTCTGCCTTCATCCTCACGGCTTCATCCTCACAGCTTCATCCTCTCGGCTTCATCCTCTCGGCTTCATCCTCTCGGCTTCATCCCCTCTGCTTCATCCTCTCAGCTTTATTCTTGGGGCTTCATCCTCACAGCTTCATCCTCGCGGCTTCATCCTCTCGGCTTCATCCTCGCGGCTTCATCCTCACAGCTTCATCCTCGCGGCTTCATCCTCTCGGCTTCATCCTCTCGGCTTCATCCTCTCGGCTTCATCCTCTCGGCTTCATCCTCAGGGCTTCATCCTCACAGCTTCATCCTCTCGGCTTCATCCTCTCGGCTTCATCCTCACGGCTTCATCCTCACAGCCTCCAGTCCTCACCAAGCCTAGCACAAAGATCTGGAGATGGTTCTCCAAGCACTGTACAGCAGCAACTCACTGCTCCTGACTGGTTGCCCCAGCGTCATTGAAGTATGGAAGGAATGCAGAGAATGAATTTCCTTCATGAGTGATTAATAACGTACACCTTAGTTTTGTGTTTTTTTTTTGCCAAAACAAACTAGTTCCAGCTTTCATATATTGAACAATACTTCAATACAGTAGTTATTGTAACAGGACGAGTTGCGTTAAACACTTCTATCTTGGATTCATTAAATAACAGTCGTTTTATTGCACAAAATGACCTTGAAAAACATGCATTCATACTGTGAACATGGTCGTCTCCACACAAATCTGACCAGTAACCTGGCCTGGTGGCGTCACACGCTTGTATCCATGGAGATAAGTCTAATGCCATACTGTGGACAATCTAAGGATAGCAATAACATCTTCACCCTCCACCAGAAAAATTATATTGTGCACTTCAAGCATACATCACAAAACATACATTAAACACATTGAAATAGCACACACTGTTGGACACTTTCAAAAGCTTCTCTTCCATCTCTTGTCTCGACCTCACGCCGACATGTGCGGCACCTTTAAGTGGATTTATCTTCCCTCTGACTCTTATTTATCCTTCGTGGAGTTCGCAGCCGGTACCGTCTGAGTGTAGGCAGCACATGCGAGACACATAACTCATTACGGCTGATTGCGTGTCATCGCTCCTCTGCCTGGGACGGCGGATCTCCCGACGGCTGTCAGATAAATGGCTCTTATTGTCAGAACTTGGATCGCGCCCTTGTCATGTTGGTCTTGGATTTGCTTTGATTCAGACGTCTTGGCTCTGTCATGTGTTTGTGGAGGCGGGTTTGCACCTCACACAGAGAAGGAAAGAACAGATTGACACAGATGTTGCTCAAAGAAATGTAATATGTGGCGTATGTGCTCTGAGGTCCGGGTGTCAATGAAAGAGTGTTGACTTTGGGATGTGGAGGCTGGTGAGGGAGGGAAGCGTTACCATTGGAGATAGTACAGTGTGTAAACAAGCGGATGGATCTGGCACCTACTTCAAAGCTCATTTGTGATTGGTTTAAAACAGGGGTGACTTGACACTGCTCGATGAACAAAGTAAACAACATATTTGTCATTCTTGATGTGCAGCTGAAACAAGGAGTCATTTTCAATCTGTTGGAAATTGTTTTCTGGCATAAAAATTGATCCCAAGTGAGCGAATCTTGGCATCTTGAATCAAAATGTGTTTCGTAGTTTTAAATAGTTGATTATAAATTAGATGATCAATTGAAACATCATCATCAATGAATATGGAGTAAAATATGTTTTATGTTGCTGTTATATTCAGCACATGGGAAACTAGTCAATCCAACTTAATTTGATATTCAAATTGAATTGCATTTGAAAATAGGCTTAAACAGTAGTTGTTTTTGGTTTTCATTCCAAAATTGTTTAACATTTTACACGTTTTCTCAATTTTTTTTACGGTTTATGTGTTAGGGTTACGACTACACATTCATATTTTCTTGTTTGACCAACCATCCTGGCTTTTTTAAATTGCGAGTCCCATTTGAAACACTGTTAATGAAAGACTAGATACAGATGCAACTGAGTCATAATTTTAGAAAGCTTTGACCCAAATTTGTTCTATTTTCCAAACTCCGTCTCCAGAGCATCTGTCCTGTCGCTTTCCCTAACGTATACTATTATTATTACATGCTTCTCTTACGTGCCACTGCTCCACAAAGAAAAGTTCAAATATATCTCCCTAACATGTCTTCAGGCTTTGTGGATGTTAATCATCGGAGACTTTGTGAGGAAACTGAACTATTTCCTCTCTTCTCGACTTCACACATGACTGGTAGTAATTTGACCGCAGCGTATGAATACTCAAGAGAGCAAATGTCAGGCCGGCGCTGCTCTCGGCCCCGCTCCTCCGCGCTACAACCACCACAAGCAACATTTGACATTTGTTTCAAAGGCAAACACGTGCGGTCGTTCAGATATGAAACATGAGTGCTTTCAGACATCGATTCAGGTTTATTGTGGCAAGGTTGGTTCAAAATCACCTTGAAACGTCCTGAGTCTTAGGCTGAAGTTCAACAGGTTCGCTAGATTTTAGGGCAGAAAACAGTCAAAACATCGATGAAAGAAAAGCCACAGAGAATCTATATTGAGGCTCTGTCACTCAAATCCCTGAACGGAACACTGAGGAGCTGTCCATGGTTCTGCAGTCAAATTGTCAAATGTTAATTTATTTTTCGCCTTGAATCACATGTTTAGTAACAGCATTTAGCAACACATCACAAGCTCACAACTGCATTAAGTCAATAAATGAGCCATAAATTACCGCCTACACACAAGGGATGGGACGATACACAATAATGCTGTTCAGCACAAAGAAAAGCGTGGACAGTAATCATTTGTGGCACAGTTTGGAAAAGATGTTAACAGAGAAACACTTACCATTATATCCATGATCTTATCTTCCTAACAGTCTATAATTCTAAAAAAAAAAAAAAGTTGACTTAATAATTCTGTAAAATATAGATTATTTAAATCCATCTAATTTTAATTGTCTGTAATTGTTGTAATTGTTGTAATATTATCATTAATCACAATTATTTTGGCCATGGTAATTGTGACGCGAAATGTAAATATCATGCCATGCCTCCTTCATCACAATAATGACATCATCTCTTTCTGTAAATGACCATTCAAGTACATCCTGAATCCGAATTTCTGCAGTTTATTAATATTTACATAAGTGTAAAAAGAGAACATTTGTATAGGAAATTCCACATTCTTTAAATCCACACCGCAGCTTATTTAACAATATCTGGCACATAAATGTCTCGTGTCGTAGGTCAGTTACCAGCCGGTGATTACCTCCAGTCCCATGCGGTTCAGGGCTGAGACAGAGATCTCCAGAGTAATGATAGTGATCCGTGTTAATGGCGTCTTGTCTCGCGCGGCGTCTCGGCGGAGCTGTCCGCGGTGCTGAACTGAAGGCTCTTTCGCTGTCCGTTGTGCCAGGTGTAATAGGTCTACATTCTGGTGCCACCGGGAGGTTTGGGAGAAATTAACTTTTTGTTGCATATGTCACAAAGGGAAACTACATGATGATTCCAAAGTTCGGGGTGTTTTGGCGCTGTTTTGGCGTTGTCGTCCGACTTGGTGCTGTGGGGCTGTTATTACCCTATTCATAATAATGGCAGTTTGGTGATTTTAACCTGAAAACTTGAACAAAGCCACACTGCACGTAAATAATCAGTCTGATCTTCCTCTAGAGATACTTTTTTAGACATAAATGATCAGATAATTTCCCCATTAAAATCGGGGCCTTAAAAAATGTAATCCTAAAAAAGTTTTAAATTCATCTGGAGTCCTTGTTTTTGATGTTTGTGATGAGAATTCTGAACATTTGATTTGACGTCATACTTAATAGAGGAGGATGGCAGCGATGTCAGCGATGCTCTCCGACCTCAGAACTGCATCTTAGGTATGAGAAAGTTCTCCTGATTTACAGACTCGACGGCACGTGACGCTTGTGAAGAAGACAGCAGAGTGCAGCCGAAACTGTTATGGTACGATAAAAACAGGGGTCTATTCATCAGAACGTTTGTATGATTATATCAGAAGACCTAATGAGCCTAATTGGATTAATAATGTTCTTTTTATAATAGGCCTACTTCTAAATAATAATAAAAAGATCAATGCCCCACATACTTTTGTCCTCTCTAGAGAACTGAATTGTGATTAGGGTTGTCAAGATTAACCAGTTTGTTTATAATGAAGCCGTTCACATGGCTATGGACAAACGAGCTGATCATGGAGGTCCACACCAGTGCAAGTCAACTGCTCTACAGACAGCGCGAGTACCGTTGTTTAAAGCTGCTTCATGAGTTTACACGTGGCAGAGCGAGGAACCGCACCGCAAAGTGGCCGCTCAGCGCGAGCCGAAAGTGCAGCCACGGAACAAACAAGCTCGAAGGAGGAGGCGAGAGAGCGAGAAGAGAGAAGAAGAGAAGGAGGAGAGGAGGAGAGGAGGAGAGGAAGAGAGGAAGAGAGGAAGAGAGGAAGAGAGGAAGAGAGGAAGAGAGGAAGAGAGGAAGAGAGGAAGAGAGGAGGAGGAGAGGAGGAGAGGAGGAAAGGAGAAGCGAAGGAGAGGAGGAGAAGTGAGAGAGGAGGAGCGGAAGGAGGGGAGGAGAGGAGGAGGAGGCGGAGGAGCCGGAGGAAGAGGAGAGAGGAGGAGAAGGAGGGGAAAGGAGCGGAGGAAGAGGAGAGGAGGAGAGGAGGAGGAGGAGCGGAGGAGGAGGAGAGGAGGAGAGGAGTGCAGAGGGAGGAGGAGAGAAGGAGCGGAGGAGAGGAGAAGCGGAGGAAGGAGGAGAGGAGAAGCGGAGGAGAGGAGGAGAGGAGGAGGAGGAGAGAGAGGAGAGAGGAGGAGAGGAGGAGGAGAGAGGGACAGGTGGTGCCAGAGCTTAATCTTACCAGAGCCAAAGGAAAGTCTCAAATCCCGCCCCGGAGCGTTACCATGGAGCTCACCTCACTACTAACTGATATAATCTTAAAAGAGCAACGTTGAGGTGCCAATTGGTTGTGTTCAGATTTTAGGATGTGTGTCATAACCCTCAGGTGGGGGGCAGAGGTCAGAATCCCCTCTATTGATTACATTGCACTTTGCCATGACAGATCTAAAAGGTAAATTCACAAATAGTTCATCTGAACCGCTTACATTTAATTATTATTTTCAGAATAATTGGCTGTGTTAAATGGCAGGTAAGTTAACTGTTAAGAAAAAATATATATGTATTTTCACAGGAAGATTTGCAAGTTTGAAACACAACAAAACAATAGCAACGTTTCCTTTTTTTAAATGAATTGTTCTGATAATTGTGATTCATTTGAACAATTTCCCTCACAATAATCGTAAACCAAAACTACGACTTGGGTACATCCCTATGCGATACAGTTTGATTTGAGAACAGCGACGGCCCTGTCACTGTGGGAGCTGTCCGCGGTCCTGAACCCCAATATCTGTAACTGTCCACGGTGCGCGCTCAAACGTTAGCCGAGGGAGCGAAACGGCACTTAGATTTTGGTCTGCACACCTCAGAGGGAATACCGCTCGTCTGAAACTCCAAATTGAACTCTGAAATGTCTTTTTTTTTTTTTTTTCCTCCTTCTACCGTAGACACCCTTTTCTGCTGCGAGGCATAAAGCAGCACACGCAGAGCTGTCACTGAACTGAAATCGTCAAACCGCTCATAGATGGGGAATTTAATGCCGCCTAGAGAATGTACAGTTTAAGAAGAGCTCCCAAAGTCAAAGGATTCTGTTTGGTGTAAATCCTGACATGTAAAGAGCTCTCTTGAAGAAATGATTCAGTATTTTGTTTGACACAGTTTGAAAGATACATGGGATTAGCTTTCAGATAACTTATTCTGTTTTCTGCTTTTGAATTCATTTCTAGTTTGGAAAAGCAAAAAGAATCAGTGTGACGTGGGTTCAACTATTTACTGTAGTGAATTGACCTGTTCAAAAACGGCAGATCTGGTTTTCTACATTTGAACTGATTGTTTTTTTGGTTTTGGAAAGATTACATTTATTTTAAATACCGATCCACTGGCAGGAGACAACACAAAACGATGAATAGCTGTTAGCCATTGGTCGTTTTATTACTCGGCTAATCATTTTATCGGGATTGAAAAGGATTTGTACAGACCACGGCAGACAGAATAAGCATGGCGTTTTCAGCTTTTGAGTTATATTCTTCTTTTTTTTTACACAAGAATACACTGTTTTCTCGCACTTTTCCGTGTGCATAGCTGTTGTCATCTGTTAAAAGGGTAGTTCTGTCAACAAACTGTCAAATGAGTCAATCAAGAATTTCTTTAGGCACTAGTATGACATTGGCACACAACACAGAGAAACCGTTTTATTGTTCAAACTGTACACTGGTTAATCTGAATTATCACGGCAAGAAAAGAAAATCCTACACCAATTGTCGAGGATAATAGAGAGGAGAATTGTTGCGTTTGAAGCCTGTGTGCCCTGCCATTAGAGTAAAAGCTCTGAGGGAACAGCGAGTGCCACTGCATTGTATACATTATACACGGCAGCAGTGCAGCTTTACTTATGTGCAAAGTATTTTCAGATTTAAATGGTCCAAACTGCACTTATGTGTCACTTCATTTATTCAATTTAGTAAAGCTGGGGGCGGGAAGGGAAGGCAAGCGTGTTAATTCACTTTTTGTTATATTTTTTTTAGACCAGTTAACAATAATTACAGTTTTTTGAGTGTGTGAATGTGTCTACTAAAACCTATGACAATAAAATGTACCTTAAACTGATGAACGAGAACAATAGAGTGCACCTTAAACCCATGAATAAGGACGATAAAGTGCACCTTAAACCCTTAAAACTATGAATAAGGACGATAAAGTGTACATTAAACCCTTAAAACACATGAATAAGGACAATAAAGTGTACATTAAACCCTTAAAACCATGAATAAGGACAATAAAGTGTACCTTAAACCCTTAAAACCATGAATAAGGAAAATAAAGTGCACCTTAAACCCTTAAAACCATGAATAAGGACAATAAAGTGTACCTTAAACCTTAAAACCATGAATAAGGACAATAAAGTGTACCTTAAACCCTAAAACCATGAATAAGGACAATAAAATTTACCTTAAACCCTTAAACCCATGAAAAAGGACAATAAAGTGTACCTTAAAACCATGAATAAGGACAATAACATTTACCTTAAACCCTTAAAACCATGAATAAGCACAATAAAGTGTACCTTAAACCTTAAAACTATGAATAAGGACAATAAAATGCACCTTAAACCCTAAAACACATGAAGAAGGACAATAAAGTGCACATTTGTAAGGATGAATGCGTGAAAAGACCCAAATGTGACCTTTTCTGAGCTTTAAAGCATGTTATAAGATCGATCCCTCATCAAAAACAAACCTGTTTGTTGTGTTTAGCTTCATTCATGTTTAATAAAGTCGTAGCACTCCGAATCCCTCGCTCTTTCTCTCTTCATTTTTTCATTTGATCAATACGACATCAAAGTTAAAGCATTCTCCAAACTGCAGTTATTTTTATTTTCACTTTGCCCTTTTCACTTCTCTTAACTTTTGGATTCCACTTTGGTTGACTCTATTGAATAAAAACACATGCGATGGGAGGAGCTGAGGATAGTCTGTTTACCAGTTCAGATGAGCTAATTGTCTAATTGCATTTGATTCCCAGATTACGGTCTCACAGGGGCTTAAATATTCTGTCTATTTCCCATATTTACACAGCGTTCTAATCTCATTACGGCATCATTTATGGCTTAGATTGCGGCGGCGGCGGCAGATGTTCGACATGTTTATCCCTAAATGTGTTTTGTTTGAACTCTTATTAACTGTGAGCCGTGCTAATTCTCCTCCAAGACGATTATGATCATTATTTATCCATTTAGTCGCTATCATCTAGACAAACGGGGGAAAACGCCCCATTATCCAATAGGATTTAAGGGAGGAGAAAAGTGATTTGGAAATGAGCGGTTTGCGCACAGATCCGTTGTTTGCCTTCATTAACGTCCGTTGTGGTTTCTTCTGCGCCACAGTCAATATTAGGCTTTGTTTATTTGTAAATGAGAAATGTCATTACTTTGAGTCGTGTGCGCGCCGGCTCGGAGTCTCGCAGGCAAAGTGCGTTTGGATTTGGGAGTTACTCGTGACTGAGGATTCAATTTGAAGTCGTCTGCTCAAGATGAACGAAACATCTCACTTTTGCTCACTTAAGACGATATATGTATGAAAAAGACACGGTTTTATCGTTTTTTATGAGGTTTGAGTTTTTGATGGTGAAGTAATCCTAATGGTAATCCTAATAGTAATCCTGCCTCTTGGCCAGGACTCCCTTGAAAAAGAGTTTTAATCTCAATGGGACGCTCCTGAAACAAATAAGCAAATAAATGGATAGATGGATAGAATAAAAAATAATAATGCCAATATAAAATAAATTCATTTAATGTAATTTAATGTAATGTAATGTAATTTAATGTAATGTAATGTAATTTAATTTAATTTTATTTTATTTAATTTTATTTTATTTTATTTTATTCCATTCCATTGATTTTGACTTTATTTTGAGTGTGTTTAAAATGAAGCATGTTGATGGATTAAAATGAGCCTTGGCTGTGCTGAAGTCTCTGTGTTTCTTTTCTCCTGCAACACTGGAGACCCCCCACTGTGGGACTAATGTTTCTCTGTCTTTGTTGCAATTAAATGTGCTCTTTTCTGTATAAATAGTTGTTTATTTCATGCGTTCCCTTGAGCTCGGAGACACATAAGAGCGCTTTTACTAACGCTTTTACAGCAGTGCATAGCCTTGTCGACCAAAAAGTTGTTTAGTCGACTTCAGATCTCGTTTATAGAGATTGTGCTGTGGAAAAGTAAGGAAAAGCCCCCGTCTATGAATCATTTTTAATCTAAACTTACCTTTGGCTCAGACCGCTCCCTGTTGTGTCAGATGGAGTTCTCCTCTTTACATCTGAGGGTTTAATAAAGTGCAATAGGATTACAAGGTGCGCTGTGATCTGAGGTGGTCCGGCGCTGCGCAGGGGATTAGCCCGCTGCCATTTGATGTGAGAGAACACGGGTTTAAGGCATCATAAAAGCACACAGTTTCATCAGCGTCGGCAGCCCCATGTGCGTTTCCCCGCCGCAGACCTGGCGCTTTGATCTGCTCCGTGCTTTTGGTAAAGAACACACTGGACCAACAGGTCTGATTGAACCCATTTGATTGGTGGAATGTGTGTGATTTTCAGTTTAAGTGCGGTATACGATTCAGTCGTCGTAGTCCTCTGGACACTGTTTGAAATAAAAACAACAGTGTCCAGATGACTGCAACTGAAGCCTTTTCTTCGATGGAACACTTCTGGACAAATGAGGGATTACACTGATTTAAGTTGAATATAGCGCATTGCGTGTGGTGGTTGTTAGCCGGGTTAAAGGTGTAACTGCTTGACTTATTAAGTAGATACCACATTATGACATCGGGTTGTCAAAAGTATAAAAAAAAACAAATACTAATTGACACTAAAATTAGTATCAAAACATTACATTCATGTGATCCGGGCGGGGCGCACCAACTTTAAAATCACAGTATAAATGTGTAAAAACAGTCAAAATCAACAACAATACATTTTACTTTATGAGTCACTGGACATGGAGAGACGTGTGCACAAGCAGAGCTGCGTTTTGGAGACGCCAGTGAGCCGGCCGTTACCGTAGTCCGCTCTACTAGAGACAAACGCACGTCTCTACAAGTCTGGTTTAGACACTAGACTTTGGATTTTGGCAATGTTTTTTAGATGGTAAAAAGCTGCTGATGTGATTGATCTGACGTGGCTGTTAAAAGTCAAGTCTGAGTCCATTATTACCCCCAGATTTCTAACTTGATTTGTAGGTTTTAGAGCGAGACTCTGGAGGTGACAGAACACTTTCTCTTTGTTTCTGTGGCCAAAGACGATGACTTCAGTCTTGTCTGAGTTCAGCTGGAGAAGGTCATTTTGCATCCACACACTGATCTGTTGGACGCAGTGACAGAGTGAATCCACTGGTCCACATTCACCCGCCGTCCCCCCGTCCCCCACAGGAGGACACAGGCAGGTCCAAAGGAAAGCGACAGCTCAGTTTTACTTCAACCAAACGTATAAAATGCGTTTTATCGTCCACAATTCATATCCATTATTAGGAACAACTCGTCACTGGTTTGCCGCTGTCAAGGTGAAATCTCTCCGATGCAAACGTACGTTGTGGTTCATCTTCAGTGGAAATGAGGTCACTTGGCTCTGTTTTCCTTCCAAACTAATTACGCTTCACATTTTGTCCTTTGATCCACTCTTTTGCCGCCGGCTCAGATTTTCTCTCCAAATATTAAAGTTGTTAATGCACTGTTTAATTAACTGCTAGATATTTTTTAAAAGGTTGCACCGCATGACCTTGCTGGTGTTGGGTCTTCCACCTGCCTGTCTCCATGGTGATGTTTCTGCCTGGGTCTGGAATGTTCCACAGCATGGCATTAAACACATTTTTCTAGCATTTATTTGATTATGTTTGATTTTATCGGGTAAAAATACCTTGAAAAACATGGATTCTTATTAATATCATTACTATTATAGTCCGAGTCTTGTATGTTTGACCCGTCCTGTAAAATCCTGCATTTGAGGCTAACACTTGCTGACAATTATTTAAGTCTCTGTATAAATCCTCGTCATCCAGGTCAATTATTTAGACAAAACTCTTGTCCTGACGACCAAATTCAATTCTCTTTTCTAACAGTTCTGACCAAAAAAAATTTGTTGAAAAATGTCTTTTAAAAACAAAACCAAAAGTGAAATGTCTTTAGAATAAATCCCAAAAGTGCAGAAATATCACCTTTATACCTTTTTTTTTTCATTTACAGTTTTAATCAGCTCTTTCATTTTTTTAAAAAACCATAGACAATATACTCGATCTAGAAATTGTGCGTATCTTCAAAACAACATTATTATTATTATTATTATTATTATTATTATTATTATTATTATTATTATTATTATTATTATTATTATTATTATTATTATTATTATTATTTCCCCCCAGTAAAATACTAAATCTAGAAATAGTAAAACACTTCAAAATGATCCAAACTGCTAAGAACAGTTCAATAATCCGCGTTGAAATGCAGCATGATCTTTCCTTCTCTTAACTTTTATCCGTCAATTCCCGATTTCCAGAGCAACAGATGCGGCCGCCTTGGCGTGTGGCTTAATGCAGGCAAACGAGACGCCACGGGGGAGAGCTGATCGGCCCGCAAATGAAACCATTAGCTCCCCGGTCGCAGTTAAATATGGAGGAATGACTCATTTAATGTCTGATTACCCCCCTAACGCAGCCTAATACAGCCGTCTAAACAAAGGCAGCCTCTCCGTCCCCAGATAGCGCCCTGGTCTCCTCAAGATAACGCCGCCAATTGGCTCGTCCGGGTCGCGCTGAAGTTTTATCCCCCCCCCCCAAAAAAATCATATTCACATTACAAAGCCTCTATTGTCTCTGGATTTGTCTTCATTATCGGTCCGAGCAGATAGGAGGGCTCATTTGCTTTCCGAAGCTTAATTCTCCCTCCCCGGCGATTATGCCGCTCGCGTTTGGCGTTCGCCGCACGGACAAGCGAGCCTTTTTATTTTTTTTATATATTTTTTTTCAATATGCACGCGGGATTATGGAAGGTTAATCGTCAATTTAAAACTAATCTTCGCTAAATACCAATGCGGGCTGGGGGTTCCGCCGGCAGATGTAACCGAGCCGCGAGGGGGGGGGGGGGGGGGGGGGACCAAGCAATTTTGATTTCGAGCTCTTCGGCAGTGTAAATCGTGACACGTTTCAAGGTTCTGCAATGCGTCGCTTTTCCGGCGGAGGTGCTTGCGCTGCCCAGGATGTTCCACGGTATGGCATTACGTTGATCTTCATCGAGACGATCTGCGGGGAGGCGACGTCGCTCGAAGCAGAGAATGGATGTTTTTCAGAGTTATTTCTTGAGCAATGAAAAGCCCTGCGATGAAACACCTGCTCCTGTATGTTTAATGCCGTACTGTGGAACATTATAGACATCGCAATGACATCACCAAATAGTTACACGGAGGTTTGCCTTTGGGACGAGCGCGTTTGTGTGAGTGTTTTTTGCCTCTGATGGCAGATCATTGACCGTAGAACATAGACTCAATAAATGTAAATGTTTAAATACTTAAGATATAGGTTTATTTTGTTCAAAAACGAGTATTATTCTACCTTTATTCACGATTAAGACTGTGACAAAGCAATAGTGAAATCTTTCATTTTCTTTCTGACATGTGACTGTTCCTCAAGTTTGTGACCGAAATGTAACGTTCTGAAAGACAAAATAAGGTACAATTTGACCAAAAAAGCCAGATAAAATAACATTCTTGACATTTATTTTTTTGAGGATGAATTGAACTAAAAAGACTTGATTTTGCTTCTAAAATGGTCACGATTATATCATTTTTGGATTTATTTGATTATTGATTAACCTGATAATCGTGACATTCCAAATTCTGTGAAAAAAGCGACATTTTAACGTATCTAAATATCCTCTTTTTGCATCGTTCCATCCGTGTACAAAAAGTGTGTGTTTGTGGCTGTCGACTTCAGTTTAGTCGATGGATCGGTTGATGGTTTTAGATGATTTTTATATTAGCCGGATTAATGATCGTATTTAGATTCTAAGGATTTATACGGACAACAGCAGAAAGGATAACGACTGGAGTGATCGTGACTCGCCTGCCTTTTACCTGCATGAATAGTGCAGTTGCCGTCTTGTTGCCGGGCAGTTTGGGCCAGATAAATGGTCCGATCGTTAAGGTTTTGAGAGCATTTGTCATTTTCACACCACTATGTCCCTTTAGTCCACTAATCGATCAGTTAATCAAAGGTTCTGTAGACTAATTGGTGTATTTGTTGAAGAATGGATTTCCAACCTTTCACATTTTCTCTTTCGTTTTCTTGTCTCTGCCACGTTCGTTTGTCGGATCGCTCGCGCCGGACGTAACCGTTTCTACGACGTTTCGATAATCCGATAACTCCTGTCAATCAGATAGCGATCGGACTTCTGCAAACGGGGCCTCGGAGCGGTTGGTGGCGGAGCGCGGGCAGGAGCCTCCGGAGCCGCGAGGGGCCGGTCGCGTCGCGCGTCCTCACTAATGTGTTGCTGTCGGAAGGTCGCTAAAATTTAGTGGCGCCTTCAACCGGGATAACCTCGGAAACGGGAGCAGAACCGAGCGCTGGCAGCGACCCGCCTTGGCCTCCGCATCGACGGAACTCTAATGAGGACGTTGTATTTTTGTGCCGCTCGTAACGGTGGGACTAATCGCGTTGTTCAGTCTGCTGTGTGCTGAACGCTCGCTAAAACGTAGCTGTGACGTAAGTATGAAATTACCGGAAAAGTCCATTGAAGGCGTGGCACATCGTTCTGTCCTCGTATCGAGAAGGTCCTGGGTTTGATTCCCGGACTGTTTCTCTGGCACAAAAAAAAACAACAACCACACACAGGGTTAAAACGCGTCTGGAAACAAGACCTTAAACTGCACTGGTTAAATAAAGAGTTAGCTAAAATAAAAACAAACACATGTACATATTATTGCGCAGTAGCAAGTCTTTTTCTGTCCACAGTTCGTCGTGAAAGCTGCAATCCTGTAAGCGTTTAGTCGATTAATCGGTTGATGGAGAGTAAATCCAGTTTTTTATTGGGATTTTACGGATTTATATGGACAACAGCAGATCGGAGAAGGCTCGGAGTGAGTTAGTTCGAGCCAATTGTGAGTATACTTTGACAGATGAATACATCGCTTACGAGTCCTTTTTGTCGCGACCCCTTGTGGCCGTGTGCGGGAGGTACGATACACAAACACGCTCTGATTTCCGCTGGTGATCCCGGCCCATCCAGACGTCTTGTTTCACGTTGGCTGTTGCGGTTTCTACGAGCCGGGCCGTAACGTTTTCTTCACAAATATTCGTAGTTGCGTGTACTTTTGTGATCTTGTGTCTTTGTCAGTGCCGTATGGGTCAGATATTTGGTCTTATTGCAGAGATATTCAATAGTTTTGAGATCTTTTCACAATCTTTTTAGTCGGCTAATTGTAGTTCTACGGGGGCTTGTGTTATACTGAAGAATCCATCAAATTGTTTTCTATATTATGCATATCATAAATGGGACTAAACCTGGAACTCAACCTGGATTAGACCAGGACTAAACCAGGATTATAACCGGTCTACATCAGGACTAAACTGAGCTCAAACCTGGGCCAAAACAGGCCAAATGTGGACACAGCAGAGGTTTTGGTGCATTTGTTGAATAATTGAACTTCTCAAAAAAAGAAAAAAAAAAAAAAAAAGGTTTAAAAAAAAATGGGAAAAAAAAAAAAATTTCAGTTGATTTAATTGCTCTTTTACAATGTTTACAACCGACAGCTTCCAAAATACAATACAAAAGCGCCCAAGTATTTTCATATTTTTTGGTGATGAAAGCCTGGTCTGAACTTTTTCCTCATTTCTCATCTTTTCCCCTCCGTCTTTGTCACTGTGGATCGTAATTATGGACTTAACATTACGCCATCATGAATCAGATCCATCTCACTCGGCCTGGGAAATAGAGTCATTAATTTAGGTCTTCTTCCTCAAACGAGAGGCTGGCGCGGGGTCCGGGGCATTATCTGCTCTGGTGCGACACGCTGCCAACGCGGATAATTAAAACGTGAACTCATTTGTCTGCGGCGCCGTCTTCATATTTGTCTAAGTGACCATCCATGAAACCCACGGAAAAAAATACGAGATTAAAAGACTTTTATGGCGCCAGTCTGTAATAAAATTAGACTAATATCCTTGTGTAAATATGACTGAAAAGAGTGTTCGTGTACGAAGAGAGAAAATTTATTACAGTAATTTAAGCAGTGATCCAGGTCCAGATCCAGACTGTATTTTCTAACATTCTCAGTCCGGTTTTACAGCCGAGTTTGTTTATTTCAGTGATAAATGTGAAATGGAGATGCTCATTGATTATTTATCATTGATTTACAACAAAATCGACCTTCTCTCACCTCAGATTTAACGTCACTCATTGGCTGCAAATGTTTCCAGTGTTTTTCAATAGTCTTTATAATGATTTTCTCCTCATTTTTTCCTTAATACAATAAACTAACTTTCCTTAAATAGCTCCTAAGTATTGCTCAGTGAAAGGATTGATGCGCAGTCAAGTTTTAGCCAAAGACATGCTTAATTTTAAAACAATATCGTGATTTATTTGTCGGTGTAATCCCTCATTCGTCCAGGAGTGTTCCATTGTAGAAAAAGATTCAGTTATATCTATCCTTTCTTATGCTTGGTACCTTGTTAGGAAGTATTCATAACATGTTTTTGTCCATAAATATCCATTACTGCTCCGCCTCAAATAGCTAGACCCAAATGGATTCTCAAACCTCGTGAGAATCCAAGACACATGACATGGCGGAGTTCACACTTTGGAGGAATAAATTGGACTATTTTTTGTACTATTACAATGATTGAATTAATTTTTTCATTATCATAAAAAAATCAAAAATCAAAAAATCAATACATAATCAGTACAAGGGAATAAACTAATGTTTAATTTTCTCTTCCACATCACCCATCCACATGAACATAAACTGATCTTCTCCAACAACTGCATCATAACATCATAAGCTTTAAATTTAAGAATAAATACTACCACTTTTCACACAGCCCAGAACAGTCTTTATACTGTCCTCGTCCATCGTGATCATGTTAATCGACCTGTCTTTTCTAATAAAGCCGAGGCCTTTGGGGTTCGGCCCATTCCGTTCTCCTGATGTCTTTTATATTTTATTGCGGCCGATAAAAAGTTTGGCATTATTTCCTCAGTCTGGGATACGATTAGCCCGGGACACAACACTGCATTTCCTATTAACTTAAGTCATTTGAGTCTCTGAGGCAGGAATTTACAATAATGGGAAATAGAATCAGCACACCTTAATGGTCAAAGTCGGTAATTCCAGCGACAAGCGCGACTCTTTTAATAAAGATAAGCCTCCAAGAAAATCAATAAGCCAAACTCATTTCCAAATGCCTCAGACTTGCTTTCGACAACTGGAAATCCACCTCTAACCAACCGGTATTTTCAAAGTTATTAAAGGGTGAATAGATTAGCATGGTTGGATGTTCTAGTATATATATAAAAAAAATGAACTACCAGGGATTTTGTTTTGCTTAATTTGGCTTTTCCTTGATAATTTCTCTGTGTTTTTGCCTTATTGCTTTGTTTTTATCTTATGTAAAGCTTCATACTCATCCAAAAAGTGCTACTATTTGATGTATAATAAGAGCAAATATAAGAATATAATCTTACCTCTGTCTCATCTAGCTCAATGCTAACTTCAGCTTCAAATAATAATCTTATAGTCATTTTTAGCAGCATTTTGTCTGTTGGCAACATAAAGTGAATAAAGCTTTGGCTTTATTTTCATTGATTTTAGTCATTTTTAGTTAGTTAGCTGGTTTTATGTTGCATACACCATTTTGAGAACTTTTCCCCAATGAAAAGAAATCATATTATGTTTTAAATGACACACAGTATGCATTATTTGAATAGTTACTGGCTGACCGAAGAGCAAAACAAAAAATTAGGCGCCGAAATAACAATTGCTGAAATTCAAAGTGCAATCAAAAGGTTAAAAAACAATAAATCTCTGGGGAGCGACGGGTTCACCCCAGAGTGGTATAAAGCTCTAAAACACACACTTACCCCTCTGCTCTTATCAACATTTAAATGGGCCCTTAGAAAAGCTCAGATCCCTCAGACTTGGATATCTTTAATACCTAAAGAGGGGAAGGACCGAGTTGAATGTGCCTCATATAGACCAATCCCTATTCTGAAGGTGGACTGTCGTATATACACTTCAATCATGTCTAAAAGAATGGAACAAATACTGCCAGGTTTAGATCACAGATTTAGATTTATTAACAAACGACAAACACAAGATAACATAAGACGATCTTCACACAGAATGAGCCCAATGCAGAAACAGCAAAGCCGTAATAATAAGTCTGGACGCTGAAAAAGCTTTTGACTCTGTTAGCTGGCCGCACATATTTAAAGTGCGAACCAAATTTTAAATAAATGATTTAACAATAAAAAATATTGGGGTCCTCTACGATCGTGCAACATCAAGAATCAAAATTAACGGTCACATGACAAACTCTCTCAGAGTGAGGCAATTTATGGTGTTTCACCATCTGTCCCTTAGAAAGATTTACTCATTTAAATGGCAAACGAAATCCCTCAAATACCTAGGTGTGGTCCTCCATGAAGAACTATCAACAATGTTTGGGGAAATAAACAAACAATCCAACATGTAAGCACACAGTTGTAATGAACCCGCTCTGGACGATAGAAAGGCTCACAATGATTTATGAACTTAAAAACAATGAAAGAGAACTCTGGATTGCTACTTTTAATGTCACAAATCTGAGATATTTCAAAACTACTATTTTTTTATTCAGAGAGACTTACGAAACAGAAAGTATGAGTGAAGCAAAATACAACTCCTCATATGTCTTAGATGAGTGAACAGTGTTATTAGATTGATTGCTGGGTGTAGTGCTTTCTTTAGTCAGATATTTATATATTTTTGCCCAATATCTACAGTAAATTGTGACCTATAACTTTAAAAGACTGTAATAATAACAGTTTAACATGCCTTCCAGAACTTTATTCTTGGCCCATTTTGTGAGATATGGCTCTAACGACTATGTGCAGATGTCCTTTCCATGCTCCTTTTACACCTCCCATTAGGGCCGAGCTGCTTGGTCCACAAACTTCTCTAATTAAAAATTCGTCTTCTGCAAATTCACCCATAAAACGACCCTTCAGCGCGCGGAAGAGGGGCGATAAACGGAGTTATGGGGCCCGCGACCCGCTCCGGCTCTTATCTCTCATAAACACTTGAGTTGGTTTTACACGAGCGAGAGGAGGCCAGGAGCCGCAGCGAGCCGACAGGGAGAGCGGCGCTGATGACTTATTCATGTACGGGGCCTGTACCAGGAGTGTCCTCTCCAGCGTGGGCTTTGGGTAGTTTGGAGAAAGGGTGGGATACGAGTTTGTTTATTAAGGTTATCTGTTCTCAACCGGCAGTCACGTCATGAGACAAGTTTTGCTGAAGCTACTGTACAGAAAAACACAGACCGCTTTTGTAATAAATAAATAAATACTTTATATACCAATTTTACGTAAAGTAAGTAGAGGCAGTAGCTTAAAAGACAGATATTATGCTAAATATATATATTTTTTGATCTATTTAACCTTGTTCCCACATCAAAAACATACCTGGACTTGTACTTAGCTTCTTGTTTACGAGGTTGTCTTCTCCGACGCCTCAGGAAAACCCCCCCCAGATTTGCGACGTCGCGAGTGAGTCCATGAGTAAACCATCGCCAGACTCGTCCTGAGCTTTTCTGCAGTAAAAAAAAATCGCGCGCCTGCATTAGCATGTCGGGGCACGCTAGCTTTTTTGTCTGTTTTCCCTTGATGATTCTCTCTGCTGCCAGTAGATGGAGTGCTGACACAAAATTTTGATGAGGGAACGTTTGACTGGTTTGACATTTTTATCAAGTAAATATACTCGAGAGCACGTTTAAAGGATAATAACAGCACAAGTAATGCGTAATATGTGTTCTTTAAATGGTTACGGTTTGATAAAGGCTTTGTTGTGACGGCCGGGGCACTTCCCAAACTTTCTGTGATGTTCCTCGTCTGCAGTGAATTGTTTCCGGAGGAGAAAATTTAGCTCAAACGGCCAAAATGTCACACCATTCTCCGAGTTCATTCAAATACGGCACGATTACGGGATTCTCTGTGTGAATGCGAAGCGGTCAGATCTTACACTACTTCAAATGACTTCCATGGATAGCTGTTCTTTCGTGACAAAACTGGCTTAAATATGCTGCCGGCTTTTCTTCGATATTCTCTTTAAAGTGGCATATTTTCCTTTTGTGCAGCAGAGAATAAGCTCTACAGTCTTGAACTATTTCTGTTTTAGTTTTAGATCGCTATAGATGTTATGCAGGTGAGTTTTAGCAGTGAGTGGCATTTTTATTGGCGCTCAAAACACCACTAAAATGTGAAAGAGCTGCTACAAATATAAAGCTCTACAACCCTAAATGTTTAGTTTGTATCTGACATCTAAATGAAAAGAAAATTGGAGAAAAGCAACACATTTATCATAAACTTTACTTCAGGATCGCACACAATTGAACTGATTACATTCCTCTCCTTAAAGAGGTTTTTCTGAGCTGCGTGTTGAGGAAATTCAATGTTGTGAGGCAAATTAAGACGCTGCACAGTCGGAGCAACAAAGGAGAAACTACTTTCAGGTTCCATTTCGACACATAAGGTTCATTTGAGCAAAAATAATAGCTCCGTAGACGAAAAAAATAGGGCAAAAAAAACCATAGGAACGCATTTGATCAGTTGTTCAGCCACTGTCGATGAGCCTTTTTCAGATAAAATAATAATCATGATCGACACACGTAACTCCAGAAATAAAGCTTAGGATGCCTTCTTTAAACATATCAATCCATGCAATAGTTTCACTTAATTAAAGACAAACTGAAACGAATATGATGTCGAGTGTTGTGAGTTCGAATCCCGGTTCTCTCTTATCCCCATTTCAAGCCGAAAAAATCCTTCAAACTAAATGAATTGTCCCTCACTCTTGTCATGTTTCAATAAAGATTTACACATCATTAGAGACAGCGACGTTAATCAGCAGATGTAAGTTTCCAGAAGCTGAAAGAAGTGCTGAACAGCGATGAAAATAGCTCCGACACAACAATCCACTGACGCATGGACTTTTAGCATCGTGAATCATTAGTCATAGGTCATAGTAATGAATCGAATATTAACGACTTTTATAAATGCTCCAGCTTTTTCTTGTGCGCAAACAAAGGCCTCGTCTACAAAGAGACAACACCATGTTTTATTCCCGGTCCTTTTTAACCTGATTCTGTCACGGTCCCACAGCGTCGCGCCGCCAGTTTTCCATTTAAAAAAAAAAACCCGCCTCTTCTATTAAAAGCTCTTATATACTTTAATCGGCCTCTCCGCTAATTAATTTGTTTCCAGCTTTTTTTTGCTCACCATAATTAATATCAATATTTTTCTGAGCGGCTCCAAATAGTGTTGTTTTCTACCTAAAATAATAGTTGTTAATTTAATATCATTGTGTGGTCTTATACTAGTTTTGACTGTTTAGGAAAAATCCACACGTATTTTATTTATGCGATTTTCTTACCGTATCAAAGCTCGTTTGGATGAGAAAATCAATTATTATTTGGACTGAAACGACTAAAAGAACTAATCACAGCGAATTTAGTCATGGAACAATCATTATCTGGTTCATACACAGACTCCAAAACATGCCATGTCCTGAGAGAAGAGGGTTTATGACTCACACGGAGCAGCAATAACTCCAAAAACACAGCAAATGTGTGAATGTGTTGAATTAAAAGGAAAACAACAGTTTTGTCTGTAATGTTACTCCATCCGGAGGTCCTGAAGCTGCTTCACAACTGATTAAAACGCTCAACCAATCGATAAATGGAAAGAACGTACGACAGAGCTACAACTGAGTGAGCCTTTCTATAATGCAAACATTGACACGGACGTTGCATTTGACCCCAAATGTCAAAGTGCTATAATGAAAAAACGAATAAAAACAACAAAAAGCACATTACAATTTCAAAATGAGCTGTAAGATTTTCTAAAAAGGTCTTTAATCTTTTTTTAAACTGCTCTCCCAGACCACCTCAGACGGGGCGCAGCAGCCTCAAAGGCCCCCGTCTCGCATGGTCCTTGGCGGGGGGCAGACGGTGCTGTTGGCCTGACCCGGTCCTGGCTGAGGTGTGTGGTGGGAGCAGTCCTGTGAGGTCAGCGGGGGTCTCACCGTGCAGACAGTGGTGGGTGTGCAAAAGGACCTTGTATTCGATGCAGAGGTAAAAACAGAGCGCCAGTGCCGGGTACAGCGGACGGGGGTCATGTGTTAGTGTTTCCTCAGAGGACGGGGGTCATGTGTTGGTGTTTCCTCAGCGGACGGGGGTCATGTGTTGGTGTTTCCTCAGAGGATGGGGTCATGTGTTGGTGTTTCCTCAGATGATGGGGGTCATGTGTTGGTGTTTCCAGCGGATACGGGGTCATGTGTTAGTGTTTCTCAGAGGACGGGGGTCATGTGTTTGGTGTTTCCTCAGCGGACGGGGGTCATGTGTTGGTGTTTCCTCAGAGGACGTGGGGTCATGTGTTGGTGTTTCCTAGAGGACGGGGTCATGTGTTAGTGTTTCCTCAGAGGACGGGGGTCATGTGTTTTAGTGTTTCTCAGAGGACGGGGTCATGTGTTAGTGTTTTCCTCAGAGGGACGGGGTCATGTGTTGGTGTTTCCTCAGAGGACGGGGTCATGTGTTGTGTTTCCTCAGAGGACGGGGTCATGTGTCGGTGTTTCCTCAGGGACGGGGGTCATGTGTTGGTGTTTCCTCAGAGGACGGGGGTCATGTGTTGGTGTTTCCTCAGAGGACGGGGTCATGTGTTGGTGTTTCCTCAGAGGACGGGGGTCATGTGTTGTGTTTCTCAGAGGACGGGGGTATGTGTTGGTGTTTTCCTCAGAGGAGTGGGGTCATGTGTTAGTGTTTCCTCAGAGGACGGGGGTCATGTGTTGGTGTTTCCTCAGAGGACGGGGGTCATAGTGTTTGGTGTTTCCTAGAGGCGGGGGTCATGTGTTGGTGTTTCTCAGAGGACGGGGGTCATGTGTTGTGTTTCTCAGAGGACGGGGGTCATGTGTTGGTGTTTCCTCAGCGGACGGGGGTCTGTGTTGAGTGTTTCCTCAGAGGACGGGGGTCATGTGTCGGTGTTTCCTCAGAGGATGGGGTCATGTGTTGGTGTTTCCTCAGAGGACGGGGGCCATGTGTTGGTGTTTCCTCAGAGGACGGGGTCATGTGTTGGTGTTTCCTCAGAGGTGGGGTCATGTGTTGGTGTTTCCTCAGCGGACGGGGGTCATGTGTTAGTGTTTCCTCAGAGGAGGGGTCATGTGTTAGTGTTTCCTCAGAGGACGGGGGTCATGTGTTGGTGTTTCTCAGAGGACGGGGGTCATGTGTTGGTGGTTTCCTCAGAGGACGGGGTCATGTGTTAGTGTTTCCTCAGAGGACGGGGGTCATGTGTTAGTGTTTCCTCAGAGGACGGGGGTCATGTGTTAGTGTTTCTCAGAGGACGGGGGTCATGTGTTGGTGTTTCCTCAGCGGACGGGGGTCATGTGTTAGTTTTCTCAGAGGAGGGGGTCATGTGTCGGTGTTTCTCAGAGGATGGGGTCATGTGTTTGGTGTTTCCCTCAGAGGACGGGGGCCATGTGTTGGTGTTTCCTCAGAGGACGGGGTCATGTGTTGGTGTTTCCTCAGAGGATGGGGTCATGTGGTTGATGTTTCTCAGAGGACGGGGGTCATGTGTTGGTGTTTCCTTCAGGAGGACGGGGGTCATGTGTTGGTGTTTCCTCAGCGGACGGGGGTCATGTGTTGGTGTTTCCTCAGAGGACGGGGGTCATGTGTTGGTGTTTCCTCAGAGGACGGGGGTCATGTGTTCGTGTCTCCAGCACCCTCATCATGACCCTGGCAGCGCTGCTCTGCACCCACTGGAGCTTTTGGATGCTCCTGCCAGGGGTCCCGATGAGGAGTGAGTAACAGTAATCCAACCAAATATTAGTTGTTGGCTGAAAAAAAAAAAATCAGGACGCGTGCAGTTCTTTTCAGATTGTCCATCCTCGTGCGGTTGGACTGATTTCAGCCCGAGGAAATGAGAATGTGTCTTTTGCATAGCATTTGCCAGTAAAATTCGAGTATAAAGTGTCACGCCAGAGAACGCCGATACATGCGGTCAGCCTTTCTCTGAAGTATAATTACTGTATGTCTTTGTGTGGCTGTTGTGCTTGGAAATATGAAGCATTTCTTGGAGCCAATCAATGGATGGCCACTGTAGCTTGAAAGTGAAGTGATGGTGTTTGTCTTAGTTTGTAAAAGATAAACAATGGCAAAATACAGTATGACAGCAGGTAAATATATATACTTGCTTCCAGAAGTTATTAGTTGTCAAAACAATCAATACCAAGACAAAAAGACGGGAAAAGATCTTGTGCCAAAAGACGTAAGATAAAACTGGGCACATGTGTAGAATGATCCTTTGAGTTTTGTTACTTAAGAAGCTGTAGTTTCAAAAATAACATGAAATAGCGAGTTGAACAAAGCAATTTATTTGTTATAATTGATGTCAAAATCTTGTTTCGTCCCGTTTTCATGGATCCGCTCTCGTGTCTCTCCTCTTCTCGTGGTGATTGTGTCTCTACTATACTGATCAATACTGAAACGACTATTGAAACTAGATGCTCATTTAAGACATCTGTATTGAATAAAGTCACATTAAAAGGACAGAAATGGACCTTTCCTGAATAGTTTTGAAACTGCTTTGCTCTGTAGCAGCAGCGTTATTGCCCTTAGCTTAGTTTACTTCGGAAACTGTACTTTTTTACTTGAGTAGTATTTAATTATAAGTAATAACACGTAAAAATGTTCTTACCTGTATTTAAGTTTTGTTTGCTCCTCCCACTGTACGAAAGTGACAAAAACTTCATGCATACAATTTGAAAGGGTTCAAATATTTGCGCTTCTTACACTTTACCTTCAGATACGATTACCTTTGTACTTTTTGTGTCTTTTCTCACAAATCAAACTTCAATCAAATACATTTTACATACACATTTTAGGTGGTTTGTCAAATTTATTTGAATTTTTTCACTCTTGCTTGACTATTATTTGGGTCACTACATTTTACCTCTTGTAATTATATGTTAAAACAGCGTTAACTTGCTGCTCCACCCACCTCTAAATGTATGTAAATATACACAATAAAATATGGCATAAAATTTAAATTGTTGTGCAATATGTTTTTTCTCAAAGCTTTTTTTTTTTTCCTGACCTGACTCTTAATAATTATAATCATCATATAATTATAATCATAACCACGCATTGGATAACTAAAGCACTTTACATTGCCTTATGCACTCACTTCATACTCCGTGGTGGTAAAGTACTCTTGCAGTTATCAACCGTCACTACTTTTTATAGCCACTGTGACATTTTTTTCCCCCACTCATGCACAATTACCGGCTTCTCACTTCTAACCACTGCCATTTTTAAACCTTTTCATTACTTTCAAATGCCCGTCAATAGCGCGCGTGGGTCTGAAAGCGCAGCGAGCATCCTCTTTTCAAACGCAGAGAATGATTTGAAGTGACTGGTGCCAGGTGCATAGTGGGTAAAGGCCAGCGATGTTATAAACAGAGTAATGATAGGGCTCGGGACAGCGCTGATAGGTCACTCCTCCCTCCTCTGCCTCGCCGCGCTCTTAGTGTCCAACCGGCACCAGCGCCACGGCCAAACGCTGCCGCAGATTGTTATTATAGATAAACACTTTACGATCATCTAGTCGCACTCGGCGAGGAGGAAATTACAGAGATGTGGTGCAAAGATGGGAGCAGAAGGCAAATGGATACACGGCGCGTATTTGTAATGGGTTTTGTTTTTTTTAGTAGCTCCGTTCACCAGGTTCAGTTCACACTTTTTGCGCGTTCTCCCTGTGTTTTTTGGTTTTCTATGGCTATCACCGCACAACATTTGAGACGGACTTGTACATACAACCAATGTTTGCACTTTTTAGGACAACCACTGGCCTTGAAGCTCTAGCATTGGCCAATTCTTTGCTTGAACTGACAATCTGTGATGATAAACTAAATGAAACTATGACTTCAGTGCAGCAGTAGGAGGCGCTTTACTAAAAGTGGTTCAACACTGTGGGGTTTGTAGTTTCAAGCAGAGTTGTAGTAGAGAGAAATGTTGCCTTATTACACTAATGGAATATTTAATTTATATCATACAACTGGGGTAAATATTCAAAATTCGCTCTACATATCGACTTGTTAGATATCTCTAAATCTACTATTCAGTAAGTAAAAATTCAGTAAGTGGAGCTTCCTGCTGGATAACTGCTGCAGCTGTAACACGGTGTTCAAACTCAACTGATGCAGCGACAACCATGTGGAAAGACGAATCCCGTGGTCATGGATGAGATGTCAAACGTGTGTTTGAGAAGGGTCGAATCGTTGGCATCGAGCAGAGAAAAACGTGTAAGGAGAAGCAGAAACTGATCCACTACAGCTCTGAACCCCAGTGAGAGTGTTTGGGACTGGAGAGGGCTTAGTGCAGCGGTCACTCTCTCCCATCGTCAGGACAAATAATGTGTGAAAAATAATGCAAGACTGGATGGATATAAGTGTTTTAATATTGCAGAAGCTTATTGAAACTATGCCACAGTGAATGTGTGCTGAGATCAAAGCAAAAGGTGGTTCAACAAAGTATTAGAGCGTGTGAGTCTTTTTTTCTATGGCTATTTTTTATGTGTTTATTATCATGAAAAAGAAAAACATTTGATCGATCTCTTATAAAATACTCCTCCTCAGCTGGGTATTCCAAGCTCCTCACGTTACTTTACTATGACACGTTATTCCTTAGTCTTCTCCATGTATTGTGACTTGAGCGGATCATTTGCGGGTAAAGTGTCTTGCCCAAGGACTGGCAGCAATACTCTCAACTCTGATTATATAACATTTTTTTAGGCTCATCTAAAGCTACGGGTGAAACCGATATTTGGAAACGGAGCATGCAAAAAAGTCGATTTAAGTGTCAAATGATCTACCCCTTTTTTTTATGTTAAAAAAACCGACAAAATCCAAAATGAAGTCTAGAGGTAGAAGATGTATGTTGTAAAAGAGAGATGTGAGCAATTATTATTGAGCATATGAAATAAAAACTAATAAACAGAGCAGATTCAAAATAAAACAAACATGCGGCGTAATATTCCAAACAATCCAATGCTCGTAAGCACATTCAAGTCTCTTTCGATAAACAGGGACAATTCTTGGCTTTGTTATTATTAGTTCTCTATTATTTATTAATGCGGGTTCACTGCAACGCACACAGCAGCCTCACGTTCGGCAAACATCAATCCAAACTAGTCAAAATGATATGAATCCAATCATTTGTGCCGTCGAGTTTTGTTTGGTGAAGTTGTTATTTTAGAAATCACGGCGACTTGCATCGTCACCTCAGTTATTTGTTCAGATGGATATGTTTTTCGGAGGTAATTTAGGTGAGAGCGCGACATCCTGGCATTAAAAATAATTGCTTTTCTACGGCGCCTGGTAAAACTGGTGATGGTTTTTGCGGTTTGGCAGCGGCTGGCTTTAATTGGAGACTCTAGCTGGACTCCTCAGGTGGCTACTGTACGTTTCTCATTATCACAAAGAGGCAAAGGACAAGTATGAATAAAAATACCAGGAAATTAGCCCACCCACTGTTAGAGAATGGTCTCCTTACTTCAAGGTCTGCATCTACTAAATCAACGGTTCTACTTTCATTTATTTATTCCTGCATTATATTAATCAAAGATAACGGTTTATGGTCTTATTGTTGAGGATGAAGCTCCATTGTATACAGAGTGACAGAAGCCAAGGCAGCTTTTCCAACTTTAAACTTGTTTAAAGAGCGTGACTCAAGGGGATTCGTAGATTTTCCTCGCCTAGAAGGGGGGTCTAAGGACAGGGGATGCTGGGACATTATCCATTTTCTAATTTCCTGTGAACATTGTTTAGTCTGTTTCTCTATTTCGCTGTCGCCCCTTCGAGGCTTTAACTGCTGTTGTGATTTTCGGCGTTACAAAAATAAATTGAATTGAACTGAAAGATAAAGGGGTCTGTTACCTGCTGCTCCTGATAGTAACAATTAAAAAGGACATTTTATTAAAGTGCAAATTTACTCTGCAATAACCTGTGTAATGGTGATTCTCGCGCTCCTTTGTGAGAGTAAACCTTAAAATGGTCTGATATTAAGTTAGGCCGGCTCCACACTGAAGGATTTGACCATTTTAAGACATGGCACAAAGACCACCGCATGAAGGACACCAAACACATGTTCAGGAAGTGTCTGATCAAACTAAAGGACTATGAAAGCGTCACGTGATCGAATGGGGAGCGTGATAACAAACACCAAATGCACAAGGATGAGAGTGGTTTGTGTTGTGTCTTTGCATTTTCTACACTCGGAGCGGTCAGTGCACGGGTCTGGTGCTGTCCGGCTCTGCTCTGATTGGCTGTTGGAAAGTTAATCACGAGCGACAATGGTAAATATCCAACATGCCGGAAACCTTTCGACTGAGGTGTTGCTGCGGCCCGATAAATCAGCAGAATCGCGCTGACACGAGGACATTTATCGTGACTTTAAAACAGAAAAACTCTCCGTTGAATGACCCTACAGCCATGACTTAGCAGGTTGGGAACTCCAGGGTGATGAATGAGTCCACTGCCACTCTGTCCGATCGCTCAGATAAAGTTGCAATCGATGGGCTGCATGTGAAGTGGAATTACTTATGCAGATGAGGTATTCTGATACAGTGAAGATTTAAGCTCAAGGACAAGAGCGTCCCAGCGCCGTCCAGGACACACGTGACCGCCAGTGTCCAGCAGTCATGAACTCCCACATGACGCCTTCGCTTTAGAAACAGTCAAGATAATGAACGTAGAATATGTTTAAAGGCCCATAATATGCTAAACTGACTTTTAAAGGAGACATATTAGGCTTTTTTAAAAATTTGTTTTATTGATATAAGTGACCCACACACATACCTAAACATGTGATCAAATACAGTTTATCTTAAAAACCAGTGCTGTGTTTTCTCATACCTGGACATGTTTTAGATGTGTCCGGATTTCCACACATTTGGCTCCATTCTCCGACCTGCATCGGTAAAACAGCACCATCTGCAGGCGCCAGGCCGGTACCCCGGGTCCTTGGACGCGGATTGGCCCCTTTGTCTCTGTTCACTGTCGTGTTTCCTGACCGCACTGGCCTCCTCCATCCAACGTCTGTGCTTGTTGTCACGCCCCTGGAGACTGAAGACAAATAAAACCTTTTTGAAGTAATACCTAATACTTATACTCGGTGTGTGAATGGTTAACACTTGTTTGTTTTTCCAGGCAGATGGTAAGGAAGACTCTGTTCTGTACCCTGTGCAACGAAGCTACATTAGATCAACTAAGTTCTCATTTAAGCAGCACAACATCAATAAACGCTTATATTTTCACATTTTCTTCCAGAGATCAAGTTTGTTATACAGTTTTCCTTTGCTCAAACTCCAGCTGGTGCGTTTGCTGGCTTCATGTACCACCTTTTTCCTTCTCTCTTTCTGGCGCCGTACTTTCTGTTGGAATGCACTCGCTACAGACCTGCCATCACAAATATGTATTCAGCGCGGCACAACTCGAGGTTTTTAGTATTTGGACCTTGTGTGATGTTCGCTTGGCTGCCAAACCGGGCGATGATTCAATGGCGCGGTGCAGTTAGCGAGCTGATCATAATGCATTCAGCACGGAGCCAGCGCCGCCTGTGTACGCGTTTATATCAGAGGTCGCAGAATCACAGTTAGATGTGTCAGCAAAAGATGTCGGCGGTGCTCATCGCAGCGAGGAGCAGCTGAAGGCTTACTGTATACATTATAACATGAACTCACATCGTGTACTCTATAACGTACAGTGAGATTTGGGAGATAGAAGGAGAAAAACTTTGGGCGTCATTAGATACCATGGACTCTGGAGAAACTGAGATGATCACAAAATATGAGAAATCAAGGAGATTTTGGTTGATGAAAACTACTCTGATGCATGTGAGTGATAACAGATACATGTTTAACCACATTTCTTAGTTAATTTGATAGAAGGACATCTTTTATTAAAGTAAAATCCAGATTTTTAGGTTTAACTTGACAAATACTGACATAAATCTTGACCTTACAATTCATTTTATCTACAGATTATACTTTTTGTGAAGCTCTTCAGTCTTGAGGCTAGAAATTAGTATTTTTTTCCATCCTTCATAAGAGAAAAGCAAAGTGACTGATTAAGTCACCGTGGGCATTCAAAAGTGTTGGTTTGAGACTTAAAATCATAACATTTAGATAATTTAAACAGAGAAAATGTCTTATGGTCTGGTTCACGCCGCTTCCAGTCGCCTCCATTCGAGATTTTTGAACATTTTAAAGAGTTTTTAAGTTTGCAGAACGTCATCAACCTTCACCTTTCATTTCAAGCTAAAGTACTCTCTAACTGAGTCAATTTCCTATTGTTAGACAAAGCATTTAGAGAAGTAAATAACTGTTTTCTTGGGCTGCTCGATATTGGAAAAGATTGTGATATGTTAATGACTTTTGACACTCTTATTTCAGTTCTACGCAAACGAAAAATGGCCTGCTTTAATTTACAAGTCAGACTCAACTCTGACAACACCAAGATGAAATCAAGACTAAATTAAGACTTAAAAAAGGAAAAATGCCTTTTCCATTGGGGAAAAAAATTATAATAATTAAAAAAAAAACAAAAAACATTGGTGTTATATTTTCTTTGTTTGATTTAATTATTTAAAATTTAATTAATGTCAAAATTGGGATATTGATATTTTTGCGATCTATTGTTTGATTCCATATGTTTTCATCAATGAATAAAAAGACATTATGCTGGCTCTGATATAGTTCTGCTTTATTCTTACTGTAGACCCTTTTTAAAATCTGTTTCAATCCTGGTCCAGTCCTGTTAAATTCGGATTTGTCCTGATTTAATCTTGATTTAACCCTGATTTACTTATTATTATTAGTCATTTAATAGTGGCACTTGCAAAGCCCATTGGCTCAATATCGTGCACAATGTTTGAAAATGACAATAAAGGGGTAAACGTTTACTACTTTCACCTGTAAAACTAGTATTCAGTTGTTTACCATGTCGCCGTGCCGACTGGCCCTGCATAGGTCTGTGTCAGTGGAAGTTGTTCCTATAATAATAAACGGTTATGATACAGTTTTGTAGTGGGAGCGTGGTGCTGAGCATGAAGAGAGGCAGAAACGAGGTGAAATTGCTTTGAATCTGATGCTGAAATGCCTGAACGGGCAAATAATGAAACATGCTGTAACACTGACGCTCGGTATGAAAATGTACGAGACTTTTGGCTGTTTTGGGCTGTTTTGGGCCTTTTTCTTCCTTTGGCAAAGTTACAATTTCGCAAACGTGTTGGAAAATCGTTGCCAAAAAAGTGGGCTGTGAAGCAAACTTGTCTCGTAAAACCAGTGGCAACAAGTAAAAAAGGTAGGCTGTTCATCATTCCGTCAATACGTGGGTTTTTAGAAGTGTTATGTGGATCGATATTTAGGCCAAAATGCCAGGCGTGTGCACTCTACGTTTATGTGCAATACAATGTTATAAATTATTAATCGTTACTTACTATTGCCTGGATGTTCCTTTTGGAGGTTTCAATGAACCACTTAATTAACAAATGCATCTGGGAATCCATTATAATGCTTAGTTACGTGGTCAAATGTACTGCTACATCTCGTGTGAGTGTGTAAACCAATTGGAACTCTTGTGAAATCCACCCAAAATGATTGAAAACTTTTTTACGAAAAATGCCTTGGACGTCGTTGTTGTTGTTGTTGTTTTTTTGTGTGTCGTGGGACTCGTCTCATCTGATTACCCAACTGTTCACCCAAATATGAGATATGCAAATCCAGTTTTAATAAACACAATTTTGACTAAAGCCTCTCAAAACGCAGCACACTCCCAAACCTAGATTTGCAATAACTTTGTCAGCAGCCTTTTAGTAATTTTCTTCTTTAACTATTCATAAACTCATAAAAAATGAAGACTATCTACACTGTTCATTACTACATGAGCTTCTCTTTATTTGACGTCATTCATCTATTATGTATGTGTGTATCCCAGATTGTTGCGCCCCAGTGAGAGAGACGGCGAGAAGATTTTGTATTTTTCAAAAGGCTAAGTGAGAAGAAAGTTGACACATTTGTTTTGATTAAGTCCTGGTTTCAAAGTCTTCCCTCCGAGATGAACAACGAGGCAATTACTTTACACAGAGCTGATCAAACTCATCGTAGGAACGGGGAGCCATGGAGAGAATGTGAGACACACATTAAAAACACAGTGTGGGAAACGGTTGTATAGGAAAATTAGCTTGTGCAGAAACTGATGAGGTGAGGCGAGATGAGAGGAAGGAAGGAAGGAAGGAAGGAGGAGGGAACGCGAGACTGGGGATGTTACTACTGTTTAAACATGACATCTTTATTGACACAGTATCTGACGCTTTGGCCGCATTGTCTGGATTGGTTTCCATTGACACCGTTTGGAAAGCCAATCACAAGCGGCCAATGTGCATGGTTAAAACAACATCGCTTTTGGATCAATTGAAAGTGTAGCATCATGTTTCTTACACTTGGTTCCTTGTTGGCATGTATTAATAATGTGTTGTTCACAAAGTAGTGTGTACTCAGAGGGATCGGCCGGGAGCTCGTGAGTTTGAATACTCGCGGCCCATCGAGCGGCGCAAGATTATCTCTGACATTTCTGGATTCAAATGTAATGTTAATGTGACGACATATTTAGATTCCTATTTGTGTAGATGAAATGTAAATCATTTCCTTTGGCTTTATGTACTGTTTGATTCATAACATCTACAATTATAACGTGAAATAGATAATCCTGATCGTTGATTAATTGTTTGATCTTGACCAGGGATGTCATTGGCAATTGTTATGATTATTTGGCAAAAAAAACATTGTTCATGATGACTGAGACCAAATAACAGTGACATCTTTCATATTCAGTCATCTCCCGTTGTATTTTTAGTTTTTACAATTATGTTGTGACCTGAATAATCACGATGATCACTTAACGTAATAATCTTGGCTTACATCTCTAGAGCAGACAACGGGGCAGATTGGGAAAGGGAGGATGGAGGGAAGAGAGGTGGAGAGGAGGCACAGAGGAGGCAGAGGTGCTTCATCAGGAGTCGCAGTCTCAATGGGGATCATCAGGACACCGTCTGATTGGATTTCTGCTCACTCACCGTGCTCAGAGGAGGGATTCAGGCACAAGTCTTTACTACTATGTTTTTTGTGTTTCTAACCCCATTTCAGGAGAGGGTGCTTAAAAAATTGGATTGAAATGAAAAGTTTATGTTTACCTGAACTCAATCTAGAGGGTTATTTCTGGTCCAATGATGGTCACGTGCAGAAAAGTTAGTTTCCTTCAAGAAAGTTTAAATGAGACGTTTAAAAGCTGTTGTAATAGTCCATCCTTGAGCTTCCTCTGAGCTGGAGCGATTCATGCAATCCTGCGTTGTCCTGAATTTAACATTTCTATTTGCTCCTTTTTCATGGCCTCGCCCTTGTCCCTTGCCTGCGCTTACTCCAGTTATTTTAAACAATTTTCTACATGCGGCTGAATGAGAAAATTAAAACATGCTCTCGCTACTTGTCCAGTGGCGTGGTCTGGCAACGGGCCCGCGTTGTCATGACATTCGGACCAAAGTGGGTTCGGGGGCAGCCAAGAATCAATTGTGTGGCTCTGAAGTACGAGACACAATTCCCTCGAGACACAAGAACAAGACAAGAGTTTGGCATCATTTATGCAAACGAAATTGCACACAAAAAATAAACTCACAAGACCACTTACCACATGTGTACGCATTCTTGTGACTATTTTATTTGACCAGATCTAGTCCCATCCGTAAAAATGTGTTAGCGTCCATTTAAATTTAAAAAAAATGTCTCACGGATGTAAAACTCCAACAGTGGAAATGATGTATGGATACCTGTGGAACGTGCTTTTGGCCGCAGCAAAAAAAGCAAAGGACAAAACGGACTATGAAGGACTGGACTGAGATAACTTTGGACTTTGGACTTTTACCTTGAACATAAACATGGACAAATGTACAGATGGGGGCGATAGAGAGGGCGACGTGTGCATTTTATATTCTGCTTTCATTCTATTAATGCTCTATTTCCTTCTTTTCGCTCTCGGGTGTTGTTCTGTTTGTTCTTTTTTGACAGGAACAATTAAATAACACAATTAAATCCAACCTTTTTTCTAGCTGTAGAGAAAGAATCGGTGGCTTGGATTAGCGATACTGTAACTTTGCATTTATAACACAATGCGGAAAATCCTTTAATGCATCCTTTAAACTTCCGGATCCTGGTTGGAAAAGTTTGCACAGCCTTTGCTTTTGAGTTCTCCGAGTGAGTCAGCCGCACAGAAACCAACTCCAACAAGAACTGCCTATTTCTGGAGCTGCGGCGCTGGTGGGAGGCCAGTCATTTGATGTTCCAAAAATTATTCCCAAAAGAGCGGATAAGGTTGTGTTTGCCGCCGTCTATTTGTGCTAAACAAGATGCAGATATATTTCTTTCTGGTCAATAAAATAAAGTACCGTATTTTCCGCACTATAAGGCGCACTTAAAAACATTTATTTTTCTCAAAAAATGACAGTGCGCCTTATAACCCAGAGCGCCTTATATATGGATTAATTCTGGTTGTGCTTACTGATCTCGAACCGATTTTATGTGGTACACTGTGCTCAAAAATCCGTCAAAATGTTTTATCACAACTTTGGTAAACTACAAAGCCGCACCACTTCCAGCATTACGGTTACCGTAGCGAGGAGCGTCGCGGAGTAATACTGTGCTTCACCATAACATTACAGTGGTGGTATAAGGAATTTGAAGGATTTGTGGACGAGGAATAAACTGAAAAAGTGAGTGTATTATGTTTTATTTTACGTGATATAGTGTTAACTGAACAATTTTGAGTTATTGTGAATACGCCAACGTTTAAATTTAGCGGTATCTGACTGTTTTTTTTTAACTGTTGTACCTGAGCCATTTTGAGTTACTGTGAATAACGCCAACGTTTGATTTAGCGGTATCTGACTGTGTTTTTTTTACGTGTTATACCTGAGCCATTTTGAGTTACTGTGAATACGCTAACGTTTGATTTAGCAGTATCTGACTGTGTTTTTTTTACGTGTTATACCTGAGCCATTTTGAGTTGCCGTACTATGAATACGCTAACGTTTGATTCACCGGTATCTGACTGTGTTTTTTTACGTGGTTTACCTGAGCCATTTTGAGTTACTGTGAATACGCTAACGTTTGATTTAACGGTATCTGACTCTGTTTTTTTACGTGTTATACCTGAGCCATTTTGAGTTACTGTGAATACGCTAACGTTTGATTTAGCGGTATCTGACTGTGTTTTTTACGTGTTATACCTGAGCCATTTTGAGTTACTGTGAATACGCTAACGTTTGATTTAGCAGTATCTGACTGTGTTTTTTTACGTGTTATACCTGAGCCATTTTGAGTTACTGTGAATACGCTAACGTTTGATTTAGCAGTATCTGACTGTGTTTTTTTACGTGTTATACCTGAGCCATTTTGAGTTGCCGTACTGTGAATACGCTAACGTTTGATTCACCGGTATCTGACCGTGTTTTTTTACGTGTTATACCTGAGCCATTTTGAGTTACTGTGAATATGCTAACGTTTGATTTAGCGTATCAGACTGTGGTCAGAACGTGTTTCCATTGAACAAGGTTGGGACTGTTTTGTTTAGCTTAATGCGCCTTATCGTCCGGTGCGCCTTATATGGACAAAGTTAAAAATAGACCATTCATTGACAGTGCGCCTACAATCCAGAGCGCCTTATAGTGCAGAAATACAATAAGTACTAATAAATGTGCGAATCCTGAAGCTAGCGTTTCTTGGTCACATGGCTTGGTGCTAAGGTTCAACATGCATCTGCTAATGATATGCTGGCAGGCGCCGCTTCGGATGGCACATATCGCACTTTGTTCACAGAAGGAAAGCGGGAAGGGACTGGAACTGCGGCGGGCAAAACAGAACAAAAGCAACAAAAGATAGAGACAGGAAGAAAAAATAAATAAAAACAAAAAAGGAAAGTGCTGATCGCTGCCACGCACAACTTTAACTCTGTGTCTGGACAATTACAGCCAAAAACCCGGTAATTACAGCCACATGTTAGCGACGTGCAGAGGACGACAGAGGAGGCGCTGTCTTTCAGTTCGTAATGAATGCCTGTGCCGACAAGTGGGTGGAGATTAGGTCATTGTCTTACTCATTGGATCCCAGAAATAGCGCCGTGTGCCGCTGCATGAGAGCTGTGCAGTCATTTGTGCTCCAAACATGGAAATGTGACAAGGTGTTGTTAGCACCGATAAGCTGCATGTCTGAGAATAACCCGCGGACCCTACGGAGATGAGAGCGGGCTAACGTGTCTTCAAGTGAATGTCTGGAAAACTCATGTGTGACAGAAGCAAAGCAAAAGCGATCACATGAATCACATGCATAATTAGTAGATGCAGCGTTCAAGCTCATGGTATCATCTCTTAGCAACTCAGCTAGTCCAGGAAGCGTACTTTTTTAGCGTAACACACCAAAACCTGGTTAGCAAACCTGTCCAAAAGCCTAAACTTTAACCTAAACTCAAAAGCTGCTGCACCTGATTAAAAACCTGTAAAACGGAATGAGCGGCAATAGCCAGTCCCCGATATTTTTTTTACTATATTCATTAATAATAAAGAGGATGCCAGCTGGTACCAGCCCATCGAGCACATTTATGAGAGGGAAAACCGCGTTCAAAGTCATTGTTGAGTGTGGAAACCTTTAGGCGTTTTATTTAGAATAATAAATGCCATGTAAAACTGGCATCTGTGCCAAGGCTGATGTTGTGCTGACCACTAAACCCCCTCTTTTACATGTTACTGGAGACCAGATAAATGACATAAATACCATGAAATATGATGGCCTCGCCATTCATTTGTATTTGACGGAATGTTCTGTTCTGTTTGGCACTGACCAAATGAACCAGTCTGTTACAACGGGCAGAGCGTCTATGAATATCTACGAGAAAACCTTCAGATCAGGAATCATTTGCCTGAATTGTGCATTCTTCTTCCTTGCTGCATTTCCACTTTTATAACTGTGACAGTTGCAGCCATCAGTGTAATGTCGACTAAGCTTTTCCAATAGTATTTAATGTATTATACTTGCACAAATTCTGTAATATGACTTCTATTTTCTATTATCTATTTGTTATTATTCACTTGTCCTGTCCACGTAACCTTGAGCGCTCCGTCAACACAGAAGGAGAAAAACAAGTTGTGCTCTTTCCATTAATATTCCAATCTCGCGATTCTTCTCCTATAGTAAACCCTATAGAAATGAAGAGACTGGGGATTTGTCGGAGCAAAGTTGGACATGACTGACTGCTTTTCCTCTCCTCTATCCTGCGTGGATCTCTTCAAGGTCGCGTGCCTGTAGACAATCATTAGATGGATTAATATAATGCATTCAAATGAGCGCACTGGACCTCGTGACTTTATCAAACACTAACTGTAATTTGAGCTGGAATAATACGCGATGTGACGCTTGAGGGGGTTTTATCACAGTGCAATAAGGATCGATAATGGCACACGGACAGAGATTTGAAGCTGGTGTCTTCGCTCTGCTTCGCCCTGTGCTTCCTCTAATGAGCGACAGGGATCAGACCCAAGCTACAAATGAGCTGGGAGTGGTTTCACAGAACAGCCGCGAGCGCTAACGTGGAAAGGTGAGGGCTGAGGGATCAAATAAACACATTGTAATTTATAATGAACACGTCAATTTAGATACACTTTTTAAATACATCCAGGAAAGAAAACTGACAGTGAAAGAAAGATGCGGCATCCTTTTCAGAACAAGTTTGTGGGCGTCAAAACTAAAGCTTTAGGATTCGTTATGTCACATAAATACGTTTTTGCGCATTGTTAATTAACCATTCAAATTGCTATTCTGTTCTTTTAAATGAATCCCTCTTTCATAGGCAGACGGATTCCAGGGTTTTACTGTTATTTGGTTGCTATGCAATGCTGACTGTTTTTCTGTGAGCATGTAACCTTGGTTCTTTGATTAACAGACTCCTGTAGGGAAGTTATCATGTTTGTATGGCAAATCTAATCATCGAATACTTTATTGGATTTAAAGATAACGGTAAACATTTCAGTACTAATATCGTAATGAATAGGAATGGTCTCATTTCTGATATTTGTGTTACTGTTGTGGCCAATAAATTATATTTGCCAATATCAATATCAATCTTTTGAAATCCATGGCAAGGTCCACAAATTGAAGTAAAGTTGTTTAAGGGGATGCACGCGATTGTTTTGATTTAATCTAGTTATAAAGTATTTAATTTGCCGCGAAACAGGAAGTGCAGCATTAGCATACTAATGTGTGTGACCATAAAACTCGCTCTAGGCTCAGAAAGCTGTGAAAAGCATTCATAAACTCATTGCAATGAATATTTAGGATGCTCGGAATGCATTAGATCAACCTTTGGTACAGACGTCTTTCCTTCCAAACAAAGAAGTAGCCTCTATAGTGCTAATGCACAATACACTCCAATGAGCGGGGAATGTTTCCTGTTCAGTTTAAAACCTTTTCAAATGAACCAAACAGGTCTTTGAAATGGTGACCTTCCTCAACAGCTGAATATATTTTCTGCTCTTCTCCTGAAAGCAGTGGCTCAGAGCTCAGCCCTGTAAGAGGCTGTAATAGACTCAGGCTGAAGCGCTGAATAATTATCTCTGTGAGCCGCGGTCAATTTGTGGTCAAACTTGTAATGTGGATGGATGTTTTAGATTTCTGCTTCTGCTCAAAGTGCTCCTTGAAATATTGTATACTCAAGGTTACAAATAGATGTTTGCCGTGACATAATACACCCTAAGAAGTATTAATACAACTTTTTTTCCAGTCTGGATCTTTCAAAAGCGGTAAACTTTTCCTTTTGAACTTTTAAAAGGACTTTAGCTTTTTTTTAGGAAAAGAAGATAAATGTGTCTTCCCCTTGAACCGATATATTGTAAATGCAGCTCTTTAGGTCAAAATGAGACGCAGTGTGCTGTCTGCATCTGATTATAAAGCTTATATTTACCTTTTCTGAACCAGGAAGTAGTGCATACAGTAGGGCATGCTAGTTGTTGTTAGCATCAGTGTGACGACAAATTCGATCTTTAGGAGTTTTTAGCCATATTTCAATAGTTTGCCCCCTCATGCGTGTCTGAGTCATCTTTTCTGCGGACAAGGTTCCCCACCGATACACGCCCACTGCTTTTTACGAACTCCGTTCAGCAATTTTATTTGCGGTGAAGTTCAACACGGACTTAAACAGGTTTGTCATTTCAATTAGTCGTTTTAGAGCAATATTGCCATTTAAAATATAACATGATCCACGGGCGTCGTCGATTCTATCTACAGCAGACAAGCCCACAACAGATCTTTCTTCAATGTTTTGTTTCTCTCAGAGCCGGTTCTAGGCATTTTGGTCGCGGCCCACCAAATGACAAACACTGTCATTAAAATATGTGGACCTAATAATGGAACATAGTGCAGTAAAATAAAAACTTGAGATACTTGAGATGTAAATTTAATACAAATTTAATATGAAGAAATGAGGCGTGGCCTGGGAAGAAAAGAGATGTTATATATGTGTGTGTGTGTGTGTATATATATATATATATAATATAATTATTATATATATATATATATATATTATTCATATTTTACTAATGTATATATTAATATATATAGATATATTATATATATATTATATCATTTATTAATTTATATATATATATATATGATATGCAGTTATATCCTTTAAGGGTGGTTTGGGGTCATTCCACCAAAAATAATGAACAAATCATTTACTCTTTTTCTATGTACTTTGGACGTAATACATTTAACGTCATTTTGAATATATTCATATTATTATAATACAATTATATTTGACTCGCTCAAACCAGTTCTGCTTAATAGCTAGGTTTAGAGTGAAGTGTCGAGTGTACACTGTAAAAATACATCTATGTACATTTTAATTAGTTATTTTCGGCATAAATTAGAGTTTTCTCGCACATTTCCCCTCTCTCCCTCTCTCTCTCTCCTCCTCTCTCCCCACTCACCTCTACCCCTCCTCATCTTCTCTCCTTCCTCTCCTCCTCTCTCCGCTTTCCCTCTCTCTCTTCACCCTCCTCTCCTTGCCCTCCTCTCTTCCCTCCTTCGCTCTCTCTTCCCTTCTCCTCTCCTCTCCTCATCTCCTCCCTCCTGCTCTCTCTTCTCCTCTCCTCTCTCTCTTATTCCATTCCCCCTCATCCTCTCCCTCTCTCTTTTCTCCTGCCCCTTTCTCCATCCCTCCTTCCTACTCTTCCTCTAACCCCCTCTCTCTCCACTCTTTCCTTTACCCTCTCTCCCTCTTCCTCCCCTCTCCTCTTCTCTTCCAATTCCCTCCCCTCTTCTTCTCACTCCTCTCACCTTCCCTCTCCCTCTCCCTTTTCTTCCTCCTCTTCTCTTCCCCGTCTCTCCTCCCTCTCCTATCCCCTTCCCCTCTCCCCTCACCCCTTCCCCCGCTCTCCCCTCTTCTTCTCCCTCCTCCATCTCTCTCCTTCTCACCCCTCCCCTCTCCTTCCACCCTTCCTTTTCCTTGCCCTTTTACCTTCCTCCTTTCCCACTCCCCTCCCTCCCCTCTCTTCCTCTCCACTCTCCCTCTCCACCCCTCCTCTCCTCCCCTATTCCTTCCTCTCTCTTCCCTCTCCTCCCTCTCTCCCCTCCCCTTCCTCCCTCCCCTCCCTTCCTCTCCTCTCCACTGCCTCCCCTCTCACCCCCTCCCCGCTCCTCCCCTCTCCTTTCCTCTCCTCTTTCCCTCTCCTCCCCTCTCCTCCCCTCTCCCCTTCTCTCCCGTCCCCTCTCTCTCTTTCTTCTCTCCCCCTCTTCACTCCTCTAACCTCCCTTACCCTTCTCTCTTTCTTCCCTCTCCTCCCTTCCCCTCTCCTCCTTCCCCCTCTCCCCCTTCCTCCCCTCCCCTCTCCTCCCCTTCTCTCTCCTCTGAAATGAAGGCTCCAGAGAACCACTGCTACTGCAAACTCTTCTGTCTGAACGTATGTTTTCTTTTGCACTTAGCCTGTACAATGCACTTTTAGTTTGTCTGCTGAAGCCAGTCCGATCCAGCGCCTCCGTCTCATATAAATTGCTTGATGCATTGGGCTTTTTTTTTTTTTTTCGTGTTCTAAGTGAATATGAGGCGGAGAACCAATAGAACCATGTGTGTGCGTGTGTGTGTGTGTGTTTTCAACCTGTGGCTCTTCTAGTGCTGCGTGCCGGTGTGAGACAGAGGGCGACACACTCCGCTCCTGATCAGGGATGATAAAGAACTATAGACACGTGGCCCTGTGTATTAACCACACTATAAGGCAGCCTGCCGTATTTTTACAGTGTGGTTTCCTGCTGCTTCTTTGAACCAAAGCATCAGACTTTGTTTAGCTCACATGCTCTCCCTCCCCCTCTCCTCCCCCTCCCCCTCTCTTACCCATCTCTCTCTCTCTCTCTCACCTGATCACCTGGTTACTATCACATTCAGACATATTTAACTGCAATTTATTAAATTACAATGCTTTTACTTTACTGAATCTCTTGTGAATAATCATCGAATCTAGAAGTTTCCTGCCTTAACAGATCCTCATGTGCATTTATTTTTATCTCGCAAATGTAGGAGAGAATGAAAAAAGTGGAAGTCCAGTCCGTGTGGTAGGACTGGCATATCGTGTTGTGCGCCCAGGGTCAAAATTGTCAGCTGCACGCTATATTATTTGCTAAATATTACTTTGCTCGGGGCATTTATTGCGTAAACCATTATTTGTTTCTGCTTTCCTCTGCAAAATTTAGCCATCTTTACATTTAAATTTGCACACATTTCGTTCAGGGCCTTTTAAATACAATGAACATTACATGTTTCACAGGCATATTTCCTCATCTCTGTCTCAATGCAACTTTGCCTGCTTCTGTCCTCTTCACTAGAAAAGTCAAAGTAAAATCACCAATTGTTAATCTAAATTGTGCTCCCAAAAATAGTTACATCACATAATTTTAGCCTCTGCAGAAACTTGCCAGCAAAAGCATTGTTTGATATTCAAAAAACATATTTTCAGTATTTCGAAAAAGCCAGCTGAATGAAAGAGCCTGAATGACTGACTTTAGAGGCGTTTTTCAATGGCAGTGATTAATATCTGTCTGCATCTAAAGAGCTGCTCCCACAGTTCCATCAAAAGCAAGTGTGCCTCTTCGTATTTTGCAGAAAGAATTTAATAAAACGAGTCAAGGATTCCTCTCTGAACCTAAACGCATCCATAATTCAGAAGTTTCATGTGGGAGTAGGGCTTGAGCGAGGTACTGGAGCTATGCGTGGGTAGGACCGGTTTGAAGATGGTGCTGTTGTACTTTTGAGAGCTTTTTAGGAGAGAAAAGACGACATGGAGGAAGAGAACGATACGGGGCCAAAAGGGGAGAAGACAGTCGAGGTGAAAATGGAACAAAGGCACCGCGTGTATCCTTCTGTCTCGAGCAGCAGTGCATTTTGGGAAGGGTCATTGCTTGAAGAAAAGATCAGCTAACAGCAAAGAGGGTTTGGGAGATTGGATAACAGACCATAGAAATCAGAAATCAGAGTGTTGCATCACAATTGATTGGCTTTTTTTTTATATAGTATGACAGTTTGGAGACAAAGGTTCATTCAACAGTAATCTGTAGGTGGTCCAAGCAAAATAGGGGTTCTTAACCTTTTTTACCTCAAGGCCCAACATTTTCTGTACAAAGAAATCTGTGGCCCAATTTCAAATGAAATGTATTGTATTTTACAGATTTTTCTGCCGCCCTGCTTTGGGCCCCTGGCCTATTAATTAATAGTTAATAGGTGTGTTAAAGGACATACATGATGCATGTTCTAACATTGTTCCCTCATCAAAAACATACCTGGAGGTGTATCCAGCTTCATTCACGCTTGTTTGATGACTCCTGAAAGTCCTCTCTCTCCAAGCATCAAAAACACTCTATTCAGATTTTCCCCAACGTGTGATGTCATATTCTACCTATGTCATGGCGCCGAGATCTTCTGCATTGTTTTTAAGTCCACAAATCATCGCCAAACTCATTCTGAGAATTTCTGCCTCAAATCACGATCATTCCAACTGCGTGGCTGTATTAGCATGTACGAGGAAAGCTAGTTTCTCTCATGTAATTCCCTCTGCAGCCAGTAATTGGAGCCAAATGTCAATTCAGTGTGGGAAAAGCCAGAGTGACACAAAGTATTTTTGTTTTTGTAAACTTTTTTTTCATTCTAAATCATGAAAAGGACAAGGACAAATGAAAGCACGCACAGTGATATAATGGTGTAAATAGTGCTGGAAACACTTCATAATAAGTACATTCTTGGCCTTGGAGGAAAATGCTTAATTCATAATACAAATAGTTTAGAAAGAATGATTCAGGCTTAGTTAATACTTTGGTTTGGAGTTAGGATTAGGGTAGTAATAAAGTAGTTACTAATTAGTTCACAAAGTAACTTGTCTTAGAGGAACCGGTGGTCTTCTGTACTTTGTGTACTTTGAGAAGCTTGTCAAGCCTGTAAATCTATGCTATTAATATAAATGGTTAAATTTCATCTTCAGTGAATTCTGCAAGAAAGTTTCCCCCACTCATAAAACAATGTGCATATGCAGCATGAAACGGAATAAAACTCCCATCTGCTTAATATGTCATATAAACTGCACACGTTTCTTTGAAGAACTTCACCAGTGATGTCTACAGGCTCATGTGAGAGCAGCAGATGTGTTTTCTGAATCCATAGCATGACTTTTATGCAGCGTCTGTGGGCTTCTGTGGTTGCACTGTGGGGAATGCTGTTTGTACTGTACATAATCAAAGATCTTTACTCTTTCTGCTGCTGCTTTTATTCATAGATAATGTGCTTCCCCTCCAGTGCAGCTCAGTTTGAATGCCCTGGCCCTGTTGAGTTCTTTATGGGCTGTTGTATTTTTCAAGTTCCTTCAAATGAATCCAGTGCACATCCATGTACTGGTGTTTGTTGTGAAACATGCACCAGGTTAGAATTGAAGTTAGATTGATAAACACATTTTAAGGTTGGATTTTGTATTTGGTTTTGCCCTGCAGTATTTTTGTTCTGCCGGATAAAACTTGCTGTAGTTTAAGCCTCTACAAACATCTGAATTGCATGTGATTCTTGTACTACTTTAGTGATTCATATTCAAATTTCCTCTCAAGTTTAAATCCTCTAGCCTTCAAATGTGGCTATAGAAAGGCATATGATTTATTTTTAAATGTATGGCTAATCCAAGATGCGCTTTCAGGTCACGTGCAAACTCCAAGTGGCTTTGACCAAGTGGAACACGTCCTAAACTTTTGCAGATAAGCCTCAGGCACGAGCTCCTATGCCTTAAGGACAGCTGCTTTTACTTTATCATAGTCCTTGCTATTAGACCCTGAGAGTGCGGACAAAGCCTCCTGCAAGCGACCCACGAAAACACACTATCAGGATCATTTTCAGTGAGTCACAGGAATAAAGCCTTGTTTCAAATGACATCAAACATCAGACGCAGAGGAGGAGCGGACCGCCTCGTGTTGTCGGCCCTCTTTAATCGGCGCCACTTTCACCCTTTCAATCTCAAACAGCACAGTAACTCCAATAGCCTTACTTGTTTTTCAAAAGTTGGGGTTGATCCTGAGGCATTTGAAGCAGGACCCAAAAGCACCAACACCCCAACCTCAATCAAATTAGCAAACCAATACGTCTTTCACATTTTCCTCGTCATTTACTTTCAACATCCACTTTGTTGTGATTCCCAATTTCAGCAGCTGCTCCATGGTACACTGGTTCAAAAACTCCTCAGATGGAGACGTGCACCATTTTCTCCAATTAAACACACACTGAAGTCAGAAACCAAAGTGAGGTCAAGTGCAAACGGTCACAGCTGCAGCCCGATGCCCCGCTATCTTCAAGCGAGCGGCTGCAACCTAAACAAAGCGAACACAGAAGCAAAATTCACAAAACAACGGTGTTAACAAAAACCCCAAAGAACGCAACTAACATTGACCTAACATTGACCACTTGTTCCAAAACCGCCCCAAGCTTCGGACGAGGCCCCAACTGTCTGGGCTGCGACAATTACAAAAACAAAAAACTATTTTGAGGACATCAGGACGGATCCAGGAACCTCAGATGAAAGCAGATTGCTTGTGTGGATGGAAGGGGTCCATTGATCTGGTCAAATGTAGAGCAGTGGTGAATGAAAGAAAAAGGAAAAGAAAGCGAACTGTGGGTGCAGCTGGTAGAAGCTGAGCGGCGGGCTGAGCGGCGGGCGGGCGGCGGGCTGAGCGGCGGCTGGCGCGGGCTGGGCGGCGGCCTGCGGCGGGCTGCGGCGGCGGTGCGGCGGGCTGGGCGGCGGGCTGGCGGCGGGCTGAGCGGCGGGCTGGGCGGCGGGCTGTGGGCGCGGATCTGAGCGGCGGGCTGGCGGCGGGCCTGGCGGGCGGGCTGGGCGGCGGGCTGTGCGGACGGGCCTGGGGCGGCGGGCTGGGCGCCACAAGAACCAGCTTTAAAGACCCACGGCACCTTCTCCTTTTTCCAAAATCCTTCAGCCCTAACGGAGATATATTTACATGATGTAGGAAACTTGTCTCCCGCAAAGAAACCTACTTGAGATGATGAAAGAGAATCTTCTTCAACCGAACGGTACATATCTCGTATTTAATTTGATAAATGAAACATGTTATGAGTAGTAATAGTTGCAATTCTGTGAACGTCTGACATCTCGCGGCCTTGTCAGTGCACTTTGGGTCTGATACACTGTCACATCATCGAGATACTTCATCATTTTTGTTGTAGACCGAAGCCCTAATAGTACGTCTTCATTCATACCTTGGGGTCACCATTTAGTTTGGACTGATGCTTTCCATGTTAGTTAATTGTGCCCCGCGAACGTTACCTGACTCAAATCCCTGAAAATGGCTCCCTAAACTGAACGTCCCGTATGCTAGCACGCACTTGCAAATCCATTAACCTCCATTCGCAATCAACTTTTATTGCTGTAATAATTATTTTGTCCCGACTCTTCTAATGAGCACCTATTAAAACTATAAAGCTGTCGTGTACAATACCTGCCGGCACCCGAGTTAAAACTAGCGTGGGTGCAGAATAAGGATGAAGCGGGCTGCTATAGAGGCATAAAGTGGGCAAGTCTGAAGGTTAATTAGCGCGATCCTGACTTCCTGTGGCGCTAGCTCGTCTGCTAACTCACAGCGAGGTAATGAACAGGTTTAAAAGTCAGTGTGATTGATCAAATGCGGTGTCGACTCACAGTTTCTGCTAATGGACTGACAAGTGCTGCTCCCGGTTTATACCGAGGTAGAAGTGGGAGCAGGCTCTACATCTGTATTAGTAATCAGGTCGCACAGTCTGCACCGGGAGCCAGGCCGCGCATTTCCATACCTGACTTCAGCGTATGGATCGTGAACATGTAAATGAGTGTTAAGCATAAGGTCCGCTCTGGAAAATACAGCCAAAACGTATAAAAAGTGAATCTTGGGTCAAGGACAAGTAATAAGTTGCTCATATATTAAAAGAGACATCAATTATTTTATGTTGAAATGGTAAAATGAAAAAGAGAACTGTCTATATCGTGTCAAGGTTTATTTAGTTAAGTAATTTCTTTTTTTAAATTCATGTCTTATTATTATTCTTTTTTTAAATATATTTTTCTATTATATTGTTGTTTCATGTTGCACTTTTTCACCGAAGAAAGTTTGTGAATCTTATTTGTATTCACTGACAATGGCAATAAACCTTTTTCTGATTCCGATTCTGATTTGGATTGATTAAAGATGATCAAGTATATTGTCTATAATTAAGAATATTTCAAATTAGCGCATTCGAGACAGAAACGTCTATTGTATTCTCCCAAACAGGGAATATCCAGAAATATTGTGATAGATGATGAAAAACCTATGAGTTTGTGTTTTTCAATACTGTTCGGATGTTTCTTCTTCTTTCAGAGGTTTAAAGCTTCAATGAGACAAATTATTTGAGCAATTATTTATTTTCAACCCACACAGTTTGTTTATTAATTCAAATAAATGCGTTTAAGTAGTTAATTGAATAGTTCTGTATTTTGAACCGTGCTGTTCACAAACCAAAATGAAAATGCCACATGAAATATCTTGTTCTGATTATAACCTAGATCAGATTGCAAACGGTGCATTTAAACAAAGATAATTTGATCAACTGTGTCAGCCAAAGAAAGATTTTGCTCAGATATAGACAAATATATTGTGATTTATTTGTCTTTTGTGCTGTGCGTGTTTACATTTGGCTCGGACAAATAAGGTTACGCTCTTGTGTAGTCGCAGGTCAAAAACACCAACAAAAAATGAGTCTAAAATTGTGAACTGAAGCTCATGTCACAATCTTGTCTTGTCACATTCTCGCGGAACAAATCTCGTGTCTTGTCTCGTCTTGTAGGAATTGTGTCTCGTCCGACCCCTGATAGATAGATGGATAGATATTTACATTGGTAGGTAATTAGATAAGTATTTATAGATATGTAGATAGCTAGTTCTAGTGTTGTGTTTGCCGCTATGTGAAAAACAGCAGTACATTTGCCTGGAGCTGTCCCCTCACCTTCACCCTCTCAGACAGACAGAGGCGCTGACACCTGCCCTCGCCCTGCACTATGATCCTTGCTTTTCGTCCATGGCTCCCGGGATCCCGGACCGGCCCCGCGGCGCCTGCGTGGGGGCTGGTGAGCGGAGCCACTTATGCGCTCTGACAGGCGATCGCGTCTGTCAGCTCCTCCGCGGGACACAGCTGCCAAGTCCAATGCTCTGAGCCGGGCAGCCAGACGAGCCTCCTGTCGCAGCCAATTCCCCCTCTCAACTCTGCACTCGCTGCCACCTGGAGAAGGCATTGTTCCACTAGGCAGAAGAGAATTGTTCTGTTTTTTGACTTTGGCAGTTTGGAAGAAGAACATTTAACCAGGAATGATCTACATACTGGGCCAATGGCAGGCAGGATAGATCTCATGGACATACAGTTGAAAGGGCGCGTTCACGCTTCTAGTTTGGCCATGGTTTGAGCCGGGTTTAGTCCTCATTTAGACTTAACTGGATCCTGGTCTAGTTGAGGTTTAGTTCTGGGTTAAGGGTCATTTTAGTCCCGCTTTTGGATTGTGTTTGTGCAAATCCAGTTGTGTGTCCAGTTTGAGTCCCGGTGTAGGTTTGGTTTGGTCCCGTTCTAGTCCTGATGTAGCACTGGTCTACTCTTGGTTTAGTTCCACTGTGTAGTGCCAACTTTTGTCATGATTGTGTGTGAGTAAAAGTTCATTTCTTGCTGTACCGGAAGCATTCGGATTCTTTGCATTTATGTTTTTTCTTGAGCCCAATTCTCCAGCCTGGTCGGTTTCTCGATTTCTCCTGTTTCTGTCCATAATATATTGCAGCTCCCTGTTTAAGTTGTGATTGTGGTAAAGTTTTTGTCTTACGTTCATTACTTTTGTGATTTTGGGCGTCACAGAATAAATTGTAAATTGATTAATACTTAAATAAATTGGATTGGATCGAAATCGAACTTTAACCTTAAAACAAAGCATTTACATATACATATGAGCTTTGATTTGCATTTCTGATGGTTTACAGCCGTGTCTTTGGCGGAATAATCAGAGAATAATTGTGTTGTCAGCAGCGTGTTGTGACCGGTTCCACACATCAGCAGATCTGGGCTGAGATGCGGGACCGGGACGGGGCATCTGTGTTAGTGGCTCCCTGGCCCCCGTCACAGTCTGCAGCCGCCTGCGCTCCACACTCCGCTCGTACTTTTTTCTGCTGTTTGAAAGGATAATATTGTAACGAATAACAGATTCATGCTCATGTCCTTTCAATGTAAACTTACCGTAAAGATGTTTTATTTATTTGTTATTTGTTCTCGCAGCTTTTTACATGTTTTCAAGTTGAGACTTTTAATAATGTAGTAATCAAATTTGGTGCAGGTTGGAGCGCATTAGTTCAACCCAGTGAAACCAGTCTTAAGAATTCATGCTGCTGTGGACTAGCACCTCTCTCCCGAATGAGAATGCCAAATGTTGTTGCCTTGGCACAAAGGGAACAGAATATGATGTCGTGGAAGTGCAATTTGTTTATTATTAGCGCCACAGGAATCTACATAAAGAGCTGATTTTTTATTTAAATAAAAAAGCAAAAGGACTAGTGGAGAGCCTGCGATTCACACATGCCGCTCGAACAGCCCAGATAAAGCAATCGGGACAGTTAAATAACCATTTTCCAATCACAAAGACTGTAACCTTTGCTTTGACAGAGTTGTGTGCGTGTGTCGTCCCATTCTGCGTTGGGATCAGCTCTCCAGTTTAGTGCCCCCTCCCTGACCTTTGCTGCCACTGCGTGTTTGCATACCTCTCCCAGTGTTTTGACTAGTTCGGGGCACTCTTTGCTCCTTCTCATCACCGCACTCCAAAACTTTGCCTCTAATTACCGTGGTGACATTTAGAAATCTAATTCAACTCTTTCACACTTGCTACATAATGAAAATACATTCTTTAGCATATCGTATTTCTTGGAAAGAAAATGCTTCAGAAAGGCAGGCGTATGCAGAAGTTAAAGTATATGTTGGCAAGTATTCGTTATTACAACAGCACTTTTCTTCTTGCAAATGCTCCAATAGTTCTTCACACCAAGAAAGCGTTTGCACTGACAAAAACTCCCAACGGTAAGGGGCATGAACCGGCAACTTTTGTGCAACCTGCCCTACTTCCACTGCCAAAGAGGGAGTGCAAGCATGCATCATGCCAACTGCTCTTGATTTGGAGGACTAAAAGTAAATACACGCTGAGCTATTTTTAGATGCCTTCTTTAAATGTTCACGACGTAACGTTTTTGAAGGAAGGTCTGCAACTTGCTTTTTCTTTTTAATGACGACGTTATTGCTTTGCCTGCTGAAAGGTTCCACAGTTTGGCAATTAAACTTGTATCCTGCATGTGTGGCCCCCTTTCCACAGATCAGACCTGTAACCTGACCTGTAACCTCACCTTTAAGTTCAATGTTAGGTACCACTTAATAACAAAAACACCTTAATTTGCCTTGAACAAAGACTTAATTCATAATGAACATATAGTTTATTAAGCATGATTCTACTGAATTAAGGATAAGATGAGGTATTATTAATTAAGTCTTTGTTCATGCTTTATTAAGGCAGAAATAAGTGTAGTTATTATAAAGTTCTGCCGTGCATTATTCCAGCTATATCAGATCCATCGAAACAGGCAGGTGGCAGACCCTCTACCAGAAAAGTTACATAGTACACCTTTAAAGATCTAAGTAAAAGGTCTTAGTCTCTCTTAAAATGTTAATGTGTTTCTTTTTAGCGTTCATATTCTTCCTGTTTTTCATCCCTCCCACGTTTTCAAACTGTAAAGTTCTCATAGTTTTAAGTCTCGTATTCAATATCGACCAATCATACTTAATACCCCCAAATCCTTCTTATTGCATTTGCGAGGGTTCATTCTCTCTGTATTGATCTGCCTCCTCTCACACTAAAAATCAAAGTCACCTGGAAGTGGGAACTCATTTGGCTTCCTGCTATAAACGCATCTATCTCCAAGTCGGGGAGCCTTGAATTGAATGCACTAGAGACCTATGAAACTTTTATCGATTTTAGCCCAAATTCTGACCTGCAGGAAGGCAAGACAAAGCACTTTGGCCTTGTTCAGCGGGCCAGCTGCCATATCTCGCAATCTCCGACACCAACGAGCTGCTCGGCCAAATGTTTCTCAGACAAAGACATTACAGTATCAATTGGAAGTGACTTTATGGAGTCCGAGGCAGGGAGAGAATAAGAAAAAGGAGAGGGAGACTCATAGAACGATGAGTAGAGATGATCCTTTTGTGATAATGCACTTATAGACTCAGCAGCTATTTCTGTAAAATGGCTTCCAGAACCTGTAATCTGAATATCTCTTTCTTTTCTCTTTGTCTCCCTCACAGATGCGCTATGGACTGAAGATAGTTTCAACCTCCATTCGATTCCAATGGCGCACAAAGACTGCAATTTCAACCGCTCTTGATACCTTTCTGCTCAGATAGACCGGCGTCATCTTCAACCAATCTCCTCTAAATCCTACACCAACCCAAAATGTCTTACTTTCTGTCATTCGCATTGCTTTTTGTTGTCCAAATCCATGGGGCGCCGCCTGAGTTCTTGCAAGAAGAATTCGTCATGGACCCAATTGAACTTGATTCGATCCAAGCTACCAATATGTCAGATGTTTCCACTTCTCCTCCTCCTGGGACAAGCAAAAGAGCTCCTCAAAGCATCATTATTGGGGTGCGCAAAGGTGGAACTAGAGCGTTGCTAGAAATGTTAGACATCCATCCGGAAGTGGCAGCAGCCGCAACAGAAGTCCACTTTTTTGACTGGGACGAGAACTACGCCAAAGGATTTGAGTGGTATCGCGATCTGATGCCGTACTCTTACCCCAACCAGATTACGATTGAGAAAACGCCGGGATATTTCACCTCGGCCCTTGCTCCGGAACGCATCTGTGCCATGAATTCGTCCATAAAACTCCTGCTAATTTTGCGAGATCCCACGGAACGAGTGATCTCCGACTACACCCAAGTCTACTTCAACCGTTTGGAGAACCACAAGCCGGTGCAAGCGATCGAGAACTTGCTTGTCCGAAACGGCGTCTTGAATATGCGCTACAAAGCCATTCAAAGAAGCCTCTACGACGTCCACATGAGAAATTGGTTGAGGCATTTCCCCTTAGAGCAGATCCATATTGTAGATGGAGACGCACTCATTCGGGACCCTTTGCCCGAGCTCCAGAAAGTTGAGAACTTCTTAAACCTACCGCCCAGGATAGTATCGTCCAATTTCTACTTCAACCAGACAAAGGGGTTTTACTGCATTCGGAGTGACGGACGAGAGCGCTGCCTTCACGAGTCAAAGGGACGCCCGCATCCGATGGTCAATAACTCTGTCCTGCAGCAGCTGAGAGCTTTCCTGAGGGAACATAACAGGACCTTTTTCAGACTGGTCAGGCGCACCTTCAACTGGCAATAAGACACAAGACACGGTGGGACTTTATGGGCCAGAGGAGTGACACGGATTGGTACATGTTCAAAGTTGATTCAAATGGTCAGTTTGGAAGAATTCCCGGTTATTTGTTCCTGTCAGTTTGATATATCGCCATCATTGGGGGATGGTCGTTCATGTTCTTGAAAATATAAGTATGTTTTTGTAATGTGAAACCTTTTTTGGAGGTCTAGACAATATGACAAAAAGCAACAGAGATGAACCAAATTTATGTTTTCTACTCCAGAACCTTTTAACACATAAAAACGACAATTTATTTCTCCAAAGCTGAACACACAGTCTTTAACTGCCACGTGTCGGGCTGTATACACAGTACCTGTTCAATGGAAAGCCCCTATAGCGTCTCATTAATGATTACTAAACTATTTAAAATTTGATTTATTGCCCTACTTTTTTGACAGTTGCCATTATTCATGTAGTCTAACACACATACGCCATCAAACGACTATAAGGAATACCAATGAGGCGTCGCCAGTTCAAGAAAAAAATGGCTGCATTTTTAGTTGTATGTAAAAAAAATGTCATATTTTATTTGTCAATTTGCAGATAGAAGTTCTTATAGACATGACTATTGTTTTTAAAACTTATTTTAATTTTATGTAGAGCTGAACAAGCAATCAAATTGTAATCAACAAAAAAATTACATCATCTCTAATCATCGATAATTGATAAATAATGAGTATTTTTAATTGAGTGGTCCACAACTAATCCTCTGTCCGTAAGCACGTGGTTTGGAGCAGAGGTCAGACTTTGGAGGAATAAATGTGACATTTTTGGTGTTAAATGCCATCAATTAAACATTTAAATTGTTTTTTGAAAATCGTGACTGATCAATATGCCCTGATTTTACCTACAAATCCCACTATTGTAGCTCATAGTAACACATAGTACGTGGTGGGCTATTTCCTTTTCACTTTTGACAGAAATTGCAGAACAATTTCTTATTTATTTACAACAAGATCACAAAGGATAGTATTCTCTTAAAATAGAGTCAGTATATTTGCTAGTTTATCTTACTTCCGATATTCCTGTAATAGACCAGTTTCTAATCAATCAAAATTGCGATTACTTTGCCTACTTTCTCGTTCGTATGCATTTGTCTGAGCCAGCGATATATTGCAGTCAATCTCTAGACCTACATACCTTAGATCTTGAATTAGCACGTTTATGCAAGACTAGCGAAAGTGCTCATGAGGCTAGTCTACGATACAATCATTACACTGAATAATTAATGTATCCAGGTCAACCTCCTTCCACATGATCTCAAGCACATTGGAAATATCAGAAGCCTCCCAACTGACATTTTCAATTAAATTTCTACATGTGCCAATGAATTCTTCTGTACGTTTGGACCCTCTAAGGAGCTACTACTTGTTATACGGACCTTAAGGGGCGAACAGCACTTTAGCTAAATAACATTGAAATCCCCCTTTGTATTGCGTCCTCATATCTTTGCCGTGATCGCCGGTTTCTACACCTACCGACAGTGCTATATTTACACAAGAAAATATGAATAATTGTAACTAGGGGCGTTGGATTAAATGAAAGCTTCTCCGAGTTTAATAAATCATCTTGTGCGAGCTGGGGGCGTCGGAATGATCGCATTACTGCAAAAAACAAGTTTATGAAACACACAGACATTTTTCTCTCCTTCTTGTTTGATATTGTTTCTTGATAATAAATGGTTCTGCTTTGAAAACTTCCTTATGGTTTCATTTTCCGTTTCAGTTTCGAAAGCCCCGTGGCCGTCTCTCTAACCTGGCTGTTTTGTGCATCCAAAGCGAGGCAAGCGCATTAGAATTTGCCTTTGATTTTCTGCGGTGGAAACTAGACGTTAATGCAAGGAAATGGGAGCCCTGGAGCGGTGCTTTAGTACTACAGGAATCACTAATGGTTTGAGACATTGAAGGTAGCCTGTGCCTGCAGCGGAATCAGTCAAAGCGCCGCAGTCAGCACCAAATGCACAACCCCCTCTGCATTTTCAGCTCTTTGCTTTGTTCAACAATTTGCACAGGTGTGTCGTTAACTCACGGCCCACGAGCCGCACGTCCGCCGAAATGTACACTACGCAGTTTGGTTTAATGTGACGTGGTTCCATGCTAAATCTAGGTGGCATCAATCGAGTGATCGGACAAAACATTATGACCACCTGTTTATGTGTTCCTAATGTTCTGCTACTGATGTAATCTTGTAGTTCCATTAGACGCATTAAAGGTGCTTTTCTTCTGGTACATCCGTAAAGATATAGTATGCCTTTGTCTGCAGTATCAGTATTTTAACATACATTTATTGCGTCAAAGTGTGCAGTATTTCAGAGAAAATGTAGATATATTTATAATATGTTAGAAAATACATTTTACTGCAGGTATTCAGTAACTAAATACATTTCGCCCCCTTTTTTAAAGGATGTTTTTGGCCCGGAGGCTTTATTCAACAGGACAGTGCAGCGTGAAATGGGAATGACCTGCAGCAAATAGTCAACACTCTAAATACATTTTCAGAGTGGTCTTCCCAACAATGTCTGTCTTCCAGCCTCAGGACATCTCTAGCAACAATAGTTTGCACCTCTTGTAGTGCATGTTGGATAAAGCAGCTTGTAGTGTCCAAGGAAATGCTATTTAAACCCAACATCGTTTTATTATGATTAGACAGGTGGTCATAATCTCATGCTTAACCTGTGAGTTTGCAGAATTGTGAATAATTCTATCATTTTGATGCTAGCACGCGTTATTCCTCTCTCGTAAGCCTGCAGTTTTCCCTGAACCATCTCGTTGTCCTCGGCACACAGATGGACAGGGCGGGTCATGTTTCTTTCATTGATCGACCTTTAAAGAGGAGCCAAAGCTACAGCTCCTGTGGGATCGGGTATGCGTGTACTCTCTCTGTCCGCGCTGTCTTCTGGAATAAGCCCCGTAACTCTCCGGAGGCACCGGCCACCGCGGCCTACGGGATCCATATCCAGAGAGTGGCGCGGCGCCGTCGGCCGCTCTCAAACACGCTGAATATTAATATGAACGGTGTCGGCCCAGGGGTTTCGAAATGAGAATGAGAGTGGAAAATGAAGGCTGTGTACACATGGTTTAGGGGGACGACGGGATCAGCGTGAAGAAAATCCCCCGCAACCATTTCACAACTCTGAAATTTCATTACAAGGAAGAGTCAAGAGGAACTACACGCAGCGGTGATGTAGTAATATGGTAAAGTGGATGAAAGCGGACCTCTGTGGAAAACGTAATCCGTATGTTAGGATGTTAGGTAAAGTGGTAAATCATCAGTTAGGATTAAACACATGAATTGAATGACGTCATCCTGAAGACTAAACTGTAGAATGTTACAAACTCATTTAGTTACCTCAACACGCAAATTGTATTTAACTGGCAAGAAATGGACCTTTCAACTTGCTTGTGCTGGTTGTGAACCCCTCAACTAATCACGCTTCGTTGTCTGAAATAAGAGTTTTTTCACCTGGAAGAGTTGAAAAATAATTAGATATGAATAAAATACAGAGAAAAGGGTTTGTCCAACAGGGAAATAAAAGTATAGTTTCTGAAAATTTTAACCATTTCTGTCAAGATCTACAATTTTTTTTATGTATGTAAGAGTTTATTAGTTTTAATTCCATGAGCTGCCTTTGTCCACAGATAAGTAAACATGTTCAAATCCAATATAGCTATTCACTTAATTACAAAAAAACATTGTGGTGTGTGTGTGTGTGTGTGTGTGTGTGTGTGTGTGTGAGTGAGAGAGAGAGAGCGATTGGTGATGGTTGGCATAGTATGGCAGCCAACAAATAAAGAAAGAAATGTGTAATAGAGCAAACTGTATTCTGCATCTATTATGACATTATGCTCTGTTGAACATTTGAACCACAGATATTTGCTTTAGAAAACAAGATGGTGCCACAAGTTTAAGTTCATGGTTCAATACAAACTCTTCTCACTTTTCTGTTAATGAGGGAGAGTTCGGACCTGGACAAATGAAAGCGGTTTGGTTCAGGCCCAGAAATAAAATCGTTTTTTTTTTTTTCTTTTTCAAATTGGTACTGATGATCTTGTTAGATGTGCTGGAGCTGGAGCTGGGACAGACTCATTTAACAATTCTGTGCTCTATTTTTTGTAGCAGAGGGAGCAAAAGCCCAAAATGCATCCCTGACCTTTGTAAGTCAGTGGTTTCTCCAGTAACAGTACAAATGTCTCTTATAAAATGATATATAAGTTGAACCTACGCTTCCAAATAATGACTGAGAACTAGATAATTTATTGTCTGCACAGAGATTTTTGAGCAAAACTTTGAGCAAATTTAGAAAAAGGTATAAAATAAAGTAAAAACAACAACTTACAAATCTTTATACATTCATCACAAAGCTTTTGTCTCTGACTTACTTACAATGAGAAGAGTCATTTTAAGCAGATATTTAAAAAAAATCTAAATCAAAAGAACAAAGGAATAATTGGTACAACTTTATAAATTACACCATGATTAGTATTAATGAAGCAATTACTGTTTTGCTTTTTTTCAAGAACTATTCAGGCTTAGTAACTACTTAATTTAACCCTAAACCTAAGGGGAAGGGATATTAAGTACTTACAAAGCTTAAATAATTCTTAATAAACCATTTGTTTCCTGTGTAGTAAGTCTTTGTTGATGCTTTATTAAGGTTAATTAAAGTATGGTGATATAAAGTGTCCCTGAATCAATCAAGAAAGCAATGATTACTACCATAACCTCTAACATCGAAGCAAGCGCATGATCTCATTTCTAACCATGAACTGAATCTTCCACATCTAACTCCATAGTAACTGCACGAAACAGGCTTTTTTCCCCCTCACCTTTGGTCACCAGGGGGCACTTGCACCTCACATTTTGTCTCAGGGGAGTGGTTTGCTCTTTTCTAAGACCCTTTTTCTGTCCCTCACAGCTGAAAGTCCAAAGGTGCTGTTTTTTTCAAGTCTGTCTCCGGTCACACTTCCTCAGCTGCATATTTCCTTTAGAGATCGCGTGTTGAGGAGAAAATATTCAGCTTTTCACATGCTGTTTTGTGGGAGTTGTGTTTTATGGCGCTTGTCAAGCCCGCCCACTTTGAAGTTCAATTCCCCGTTCAGTTTCTCCCTGAGTTTAAAGAAAGAACAGAGGCTAACCAGGCCAACTAGTGGTGACCAATGTCCATGAGGTGGTTGTTCAGTCAAAAAAAAAAACAGAAAAACAATAACTTTCATATTTCAATAATGGTTTTTACAGTTTCAGAAACAGATTTTACATTAAATTATAGGTATTATAAGTTCCTACATTGGTCCCAAGCAAGATTTTAAACGTTTAATATGCAATTTATGTAATTTACGTATTTCCTCCCGCCTCCTCAGCATGTTTGACTTATTCGACATGTTTTTGGTTTTCTCATGAAAGCTGTTATTTCCACTGTTGTTATGTAGTAATAGTAAATTAAAAAAGTGCAACTTCATGTTTTTAAATAATTCAAACTTTTCAGGGCTCATTAGCTTTATGTAAATGTGCACTTGACTCCACCAGACCAAGTGTTAGAGACATAAACAACATCACAAGTAAAGAAACATCCAAGTGGCCCATCCGTCATCAGAAAAGTGAAACTGCTTCACCCCTCAGTGCACAAGCAGAGGGCGATTGTGACAGTGGCGTTTTTTTGCATGCAGAGAAACCGGGTTTGAATTACTTTGTATTTTTCATACAAATACAGGAAGCCCTGGATAAAGAAGGAATCAGATGGACAAAAAATAAATCAATGCTTTCGTAAGTGAACAAAATAAGCCTGAAAATGTACATGATATACTTACAATAACAACTACTAAAGTGCCTGTGCGTCCCCAAAAACATTAACAATACATGTTTTTTCTGCTTTATATAGGAACCATAATGAAGACAATTACAGTTTTTAACTCTAACAAACAATCAAGAGCTATAGCGTTTAAACACGTTTGCTCAAACTATTCCTTTAGGTTTTATTGATGTCTAACTCCTTATAAACACAGAAACTACTGTGCAAATTGAAAAGGAACAAGTTAAAAGTGCAAACATCTTTCCAAACAAGCCATTCACTGCATTAATTACAGTTTTGTCAAAAGCATTTCAAAAGCACCCCTTTGTGTTCTTTATTCTCAGCGTGAGACTGCGTACTAAACATGCAGTATTTGTCAGAGAAAGTGCTGCTTGGTGACTTTTGTTCAGAGATGAATGCACTTCGAATGGCTTCGTGTTCATACTGTGTGCGACAATAAACACTTAACTTAAAAGTACAGAACTTTCCTGCTGGGGACCGCCATTGTGCCGATGGTTTGCTTCAGCTTCACCTGGAAGTCTCCAAAGCGTGGCATGAAACTCAGACTCCATGGATACAAGCAGGGGATTCCACCAGGCCAAGTGACAAGTCGGATCCGTGGAGAGGCACACCAGCTCACAGTAAGAATGACAATAAAAGACAATAAAAACACATGCAAAATAAATGCGTGATAGTCACATAGTTTAATGCCATACAGACCAGGCAAAGCTTTTAACATATTTTATCAATTTAAAAAATCTCCATGGCGACAAGCAGGCACCAGAAAAGTGACATGAAAAGGACACATATTATGCAATCAATATTTACTTTTTTTCAAACTATTGTATTTGGTTGTACTTCACTTTATTCAGGCTTGTTTCTACGATCCTGTTTACGAGGGTGTCATCTCGACTCCTTTCTGGGCCTCACAAAACCACCCGTCCTGCGACATCATAGGTAGGGCTCTGGAGGTCTTCTGTGTTGTTTTTAAGTCCATAAAGCATCAACAGACTCGTTCTGAGCATTTCTGTCGTCAAATCTCATTCGAGACAAGTCGAGACAAGCTAGCTTTTGTATTTCTCCCCATGGTAATTCCCTCTGCTGCCTGTAGATGCTAACACCAAATCCTGATGAGGGAATGCCTCACTGATAGAAAGTTATGTATGCGTTTCAATAAATACGTTGTTTTAAGCTCTTAAACATGAAATGCCAAAGTAAAGGTACTCAACAGCATGTTCAAATAACACTACAAATAAATAAAATAAAATAAAAGCAGTTGTCTCTTCAGTTAAGGCTGCTTTCACTTGCATTTTAGTACATTTTAAAACAATATTTTGGCATATTATATTTTGCTCAGTTAGTTTTGGCTTGATTCAAACTTCTTCTGGCAAAGCACATGGACATTACCGGATATGTCTCCATCAGCAGCATTAGCTTCACCATTAGCCGAGGTGCTATGTATTGACACAGCGTAGTTTGCCATTAAGCAGGTGGGCAGGGAGGACAAAAGGGCATGTTCTGCTTACACCATGAGAGCGCACGCTGCACAAACCCCCATTTGCAGTCCCTGTTTATTCAAGGCTAATGTGCTTCTGCGAGTCTGGGGCCCGCGCAGTGCATCTGCTCCTCCTATCTGCGTGGACTCTGAGGAGCTCCATTCAAACACCGGGCTGTTCTAAGGATAGAGATATTTTTTAACAGCAGCAAAATCCCCCCCCCCCCCACACCGCTTTGTGGAGTTCAGGCTCAGAGAGAACACATTTGTCAGGATCACGATGGTGCATTTATTTGGCTCAGAGCATTTTTAGAGTGGAGCAAATACAAATGTGTTTCAGAATATATAGCTGATCAATGTGTAAATAATGCACACTTAATGAGCGTTTAAGTTAGAATAGTACGTAAGAGAGAGAACAGTTCGAAGTCTGGTCCCATATTGACCTTGGGTTGCGCCGTCGCCAAATTCTCTCAGAGCTTATGATTGCGTCAACGTTTTATCGCAGCCACTGTACCTAAAGTTCCCCCGTGTGGCATTAACCATTTAGATAAATGGACACAGGTCAGTGACAACACCAGTCCAAGTTACAGGTCAGCTCTGTGGTGAGGCAATCCAGAAAATGTTGTTTGATGCCATATTGGGAAACATTAAAGGCAAACCATTTCTATATATCCATGGAGACAAGCAGGTGGCGGACCTCCAGACCGCCAACTGGAGTACATGATCGAGTTCAGGTTTAGTTCCGGGATTAGTCCAAGCCCCAGCGGTGTAGCTGTGAAATATTGGCCTTGGGTACAAATAGTCTTAGTGGGCCCCCTCTGAATAGACCCTTTGCATTTTGTGCCTGTATATATGTTTGATATATTCACGGTAAAAGCACATTACAGACTTGTGTCTTGTGCCGCCGCCAAGCCCCATTGTATTCTGCCAACGCACTGTGCCGTCCCATGGGTCAGCGCTAATGCATTTTCAATGGGAGAGTTAGCGTTAGCCTCCAAACATCATAAAATAAGAACAACCAGGGCTGTTTTGGGCGACTGACAACCACTCGACCGCATGTGAGTCACACCAGAGCCTCGTAAGCAACATTACCAAGTGTAGTTCGCTGACATTAGCGTTTCGTGATGAAATTAGCATACACGGGAAGAACCACATAAACATTTCATGAAGCTAACATTGTGCCGGACCAAAAATGTCGTGGGCAAAAACAGTTTGACAATGACATTTTAGTTTAATTTCATCAAGCACCACACAATCTGCATACTTTAAGTGAACTTCAGACCTTAAAATCAAGAAGGAAGAACAAACTTTTAAACAACACCATTTGTCTGCGCAGACTACAAGGATTAAAATGCATAGCGCGTTTATATCAGTTCTAAACACGTCACTCCTAGAAGGGTCTGATAGCATTTGATCTGAACTAGACACAGAAGTCAACTGAAAAGCCTTTGACACTCAATCCAACGACAATTCCAGCGTCTCAACGAGTAGTAACTAGCCAGAGTAACTAGCCAGAGTAACTAGCGCTGTGACATTTGAAGCCGCCGCCCCGCCGTGCATCGAGTCGCCCCGGCCGCGCAAGGACAAGTCCAGAAACGTTATCCAACCTTGTTTTCCCGCTGCGTTCAAGTGCTCTGGCTGCCGTCGGTCTGATATGATTAAAAGAGAGTCATTTAAAAAGCCCTTGACATTAACAAGTCTGTGTAACTGATGGCGACTATTAGAAAGTCACTTATCACGGCGCGCGTCTTTGTTAAGTGCCAACCCCAGTGTAATTAAAGGTTTGAGGGGTGGTCCGAAGCGCCGCGCCGTGGATGTTTTGGCTGCTCCTGTCATGCCACCAGTCCCTAATGATCTGTCTTCTATTGTGATTGATGAAGCACTTAGCGGGGAAAAACCAAAGCGAAAAAGGGGGGCGGAAACGCTGCCTGCTTGCTAAGCTGTTTGCAAACCGGCCACTGTCGCACAATACGAGTCTATTACGGAGGTGTCCTTGATGGGAATTAATGGCCTCCGTGATAAACTTAGAGACGAGCTGATGCGCATTAGGAGATGCCGGCGCGGACCGAGAGAGCTTATGGAACGTGCCAAATGGGTCGACAAACAGGTCACAGAAGTTCAATCGTATGCAGAAAGTCTTCATTTCAAACTTGACAATACAATACGTTATATAGATCATTGTTTTATCTTTGTTCATTGTAAACTACTATATTATAGAGTTGTATACCTGATTACCTGAGTGTCTGACTATAAAAGAAGCGTGAAAATGAGACCGCTGAGCGTGTTCTGGATCTATTTATGAAGCGTTTTATTCTCGCAAAACCAGGAAGTGAGCTGTTAGCACTGTGGTTGTTGTTAGCTTGACCGTGAGGGCAAAACACGCTCTGAAAGTTGGAACAAGTTTCTTTAGCTCATTGTAGTGATTAATTCGGATTCTCAGAACACTTTTGGACCAAAACTGTTTAAAATGATCTCGTTTAGGCAGGCACAATTTTGGTATTAATCTAAAATGACTTAATAATAAAAACATTTCCATTTACTTCAAGTGGTTTTCCAAAGTTTTTGAACGTTTGTGTCCGACCCGGAGTGTTAAGAATCAAAAGTAGGTAGAGAGCTGTGGGTGGAGACAGGGGGTGGGTGGAGATAGGGGGTGGGTGAAAACAGACATTTTCTGAGCACTCGATTCTCTGTGATACTAGATTATTCAAACAAACATGAATTAAGTTTCAACTCTGAACTCTTAAACTCTTGAATGAAAAGGGAACATTAATACATTTTAAAGCTGATAAAAGTTGGTCATGCATAACCGAAACTACAATAAATCAATATTTTATTTATTTAAAGTGCTTTAGTACAGTGTAGACACTTTTAGGTTTGTATTTTTTTTTAAATTATTTTTATTCTACTTCAACTTTGTGATTAGATTAGATTTGTTTATTTGAAAAGGGATAATGCAATTTTATAAAACACATGAATAAACATGAGTAAAACAGCCAGAATGAGCCAAAAAGCTGTTTTTCCATCTGTCGTCCCTTGGCCATGATGTTAAAAGACAATATGATCAATGATTCTGCAGATATAAACAGTTTGTGCAGCGCTCAGTCAAAATGACCCATAGAACTTGAATCAGAATAGTTTTATTGTACAAATTAAAATTCCCCAAACTTCTGATTCGACTCAGAAACATAAACACAATATTAGGTCCAAGTCATAAGTTTGAATGTTTAAATGATCATAAAACATGTTGTAGGAGCTCAAAGACTTTATTGTGTGTTTTTTTTCTTTTCTTTCTCTTAAATAAAGCCGTTCCACAGCTGTGCACAGGTGAGACCATCTGCGTCACGGACATAAAAAGAGGTCTTAAACATCAAAGTGGGTCGTATCAATTACACTGCAAAAATATAAACGTGCAGTAAATTAAACACATCATCTTTACAAGAGTATTTACTTTGTTTCATATATTTTTATAGTTTTAATTAATATAAACTGGCATAAAATGAAATGCTGATTCTGTTTAAAGATATGACGTCACTTTTTTCATGAGATTCTTTCATGCAGAGGCTGAGCGCACTCTGGCCACAAGGGCGCTCGATGCGTTGGATTCTAATTGTGCCTTTGATTGCAGCACATTGTATAAATTCAGTCGAAAGTTCATGACATATGAACATGGAACTTGTGTGGTTCTTGGTGTATTTATACCTGTTGTACATATATATTATAGTTTTACACCAATCGAGTAGGTATTTGTGGAGAAAACGTTTAAAAATCTGCAGAAAATGACAGGAAGTGACAACACACCAGGGACACTCATTTTTGTGCGTAATTTCGTAGTGTGATGTCATCAATTACAAACAGGAAGTGACATTATAAACCTGAAAAATGTGCGCTTCTGGGATGACATTTATATCATTTTGAGCAAAATTCAAAATATATTTATCTCAACTGCGTTTTAGTTCAATGAGTCGTCCGACCTGTAGGGGGCACTTTAAATGGCAATATTGTTCTAAAACAAGTTTAAACAATAAGTCAGCTTACTTCTGTGGTGAAAACCGCCGTGCTGATCTTTACGTTATTGCGACGGTGCTAAATCCTACGTGTGTCACCGTTTGATAAGATAAAACTGCTGAACGGAGTAAGAGAAGAGCAGAAGGTGTGACGCGGCGAGCGGTGATGGAGCAATGACCTCATGGTCCGCAGGAGAATAAAAATGACTCAGATATGCATGAATCACTCTAAATACAACTTTGAGTGGTTTAATGATGAGGAGGAACAATTATAATATGATTAAGAGCTCCTAACAGTCCATTTGGCATAATAGGTCTCCTTTAAGGCGAGACGCCGCAGTGAACGGGGAAAATCTTACATTTAAACATATCAATTTGAAACTTTTGTCATAGAAATGGGAAAAAAAAGTGTATTAAAGGTGTTTGATTTTTTATGTGTTAAAACTGCCAGAATTGCACTTATTTGGGACATTTAAATGTGAAAATTGGACAGAGAGAGTTGCTAGGGGTGACCTTTATGCCCCTATGTGATCCAAATGCCTTTTAATAAAACTTTCCCATGTAATTGTAAGGTTGTCCGTGCATTAAATGAAATGATAAAACTTGAAATGTGCCACCGTGGGGCGCTCGGGGGTCCTTCAGCAAGGCGCTTCACCCACATTGTCCTGTAAAGCGCTTTGAGTGCCTTGAAGGTGGAAAAGCATTGTATAAATATGCTTTAATAATAATATTAATTGAGTGCAATCTGAAAAATAGAGATTTGCCCGTAGTGTCTCACATTAATAAAGAAACTAAAAAAGAATCGATCCAAAGCAGATTGTTGAAAGATTTAAAGGAGCAGTATGTAACTTTTCTGATTGAGTTGAGGGTCCACAATACAACGCTTGTCTCCATGGAGATGCTGCTGCTTTTCCTGTATGGCATTACATTTATTTATCAGGCCAAGTTACAGGTCAGCTCTGTGGAGAGGCGTGCCCACTCCCTGTAAGAATGTGTGTTTTATATCAAAGCAAAAAAAAAGCTGTAATTTATTAAATTCAAATATTTACATTTAATTCCATACTGTTGTTTTCCCGAATTCTCACATGGTGCACCTTTAAAATATTTGATCATTTTACCTCAAATATTTATGGCAAAAAGGTGCACGTTTAAATCCAGTTATTTTTCTTTGACTGTTTTGAACTTTGGTCAGAAAATGTATCTTATTCCTCCTGCATCATTGTTAGCCCATTGGCCTTTTACAAGATTACGATAATGCAGCATAAATTATAACTTTCACTTCAGCAGGGTTTGTGGTATTGGACTGATAAACAAAAGCAAAAGTTTGAAAGCACTTACTTCTTTCACTGCGAGCTAAAGGAGCATAAGCACCCGACCACGGCAAGGTTATAGGTGGATAATCTTATTCCATGAATCTATTTCTTAAACGTCAAGGTTCATTCTTTTGCAGAAAGAAAAGCACTTCTGTTTAGTTCTTTCAACCTAAGGCATTCAAGGTTAATTTGCTATTTCTCAGCTTATATCGCCGGCAAATACCAAAAGCCTGTGGGAAGACATGCATATTTCACTGAAAACAGTATCCAGCGGAGAAGCAGCCACTGAAGCCTTTTTCTAAACCGTCAACAGTCAGAAAAATAAACACATAACAAAGGAGAAAAGAGATGGAGCTACCGAAATATCAATCAAAATGTAGTACGCAATCACTTTATTTGTGTGTGTATTAGGTCTTGTGCATTGTGGTCATGAAAACGAGAAGGTTAAAGGAAATGTAAAAGACTGAATATTTGAGACACTGACAAGTGATTTTAGGTCAGGATTTTTGGATTTGACTAAAACGCAGAGAAGAGCAATACTACTATTCTATTGTGTTGTGCTTCTGGGAAAAGAAATGTCTCTACCTGATTGAAGAGCTTGAAAAGTAGATCAAATTGTCACAAAAAATATGGTAATGGCACTATATTTGTTCTCACAGTGAAACGGTCCTGGGTCCAAATCGTGGACTCTCTTTCTGTGAGTTTGTCTGTGACCGTGTCTGGGTGGGTTTCCTCCGGGTGCTGTTATTTTCCACCTCCACCTTACATGCACAATAAGGCGAAACCTCCAGCTAGTTTCCTGACCGCTCTTTATGAATACATGTGTAGGATTTACAGTCTGGTCACTTTTCTTTCCCCTTCCCAGGATTTCAAGCCAAACTCTGACAGAACCGTGCAATCACGACCACAAAAAGGAACCGGATTCATTTGTAGTTTATCTTTTAGGAATGCAAATCAAATCTCTCACCTTTGATTAACAGTGCAGCACATTGATTTTCTAGATCTGCACTGTTTTTCTGTTCATTTTCTGTTATTTGTTCTCTTTCTTTTTTACTTGTTTATCACCATGTTTGCTGTGTTTTCTGGCTAATCCACCCGTCAACCACACCACGTCAATCTAAACTTTGGGAGACGTGACCAGGGCCAGACATGTTTTTGGATAGAATGAGAAGCGTGACATCTTGGCTTGTCAGAAAAACCCCGGACCCAGGATTGTGACTGCTGCACATCATGCTGCTCCGGACAGGGTGCTTTTCTGGCACTGAAAAATGGCTGAAATGCCTCGGCTTATAAGTAATTTAGCAGTTTTTACTCAACAAAAAGTGCATTTAGACATGGTCCCTCCACGCTAACACGTCATAACACCTGTCACTTTGAATAACTCACTTCAACAATGCTTCATCTAAGTGCACTGCTGCTTTTGCACTGTGTGTTTTGTGTTTACAGTATATTCATTCAACTTTTTTAGCGTTACTGTTCACTGTTTTATGCCGCATCACATCACCAAAGCATATTCTTAGTTTGGGAATTGTGTTCTCTTACAATGGCAATAAAACCGCTTCAGATACTGATTCAACAGGAGTTATAGTGTTTGCGTGACCTCAGATGCTGAAAACGTTTTCTTTTCTGATTCAAAATAGGTCGCGTACATCAGCTATTCCAATATTTTTTCTTTTGTCACACCTCCTTCCAACTTTGATGTCTAGGGTTCTGGAGACTATTCAGTTCTCAAAAGTTTGGGGGCGAAACGCTTTAATCTACTTCATATGAGTTTCTTTATAAATAATGTATCACAAGTTTTCATATAGTTGTGTATCACAGTGTGCCCCTGCTTTACACACACTTGTCATTGTGATCCTTTTATCGGTCTGACATTAGCATTGAACCTTTAGCTTCAACTTAACAACCTCAAAGCTCTTTTCTTGGTTCTTCTTGGTATCTCGCCTCTTCTGTCGCCTCTCCTCGTGTTGTCTGCATACTCTGAGCACTGCTGATACGTCGCGCACAGTCGACAGCGCTCTCCCCCTCGGCCGCTTTTATCCCTCAATCCTCGCCAGCAGCTCTTGTCTGTTCAAATCAAGCGCTGCCGTAACGCTGCCAGAAGGCATTTCACTGCCGAATATGAAATCCATTCTCCTCTGGGTGCGCGCTTCAGCCCTGGGTCCCCCGCTCTGATGCCTCCAAAGCCAAACAACAACAACTCTGAGACAGGCAGAGCAAGCGTTGCATTTCACCACTGGCTTTTGCTCCGCGCTCGGGGCCCATAGGATCCAAGTGTCACACAGCTGCTATTTCTATCGACGGCGAGGCACACGGCGGGGCGAGGAGCGGGCTACGGGGAGCAGACTAAAGCACGAGGGTCTCGAGAGCGGCGCGTCTGTCACTCCGAGCAGCTTTTCAGTCGGCGATGCCAAAGACAGAAGCAGCCCTACTGTAGCTCATTTGATCTCAAGTTGTCAAGACCGGAAGCACAAAGAAAATACAAAGCTTGTTTTTCACTTTTCTGATGCAACTTTTGTACGAGTCTTTTTTAAAAGCTGCACTACGTGACATTTCTAGTTGACGGTACGCCACCCCTGCTCGTCTGCAAGGAACTGCTATTGCTTGATGCACAATATGACATTAGACTTATTCATCTCCAAGGAGACAATCAGACTCAGAACACACAATTCACAAACTAGGAACTTGTTTTTATATTTATATTTTGGGAAATTAAATTAGAGAAAAACCTTATACTCTTTTATACCTTATCCTCAGTTTAGTCTCATTTTAAACCATTTTTAGTCTGACTGTAGACCCGATGTAACCCTTATTATTTATTATGTGGGTGTAGGTTGTTTTTGATGGCTCTTTTAAGTTTGACCAGCAAATCAGCCAAGTTGTTAGATCTGCCTTTTATCAGCAGCTCAGTAAGGTGAAAAAACATCTCCCCCGCTCTGGAAGGTGTTATTCATGCTTTTATAACCTGCCTCAGACTGCTGCAACTCCCTGTATTCCGGGTCAGACCTGTCCTCCATCCACCGCCTGCTTCAGTCCAGAATGCGGCTGCTCGTTTGCTCACAGGCACAAGAACATACGATCACATGTGCACCAGAACATATGATCACGTGTGCACCAGAACATACAATCACATGTGCACCAGAACATATGATCACGTGTGCACCAGAACAGACGATCACATGTGCACCAGAACATATGATCACATGTGCACCAGAACATACGATCACATGTGCACCAGAACATACGATCACGTGTGCACCAGAACAGACGATCACATGTGCACCAGAACATATGATCACATGTGCACCAGAACATACGACCACGTGTGCATCAGAACATACGATCACGTGTGCACCAGAACATACGACCACGTGTGCACCAGAACATACGATCACGTGTGCACCAGAACATATGATCACGTGTGCACCAGAACATATGATCATGTGTGCACCAGAACATACGATCATGTGTGCACCAGAACATACGATCACGTGTGCACCAGAACATACGATCACGTGTGCACCAGAACATACGACCACGTGTGCACCAGAACATACGATCACGTGTGCACCAGAACATATGATCAACGTGTGCACCAGAACAATACGATCATGTGTGCAAGAACATAGATCATGTTGACCAGAACATACGATCTACGTGTGCACCAGAACATACGATCACATGTGCACAGAAAATACGATCACGTGTGCACCAGAACATACGATCACGTGTGCACAAGAACATACGGTCACGTGTGCACCAAGAACATACGATCAATGTGTGCACCAGAACATACGGTCACCGTGTGCACCAGAACATACGATCACGTGTGCACCAGAACATACGATTCACGTGCGCACCAGAAACATACGATCACGTGCGCACCAGAACATACGGTCACGTGCGCACCAGAACATACGTCACGTGCGCACCAGAACATACGGTCACGAGTGCACCAGAACATACGATCACGTGCCGCACCAGAACATACGGTCACGTGCGCACCAGAACATACGGTCACGAGTGCACCAGAACATACGGTCACGTGTGCACAGAAATACGGTCACGTGTGCACCAGAACATACGATCACATTTCTCCTGTGCTGGCTTCTCTGCACTGGTCAGGTTCAGGATTGATTTTAAGATATTGCTGATGGTTTTCAAAAGCTTGAATGGGCTGGCTCCGCCTTCTCTTTCAGAGCTTTTGTCTGTCCATGTTCCTTTTAGAGCATTGAGATCAGCGAATCTGATGACCTTGGATGTTCCCGAGGTCACGGGAACATATGTGCTTTTGCAGTGGCGGGTCCCAGACTCTGGAATAGTCTTCCTCATTAGAGCATTAGAACAGCCCAATCTCTGAATATTTTGAAATCTTTGTTAAAAACCTAATTGTTTCCACAGACTCTTAAAACACGATGAGCAGAACATTTTTATAGCATTATTTTACCTTGTTCTTTACATGTCTTTTATGTTTTATTGTATTTTATATGACCTTTGTACAGCACTTTGGGCCATTGTGGCGTTTTTAAATGTGTTTTATAAATAAAAACTTTACTTACTTACAGTCACATTATCTAGGCCTGATGTAGTCCCGGCTCAGATTGTCCACGTCTATTAAAAAGGAGGTACTCGGAGGGAAAGTTTGAGAAACACTGCTGTAGACCATTCCAGCCAAAGAAAAACATTGTCATGGAAACAACCAGTTGGCTGAACCCTCCAGAAAAGTTGGTGCGCCTCTAAACAAAACGTGAGAATTATTTTTCTCTCATTTGGCATCCGTTTCGTCGGAGCCGCACACAAACCAGCTTCAATTTATTCGACTGGATATAATTAAGATTGTGTTCATCATGAGTACAACAAATGTGACGCGCTGTGGTCAGAAGGCAAACAAATCAGAACCACTTTATAAATACACCTTAATTTACCTTAAAATAAAGCATGAACAAGGACTGAATTCACAATGAACAAATAGTTTATTAAGATTGATTGAGGATTAGTGCCAATGTCGCTCAACTGACTGCAAAGAAAATGACATCAAATTGCTCAAAATAGTTCTATTTGATGAGATTTCTGAGACCAAACATGAAGCCAAACTGCAGTAAATCTTATCATTCAGTCCAAGTGAATGCTGGAGCTGTCAGTAAAAGGTCTGAACAGTGTTTAATAATGTATGTGTGGCGCTCCCTCTGGATCAGACGGTGCGCTGCATACGACATACGGAGCAACGTTTGGGATTCGGCTTGTGTCCATTTGTCCTTCGCTCTGTTCAACTTTATGCGCGACCTGGACACTTGCATTGTCGTTGTCGCATTTATCTCAATGAAGTCACTACTGCATTTTGACGGAAAACACTGACTCTATTAACTACTCCACTTAACCGCTGTATGGCACTTGACTTTGCAGTTGTTTTTACCTTGCAAAGTGGGGATCAAATCAAAAACACAAAGGCAAACCTCAGCCACGTGCAAAGGCTTTCTTCCATGTATTTCACAGCTAGTTTATACACCTCGCAGTCAGACTCTCCCATTTATCTGGATTCATTGTCACCGGTAATCTGTTTCACCAAATGTCAAGGTTGGGCATTCGACTCTTGCTGTAAATTTACGAGTCGAACATCTAAAACTGATTTACGTTCACGCCATATTCTCTAGTAATTGCTATGGCCACTCCGTTCTCATATTAATGTCCCGTATAATGATTGTTTGACTATGGCGCTGGAGGGGATGTGGAGACGTTTTTTTTTTTTTTTGACAATGCTAATTTTCCCAAGTGTCACAAAACTGTTAGAAAACTGGACAAGAGGCTTATTTTTAGCACCTCCATTTGCATTTCACTAATTAAACTTCACAAACGGCTTGGGCCACTTCGTGTTGCAAATTCATGTCAAAGCTGCCCCGTGTGTGTCGCTCATTTTGCAAACGAGAGAGCTGAGATTTGCAGATAAATCGTGTTAAAAGCAAAGACTTGAGGAGGTGATAACATCAGTCTCTCAGAAGTTCTGTGTCAGAGTGTGAACAAGCTACCTTCAAGCGCTTTGAACTAATCCTGCTTCTGCATGGCAATAATATTATACTAAGATCATCATTAATATGTGATTTACGGTAGATTATGTCAAGTAAGTTTATAAAATAGACTTATAAACTATACTGGCTATACAGTTTTGTTACATACATTTGAAGGATTGTGGTGGGTTTTTGCGCTACAAACTACAACACATCCCTTCATGACTGCACCATACATTTCGGTCACTCAGAGAAATTTTATCTCCATAAAACTGAAACGCAGATTCCCCATGTTTAGTCCTGACTCTGGGCACCAGCAGATCCACAATATGACATTAAGACCTATTCATCTCCAAGAGAGACAATCACAGACTCAGAACACACAATTCACAAACTAGGAACTTGTCTGAGGTCCTCAGAGTCCGAGATGGTTCATATGGCACATGACCGAGATGTACTTTGGTGCTAGGCCATGGAGAGACTTGTATACAAGCAGAGCTGCTTTGAAGTCTATTCTCTGAGCCACAGGGGGCAGTGCAGAGACCTGAGCACAGGACTAATGTGATCGTACTTCCTGGTTCTTGTCAGGACCCGAGCAGCAGAGTTCTGGATGTACTGCAGCTGTTTTACAGCTCGTTTGGAGAGGCCAGTGAGCAGGCCGTTACAATAGTCTAATCTACTGGGGACAAACACAGGTCTCTCCAACGCAAGTCTCTCCAAGTCTGGTTTAGAAACTATACTTTTGATTTTGGCAATGTTTTTCAGATGATAAAAAGCTGCTGATGTTGTGGATTTGATATGGCCGCTATAGTTAAAATCTGAATCCTTTATTACTCCTAAATTTTCTAACTTGATGTGTAGGTTTTAGAGCGAGACTCTGGAGGTGACTGTTAACACTTTCTCTTTGTGTCTGTGGGCCAAAGACGCTGATTTCAGTCTTGTCTGAGTTCAGCTGGAGAAAGTTGTTTTGCTTCCACACACTGATCTGGACGCAGTGACAGAGTGAATCCACTGGTCCACATTCACCTGCCGTCAGGGCGGTGAATGTGGTGAATGTGGTGAATGTGTGTCTGTCTCTATGTGTGGAAGACTAGTAGATTTTATTGCTACTCGTATTGTGTGGGTACTTTGTCACTTGTCCTTCTCCCTAAGGCTTGTTGTAGAATTCTCATTTCATCTCATGCATAGTATTAACAAGGACACTGATATTTAACCAATAAGTAACGCATTTAACATCATGTTTTAGCACATTCTTGGATTGTCAAAAAACGTTATCGTAAAACTCGACAATATTTCTCGCCCCACAAACTGCACTCTGAGTTGACCTTATTCATTGTGTTCAGAAAGGAAAGAAAATCATACAATCCAAGAGCTATGCTGAGGTACCAGTAAATATTTCAGAATTTCTACCACTTTTGTTTTTTAGCATATCAGCGCCTAAGGTCGTAGATTAGCGGGAATGTGTTTGAAGTCCTTGGCGACGTTCCTGAGAGTGAAGGGTGCCCCAGTCTCGATAAGAACCCAAAGCATCATGCATTCTTGGCCTTATATAATCTCATAATTATTTGAGAAAGGTGCATTATAATTGGCTCTCCCTGAAAACTGCATGAGGTAAGATACTGCGTTATCAGACCGCGGCAGAAAGACACACTCCGGCAGCAGCGGCAGTGGAGAGAAGCCAACATGAAGGAAATGTGCGAAAGCAAAAAGTTTTCATTTCTACTTTTTTTTCCCCCTTTTTTTTGGGGGGACTTTTGTAATTTCCTGTTCCCTCTGAACAACAGAAGCGAGCAGAGCTTTTAGGCAGGTGTGATATTAAAGTCAGAGGCGCATTACATACAAAGCAAAAACGCATTCATTTCAACTGACACGCAGGTTTGGGGAAGGAAACGCAAGAAGAGTCGAAAGTTCCAACTATACTGGTGGGGTTTTTGGGACAAAGAGGGGACACACAGAAGTTATTGGTCTTGTCTGGCACCACGAAGAGTCTTGGGGGGGGGGGGGGGGGGGGGAGGGGGGGGGGGGGGGGTTCATCTTCCTCTGGCTTGGTGCAGACGGGTGAGCAGAGGGAGGTGAAGCCGCGTGTCATCTGGACTCAAACGTTAGAAAACTGGTGGAATCTGTTAACCAATCCCTGTAACTCGGGAACCATCAGTAGCTCTCCAAAGGATTCAGGAGTCAAATCAGATTTTTCACATGCCTAATATGTCATTTTACAACTTGTATAATGACAAATAAAGAACTCAAATTCATTTAAATGTATACTTTAGTTTCCTAACTTTATGCACTAATAAATGGTCAACCTTATGAACAATATTGGGAAGAAATGGGTCTTTCTTTTGTGCGTGTGTTGCAAATGTTTTAGATCTTTGAATTTTTAGCCGTGGTACAAACTAATTTCACTTTCAAACATTCCGATTTATTGCGGAATGAGCGTATTTATGCGTTTCAACTTCCTGTTTGTAGAGTTTGAGTAATGATCCCAAATGCTTTTCACAAAACACAGTCAGTTTACATAATTGACTGCATTGAAATGTTGATTGTAGAAAAATAAGCTAAACCAATGATTCTCGAGTGTTTATTACATCGGCGGGAGTGAATTATCCTCTCACTTGTACAACAGCTTCACATTAGTTTAAGCACAAGTTATCAAGAGCCCATTATCAGATCACACTGTTCAGGGCTTTGTATTAAAGTGCATTTCTCACAAACGTCTCCAGGGAAATCTTTGGATGATATTAAAGTGAAAAGTCAATCAGATGTGAACCCCCGTGCCATGTGAGGGTCACTAATGGTAAAAGGTGCTAAATCGACTTTTCAGAGCATCTTACAGTGCTATTGGTACATCGTATATGTGCCCAAAGTGATTTTTTTATTGATTCCTGCCGTCTTTAGCTAGAGAATAGTCTCTATCCTTTCCCTAGTATGAGCAGACGAACGGGGCCTACTCACCAGGATGAGTCAGCCTGGTGAGTGCCGCAGCACGCTTCCCTGTTTCAGCCCATCCTCCAGGAAGCACTCTGTACCTGTAACATGCCCCCCAATGAATAACAATTTGTTATTTACTGCTTTGTTTAATGACAAAGATCAATTCCGGAAACAAAACTTCCGTTTCGGCGCCATTCATCGCCGCTGTCTCTTCCCTGCCAATAGGAAGGCAACATTTTGACAACATTCGACCATTCAAATTATACCATATTTGCAGTTTGTTTTGAAGTGTAAACCTAGGAACGAAGCAGGTTTCACCATTTTCAGGGGTGAAGCTAAGTTTAAGCTCCACAATTCATGCTAACTGTGCATACTGTATTTTCCGGACTATAAATCGCTCCGGAGTCGCACCAGCTGAAAAAATGCATAATAGAGAAGAAAAACACATATAAGTCCTCACTTGAGTTTAAGTCACATTTTTGGGGAAATTTACTGGATAAAATCCAAAACCAAGAACAGACATTTCATTGTGAAATGTTATTTAAAATAATAACAGATTAGAGAACATGACTAGATGTACGTATGCTAACGTGACACCTTCAGCGACATGACGCACAGACAACGAAGTGTCGTAAGTGTCTGGTATGTTAACGTAACATATGAACAGTTATTCAGAGAACTATAGCAGAAAGAACATGTTAACAGGATCACTAAATCTTTCCTCTGTGTCACTTCTAAACAACTCTCCCAACTCCGGAGGTAGATAATATCACATATAAGTCGCACCCCGGCCAAACTATGAAAAAAGGTGCGATTTATCGTCCTGGTAAATATGGTATATCGAATGCTATAGCAGTCTGACTTTGTCCCTGAAAGCCAATATTGTGGGGTGAAAAACAACACATTTTACTCTACTATAAGAAATCGTTTACATCCCCTTTAAGCCCTCAGCTCGATAAGAAGAAATGTGCAGTATTAGGATTGCAACGACTGCCATGGGAGGTCTGTTTACTTAAATATTGTCCGTCTGACACAATAATTTAGTGCTGTGATTTATCCTCGCCTTGGAGCCTTCACTGTTTAAACACACAACATCTGCTCGGCAAATTAAGCAGCTAGTTCACGCTCACGCCTTCATAACAATCCTGTAAAATAATTTGTTTTTAAAACCCACCCAAGAGGCTCCGCGAGTGTCAGTCAGAACGCATTACCAGGCTGACCATTGCTATAAACATTAATTTATGCTCCTCGCCGCACACGCCATTGATTTGGAAATTGGGAGAGAGAGAAGCCACACATGCGAGCCGGGTTTTAATGAGTTTCTTTTTTTAGGCCAATCCAGCCGGAGCGTGTGTGCGGAGATGGGGGGGTGTAAGCTGGTCAAGTCAAACGTGGTCTTGTTAAAAAGTCAATTAAACAGAAACAAAGGCCCAGAAAAGGGGGAAATTGTTTCTCCTTGCAGCTGTTTTCACTTTCAGAGCGGCGGCAAATGAGAATTATTTATAGCCTGCGCCTGCTCAGAAGGAAAGGGAGAAACCCAGATTATGAGTTTTTAATCGCGGCGACCCTGGCCAGCTCCAGAATGCATGTAATTCAATGTATTTTTTTAAAGCGATAAAACCACAATGGAATTTACAAGTGTTTAATGTCATACCAGCCAAAGTAATAGCAGCTCCGTGCAGACGAGAAGGTGGCGGACCCTTCACCAGAAACGTTACATAGTGAAAGCAACATGTACGTATGTGGAAGAACGCTCAAACCATACTACGGAACGTTCTCCGTGGAGATATAAAGGTTTTATGCCCGACTGTGGCATATTAGAGCCAAAAGAACGTTTCCATGGAGATGCTACGAAACAGTCAAGTTTGTGGGCAATGCGAGCTCTCTCACATTATTTTTGACAAACAAAATTACATTGGGATCCCCATGGGCCTTACTGAGTTTTGGCACCATCTATGAGCTGCAGAGGGAATTACACACGGTGAATACAAACGTTTCAGAGCACGTTTCAAGATGGCCTGTTTACGTCCTGGTCAAAGCATGCAGTTGTACTGATCATGATTAGACTGGGGAGAGTCACAGAATGAGTTTGGTGACGATTTATGGGGTTAAAAAATAGAAGATTCTGAGAGCCACGTCACAGATCGAGAAAATGTCAGTTATCAAGGAGATTCAGAGTGTTTTTGACTGTCAGAGTTGAGGGGATTTTCTACCCAGAGGGGGGATATCCAAATCTAAAACTTTATATTTATAGATCCAGGTTTAAAGTTTAATTTGGTTTACAAAACAAATGTATGGAGGGGATTTGGGACATCTTATTTAGTGTTTGAGTAAATTAGATCTGACTGAAAATGTAAATTTTTTTGTAGTTACATTTTTATACATCAGGCTTCGAATTAAATACCCACAAATCCTTCGGCACGATTAATCTAATTCTTGTTGAGTACAATATTGTAAAGTTTGGTGTGTGTGTAGGTGCTAATTAAGGGCTGAAAAAACAGCCTTTGAAATTACAATATCCCACATAAAAATATGTATTTATGTTGATTAAATTAAATAATACAACATATTCCGGTGCAGATTGGTCAGTGTTGTTGTTTTCAAGTAGAAGCTTGTAGTGTTTCGTCTGAAGTGAAGGTTTTGATTACTCTTTCCACTGTCTTTCAGATATGATTTGGTTATAGAATGTAAAAAGAGCAAATACAAAATGCCTAAACACATTTACTAATATCTTAATCTCATCTTTTTCCTACTTACCACCAAGTGACGGATTGTCTTTGCAGAGGTAAAACACAGACGCATAAAGAGTGAAGTCAAAGCGCTAACTTTACAGTGTGTTCGTGGCTCCGCGTGGACGAGCAGAAGCCGGTGGGACGGTCTTCTCCTTCATCGCTCTGTCCCCCGTGTGCACTCAGAGCTGCTTACTCTGTTTGATGTTTCTATTACAGCCAGGCCTCTGATCCGGCCCTGACCCACTTTTAATCCACCGCAGTAAACAATATCATCAAAACACGTGAAACATTTTCGGAAGCTTTTTATCAAATACAAAAAAAGTTCTACAAAGTTTCTCCAGCACAAAATAAATAAAGACACAGGAATTAGATCTTAAATTGTGCATTATAGATTGGTGCAACCCTTACAAATGTTCAAATACTATTCGAATCTAGCTTTCTTTTAAATCCACATACCAAACCCCTAGTAAATGCTCGCCCACCCCCAGAGGCCCCTGAATTAGGGTGCCACAATAACATGTGGAAAATTGTGACTAAAAAGTGGTGCTTTTCATCAAAATGTTTTTTTTGCAATATCTTAATGATTCCAGAATGAAATACAATGTAATGTAATGAATGCACATTTAAAATGGCCTTTGAGTAAAAGAAATATGTATTAAATGAGTATTTATAATTTACATCAATCTATCAAGGAAATGTACAATCAAGTTTCAGAGACAGACTATTGGTCCAGATGTTCCTTCATTTTGCCTTTTAAGTTTAAATGTTTTGTTTGTGTATAAAGTATGATAATGGTAAGACTGCTTAGTTCATATTTGCAGTCCTTATTCATGAAATGTTTAACGTCTGAAGACTTCAGTTGTATTGTGCCTCTAACATTTTGCTGTTTGCATCATACAGCAGGAGTTTTGAGTGTTTGCTCCCGTGACATGTCGAAGTTATAATCTATCTTGTGGATGTGGTGGGCTCAGATGCAGCAGCCTTCTCTGAACATGTTTCATTAAAACAGTCCCACAGTTCAGATCAATACGATTGATCGCAGGTCAGAAAACTCCAATAAAAGATACACAAAAAATCCTGTGACTACATTAGAATGAACAAATAAAGTTCGCTTTTGAAAACATATAGCTCTCTCCCAACTGCGCCTGAATCAATGATTTACACACTGTATAAGTTATCATGTCTTATGCTTCTATTAGAGTGAATGCAGATGCTAGTCTTGGATCCAAACCGGTTCTCTCTGTGTGGTCACGTAATATCTCTGGTTTTCACTCACCCCACGGCAACTCAGGCCAAACTCAAACAAAGTCGTGCAACTCGGCGTAATCCCTCATTCATCCAGGAGTGATCCATTGTAGAAAAGGGAATCAGGAAACACTGAAACAAGAGTCATTCTCAATCTGTGAATCGAGTCTGTTTTTCCAGATGTGTCCAGATGACTACAACTCAATCTTTTTTTTTACAAAGCCATGCAGTCGCTTATTTTTCAGTGACACGTTCGGAATGGGCCAGCTCAGTGTTCATCTGTCATTTAGAAACAAAGCAATAAACATCCCAAACTCAGATTTACAGCGTTTGATGCTTCACCCATTGGAACACCAGTATCTCTGATTGGCTAATCCTCCTGCCAATCATGTCTATATCTGAACTAACAGTGACTGCCCACCGATTGGTCCCGGAAGTACATTTTCCATTCCTTTTTTCCATAGGGATTCCGATGTTTGAAAGCTTGAAACTACTAAATCTAACGGTGAAACTGTTCATATTTACATTTTCCTACATACTATTGTCAAAGATGTACGCAAAATTTACTTCCAGAACCATGACAAACTTGGGCGGGACTGATGAGCTCCATAAAAGCCACTCCCTAAATACTTTTTTCCCCATTGAAGTAGCACATTTTTATTTTTGCCAGTATATTATGGCACAATCAGGATGCGGCATGATTAGAGTTAGGTTTAGGAACAGTTCATTTGGTTAAGGTTGGAGCTTTGGGACATGGAACACATTTTGGAAATCCTGAGATGAAACCGGTTTCCAGATAAGCGTCTTTGTAAAGTACTGGAGAAGCGTGTGGTCTTTGCCAGGTAACACAGAGGTAGCGTTTGAAAATATAGCATTTCTTACTGTGTTCTTTCCTGTTGTCACTTGTCATCTAAACATGACTTCGGACTTTGGTCCATTCTTGTTGGATTGATGAGTTCTCAAAGATTTTCAGGTTTTGGGTCAAGCTAAGACCTCGATAGAAACCGAACGAAGGCACTTTGTGATAGGCATGAAAGAAAAATCTCAGAGAGTGAGAGCAAATTAGTAAATTTATTAGTCACCGGTGGAGAGCCCCGTGGTGGTATTATTTTGTATTCTGAGCAGGTCTTTTGTCCTCTGAGACCACTGGAGATGTTTGAACTTGCTGCAATATGAATGGTTTCCATAACAGCTTTGTGAAGAGCTATTAGATCAGCCACTTCCACTTAATTATCAAATGTGCAGAGGTCCTCCTCTGTGTTTATGAATGCAGCAGATGTATTGTTGTGAGTATAGGATGTGCCAAGAAATCGATGGTTGATATGTTATCAATGTTGTGGTGTTGGTGGGACCTGTTGCTGGTCTGGTCAAATTCAAACTAACCCTGTCACGACCCAGCTCGAAGGTGCAACAATGTCCGGAAAACCAAACTAACCAGTGCTGTGGCTGTCGGGACGGACCGGGAATGTGATGTGAGGCGGACAACAAAGGAAAGAAAACTAAACAAAGGAACGGTGCACACAGGTGAATGGCGAGTGGCGAGCTAAGAGTGAGGCACGCCATGGGCACAAGACCTTAAAGGTGCCGGGCACAAAACTCCACCCACCTCTAAACAGTTAAAGAACAACTGCACCTCCTGGGGTCATGACAACCCCCACACCAACATCACAACAAATCCATGGCATTGAAATACAATTTCCAGAGTTCCACTGCAGTCCTGAAGGGGGCAGCTGAGTCAAACTGGATCAACCTTTAAATATATGCTCTATACTAGTATACTAGTCTAACCTCTTCTTCCTCACACTTAGGACAGCGCTCCTGCCATGTCCTCTCCTCATCAGCCTCGTGAAAGTCCGGAGTTTCATAATGTAACACCTCCGATGTGTTATTATGTTGGTGCGATAAATACTTCACATTTTCTCTTTTCCTCCGTCCTCTTTCCCCCAAAGTCTGACAGACTCCTGCAACACCTGGCCTTCGCTGCGGGGAGCGCTGTAGCCAATAATGAGTCCGGGTGTCACACAAGACGCACCCAGCTGAAAAAAAACCGAAACAAAAACCACCATGAGCAAGGTGAAAGAGAGAGAGCGGGGGAGAGACTGGGAGAGGGGGAGTAAGATAATCACATTTCCTGTCAGAGCGAATAGGCGTTGGCAGCTCCAGACGCCATGCAAATGTTGGCGGTTTTGTTTCCGCGAGCCGCAGCTGTCAGCCGGGCCTCAGAGTCCTGTGTCCTCCCTGGAAGTCAGCCATGAATCAAAGCCTGGTCATTTAACTGGCAGCTCATTACCCGACCCTTAACTCCAACACCAACCTTGGGAAGACAACAGTGACAGCAGCAGTGGCGCACAAAAGACATGTACAATTTTAGATTTTAATAAAGGTCCTGTTTTATGCATTACTCTGGATTTTGAAATTAGAATCAGAAAAAAATACATCAATATTCATTGTCAGTGAACAAAATTCCCAAAGTGTGAATGTATCTCGGCGATATGCAACATGAAAAAATAAAAGGCATGCATTAAAATAAGGTGTTAGAATAATTACTTTGGTGCAGGAGTGTAGCAGAATATTCTGAGCTCTGGGTACAAAACATGGGTGGGCCCTCTCCTTTGTGATTCATTTACAGTACAAACATTGGTGGGCCACTTTCCTGCATTGTAACCTGGGTATACAACCGTTATCCCCCAGTCTAACACCCCTGCTTGGTGGATTCTAGTATAAACGTACATTGTTGATTTGTATTTGTTGTGGAAATACCCCAAAGCCATTCTGTCCGTACAAGTCACCAGCAGAGGGCACTACATCTGCATCTCCTGGTGCTTTGTATGGCAAAAAAAATAATAAGATATAATTTTATAATCAGGCATGTACAAACTACGGCCCGGGGGCCAAATGCGGCCCTCAGACACATTTTTTTGGCCCTTCCTGTTAAGTTGGTCCAAACAACAAAAAGTAGTACTTTTTACAGTAAAATTTGAAAAATTCAAGCATTTTGATGTAAAACCAAGCTAATATTAATGTTCCAAGTCTTATTAAAGGTGTGGAGACCCATTGAAACTATGTCAAATGCAACATTTTGAATGATTCACTTCATTGTCGGGTTGTCTGTGGCCCTCTGCTCCGTATAAGTTGCAAAATGCGGCCCTCGGTGAAAAAAGTTTGGACCCCCCTGTTTTAAATGAATGAAACAAAAACGGACTGAAATTGAAAACTATTGTAGCTTTATTTTGTAAATGGCTAAACTGTGCAGTGGAGTGAATTTAAGCACAGAAATGACGAGAACAATTCTGGGGAAGTATGAACTTTAAAAACACAGAGGATTATAACGTATTGACTGATATAAGTCCACCAGACGGGACCACGGCTTTTGGGCGAGAGAAACAGATTTGTGCCAGATCGCTAAAACAAACGCAAAAAAAACATCCTCAAGATACAACATTATACCAGTTTTAAAGCTCAAAAAAGTGAAAGGTAAAATGACTAATGTATATTCCTTCAGTGTTTATTTGAAATTGGGGCAGGTAAATTTACCACACTGAATAACACAATTCAAGATTTGTGGATTTTCCCTTTGGATATCGCTTTTGAAAATGTTTGTCCTCGGGTAATATACTTCAGGCACACTTTAACTGGGTGAAAGAAAGACTGAAGTAGAGCAACAATAGTAAAAAAAGAGACATCTACTTTTTCAGCTTGAGCTTGGATCCAGTGTGTACAGGAGATAATTGTAAAAGTTTGCCTTCTTTTATGTCCCAAAACTTGAGATGAGGGAAGATAATGAGGGGCCCACATCAAAGTTTGAGTCATAAAAGAAGATCTTGGTTCAGATGTGTTCAAGGACAAACATTTGAAGGAGCATTTTCCATCATCTTATTCATCCATTGAACAAAATATTAGATTGATCTTCGAGACTTTATTACAGCAATGAATGAAAACGATCAAACTTCATCTTATGTTTGTTTGTTTGTATTCTACACTGTGAGGATGGAAATATTATCGCTTTGCCTGGAGAATGTCCAACAGCATTATACTTATGGATCTCCATGGAGACAAGCAAGGCTGTTATGAGTCGGCTCTCAGCATGTTATTTATGTATTTTTTTCTTTTTTCTTTTTTATTCATCATTTATTTGTTTATATTTTTATTATTTATTCACTTATTTTTATTTTTTTTATTCATTTTTTTTTTTTTATGTATTCATTTTTTTCATTTCTTATCCATTTCTTTTTTTATTAATCAAAACACATCATAAAAAAAAAAAAACATGACAATAGATTGGTGTAATGCCATACTTTGGAACATAACAGGCAAAGAAAACAATATCCATAGAGACAAAGATTTGGCAGATCCTCCACCAGAAAGGTTACCATGGGTACGTTCACCACATCAAAATTGGGACTAAACTGGACTAAACCCCAAACTAAATCAAGAGGAGACCAGGACGTAGACTGTAAGTGCCCCTTTAATGAAACGCTTTATATTGACTTTTTTTTAAATTCCGACTCCATTTGCATAAACATGACTTTGTTTTTTAGTTGTTATTTCAGAGGACGGACTTTGGCCTTTGAAGTTTCTGAGTCCAGTGTTGAGAACGGTTGAATAACGCACTCAAAGCTTGTTTTCTGTGTCGTTTCCCACCTCAGCTCACAGAAGAGAGACCAGAAACCACAAATGGATCCGTCGTTCTCACTGCCTCTGCTTATTCCTGTAAGCTGGTGTTAATTGTTTGGGGCTTTATGGGAATTCTGTGGTTTTGGATAAATAGTTTGTCGAACTGGGGATTTTTTTGTACAAACAAGAAAATATATTTAAAAAATCCAGCACGGACTCTGTTTGAAAACGGTTCCTGTCACCTAAAGTGGAAACGCAGCACAAACAATCGTATTATTACAGTTATTAATAATACAAACTGCTGAGGTGGGGGATGTCATGACACTGTAAAATTGTGACAAAAAAACAACAAGAACAAAACTGTGCGGTTAATTGTAAATGAGCGAGTGGTAAGTTAAATGAAAAATCAAAAGATCATTATCACAAACATAACTATGATGCTAATTCCTTTGGCAAATGTTTTATTGAGGTACAAAAAATTGGAACCAGTTTATGACGCTTGTACCGACTTTATTAAGTCGTTATTAAACATGAATAAACCGTTATGAGTGAAGTCTTTGTTCAAGATTCATTAAGGCCAATGAAGGCGTAGCTATGATAAAGTAGTGACCAAAAAAAGCGAGTGATGACTTTTTGCTCCTGGGTCGTCCTGACCTCTTTAACTTATTTTCAGCTGTTCATGAGCTACTGCACGCTCAAGGATACAGCCGACAGTTCAGATCAGCTGCGTCTGTGGAGTTTATTTTGGGCTGTTTTTTTGATGGAAACTCGAGTGAAAGTGCTATTTTGACAGGCCGCGATTCTGTAACATCTGCCACATTCCTGCAGAGCTCAAACCTTCATCCCCCCGAGTGAAAGAGAGCGACGAGATGGAGCGGAGAGGACACCGTGTTCCCAGGAGAAGGCCCGGCTTATCACTCTCCCACTCAACCAAGGTCTCCACTATCGGACACGAGCAGGCGAGGAGGTAAGGACTGCAGAGGAGGAGGAGGAAGAGAGGAGGGAGAGGTGCACCCGGGCAAGGACGTGAACCCAGTGTCCTCAACGGCAGGAAGAATGAAAATAATATTATTGATATTTGGCCGGTCAATTAATATCACAACACGTTCAGAAAGTAGATGCAAAACATTTATTCATTCATTTGTTTTGTTTTTGTTTTTTAGGGTTCTTAAATAATAATTTGGTGTAATCCCTCATTTGTCCAGTAGTGTTCCATTGAAGAAAAAGATTCATTGTTGTCATCTGGACGCTGTAGTAATAATAATGCAAAACAATGAATTAAATCAATATTTCCGAGTTCACAAAGAGTTCGTCCCTGAGCTTTGTCACCAGAGCCGCTCCCTGAATTCACCCATCGTTCTGTGGTCAGAGACACAACGAGAATCTCAAATAAAACCAAAAAGATGATGATTATGTTGTTTCCAGTTGCACACAGCACAATGAGGTACATGTCATGAGGCTAACACCAGTGAAGCTACCGTTCAGTTTACCATGGTTACCATTTACGAGTTGATTCCCCTGTAGAATCGACATGTGCAAATTGGGACTAAGATGGGACTAAACCTGGACTGGACCAGGACCAAACCAAGTCTAAATCAGGTCTAAACTTGCCTCAAACCAGAACCAATCACCCAAATAATGGCACAATGGTAAAGTTTGTAATCAAATCTAAACAAAACTACTCAAATAATGAAACGCCCCCTTTCCATGGGGCGTAATGGAGTGGATGAAGGTTTGACCATTGTAAATGTGACATGTGTCAGGGCATTTGAGGGTCTGACCCATGCGATGAGCCCCCCAGAGGGGTCCAGTGTGGACCAGTTCCAGGTCTGCTCAGAGGAGCTACGATTGGACAAGAGAGTCAAAAAGAAGACGGAAACTAATGCAAAGTTCTCATCAAACACTGATCATGCATTTCCAGTGATGTTGATCAGACATGATTAGCAAAACAAAGCTAGCACATGTTAGCTACATGTGTTTCCTGCTAATCAATGGTATGGTATGGCACTTGATAAGATTGACATTATTCTGAGATCTGGTTTTGATTAAAACAGGTACAGTATTGGACATGAAGCATGGAATCACATGACCGTGCTCAACATCTCCAAGGAGAACGGTCGGACATTTTATGTAGATGTTGTGCGTTTACGGTTCTCGATACAGTTTCCTCTGTTGCCAAAAGTAAAACAACTGCTGTATGACCTGGTGTTTCTTCTGGACTTCTTTTAGTGAAGCTTACATTTCCTGCTCTGTGATTGTGTCTCATGGCCCCAGCACAAAGGCGCTCTCAGCGGGGTCCACACCTCTGCAGAGGAAGCCTGCTGAAGCCCCCCGGGATCAGAGCTTTGAAGTCCAGCGCTTTGTGTCTGCTCCCCGTGCCTTCCAACGTGACGAGAGAAACTGCAGAAGAGGTGCTTTTACTGAGGAAAAGGGTCATTCATGAAGAGGACAACCAAACATTTGGAAAAACCAAAGAACTCAAATAGATCCTGCGTATGTGGGTTCTGGTGCCAATGTGTGATTGGGACATCTCTGTCACCTTCTCTTGAGGTTGCAGTTCCGCCAAAAAGAATCAATGGTCATATTGTAATTCATGATCAAAAAACAAATGGAAATGTATCTATCTGGATTTAGTGTATTAGTTGGATTGCGTTTTGATAATGTACTTTACAGTTTGTGAAGGACATGGCACACGGCCCACTCTAAACACCTGTAAAGAAACGAAGAACAGTACGATTCAAGACTCGCCGAGAAATTACATTCCATTATCGCACAGTATTTGGACAGTTTGACATATTCAGCTCAAAAGGAGCATTATCTTTGTGATAGTCTCAGTCCAAAAACAGTCTTGATGCATAATCTAATCACACAGGAATGACCAAGGCTAAAATTGCTACTTTCACAGTAGCAAATTCACAGTGAAATACTTTTTTTCTTTTTTCTTTTTTTTCAGCAATCGAGTCCAAGTAAAGGGAGGGAATCTTGGCAACTCGTGTGACATTGCTGTGACATTTTTCACTCTGAATTTAAACTGTTGAATCTGAGCGCTTAAAAAAAATCTTGCACTGAATATTCAAAAAGTAAATTGTGTTATTTCGATTTTTTTAACCTTCATAGGTACAAATAACACAAATATATACTGCAAAATTCTCCAACTGAAATTTGATACAAAACAATTCAAACATGTTTTTTTTAGGGATAGATTCTAAAATAATAAGTCTGATGCAACAGATGATCTTCCATACCCGCTCTACAGAAATATAAAAACCTTGCCATGTTTCCTCGTGCTAAACTGTTCCTTTTTGGAGATAAAACATGTGAGTTGTTCTGTCAGAAGTGTAATTGCACTTTCCGGGGTGAGATCAGACCAGAGTGCGTCAGTGTCACATCCGCACAATAGAGTCGTCACTGTCTGTCAGTTCACTCTGTTCCTAATGACTTCATGACAAACCCTGTCAGACTGTCTGCTCCTTCTGACTCCAGCCGCCGAAGAAAGGCTCCAGATTATGAAACTTTTCAAATTTAAAGGACACGTATTCTGAATAATTTGTATGGTGGTTGGCCTTCAAACACGCTCTTGAGTTTGTTTCATTGGTGTTAGCGCTCTATTGACTGGCATAATTGGACCCTCTCAATCTTTGTATTAACAAATATTTAAAAAAATATTCTTTATTTTATTTACCGCGCACATTTTAATCTTTAAGATACCTTTTAAAACTGTCCACCTCCTAGAACACCCCTCCTATTCTACAACAATGTTCTGCCCCTGAACCCTCTTAAGGTGCTCTGCTCCCTGGGGACTCTTTGGGCCGGAACATCTAAAATGGCCGACACTTGAGGTCAAGTTCACATTTCAATTCTTTTCTACACTGATAAATGATAAACATTTTCTGTTCTGTTGCAGGGAGCCTCACAAAAACCCAACTCTCAATACATCTTTTAATTGTAATTGCCCATGTAATGCAACTTTACAGATACAATGGGAAAACATCCAACGCTAGCGTGCCACTGACATGCTAATATAACCATGCGGTTGTAATGAATGTCATTTGTTGACGGAAATGTTCAGATTGAGTCTGATTTATGGACTCAAAAGCAGCACGGAAGAGGACTTTGTAAACAGGATTAATGAAATAATTAAGATAAAAACCACTCCAAGAATGTTTTTGATGTTGTCAATGTTAAAATAACAAAAGTCAGTTTATCGTCCTTTAGTTGAGAGTCCTGCCTCCTCAGGCGATTCAGATTTCAGTAGGCCCCATTATGGGGACTTTTTACCATTCAAAAGGTAGGTAATAATGGCACTCTGAAAGCCATGCAGTGTTTCAAAAATGATTTGGATTCTTGAACAAGTGTAAATCCGTCTCTTCAGAGACAAGAGCACTAACAGATCATTTAGATGATAATGATCACTCAGAAGAATGTCAAATGCCCAACTGAAGCATATGGTTTTCATTGAGTTTCTCTCAACAAATGTCAACTTTCCAAATTGGAATTACTTTAACATCGTCAATATAAACTGAGCGAAAGCCCTTTGTTTTCCTCTGGCTTTCTGTCATTACTGTGACCAGTCCAAGACTCCAGTCTTCTGGCCCCACACCAGACTGAAGTGGTTTTGACATTTGAAGAGCTCCAAATGGTTCCTGGAATCACTCCCTTGAATGCGTTGCTGCTCAGCTTTGTTAAGTGAAGCGCATTTTCATTTACCAGTTTTCATTTACCCAGTTTGATAAAACCATAGTCTGGACCCTCCTGTGGTAGACTTTGGGTTTAGAGTCAAACAAAAACTGCATGAGAATGTGTAGATGGGCCTACTGTACTGAGCATGTGCTGTGCAGATTTATATGCACTATGAACTATAAACTATATAACACTATGAATCCAAAGTACATTATTAAAGCTCATTGCAAAACACAAGCCCACAGAGAATCCTGGGATCATTTCTCTTTGCATTTTGAGTTTTGCTCTATTGTTTGTGTGGAACAGTTTGGCCTTCTACTTTGTTGTTCCAAAATAATCCACAGAGAGCCGTTAATATATAGCATCAAACCACAATACAAAGGCTGTGACGCGGGCCTCATCAGCGTGCAGGCAGACAGGTGCGGCGTGCAGAGGAAGAGGAGATGATCTGGTCCCGCCCCGCAGGAGTGACCCGGGACGCCGCGCCTTTGAAATGCAAATGTCCCCCGCACCCGACGGAGACACGGGGAAATTGAAACATCTTTGTCCGACGCGAGAGTGCGAACGGCGCGGAGTGATTGAGACAGCTCCAGGAGGAAACGCGGGACAAGGGGCGGAGACGGGACGGCAACACAGGGAGGACAAGAAGAGTTCAGCTGAAAATGTCTCTGCTCACTGTGCCCCGCGCTGACAGAGAGGGTTCAAAGTCAAGTTAATAGAGTCTGGATTTACGGAGGGAATCAAGGTCTAAAGATGTGTGCTAAATGTTTTGAAGGTTTGAAATAAGATTGGAGCAAAACTAGACAAGTATTCACAAAAACATATTTCAGAAAATGTATTTAAAGACAATGTTGCTGACTGAAAGCTATAGCCATGAGAAAAAGCTTACTCTATTCAAAGCCCAGCTAAAAACATGTATTTTATTTGCTGTTGGAAGGCGTTTCTATAAATACATTTGACTGATTGATTGATTGATTAGTCAAATCAATTATGCATGCAATTTAGTTAGTTTCAAGAAGCAGACCACTGTTTTCCTGTTAATTCTTGAGTGTGGGACTCAGTGGAAATATGTGGAGCATGAACTTGTTACTGAGCGTGGCCAGATACTGGTCTAAAGGCAGACAGTTGGCCAAGTTATATTTTGCTTCTATAGATTTAACTTTGCATCATTGATAAAGAAGCATTTGTCGCTTTTGTTAAGAGCGTAATTGTGGACTGTTAATTACAAAATTGTGCAAATATATGGGCAACATATAAGTCCGAAAGTGTCTCTCCTGTCTTAAAGAACAAATATTATGCATTATTTCTATTTTAATTGGTCTTTAAACATGCTCTAGAGTACTTTTAGTTTAAAAAAAAAAACTTCCATTGTCTATGGCGTGAGGAACTATGCCATCCGATAGACTTAGCAATAAAAGCTAGCGCATGTTAGCATGAGCTATTTCCTGTTTATCGACTCACAGGGGAGGGACGGAAAATATGATATTCCCAGTTTATAATGCGTCTAACATTACCCAAACTCAATGCATTACATAAAGATACATTAAAATTAGGCGATAAACCGTAGTTTTAGCCGCGTCTCACAGCACCACAAACTCGGAATTACTTTTTGTAATTTGTGATTTTTTTTTTTTCTTTTTGTGAATTGCCTCATGAGTAAAAAGTTAAATTCAGGTCAAATTTAGATTGTATATAAGAAGAAATCCTGTGTTATGTTCACGTGGACGCAGAGCCAGGAGCTGAGATGGAGATGCACTTCACCATTAAAAGAACCGTTCCAAAGCGCTCCTCTGCAAACTGGGGTCTGGGGGCTCGGGGCCAGTCTAAACGTGGCTTATGTGAACAGTTCATGCCAGCTTGCCACCACAGCTTGCCTCTTCAGCCACAAGGAAGCACGCGTTCAACTTGACATCAAAGCCCACGATGGCGCTGATGTAAATGTTCGCATGTCCCACAGTGGGCAGAGCTGTTGCCCCCTGCTCCGCTCTCCTCTGCTGGGACACAGGTGCTGCTCCGCTCCCTCACTCCATCCCCTGTGGATCCACTGCCCAGTGCACCACCCACAGAAGCGTGGCCTTATTCTGTCACTCCTATACCCTCTCGTACGCACAGAACCAGCCCCGTCTGTCAGAGAATGGCACAAAATCTCAATACAACAGAAAAGTGAAAAAAGCAAGCTGGGGACGACGTTTACCTGAAGGTGCTGTGGGAAGAGAATAAATCAAGACTCCCAAGAAACTGTTTCCATTGTTTCGCGGTGGTAAAACATCCTCCTGAGTTAGATCCAGATTCGACTGTAAGCTCGAGTCAGTAAATAAAGGTTCATTCTACTGTTTGGGATTAGACATGATCGTCAATGAACTGAGCCACAGAGAAACACCTTTACCTGATTTATCGTCAGTTTCAAGTACATGCCATTTATACTGTGTAGTGTACTGTAAAAGCAAATATTTTAGGAGAAAAAACAGGAGACAGTGGGATATCCCTCATATGCTCTGAACCCATTGACTTCAGCCCAAACTGCAAAGCTGTGATTGGTCTGCCATTCAGCGGGCGGACTCAAACTGAACGGCGTGAGTCTGACCAGATGTATTCTCAAGAGTTTGTGAAATCCTGTGAATTCATCTGGCTGCGCAGGTTACTTTAAACATGTTTTGTCCTGTCATGTTTTTGTGCTTAAAATAATGCATGTATCAAGCTTTGGTGTTGGAATGCCATCTACTGACAACAGAAGGGAAGTATTATTGGGCAAAAAACCCGACACGCAATATAAACATGCAGTTGGAATGAATGGGATTTGAGGGCAGAAACGCTCAGAACAAGTCATGATGATTTATGAATTTAAAAACAGAGCAGGGAACTCCCGATCTCAACCTTTGACATTACAAATTGGGGAAACCAAGTGTTTTCTGAGACTTAGGGGAAGAGAACCTCATAAACATGATAAAGGAAACAAGCGTGTCCTTCTGGGGACTGAGCTGTGGAACATCCCTTTGTATGTGTTCTGCTGAGTCACTACAGCATGTTAAATCACTGCTGAAAACTTTGGCATGAGCTGAGTCATTATTTTACGAACGTAAAGCGTTTTATGTATGGTTTTGTGTGTTTTGTTGCACTTAGTTGAACAGCCTTTTGGGCTTTAAGTGTTGTAAATGTGCTTTAGACATTGACATTGACAAGTGTGAAAGAATGAATATAATGTTATAACATTATAAAAGCAAAGCAAGCATTTAGTAAATGTGTCCTTTCAAACTGTAATTAATTTAGTGGCGACCTCAAGTGTTTGTTTTTCTCTTTTAGCAAAGGACTGCATTTTAGAGCGTTGTCTTTTTTAAATGTATGCCTGCGTCAACTCGGTGCACCTGAAATATAATAACATTTTAAATCAAATCCAAAAAATTATTGTTTAAAATGACTTTAGGAATTTAGATTTTTATAAAGTGTCTTAGTTTTCTTTGTAAAATGTGTATTTGTCTCCAATCACAGTTCTTCTGTCAGTAGCCTTGTGCGAGGTGACTCTGTGTTCACTGTGTTATTATCGAGAATATTTCTGAAATATCGCGGGGAACTGGAGCCCGTCCCAGTAACTTTGGGCCTCGAGCGGGGCACGTTACACATCAAAGTTATTATTTGTCAAATGAAGTATAAAGCCCATAGAACTTTAATACGAAATGAAAAGCAACTCAAACGTTTTAGATTGTCTACATTTTTGAAAGATGGAGAGTCTGCCACATGCTTGTCTCCATGGAGATCGGTTCAATGCCTTACTGTGGAACATTTTGTGGAAGATTAGTAAGGTGTTTTCAAATAACAAAACTGTATATGTACAATGTCATATTGTTTAAAAAATGGAGACCAGACAATAACATCTTCTTGGACACGAGCGCGTTTTAGAGCCACAACTAACAATGATTTTATTATGTCAGCGTCAAACTATTACTTATATTGTACAATGAGACTTTTAAAATATATTATCAATCAAATGAAGGTTGAAATATGGTGATTTAAGAGAATATTTACTACTACTACTTAATATTTAGTTTAATTATTTCTGAAAATCTGAAATTGTGAAATCGTTTTTGTACATTTTGACTTAACAATGCCGCTGTCGTGTTTAAAAAGGGTCTTTTCGTACGCGTTTTAGAGCCCGTATCGTCGACAATTAAATATTAATATTTCTTAAGGTGAATTAGTTTCATCGTCGCGGTCTTACATAAATAGATCATGACACTTGAGATGTGAGAACAGGATAACTGTAAACTGGAATAACCTAAACTACAGAGGCCCCTTCCCCAACTACAGAGGCCCCTTCCCCATTTACAGAGGCCCCTTCCCCAGCTACAGAGGCCCCTTCCCGCTACGAGGCCCTTCCCCAGCTTACAGAGGCCCTTCCCAGCTACAGAGGCCCCTCCCCCTAACCTCAGCTAAGAGGCCCTTCCGCCCCCATTACAGAGCCCCTTCCCAGCTACAGAGGCCCCTTCCCCACTAGCTAAAGAGGCCCTTCCCCAACTACAGAGGCCCTTCCAGCTACAGAGGCCCCTTCCCCACTACAGAGGCCTTCTCCACTCACAGAGGCCCTTCCCCAACTACAGAGGCCCTTCCCATACGAGCCTTACAGCTACAGAGGCCCTTCCCACTACAGAGGCCCTTCCCCAACTACAGAGGCCCCTTCCCAGCTACAGAGGCCCTTCCCCACACTACAGAGGCCCTTCCCCCAGCTTACAGAGGCCCCTTCCCCAACTACAGAGGCCCCTTCCCCAGCTACAGAGGCCTTCCCCAACTACAGAGGCCCTTCCCAGCTACAGAGGCCCTTCCCAACTACAGAGGCCCCTTCCCCAGCTACAGAGGCCCTCCCCAACCACTACAGAGGCCCTTCCCCAGCTACAGAGGCCCCTTCCCAGCTACAGAGGCCCCTTCCCCAGCTACAGAGGCCCCTTCCCAGCTACAGTGGCCCCTTCCAGCTACAGAGGCCCTTCTCCAACTACAGAGGCCCCTTCCCCAACTACAGAGGCCCCTTCCCAGCTACAGAGGCCCTTACCCAATACAGAGGCCCCTTCCCCAACTACAGAGGCCCTTCCCCAGCTCTTGCTCTGCGCTTTAGCCCAGGTTTGTACTTCACTGTTGAACTCTCTATCCCCTCCACCACCACGCGCACGTTTAGATGAACAAGCAGCTTTCTCTTCCGCCTCTGAGTAAGGTTCTGCTTAAGTCGGCACATTTCCACGCTCCAGTGAAACGCTTGGAGATAAAAACAACAAGCGTGGACTTTTAAAACTGCATGTTAAAGTGCTCCCAATTAAAAGTGCTCCCTCGTGACACGCAGGAAATGAGCAGGAGCTGTTTTTTTGTGGGGGGTTTTTTGAGAGAGAGAAGAAAACTACCGCTGCACAAACACAAGCCGAAGCGTGCACACAGGGACCATCGTGGGGTCCGGGTTTTCATAAATCTTCTTAATTTCTGTAGCGGCCGGAGACTTTGGGCTCTCGGTTGAGATAATGTCCTGGAATTGGATTGTGTCAAATTTCAACAGGAGCGCGGGGGGAGCACTTTTAATATCACGGATTTGCAGAAAAATATCCAAGCAGAAATCCACATTTGATGACCATAATTTGCCCAACTATTAGTGTTATCTTATTAGGAAGTCATAAAAGTGCAAAACTTTCACGATTGATAATTGAAAAGGCATAGGCCTTTTGAGAATGGAGCCAGTACGCAACGATTCTGATAAAACCCGAACAACAACAATTGACATCGACCCACAAACTATCACAACCGCAATAAAGAAATGGATCAAACCCTAACCCTGGATTAATGCAACAAACAACTGAAAACCAGTGAATCTCAGACGATTCGACATTAAACACTGCAAAGGGGAAACATGTAACGCCTCTGACCTTTGGCACGACACGAATCCGCACGTTTATGTTCAGAGATTCATGTTTAGTGTTGTTAATCGAGGATCTTCTTTCCGTGCCGTGGTCCGGGTCGGTTTGCAGATCGATTTCTGACAAAAAGCCGATACAAAATGGCCCAGCTTGTCTTTATAGAAACAAAGAGAAGATTTTTTTTTTTTTATGCATCGGAAGCAACGCCTGCAAGATAGTTTTTCAGAATCAGAAATCAGCATCTGGTGAAAAGGTGCAACATGAAGCCACAAATATAACAGCAAAATGTATCCAAATAAAATAATAATGCATGAATAAAAAATTAAAAAAGGGTTCATATGATGGATTTTGTGACGTTTGGCTGTATCAGATTTCTAATAGTGATAAAGGCATGGGTCTAAATATAACAAATGTTTTGTAGTGCACAAATAAGTACTCACTGTGGATATTTTAATACTAAATATCCAAATCGAAACACGTAACTATGTAAAGACGTCTCCCCGGTTCGATACCTTACCATCCCATGGACTTTGAGCCAATGTTAAAATGAGTTTTTATCATTTTATTTGAGCTTTGTGTCGTGTTTGTTCTTTATAAACTTTATTTAAGGTAAACCGGGCAAACCATCGCCATCTGACCGCTACAATGTCCTGCCATTCACCTCCGGGCGAAACTATGGGCAGATGTGGACGGCCTCTTGACGTAAAGCAACGTACATGAGCTACGTGAAGTGTTAGTTTAGGGGTAAATGCTGGAACACTACAAATCGGTTTGGGGTCACTTTCTAAAACGAGCGTCCCATTACTATTCACAATGACATTTAGCACCGACTCACCGGTGACTTTTGTTGAAATGTCATGTACTTTTGGAAACAAACCAGCTCACAGGGGAAAAAAAAAAGAACGTTTAAAGATGTGCTTCAGCATCTGCCGGGTTGAATTTGAAAATGTGTTGTATTTGTATTCTTTTCATTTAGCGGCCCGACACAGCTACAGCGAAAACGTTTAAAGTGAGTATTTTCTACTCCCGTCCCCGTGTGGGCTTTTCTACACTATACATTTAACAAATACCGCAGTGCAAATGTACACAGCTCATTCTTTGGCGCCTCGCTCATGCACTTTCGCAGCACTTACAGGTGGGATCAGCGTGGGTTTTCTTCTAGTCTAGAGGTGAACATTTCTACGTCAGAAATGCATTTGATTTCAGTGTGAGTTCCACAGTTCACAGCTCGCACAGGGGAAAGATCGATTGTCCAAAAGACGTCCTGCGCTGTGGGATTTGACAGTTCTGGTTTGGGTTTGGTTTCACTCTGCTGCTGCTGCTGCTGCTGTTTAATCTGCGTATAAATGTGCTCAAGTTAAAAATACAAAAATGACTGACGCTTTCATAACGTAATGAATTATAGTTCCACCGACGAGGCACGGGTTGTTCCTTTAAAACCCGATAACGATGTCGGACACTTTATGCAGCAGCGGAGACAAGCTTATCAAAGTTTTCTGCTCTTTCTGAAGGACTTTTCTCAGCGTCATGAATCCAGCTGCTCGGACTCACTTCACGCACACACATGAGCCTCCACTTATATTAATATAATTTAGATCGAGGGAAATTCTATAAAACATGTTTTTATGCGCGCACAGGTGAGCTTGACATGTCCTGGCCTGAGAACTGCTGCCACCTGCTGGTCACTTTAAATTGTAATCATTTTTTTCTGAAGAAGGTTTTTTTTTTTTCTGATTTTAAATGTATTAAACAAAACAGAAAAACACCAGTGAATAATGACTGCAAAGGTGTATGTAGATGGATCGTGGAAAAGATTCAAGCGCCGTCATCTGGACTCTGTTTTGAGAATGCAGAACGTCTCTCTCAATCCGGTAGATGGATGGAAGTCTGAATTGCGATTGATAAAACATAAATCATGTTCAATATACATGTTTGCTCTTTTTTAAAATCTCATGTTTTCACTGCTCAGGTGTTGGTACATAGAAAAAAGACAATGCCTTAAATGAAAGGTGCACTGTGGAACTTTCTGGTGGAGGATCTGCCACCTGCTTATGTCCACGGAGATGTTACTGATTTGATGTTCCACAAATTATCAAAGATCTCTATCATTTATTGATTTACAATTATTATTTTCAATGGTGAAAAGTATTCTTCACAGACCTGACCTGTAACTTGGCCTGGTCACCTGATTGTTCTTCAAATTATGAATTATAAATCAGGCATCTTATTTTATTTGAGTAATACTTTCCCCAAATACTTTTTCACTGTTACTTCAGTCATGTCTCGGACCACTACTTTGTACTTTTAATTGAGTCATATTATTTTGAAGTAACTTTACTCTTACGTGAGTAAACTTTTTGGCTGCGCTGCTCTTCGTGTGTCCTTTTGCTTTGAGTGATTTCATGATCGATCGAGTTGTTTCTCCACAATGTGCAATGTTCAGGTTGAATGTGTCCACTTAAAGCATCACTGTGTCACTTTTCTGACGGAGGCTGCTGCTTTTGTTGTTGAAAGAAATGTTCCGCAGTTCAATTTCTCTTTCAAGTCTGAATCAGAGGCGTTTTTATCAGAAAAGAATACCTTGAAAAACATGTTTTCTTACTGTGAGCGGGGTCGCCTCTCCACAGATCTGACCAGTGACTTGGCCTAGTGGTAGAAATAGATAATAAAACACTGTGAAATATTCCAATCAAAAGCGGCAACATTTCCATGAGGGAAACAGCAGGCACCTTCCACCAGAAAAGTGACACAGTGCACCTTTAAGTTTAGTGAAAGGAGGAAAAAATACTCAAGTAAATGTGTTTAAGGAAGAGTACACTTAAGTACCAACTTTGAAAAATACATAGATGTATTATTTGACCGTTTTAAGTTATTGTAATGAAGAATTGTGACGACAGGACCAAACCGGATCCTAACCAAGTCGAAACTCTGGACTGAAAAACCAGGTCTAAAAACCAGAACTAAACCAGGTCTAAACTCAGGACTGATCCACACCTAAAACCAGCACTAAACCAGCACTAAACCAGCACTAAACCAGCACTAAACCACATTTAAACGAACACTAAACCACATTTAAACGAACACTAAACCACATCCAAACCACATCTAAACCACATCTAAACCACATTAAACCAGCACTAAACCACATCCAAACCACATCTAAACCACATTTAAACCAGCACTAAACCAGCACTAAACCAGCACTAAACCAGCACTAAACCACAATCCAAACCACATCTAAACCACATCTTAACCAGCACTAAACCACATCCAAACCACATCTAAACCACATCTAAACCAAGTCATAACTCTGTACTTAACCAAGTCTAAAATAGGTCAAGAAAAGCAAATCTTTCTAAACCACATCCAAACCAGTTCATTGTACAGAGACTACAGATTTGACACCGTCACGCTGGTCTATAATTAGGATTTGTTAAAAATGTAATTGAACTTAAATGCACCTGCTCTAAAACCCTGTGCATTTAAAGTATAAAGAATCCATCTTTATTCAGACATTGTAATAAAACATGCGATGAAAAACCAAACATCTCTCTCGAGCCAAACGTAATAATGACTCTGTATTCTGTCTGAAAAAAGTGGAGGAAGTAAACACGTACTTAACCCCACTCTTTGTTTTACTCTTCCAATGGAAGAAAGTCACTCGTTTATTACGAATTCAAGAATGAATCGAGTAAAACAAATGAAATAAACTATAAACTGCACCTATACATTCTCACAGAAAAAACTCCCTTTCACCAAATAAACGCTGAATATTTCGTGGCAGTTGCTTACTTTACTTTTATTGAGCAGTTGGGCAAGTACTCAATTCTGCTTGAATATTTAGACTGAATAAACACAGAATGAACAATGTGCACGATCGTGAAAAGTGCAACTCTCCGACGCGGCACAATCTCCAAAGCTGTTTCGTTTTTGTCGAGTTCCCGTTCAGGCAGCCCGTGGCGGCCTTGACATTCCAGGTCTATCCCTCCCTCCCTGCCTCCCTCCTACGCCGCCGCCGCCGCCGCCGCCGCCGCCGCCGCCGCCGCTCCGAGCTCTGCCTGAGTCCTTGTCTGCCGTCCTTGAGCGCCACGGGGGCCCCGCTTTGGGAGAGAGACAGCAACAAGATAAGAAAGCTCTCCTGATCGGGTCGAAAGTACGCTGTGTTCCCTCAACATCTCTGAGATACCGGTCGTTCTCAGTGCTTTCTTTGTGTGCCAGATAATACAGAAGAAGCAACAAAATAGCATGAGCGAGGGCCTTGCTTTGGCGATAGGAGAAGTTGCTATTGTGTTTGGCGTGGGCGAGGTGTAGCTCCAGGTGCTGACGGCGACGGGCCGAAACGGGGAGGAAAAGTGCTGACGACAGTGGCACTGGCTACTGCGTGTTGCTTGAACGCGTTCAAGGTCCTGGCGCAGGATAAATGCTGGGCGAGCCGGGAGTCTGGAGACAGGACATCCGGAGCGGCCACGGGTAAGGCACGGCACCAGATCTGCCGCTTTCTAGTCGACATTCTCCTCTTTGCGCTTTCCTTAATCCAAATCTAAATCTTCTCTAATCTTTATACTTGTTGATGTAATGTTATAACATGGCAAAATCTAAAAAGGTATGCATACAATCTTGTCATTTATTTTGATGACATGTTTGTATCGGTTTATTCAATGTATATGTGAATAGACACCAAAGATTGTAATGATGTAAGACAATATAACCAAAAATACAGGCAATTTATGGTTTAAAATGTACTTTTTGTTAAGTGTTTTCAAGAGCTAAATTACTACTTTAACATATTATTCCACCTCTTTTTGGAGATTATTCCCTCAACTCTTCTTAATAATAATGTACATAAGATGCAAAAGAAGAAAAGACAACAACTTTGTGACACATTTTCCATTTGACAAACAAACGATTACATTTTTCAACGGTGTTCTTCACGATTATGGCCACTAGGGGAGAACTTTTCTATGCCGTATTCTTTCTTTTCTTCTTCACAGTGTCTCTCATTTTCAGTAGATCTAAAGTGTGTCTTGTGCTCTTGTGTTTCCAGATGTTGGCGTCGGTCTTGACTCGCTGTTCCTTTTTCCTATGCATATACCTCTTTGAGAAGTAACTTTAAAGAGGCATAGGGCATGGGAAAATGGGGCTGCAGAGGTGTTCCACCGTCCCACGAAAAAAACAAACTGAACTCAAAGCTGCAACATGTAAAAGGAAGGGAAATGCGAAGCTAAGAACGAGTTTTGACTTTGATCTCATTCATGTTTCATATCTAGGCCTCTGTTGTATTATTGTATTCCACATTTAGATGCTGTTTTTCATTGCTACTAAATAAATGATATTGCTCTTCACTCACTGACGTTTCTGCCTTCTTTGTAGTTATTTAAAAGAGTGTTTTAGTTGCACGAAAAACTTTTAGTATATGTTTTATTGTTATTATTTTTTGCTAAATCAGTGAATACAACTTTAGAGGATGTTTTAAATCAAATACGTCCACTTATTGAAGACAGGGAAGGGTTTGAATGCTTCACTGGGTCAAAAAAGTGTAGGTGAAGACAGTAAAAAAACAGCAAAAGTAAATGTCAGGTGGTGATAAACACATGGAGGTATTAAATAAGAACATAACTGACAAAATAAAGACGGGCTGTCATAAGTCGTAAGTGTTAAATGGATTTCAGAGACAATCAACTATAGTCTGTTTACCTTTCAAACACAATCTATGTAATGAATGGAGCTCAGATGAGGCGTTAATGTCGCAGAAACTAAGTGGCTTTGCACTAATGAATGTGGCCACTAGAGGAGCACTCAGCCCAGACGACTTGAGATCGATCTGCTGAAATCCTGTTTACATGAACTACGAACACAAAAGCTGAAGGAACTAAATAAAAACTAAACAAAGAAAACGTGGTCATAACGGAGGAACAGTTAAATCAGTCTGGTCGCAAGAATGTGTCACAAAACTACAAGCAATTACGTTTGCAAATTAGCTTCTGTCCAAGTCATTTGTTTTCCAATCAAGAACGTTCTAGTCCATCAAAGTGCTCCAAGGAGTTTACTTTGTATGGAAAATATAGCTATCATTCTTTTGGCTTTGACGAAAACCTTTTAAAAGGAATGGGTGATTTATTTCGGGGTGTTTTACCACAAACCATTACACCGTACAATGGGCCGACTTTACGGTTTCATTTTCCAACTCTTTTTCTTCCACGTTCTGCTGTTTGCTCCGAAGAGGCACGTTTGATTTGATTATAAGAGAGACCACGACAGTATCCTGAAAACGTCCCTAACTCCTGCTCTTTTCAGCCACAACGATGTCCGATGAGAAGGATTTACAAAAATAAGCTTTGGATGAGTTAGTTTTACTGTTAGAAATGAGCGCGCTGAGAACACACTTTGGACATTGTGTTTCGTTCAGATTTGTTAGTGGGATAAACTCGATTTTGATTTGTCAGAGTCTGCGTTTTGCATTAAAACCAATTAACCAAACAATGACAGAACAATGATCTGAATAAGTAAAACCCGAAACGTCTTGGGCCTCCCTCGTGACCGGCTCAGATTTACAGTCGAGCTTTTGTCTTGATTATAAATTCGACGTTAAAAGTGACTGACAAAGAGCAAACCTGGTGGTCAGAGATGCACACACACACACACCAACACACACACACGTCACATGGTTATTGACCTTTTTACACAATTCATTTGCATCTTACATGAACCAAGCCCACAATATTCATCTTCACTTAAAGGTGCACTATATTTCCTTGGGAATCAGCAGTGTGGCGTTATTTGTTCAAATCACCTCAGATCTGGCGCTTTAACTTGAGTCCCCTTCTTGTCTCCATGGAGATACAAAGAGTGTGTATCTTTGTTGAAACGTTGTGACTTTCCTTATCCGTCAGAAAGAAGCGTAATGTAAAACCAGTCCTGGATTTACAACGTTCAGACCTGCTCTTTCCTTTCCTGTTCGTCCTGTCTCTGGACCAAACACTGATGATCCCGGACTGAGCTTCAGGCGCCGCACCCTCCAGGAAAGTGACACAGCGCAGCTTTAAGTAAAGTAAAGGAGAAATGAAAGAGTTTACTGTGACAGGAAAAAAGTACAAAAAGTATCAAATGATCCACTGCTTTTGTCCTGTTCTAGTCCAGGTTTAGTCCTGATCTAGTCCAGGTTTAGTCCTGATCTAGTCCAGATTTGGTCCTGAGCTTGTCCAGGTTTAGTCCTGATCTAGTCCAGGTTTAGTCCTGATCTAGTCCAGGTTTAGTTTTGAGCTAGTCCAGGTTTAGTCCTGGTTTAGTCCAGGTTTAATCCAGGTTTAATCCAGGTTTAGTCCTGATCTAGTCCAGGTTTAGTCCTGATCTAGTCCTTGTTTAGTCCTGGTTTAGTCCAAGTTTAGTCCTGATCTAGGCCTTGTTTAGTCCTAGTTTAGTCCTGGTTTAGTCCAAGTTTGGTCCTGATCTAGTCCTTGTTTAGTCCAAGTTTAGTCCAGGTTTCGTCCTGATCTAGTCCTTCTTTTGTCCTGTTTAGTCCAGTTTTAGTCCAGGTTTAGTCATGATCTAGTCCAGGTTTAGTCCTGCTCTAGTCCCAGGTTTGGTCCTGATCGGTATCCAGGTTTAGTCCTTGGTTTAGTCCAGATTTAGTTCCGGTTTAGTCCTGGTTTAGGCCAGGTTTTGTACAGCGTTTAGGCCAGGTTAGTCCCGGTTTAGTGCAGGTTTAGTCCAGGTTTAGTCCTGGTTTAGTCCAGGTTTAGTCCAGGTTTAGACCTGGTTTAGTCAGGTTAAGTCCAGATTTCAGACCTGGTTTAGTACAGGTTTCGTCCAGAGTTTGGTCCTGATCTAGTCAAGGTTTAGTCCTAGTTTTGTCCAGGTTAGTACTTTTAGTCCTGCTCTAGTCCAGGTTTAGTCCAGGTTTATCCTGGTTCAGTCCATGGTTTGGTCCTGATTCTAGTCCAGGTTAAGTCCTGTTTTAGTCCAGTGTTTTAGTCCTGGTTTAGTCCGGTTGTTTAGTCCAGGTTTAGTCCTGATTTTTAGTCCTTGTTTAGTCCTAGTTTTAGTAGTCCTGGTTTTTAGTCCAAGGTTTTGGTTCCTGATTTAGTCCTTGTGTTAGTCCAAGGTTTAGTCAGGTTCGTCCTGATCTAGTCTTCTTTTGTCCGTTAGTCAGTTTTAAGTCTCAGGTTTAGTCATTATCTAGTCCAGGTTTAAGTCCCGATCTAGTCCTTGTTTAGTCTGGTTAGTTCCAAGTTTGGTCCTGATCTAGTCCTTGTTTTAGTCCTAGTTTTAGTCTGGTTTTAGTCCAAATTTGAGTCCTGAATCTAGTCCTGTGTTTAGTCCAAGTTTAGTTCCCCAGTTTCGTCCTGACTCTAGTCCTTTCTTTTGTCCTGTTTTAGTCCAGTTTCTTAGTCCAGGTTATATCTGATTCTTAGTCCAGTGTTAGTCCTGATCTAGTCCAGGTTTAGTCGCTGGTTTAGTCCAGAGTTTAGTAAAGGTTTAATCTTATCCGATTTAATTCGGTTTAGTCCAGTAGCAGTTTTGTCAGGTTCCAGTTTCAGTCGCGGTTTAGTGCGTTTAGTCAGGTTATGTTAGTCAGTTTATGTCAGTAGACCAGGTTTAGTTCCCGGTTCAGTCGATCTACTGGTTTAGTCATTGGTGTTGTCCAGGTTTGAGTTGACTGCAGGTTAGTCTGTTTTCTAGTGTTGTACTGTAGTGCTGCTCAGTCGGTTTTCAGGTAGTCCTTACGTCCAGTCTTGCGCCTGTATTAGTCAGGTACTGTTTATCCTTAGTCCTTTTGCAGGTTTAGTCCTGTTTTAGTGCGTTTAGTCACAGGTTTAGTCAGGTTATATTGTTTACAGCTCTAGTTTACTGTTTAGCTGTTTACGTGGTGAGTCCGTCTCTAGTCGGTTAGTCGGTTTGCAGTTTAGTCAGCGACTGGCTGATCCCAGGTTTAGTACATTAGTCGCAGTTTGGTCCTGATCTAGTCCAGGTTCTAGTCCTCGTTTTAGTCCAGGTTATAGTCCTGGGTTTAGTCCAGTTTTAGTCCTGGTTTATACGTTCCTGGTTTAGTCCCAGTTTAGTCCAGGTTTGAGTATTTGTTTAGTCCTGCTCTAGTCCAGGTTTAGTCCTGGTTTAGTCCTGGTTAGTCCAGGTTTGGTCCTGATCTAGTCCCAAAGGTATTAGTTCCGAGTTTGGAACTACGATATTAGTCCAGGTTTAGTCCTGGCTTAGTCCGAGTTTATACAGGTTTCGTCCAGTTTGGTCCTGATCTAGTCCAGGTTTAGTCCAGGTTAGTCCAGGTTGGTTCCTGATCTAGTCCAGGTTTAGTCCAGTTTAGTCCAGGTTAGTCCAGGTTTAGTCCTGGTTTAGTCCAGGTTTGGTCCTGATCTAGTCCAGGTTTAGTCCTGTTTAATTTCCAGGTGTTAGTTCCTGGTTTAGTCCAGTTTAGTCCTGGTTTAATCCAGGGTTTAGTCCAGGTTTAGTATTTGTTTAGTCCTGCTCTAGTCCAGTTTAGTCCTGGTTTAGTCCTGGTTTAGTCCAGGTTTGGTCCTGATCTAGTCCAGTTTAGTCCTGTTTAGTCCCGTTTAGTCCTGGTTTAGTTCCAGGTTTAGTCCTGGTTTAGTCCTGGTTTAGTCCGGTTTAGTCCAGGTTTAGTCGTTTAGTTTCCTGGTTTTAGTCCACGGTTTAGGTCCTGATCTAGTCCTAGTCAGTTTTAGTCCGTTTAGTCCGGTTTAGTCCGGTTTAGTGACCTGGTTTAGTCCTGGTTTAGTCCGGGTTTAGTCCAGGTTTAGTCCAGGTTTAGACCTGGTTTAGTCCAGGTTTAGTCCAGGTTTAGACCTGGTTTAGTACAGGTTTTTGTCCAGGTTTGGTCCTGATCTAGTCCAGGTTTAGTCCTAGTTTTGTCCAGGTTTAGTACTTGTTTAGTCCTGCTCTAGTCCAGGTTTAGTCCAGGTTTAGTCCAGGTTTGGTCCTGATCTAGTCCAGGTTTAGTCCTGTTTTAGTCCAGGTTTAGTCCTGGTTTAGTCCTGGTTTAGTCCAGGTTTAGTCCAGGTTAGTATTTGTTTAGTCCTGCTTTAGTCCAGGTTTAGTCCTGGTTTAGTCCTAGTTTAGTCCAGGTTTGTCCTGATCTAGTCCAGGTTTAGTCCGGGTTTAGAACAGGTTTAGTCCAGGTTTAGTCCTGGTTTAGTCCAGGTTTAGTACAGGTTCGTCCAGGTTTGGTCCTGATCTAGTCCAGTTAGTCCCTGGTTTCTCGTTGAGTACCTGGTTTATCTGCAACTTTACTGTTAGTCTGCTCTTATCCAGGTTTAGTTCCAGCGATACTAGTCCTGGTTTGTCCATGGTTTGAGTCCATTGAGTTAGTCCATAGTCCAGTTTGTTTAGTCCTGTTTTAGTCCAGTTGTATGTCCTGGTTTAGTCCAGGTTTAGTAATTTGTGAGTCCTGCCTCTAGCCCAGGTTTAGTCCTGGTTTATTCCTGTATTAGTCGCGGTTTGGTCCCTGTTAGTCCAGTTAGTCCGTTTCGTTAGTGGGTTTAGTTCCAAGGTTTAGTATTGTTTAGTCCGCTCTTTTTAGTACTTGATGTTAGTCCTGCTGCTTTTAGTTCCAGGTTTAGTCCTGGTTTAGTCCAGGTTTGGTCCTGATCTAGTCCAGGTTTAGTCCTGTTTTAGTCCAGGTTTAGTCCTGGTTTAGTCCAGGTTTAGTATTTGTTTAGTCCTGCTCTTTTAGTACTTGTTTAGTCCTGGTTTATTCCTGGTTTAGTCCAGGTTTGATCCTGATCTAGTCCAGGTTTAGTCCGGGTTTAGAACAGGTTTAGTCCAGGTTTAGTCCTGGTTTAGACCAGGTTTAGTACAGGTTTCATCCAGGTTTGGTCCTGATCTAGTCCAGGTTTAGTCCTGGTTTTGTCCAGGTTTAGTACTTGTTTAGTCCTGCTCTAGTCCAGGTTTAGTCCAGGTTTAGTCCTGCTCTAGTCCAGGTTTAGTCCAGGTTTAGTCCAGGTTTAGTCCAGGTTTAGTTCTGGTTTAGTCCAGGTTTGGTCCTGATCTAGTCCAGGTTTAGTCCTGTTTTAATCCAGGTTTAGTCCTGGTTTAGTCCAGGTTTAGTCCTGGTTTAGTCCAGGTTTAGTCCAGGTTTAGTATTTGTTTAGTCCTGCTCTAATCCAGGTTTATTCCTGGTTTAGTCCTGGTTTAGTCCAGGTTTGGTCCTGATCTAGTCCAGGTTTAGTCCGGGTTTAGAACAGGTTTAGTCCAGGTTTAGTCCTGGTTTAGTCCAGGTTTAGTCCAGGTTTAGTGCTGGTTTAGTCCCAATGTCCCAAAGTTGCATTCATACAATCTTATTTCAAGCAGCTCGTGTGACCTTGACGTACCAGTTCTCTTCCTCTGCTGTTTTCAAACTAAAACTCCCAACAATGACCCAACGCTGACCCCTGAAGGACGAGGGAGAAGTTACACAGTGCAGTGTTTAAAGAAGAAATCTGATGTGGAAGTAAACCAGGACTAAACAATATCTAAACCAGGACTAACTATGTCTTAACCAGGTCTAAACCATGTCTAAACCGTGTCCAAACCAGGACTAAACCATGTCTAAACCAGATCTTAACCATGTCTAAACCATGTCTAAACCATGTCTAAACCATGTCTAAACCATGTCTAAACCATGTCTAAACCATGTCTAAAACAGGACTAAACCATGTCGAAATCAGGACGATACCATGTCTAAACCAGGTCCAAACCATGTCTAAACCAGGTCCAAACCAGGTCTAAACCATGTCTAAACCATGTCTAAACCATGTCTAAACCAGGACTAAACTAGGACTAAACGAAGTCTAAACCATGTCTAAACCAGGTCTAAACCAGGACTAAACCATGAGTAAACCATGTCTAAACCATGTCTAAACCAGGACCAAACCAGTTCATTTCAGGATTCTTAAATGCATTCAAACTTAATTTAGCCCATTTTAGTCCTGATGTAGACTTACTTTGGTCCTGTTCCAGTCCTGGTTTAGGCATGGTTTAGAACTTTAAAACTTCACGGTTCTACGATGCGGACATGACCCAAAAGAAATGCTTTTAAAACCAAAACCTACAACTCCAATCCATTTAATAATGCTGTAAAAGTAAAAAATATCTATAAAAATGAATATTAAACTATGTTCTTTTTCACCCCAACTTTCTGAAACTAAACACAACATTCTGCATCATTCGTACAGTTTAGTTTCAGACAGTGAAACTAACGTCCCTTCCTCCGCCGCGCTTAAACAAATTCAAATCTCGCAGTAATGACAAAAACGCTGAATCTCTGAATGAGTTTTGACGACTCAATTAATGAGCCTTCTATTTATCTTGTAAACAGCCGTTGGCCTCTCCCGCTCCGTGGCCTGGCTCCCGGGAGTCTGGGGCCGGGTCCAGACCAAGCCCGGGCCTGTTAGCGCCTCTCTACCTGCCCACTTCCCCCTCACCTGAGACGAGCCTCATTGTCATTCTCTCCAGATTACGCTGGGTCATTTAAAGATGTTATTACGGCTGGTTACGCTCTCTAAACATGCTTCAGTGGCTCCCGGAATGAATGAGTAAAGCTTTCCCATTAAAGGACTCGCTCAGCCATGGGATTGTAGTCATTTGGTGCTCGTGCTCTTGGAGATGCTTAGCGTCATTATTTATGATGGTTTATTTTTTGAATAGCCCCGATTTCCATGGGGCAAAGGGTTCGGATCGCAATGGTACAGTTCAAAATCAACTGATGAGCCGCAGAATTACGAGGGGAAACGTTTGGGGGTTTTTTTTTGGTTCGTTTTTGTAAATTCTGCTTGAGTTTGAGAGCTAAATGGGATTATTTTCAGTTTAATATGTGCCCGTTTTGATCATTTTTAAAAAAAATTCTGACCGGAAGAGTTTATTCGATAGGACAGCTGCAGCACGAAATGGGGGAGAAAGAGGATATACAGTAGACATTCGACAATTGGTCAAGGGCTGGAATCGAAGCCACGGCGCCCTTTTCCACTGCACCACAACATCCGCTTGTTTACATATGGTTCTCATCCACATGTGTCAGTGCATTCCTGACGATGTAGGCTTTTTTTGCTACTCATCCAAGTCGCTTCTTCAGTTTTACTTGGATGAGACACTGAGAAATAGACTAAACTAACAATATTAAACTAAAAGGCATTATATTAAACTAAAAGGCATTATATTGTGGAAAATGCTCTTACTCACTGCAAACATATTAATACTAGTTTGACCGTGAGTAGGTTTTCTTACGTGAATTAACTTAAACCAAACCGCAAACTGATGCAAATGTAAAACTTCTCAAGAGTGAAACTGTTTCCACATTCCAAAACAGTAAGATTACAGCAGACGGAACAGAAACCAGGAGAAGGGGGTGGTAATTAAACTACAACTAAATGTATATATGTATGTGTGTGTATATGTATATGTATGTTCAAATCACTCAAAACAGTTCTTTTTAGCTATATATATACGACTGAAAGGATTTTATCTGCACTCTTCTCTCATAAAGTTAATTTCATAATGATTATTTATGTTTTTATTGTTGTTTTACGGGGTATTTTCTTGTTATGTACAGCACTTTGTGTACAAGTTGTACTTTGGAAATACATTTTAAAGTACTACATTTTTACATAGCTGCACCCCCCCCTAACCCATTTTAATGATCAATCTTTGTCCTTCATAAAATAAACTCATTTAAAGTAGTAAAAACACCTCAAACCAAACAGTAAGTCTCTTACATTTTAAATCCCATGTTGCTACTTTAATGGGAATAGTTTTATTAGGGGGTTTAATCTCTGTAAACTATACATTTTATACACAATCTTTGGGGACTGTGCAATGCATCTGTTATTATATAGCAAACGTATTGTTTTGGAGGAATACTTTGACTCTATCTCTCAACAAGGCTGTTGTTTTGAGCTTTGTTGATTATTCAAGTTTATTAAGACGCATCGCTGGGAGCAGTTTCATTCAAACTAGACTCCAAAGGACAGTTTCAAACGCGGGGTGTTTTTCATTTGGTCAGGTTTGTGCTTTTTGGAGTCGGAAATATTGCGGAGTCGTGACTGTAGTGGGTAACGGGGCGCCATTACACACGGGGCAAACGCGTCACCCACGAGACTCCATCACGGACCCCGTTCAGCCGGTGCCGCCTATAACGACTGTAACGCGGGGGCAATACACACCCCCGATCAGACTCACGGGCGCCGCGTCTCCAGCCTTTCAGCTACGTGCCAACTGATCCATCGCGACACAAAAGGGGCTCATTTGACGTCAATGATGTCGCGTTTGCCTCGGCCTTTTTAGACGTCGCCTTCGAGATGCAAATGCAACGGAGCCGCCGCCGTCACCGACCGGACGAGCGGGGAAAACGTGTGGCTCCAGCGGCAGTGAGCGAACCGGGGTCGCGTTGTCTGTCGTGCGCGCCGCAGTGGGCTGCAGACGCACGGGTTTTACGCACGGGACCGGATCAGTGACTGGAAATACGCATGAGATGACAGTAGAGCTTAGTTGTTCTAAGTTCAGAAGCAAACATTTGGAGAAGCACTGAACTAATCCGAGTTTTACAAAAGTGTTTTTAGTTTTTATCCAAGGAGTTTGATAAATGTACAGCCATTTACAATCCTGGAGACATAGAAGATTGTTAGATGCCTCTATCACAAAAATAGAAAGCAGATGATAAGTTTTCATCAATCATAACGCACATAGAAATAACAACAGTGCCAGCATTCAAAAAGTGTTGACTTCTTTGCAAGAAAAAAACACTGCAAAAATGTAAATCACTTTTCTCTGAATTCACGTGAAACCAGTGAAAAAGTGGTGCATTCTGTGCATAATGTGTGGACCACATTACTTAAACTGTCATGTACAAAAGAATAGAAATAGTTTTTCAGTTTTCCACTTGTTTAAACGCTTCTCCACCGCCGTGCCTTTCTGATCAACGCGGAACAGACGCAGTTTTGAAAAAGGAAATGGCTTTCTTTGCCTGCAAAACTGCGCCATTTGCTGCTCGATCCCAAATCCGGTCAGAGTAAGAGCAAATGGTCATATGACGTTTATGACCGATCACGTGACTTCTCAGGGTACTTCATGACATCGTTAGAAAGGTCCATTATATGGAAAAGTATGTGAAGAGTCCTTGAAATGACACCTACTCTGAAAGTGAAAAAAATTGGGTCCATACGTATTCGGTGAAAATAAAGTACACGACACTTCCTGTTTAGCCCCTACAGTATAATAATGTGCAATTACAGAGAAAAGACGAATCAGTTATAATTATTTTATTGAACATTTAATCAATACAATCATAGTGCTTAGTTATTAACCAATAATTTACAGCTCTATTAAAACGAGCAAGAGATACATCTAGATTCTAGATAACATTCTTGAATTCAGTCCTTAAGTTAATAAAGAGATGGTATCATTTGCTGTGTAAGAGTGGTGTATGGATGGTAGTGCTGATGATGACGGGACATTGCTGGATGTGTGGCCGGCCTGTGCGCCTCCTGAAGCGGGTACACGCGTCTGCTGGCCGCGTGGAGCTGTCCGGAGAGAGCGTGGTGCTGAAACATCATCGGCGGCATGAGCGCAGCGGGAATAGGCAGGAACTCAGTGCGCATGTCCTGCACCTCGCGCTTCAGCTTCATCCTGCGGTTCTGAAACCACGTTTTGACCTGCGTCTCGGACAGGCTGAGCTTCTCCGCGATCTTCTTCCTCTGAGAGGCGCCCAGGTAGCGCTGCTTGCTGAAGGCACCCTCCAGTTTGCGGATCTGCTCCGAGCTGAACTTGGTCCGGACTCTGCGCCCGGCCTCGCCCTCAATGTCCTCTCCCATGTCACTGCTTTCAGAGGCCGACGTGTAGCCACAACTGTCTGGAGAAAACAAGAGAACTTTAGAACATTTGTCCATTTTCCACAATCATCGAAACAGACCAAAGAGTTTGTGAATTAAGGACATTTTTATGTTTGTCCAAGTGTAGTGCGGCCATGCTTTGAGCCCAGTTCAGTCGTGACTTAGACTTGCTTTGGTCCTGCTGTAGTCCTGGTTTAGTAGATTCGGTTTAGTTCAAAGTTAAGTCCCAGGTTAGTATCAAATTTGATGTGTTATGTGTGCACCATTTGCACATTCACTGCATCAAAATTGGGACTAAAACAGGACTAAACCCTAAACCAAAGCTGAACTAGATCAGGACTAAAATTGGCTCCGTTTAGAACCAAATCACGACAAAATGTGAGCGCAACCTTAGACTTTCTTCGGTCCTGTTCTAGTCCTGGTTTTGTCATGGTTTACATTAGTTTTTCGTCCCAGGTTAGTACTAAATTTGATGTCTTGCGTGTGCACGTGTGAATGTACTTAGTCAGTAGAAGTTAGTAGAACTCACTGTTTGGAGAGCCTGGCGTGAACTGGCTTGTCGGTTCTTTCGTAAACCCCTCAGACACTTTTGGCACGCGTTCGCCTTCCTTCGCGCTGTAGTAGCTCTGAGACAGCCACTCAACAGTAAACGTCGCCATTCTGCAGGTTTAGAGGCGAGTGTATCAAAGTCTGTTCGGGGTTCGTGTGTATGTGGTCCCTTCCCTCGGATCCCGACCTCTTTATTTATAGGTGGGACACAAGTCTTCATTTGCATATGCGCGGACGTCTCAGCGGAACGATAGAAACTTGATGGCCGTTGTAATTGAGCTTAATAGAGGTAAGGTTGTGGCGTTTCTCACCTTGGACTGGCCTGGCCCTGGAGCCGTGGCGCCTACAAGTCTGAGTATCATTTACCTGGCGTTTATGCGTAAAAGGATCCACAACACGCGGATGAATATTAGACGCGGCTGATAAAACGACGACTCTTTGTGCTTTTAATCACATCATCGGCTGAACGCATCAGGTGCTATCGAACTTACGTCTGCTGCTCCCGGTGTCTCTGCGACGGGGAGCGCGCGCCTTTCTGTCTGCGCATCAAAACGCGCGGCTGATGAGGGGCTTTTGTTATGATCACAGGGTTTGGGCGCGACCACCGACAGAAAGTGAGAAGCGGTTGTTTGATCTTTGTTGACCTGTTTTAACGAGACATTTGCTGCTGCAGAAAGAGGGTGGGGTGGGGTGGGGTGGGGTGGGGGGGACCCTGGCTCTGCTGACACTGAAGGCAAGACTCATGGCACTGTTTGCAAATCAAATACACTCAAATATTACGCTGTGCACACGGTTTTTAATCCAGGGATTGAATGATTTAGGATCGTTATTTATTTTCTTGTGTCCTGTGAAGTCGTTTTAAATGTGCTAGATAAATAAACTTAAAGTGAATGGAATAGTTTTCATTGTCGCCTTTCTGGAAATAAAATAGCTAATCAATCAAAAATACCTCTGTCACATATAATCTGCAATGATTATAGAACAGAAAGGTCCATAATGAACAGTCTGTGCATTATTTTTCCAAATCATTGCTGATCTGTTCAAAATAATAATGACATTCAAAAGGTGGAATGTGTGGTGTAATAATCATTGATTGTATCGTTAAACTTGTATTACAAGGATAATCAAATATAAAGCTGTTTAAGTCCAATGATTGACAGCAATGGTTTAGGAAGTGGTCAATATTGCCTTTCTGTGCATTGTTGATTATGTAACTGAAGTATTTTGATTGACAATTTATTTTGAGCACAACTCAAATTTGTATCTCAGGAAAAAAAAAATATACATATATATTTTCTTTTCTTTGCAGAGCACAAAATAATGCATGGTTATCAAAGAAATGGAGTGACATTATGTATTTACCATTCACTTACTCTAAATACTTACACCATTCCAACAAATAAGTAAACTTTTAAAGTAATTACTTGGATACTGCCAGTCCATTTTTAGAGATACTTTTTTGTAGCCTTGACCCTTGAATGCGTTTGTTTGGGATAATAATCATGTAACCTTGGGTCAGGCGAAATAGATGTTTATTATCCTCAGATTTGAGAAGTCCTTATGGTTTTAAAGATGATAAAACCTTGAGCCTCTGTCAACTCCGGGTTATTGGCTGTTTTTGTGTGTTCTTTTTATTTGTTTGATTGTTTTATTTTAATTGACCAAAACAGCTAAATTAATCTCCTTTACCCGCTGTTTTAAACCCCAACTCTAACTTACAGTGGTGTCTTAAACTTATTCTGGGTTCTGGTTTACAAATCCTTATTCTAAATATGAAGGAAAATATAACATTGAAGTATAAGTAAGTATATAAAACAGTAGCAAAGCACACATGGTACTTTCAGCAATTAAAGGAAAACATGCCACTAAACTGGTTAAACCTTGTGTAAATATCAAAGAAATTCAAAGCTGACCAAGAATGACTTTTTTACTTTGTTTTGATGTTTTGTTTGCCTCACACAAAGCCCACACACACACACACACACACACACACACACACACACACACACACACACACACACAACAGCACACACACACACACACACACACACACACACACACACACACACACACACACACACACACACACTGTAATTACTTTGCTGATCTGATCCTGCAAATGAGAGAAATTCCTGTAAAATACACTAATAACTGCGCCTTTTTAACACTACAAAGCCAAGTCGTTGTCGCTGATCCCGTTTACTATCTCCCAGTCTGATCACATCATAGGGCTTCACCTGAGGCTTGATCCAGACCAGGGACAGTGCGCACACAAAGGCCCAGACTGATCGGAGCCAGGCCGGAGAGGACCCCCGCGGCCTAAGTGTAAACTCATCACTGAGCGTCTTAATTAGGACTAATTGTTATCCGTGATGTGCGCATTAGGCCACGTTTGAAGTGCTGGAGGAGGAGGAGGGGGAGGGTGGGGAGGAGGAGGAGGAGTAGGAGGAAGGGGGAGACAAACAAGGCACTTGAAAGACGCTTGCGGCTTGTGGACAGTGGCTGCGCTCTGTCTGTGATCGTGAATCTAATCTTTAAGGAGACAGTGTATGATCCACGCGCGCAGACAGTGGGATCAATGCGCTCTACATACAATGCGCCGCGATAACACACTTTAAGAACAGCACACTTCATTTTACCAACGCATCCACACAAATATCACGTTGGTCGGCCCTGGTTCTCCATCGTCCTGAGGGGTTTTATGAATCTGATTATCAGTAAATAAGTGTCGTGGTGTGCGTAATTGGCCCCGTCTCCGCCGGTTGTAGACATCACTGGGGCGGTTTGAGGAAGTGAAGGTTTATGCTAATTACATTACATCATTACATTCATTTGAAAAGACTGGTCTCTTCTTTCACTCTGTCAATACTTCACCAGCTAAAGAGCTCGAGCAAAACTATTTATGTGAAGTCTGCATGAAGTCTGAATTCCATAACATAAAAGATGTTTCTAATACTTGTGGTGGTGAGTGTCTTTTTTTTCTTTTTCTTGTGTGAATAGAAGGTTTGCCCAAATCTCGCGAGAACAAAATCAACCAATGACCCTTGGCTTTTAACTTGTAGACGTATGACAGATGACAGATATCTACCACTGATCCAAACGTTTTTGGAATTCAGAACTTTGTCCAGATGAGACCTTTATTTTTATATTATGTTTTACTATGGACCTCTCAATGAGGGATTGCGCCCCCACATGTCCAAAACAGATTTCATAACCTGATATTGTAAACTTGTGTAATGTTGAGACTTGAGTGTGTGTGTGTGTGTGTGTGTGTGTGTGCTGGCACACATCTGGGCTTACATTGTTGACTGAATCTAAAGTGCCCCAGTTGGACTCATTTTACAAAGAGTTAAGATAAATATAAGATTTTGATCAACCCCAAAATTTCACATCGGGTTAGATCCTTTTTATTTATAATTTTACTTCCTGACTGTAAATCTAGATTTACACTTTTAAACTCCATAACTGCTGCCTAGAAACCATGCAAATCTCCTCCGGTGTTACATGAATCATTATTTGACAAATAATGAAAACACCACTTTGTTGAATAAATGATTAAAGACTTGTTTGTTATCAATTCTGCCAAACCTTCGGATGAAAGGGGAGTCTCCCAATAGTGTCATCAATTTAACTCTGCTCTACTTCCTGTAACATATTTTCAACTTTTCTTCACAAACTGCATGCTACCCGATTGGTGTAAAACTACAATTGATGTTTGCAATATGTATTATTCCACTTAATCCCACAAAAAAAAGCACTAATTGGAAGATCATGAAAAGCTATCATAAGCCCAGTATTTGTGTTGATTGTAGTTTTCATGGTTTAACTTTTAGCATCAAGATCATGAGACAATGTCTATCCAATGACACAGGTACTACATATATAGAACATTAAACTTTATTCATTTATAAATAGATTCTTCAATTCAAATACCTTAAATACAAATCTCAATATTGCACAATGAACTTAAGTGTTTCCTTGGGAAATTGTCCATCATTTTATAAAGCTTCAGTAGAAGTATGGATGCTGGATCAGCATTGGCTGCTGCTGCTGCTGCTGGTGGTGATGGTGCCGCTGCACGTGTGGGACGGGCAGAGGGTAGAAGCCCTGGGCTGAACCGTGTGCGGCCGGGTGAGGGTGCACGTAATGCGGCCTCTGGTACTGCAGTGACTGTGGGAACGCATGGAGGAGCATTGGTGGCACCTGAGGAGTGAGGTAGTCCTGAACCTCCCGTTTGAGCTTCATACGTCTATTTTGAAACCACGTCCTCACCTGAAACAACGAGAGAAAACGTTAATATCCAAATCCAAATCCATAACACAGTGCGTAAAACGTGCGTAAAACGTGCGTAAAATGTGCGTACAACGTGCGTAAAAGTTCGAATTGTGATTTTTACCTGAGTTTCTGTGAGGTTTAGCTTGTGAGCGGTCTTGACACGTTCCCCCGCGTCCAGATACTTGTGTTTGAGGAAGATCTTCTCCAGTTTGTTGATCTGTTCCGAGGTGAACTTGGTGCGTACGCGGCGCTGGTTCTGTGCGTCCTTCTCGGCTTCACTGACATCCTCTGCAGCTGAACACTCTGATGAGGCCGCCTCGCTTTCGTAACCGGAGGAATACTCGCTTGTTTCTGAAACTATGAGAAGACATGATGGTTAAACACTCAAGAATTGCAAAGAATTGGCATGTAACATAAGAACAGTGTGTAAAAAAATAAAATAACTTACTCGGTGAGGCGCATGACGAACGCGGGGAGCAAAGGCCAGACTCAACGCGGCTCTCTGCGTCTGCATTCTTTGCACTTTTGGGTTTCAGCTGGAGGTATCCTTTCCCGTACGAAGGAGCAAAAGGTTGCACCATGCAGGGAATGTGGGGTTTAAACGTTTTATCCGTTTGACTTTCTTCAGTCCGAGCCTCGTTAATCCTGCTGTCATCGTGGCTTTGAGCTAGCCAGTCCACAGAGAAGAATTTGACCATGTTTGTGGTAGTAAGTCCAAGACAGGAGTGAAGTGTCCACCCCGGGGTCACTTTGGGGTTTATATGCCGTCCAAGGAGCCCCCACCCCTAAGTGGCTTGTTTGCATATGTAAAGGACGCACTTGTTAACGCCTGATCGATCCCTATGAGCAGGCCTTAATGGCTCGTTATTGATGTCTTTACATATCCTGTGAGTGTGTGAAGAGCTGGCGCCAGTGAGTCTGTGAGAACCGTCCTGAGCTCATACATGTCTGCGCCGGGACGGAGACGCGCTGCTGCAGATGTGGCTTTCATCTGGACGCGCTGAGCCTCTGCATGCAGGTGTCAGGCTCGCAAAAGTTTAGTTCAGTTTAAAGACTGTTTTAAAGACTTAGCATGGGAAATACGTTTAAGAGAGTTTAAGTATCATTTATCCAGGAATAAGTTTAACAGTGTTCAAGCGTCGTTCATCCAGAGGTACTCAAACATCTGGAAGACTTATTGTTTATTTTTGTTTGTCATTTGCACGCCAAACAGAAAGAAACATTGCAAAGTACTTAAGAAGAACAAGGAAACAAGGAAGAAATATAAAACAAGTGTAAAATAAAGGCATTAATAGGTGTGCGTAATCACAGTTTTACGCACATACAAAGCCTCAAAGAATGAATGGCAACATGATTTTGTGACGAACCTGCCTTCAATGAAATACAATTCACTCTTTCCTCGTTTGGTCCTTTGTCAAGAAATATGCAGCAAGAAAAACTAGTCACATTAAAAGGAATATATTAAATTGAAATGAATTAGCTTCTGGTATTGGCAAATACCACAATTGCAACACGGGTTCCAGTTTGACTGGTGAAACAAGTTTGAGCAATAATCAGCAGAGGAAAGTGTCAATCAATATACTTATGTGATTATTTTACTCTTTGGGGTCATTTTAGCTCCACATTTTTAAGTATTATGAAAATAACTACCGGAGAACTTAGTTTTCAATGGCAGTATGACACACGTCTTAATAATGTTCATCTTAAAATTGGACCCAGTTTGCCTAAATGATATCTGCATGTAGTAGAAACACTAAATACATGCAGATATCATGAAGCATGTGATCACTCAATGGTAACAATTACGCACGCACATGATGCTGTGATGATTGTGTAAAGCCAAATCTGGGAGTATTCTTACTCCAGTCCCATTGTAAAGACAGATTCTGTCTGCCCAGGTAAAGGCTGGATCCCCGGGGAGCACTGGCGCCAGTTGCCCAAGACGCAGCGTTTGGCACCGCACTTCAAACATCAGAGATCAAAGGTATTACAATAGCAACACAATTACGGCTGATTGTCGAGCAGTTCCAATGTAAATCTGTTAAAACAAGCTGCAAGTGAAGCTGTGAAAAGTCTCAGCGAGCAAACAGAGCCAAGAAAGACCCAAACAATCCTCAAATGGACTGAAAGTCTGTCACACCTCGAGCCATCCGGGTGTCAAAGGCGTAATAAATCATTAATATCTTTTTTTGTTAACATGGGACGGGTTTAGCCCCCGCTTGAATGGCCAGGTACAGGCAGACAGACTTGGCCCCGCCCTCCAATGAGAGCTCCCAGCATGCAGCGGAGCCGGGACAATGGCCCTAAACTGATCGTTTAGTTCTATGACAATGCAGATAAGAGCGCAGTGCTGCGGTTGTGTCCTTATCGCTGGGGCGCGGAGCCCTGCAGCCTCTGGACCATTTATCTGCGCGGCTTTGAAGCTGCTCTCTTCCCGTTTGATAAACAATATGCAGCGCCGGGGAAGTGCCTTCACACTGCGACCATTTCCTCAGCTCAGTGCCTCTGTCCGCGCCACGGAAGCACCACTGGATTGGGATTTGTAACGCAGCACGGGAGATGTGGAGATGTGACATAATACTTAGTGAGAGTGAGGGACACACACATGGACAGACCATAGACATGTGCATAGTGTGAAAGTGGTGACCCCCTCAAAGTGGATTCAAGAGGGACTCATTTATGATCATTGGTAACATCTTCAGTAACTCCATGAGCTTTGGGTGCCAACATTTACGCCCCGAAAATCACACAACTTCACTCATAAAGGCAGTGTCTTTGAGAAGAAAACAAAAATATGATTGTGTTTTCTATTTAAAATCTCACGTGGAATCAATAAACACACGAGTCACATTCTTCAAAACACATTCACAAAAAAAATAGAAAGAGTGGTTTAAAATACAGGGGATGTTTTAGACCAAACCAAGTCAATTCTCAATGTTTATCAGGTTAATCTTAGATGTAGAATTGTCTGTAAAAGTCTGGATATCACGCAGCTTAATGGTTTGCAAGCTCAAGACCCACAGTCAGATGTAAATAACAGCATTTCGACTCACTAACCTTTCATTTATATTTTTTAAAACCTAAATATGTACACAACATTGAACGGGCCAATCATTAATAGAGTCCATTGCTTCTACAACTTACCTTTCTAAAATCCTTGACCCACATTTGGTCTCATCTCTTACCAACCGTTACACAAACCTTTGGGCTAAAACCGATCATCAACTCATTGTGACTAGTCGACTGTTAAAATAGTCATATTTTGATCATCTTAATTGTTATCTGGACCATGCCGACTACAGGGTACAGTCACACCTGGTATTTGATCCTAGATTGAGCCCATTTGATTCTTGATTAGGTCTTAGTTTGGTCCTGTTCCAGGTTTAGTTTCGGATTTAGTCCTGGTTTAATATGGTAAATGTGCAAGTTGTATTATATATTGTACTTATAACAAAGATAGAAGTCTTCCGCCACCATATCTGAACCTTTATTTGGTTAAAATGTATTCAAATAATCTCACTGTGCAACTGTTCCAACTAAAATAATTGTTATAGTTGCAGCCCACGTGACTTTTGTTCACAAACCACAGAAAACCAATCCCTTTTGCGGTTCGATTTTGAAAAGATCATTATCACTTCTTTTATGTGCAAAGCAGATTTTCATACTAGAATTACATTTTTCAACACAACCACGGATCAAAGTATGTTTTCCCTGCAACACCAAAAACTAAAAACGTGTTCTTTTTTTCCTCTGACATAACCCAGATTCAACCCACATTCGCTCACAGCACTCCAACCAGATGGACACAGAATAATAGGCTCTGGCATGACGTGGGCTTACAAAATCTCATTTATTTGGCTAAATTAAGCAAATCTTCATAGCAAGTCACATTGCATCTCCACGGTGCGTTTCACAGCGGACAGCCACGGAGGAGAGCGAGCGCGGGATAGAAAAATAGACGGCGACTCGAGCATCGTTTCTCAAATAACATTTTACACATTGTCATCTCATTATGTTATATCAGCTTTCTTATAATAGCGAGCTTCGGCCTTGACACAATGGACTCGTCACTGTGGCCGATTGATAACAAATGCAATTACTTCACATTGTGCTCTAAAATGAAATCATTATAAGATATCAATTTCGCAGTCTGGCAATGTATCAGAGATTGGGGCTATGGAAAACAACAACAACAACAGCTGTGCCTCAAATTGAACTAAACAATGAACCATAAAGTGTTGAAATAAATTGCCGCTCCGGTCTGTCCGGGCGGCGGCGGCGGCGGCATAAGGCGGTCGCTGTAGCATTGTTTTTTGTGGTCAGAAGTCCCGCCATTGTGCATGCAGGACCGCAAACACGCATGTTCAGCATCTATTTGAAGGTTTAAAAAAGCAGGACGTGTCAATAAAAGTCCACGTTTGAGGTGTTTTAAAGTTTGCTGGAAATCAATAGATTCGAAACACATTAGGCCTTCTGAGAGCTCTGTCCAGTGTCGAAAGCCTCGTGCAGGTTTTGTGACGGTCCCAAGCCGGATAAATGGATGAAACTTTACCGTTCACCGAAGCTTCGCGTGGTTCTAACCGCACCCACATGCGTGCTGCTGATGAGTCCTCGGGCAAGACACTTCGCCCACCGTGTTTCGTCTCATTATGTCATACAAAAACGACAAGTAGCAAATCTAATTCTGCTGCGTTAGGATACATTTGTTAGACGAAGTATTGCTGGTCTTCAGGTCACGTCCAAACATTATTTAGCAGTGGTTCCCAAACGTTTTATTGAAGAAACGCACAATACGTGATCTAATAATTACAATCGCTCTGATTATATGAAACACACATTTCAAACTTCGATACTACAGCCTGAGAGCCAAATAATAAAATCATCTTATAAAATAAAGACAAGATGGCAATTTTATTTATTTATTTATAAGGTAACTCCGCATACCACAGTTTGGGAACCACTGTTTGATAGTATAAAATCTAATGTCGACAGGAGACAAGATTACTATGATCAATATGCAGATTTGTGTTGTATTATAGCAAATTTATGGGCTTAATCAATGATCAGAGCTTTTGTTGGTGAATTTTTGTTGGCTCTTTTATTATTATACAAGCTCTTTGGGGGGCACAGTGGGGTGGGATAGTGGTTAGAACTTCTGCCTCACATGAAAAAGGTCCGGGGTTTGATTTCTGGACAGGTATAGTTTGTATTAAATAAAAGTAAAGTAAATCAACTTCTGACTTAACACGGTTAAATAAAATACACTTTGTTCTGATTTAGGCAGTACCACATTGTCAAAACACAAGGTCCATGAAACGTAGAGGTGGGCCATCTATCCAAAAATGTGTAATATCACAATAGTTGTTTTGAAGAAATGCAAAATTAGAATATCAAGTGTATGGTCTGTAATTTAAACGATTTAAAATGTGTCAGAAACCTGTAGTGTAACCGTCCAAACAAGGGAATAAAGTGAGATTTCTGCACTTTTATGGTTAATTTTAGGGTCAGTTCACGCCATGTGCTAGACTTTTACAGGCACATTTGAGCATATTCCTGATGCATTGTTAAGATACTGTGTGAATCTCGTTATTTAAATAATGCAGAAAATATAGAGGTTCTTGTAACACCCCCGAACGTAATAATCCCAGCAAATGTAATCAAAAAGTTGTCAGTTTTAAATGTAATAAACCCGCAAACGTAATAAATTCCTACAAACGTGATAACTATTACATTTGTGGGGCAGTAAAAATCAGAGCGTAATGATTCCTCACAAACCTCATAACTAAAGGAAAAACCATGAGTGACTGATGAGGGCCGTGCCAGGAACTGGAGTGTCAGTTGAAATGGCTCGGTTTCTTTTTTCTCCGTGGAAGAAGCCCTCAACGTCAGGTAAAAATTGTGAAAATGTGAGTATTGGTGCCGCCCGGTGGTGGAGTGGTTAAGGCGGCAGCACACATGCCAGACTCCACGTACAGCCGGCCGCATTGTCGTGAGTCTAACCCGGATCTGCGTGTCCTACCTTCTCTCTCATCCACATTCTTCTGTCTGATGTTTAAAAAAAAATCATTTAAAATGAAAAGGAAATTGGCACTTCGGTTTGAATGGATTTCCAACACAAAATGACTCGGCGGCGCCACCTGGAAGTTGACTTATATAGGAATTTTGACACACTTTCTTTTGGCTTAGGTCATTGAAGTTCATTTGGGACAGTGCAAGGAGTTAAACTGAGACAGCCCAAAAAATAAACATAGCTCCGCCCTCCAACAGTCTGCAAGAGAAGTTTGTTACAAGACAGTGGAAGGCTGAAAGGAATGGAAAGACGGGTGAAAGTATCTTTGTATTAAAAAATAACAACTCTCAGTCTATTTTGGCCAGCGCTTGTAACTGCCACTGGCTCTGCACTCTGCCGTTTGGTGCTCGACCTCAGAGTTGTTTGGTTGTTGTAATTTTTGGATGGTTACTGCTAAAAAATGATTATTTAACTATTTGGTACTTGATTCAAAAGTTACTGATAAGGTAGTGATGGGTAATACCGTGATCACGAAAACTTTTGTATTACGTTTGTGCGGATTATTACGTTACAGGTTTTCATTTTACCTCCAGTAAAACTTATTGTGCAAGATTTAAGAATACCGTTTCTATGTAAGTGCATTTAAAAATAAACCCTTTCTGCTCTTCACAAGTCCAGGTCGGAGCTGTGGATCCAGTGGCCATGTCCGAGTGCTGTCGACCCAGTGTGGGGCTCTGGTTTTGGGGCAGAGCTCACTGGAAGCTGGCCTTGACCCTCCGCAGCGTGTCGTGGATCCGCCGTGCCTGGCGCTCGCTGGTCTGTTGGAAGGTGGCCTGGTTTCCCGAGGCCAGCTGGTGAATGTCTGCGGAGCCCGTCCTCGCCATCCGGACCCGCAGGTACGACTGGAGGTCCCGGTCGGGGATGTAGGGAAACACGGCCTCCTGGAACGCGTGGACCTGGCTCACCACCTTTGCTATCCTCCTGAAGGGAAGAATAACAGAAGGACAAACACTGTTGGTGTTCCGTTTGACGGGGTGAACGGAATAGAAAATACTGTGTAACATTTTGACTGCGGTTTCTCTGTCATGTGTGTGTCAATATTTTCTCTTTCTTTCTGTCTTTGCCACAATAGTTTGCCCAATTTTGCATAATTTTGAAAGAAAGAAATCAGATCACCCACACCAGATGTAACTGTTTACATGTCATTTCAATAATCTGATCACTCCAGAATCAGATAATGATTGTGTTTGTGTAAAGCCAAGAGAAGAGTCTTTGTTCAGTTTCACGGCTAGTTTTATGTGGTTAATTGGTTCACTTTAGAAAGGAATGCATTGGGGGGCGTGTCCAAAATCTAGTTCAAAAGTGTGACACAAATGATTTACATTAATGTAAGAAATAAAAACATATATATAATTGTATACAACAATAACATATACAGTATAAAAACAAATAAATCACACTGACAGTGAAACATAAGGAAGGTCAAATCTGTATACTATGATGTAACAACCAATTTAAGTAATCACACATTTATGCAACAATATACAATTTTTGTTTTTTTCACTAACAGCTTTGGGAGTTTTACAGAACAGAATACTTTTGAAATGTCAACTAATATTGGGCTGAATGCCAAATGGCTAAAAAAAACAAACACATCAACAACTGAACCAAAGTGCTTTCCATAAGTGTATTCAAAGATGTAAAAATAAGTTAAATTCTATAAAAAGCAAAACAAATACGATGCATTTTTCAGTGATTTATGCTGCAGATGTTCGCAGATGACCAGTTTTCAATGCACTTATACAACCTTCCACTAATTGCCTTGTCTCCTTTCGACCTAATTAAAAAAAGTTCACGTGGAGCGCAGACAAGAGTCCAGCCCTGACCTCTGCATCTGGACTGGAAGCTTTCTTTTCCCAATCACGCCCCTCAACTCCCGCGTTCTCCATCTGCCTCGCCTGGATCCGAACCCAAACAGATGTGCCATCACCGTCCCAGCTCCGACCCCAGCATCTGTCGGCCATATTGGAGCGCGAGAGAAGGACACGAGCAGAAGTGCCCCCGAAGAGCGCGGCGCCAACTCTGTCACAGACGGATACGAGTGCGGGAGACGAGCTAATGTACGGTTAATGAGGCAGTGGTGCACAAGGACGCAGGCAAGTGACACGGAATTACATTTTAATTTGATCTACTGTAAAATATAGCCGGGAATATTGATTATAGGCTGAAAATAATGGCGACGTACGGTGAGCATATTGTGGGGTTAATAAGCTTCGCAAGAGCAGAGAGGCGGTGACATTCTGATGACATTCGTATCGAATCGGGCGTTTTACAGAAAGGAGAACGTGGTTGAAAGGAGACAAATCCAGTGCCACAGAAAAATGTGTGAATTTTCCTGTCAACCGTTGCAATTGTAATAATTACATTTGGGATTTATGTTAGTAATAGTAGGACAAACTAGTGCAAGAATCCCCTGAAATTCAGAACAGAGGTCAAAACTTCAGGGTTAGATATTTCTGACTACTTTTGAGACGTTTTCTAGAATAGAAGGATGGACAAATGAGGGATTAAACCGACCAGGATATGTTGTAGTTACAGTTACCTAAAGGACACATGTTATGCAAGCTGTAACCATGTTGCAACACACTAGGAGTAGCATTTAGTGTCATTCCCACTAGTTCGATGAATCTTCTCCCCTCCGAGCGTCAAAGACACTCCCCGTTGTGTGTTTTGTGTGACTCTGCTCTGTTTTTTAAGTCCATAAATCATCTTCAGACTCGTTCTGAGCATTTCTGCCTCAAATCACGACCATTACAACTGCGTGGTTGCATTAGCACGTCGAAGGAAAGCTAGCGTTTGTTTCTCTCTCCAAAAAAATTCCTTCTGCAGCCCAAAGGTCACTTCCTAGTATGAGTTTTTGACATTGCCATTCCAATCGATTTTGGAACTGTACTAGGGCCTAAAATCTCCTGCCATGGACACAGTGAATGGATACTGTTTGGAATGTGCTTTTGGCTGCGGGAAAAAGGCCATGACAATGGAAGACGATCAAGGACAAAATTATTCATGTGTGAATGTTTAGTCGGATTTTTAAAATTTTATTTATTGGTGTTTTACTCTCTGGTCATGTTCTGTTAGTTTTTGTGTTTGTTTGTAAATCTTTAAAAAAGAAAAAAAAAAAGGAGAAAGAAGTAATTTATCTTCCTGGAGACAAGCAAGTATTGATATAGCGATATAAACACCTATAATTGAACAACATTGAGTTTATCTATCTAAACCTGAACCCAAAATCCAGCCAAGTCAGGAGGAGCATCTTGCAGTGGGAGAGGCTGATTCTTTGTGGGTATTTCAAAGGAAAAGGAAAAGACAATCGGACTCAAATGTAAAGGTCTTGAACTGTACCTGAGCTTGTTCCACTTGTACGCTCCAGTGGTGAGTTTGAACGCTCCGATCTCCAGCTGCTGCACGTGAAGGGCCAGGATGTGCGCCGAGGGCAGAGTGGGCCTCCTCCTCAGGTGGTCTCCTCCCATCAGGCACAGGTCGTCACTCTTCAGAAACACCTGCGCACACAAATGGTACACAAATGAACGGATCTTTTTTTTAAACTCACTCGTATGAACCCCATATCTGTCCCCTGCTGTGGTGGCTTTTAATAAATCATACCAACTTCAAAAACGAGCCAAAGAGTCTCTAAAAGCACAGTAGGAGGTAGAGCGTTTAGCTACACAAGCTCCTGTGTTATGGAATCAGCTCCTGTCCATGTTAAAGAGGCCGACACAGTCTCTTCATTTAAGACCAGGCTTAAAACTTGAAACAACTTGTGGTCAGGCCAGTTAGGAACAGTCTCTAGGAGCAACTATGCTGAGGAAGTATGGCAGCTTGAGCACTATCCTCTGCTGAAGACTACTTTTATCAACAATATTTAATATTTGAGTTCACCTGTGTCAGTTCCTTGCTGTTCACATGTTTTTCTCCTTCCTCTTAAATCCAGATGCTCGCCCTGGAGGAACGCTCTCTACTCTAGATGAACAGATCTTCATCTGCCTGGTTGAACTGCCTCTAGATGAACCTCCCTCTCTCTTCCTGAATGGTTCCAGCTCCACAGTCTGTCCTTCTGAGGAGTGCGATCTCTCCTTCACTGTGGAACTCCTCAAGCTTTCCTACTTTCTCCCAAAGGCTTTTGTACTTTTTGCTTGTGGAGGAGGAGGGTCTAAGGACAGGGGATGCTGGGACATTTATCCATTTGCCTATTTCCTTTGAACATTGATTCGTCTGCTTTTCATTGTCGCCCTTCGTGGCCACTGCTGCTGTGATTTCGGGCGTAGCAAAAATAAATTGGATTGAATTAAATAAATGAAAGAAAATTGAAGATTTGGTTGTTTGTTTATAGTGTCAGTGATTGTGAATTCAATGTTAAATCGTTTCTTCTCAAAATGGAATTTGATATCGTGAACTCCCCATTCTACAAGTCTCCATACTGTAGCACGCAAACTAAAAAAAGATTCTAAGAACAATAAGAACTAAGCCAACAACTTTTGAGTCTCTTGACGCACTTCAAAGTCAGTTTTTGTTGAAATACTTGAGCAGAACTTGGCACAGCTTCAGGCCTTGTTTTTTTCTCCCAGTCAAACTCACCGGGGCCTGTTGTCTTTTTCAGAATGTCAAACGCACTTCACTAAATTGTGCACTTACAAAGCTGCAAATGTGGTTCTTTTTTGGTCGTCACTCATCATCTGAAATGATATGGTGCAGAATTATATTGTAAGACTGACTTACTGCAGGAACCCTTGAATGATTTAGAATACAATAGTAAACTGCTTTTCCTCCTTTTTAGACCCGGTTTAGTCCTAGTTTAGACAATGTTTATTCTTAGAAAAGCTTTGGTTCAGGCCTGGTGGGACTCTAAAGGGGCTCTGTGGAGGTTAACGTTTCCGATTGGGGCTGCAACTTGCTGGAATGTTCCACGGTTTTGCATTTATTCAATAACAGGTTTTAATGCTAAAACAAAAACTTGCTTGCTTCTTAACAGATCCTTGGCCTGATGGAATAGTGTGGAACATTCCAGGCAAAGCACTAAGATCTGCATGAGGAAAAACAGTTCTTTTGAGGCTACAGATTCTGAAATCTTCGTGCCTTCACTCAAAGCACATTCTTTCTCACAAGTTTGCAATAGATAAAATGTTTTCTCTTCAGATAAAGACTGTGTAGCGGTCTATTTGATGTCACAAAGTTATGTTTTTACAATGCACGTTCTGAGGGAAACAGAATTTACCCATGTATGAGAATAGAATGAAAATACGGTAGTTTCAAGCAAAATACGAGGCACATATAGGACAGAATCAGTTTTGTGGCGTTTCCTTGTGCCATATTAACTTTATCCAGAACATTTTATCATCATGTCCTCTTTTCTCTAGATATTCTTCTCTGCAGCTCTAACATCACAATCTTCTACACAACTATTCTTCCTGTGCAAAAGTTTAACTCAATCTGGATACATCTAATTTAATCTAAAACACAATCAACGGACCTTCTCACACAATAGCATATAATAATAATAATAAAATAATAATAGAATAAGAGAAAAGAAGAAGAAGAAGAGAGAAGAAAAGAAGAAGAAAGAAGAAGAAGAAGAAGAAGAAGAAGAAGAAGAAGAAGAAGAAGAAGAAGAAGAAGAAGAAGAAGAAGAAGAAGAAGAAGAAGAAGAAGAAGAAGAAGAAGAAGAAGAAGAAGAAATAATACAAATAATAAGAAAAATGCTAAAAAAATAAAAAAATAATATTAATAATAAAATAATAATTAAAAAAAATACTACTACTACTACTACTAATAATAATAATAATAGTAGTAATAAAAATAATAATAAAAAATAATACAAATAGTAAGAAAAATAATACAAAAAATAAAGCAATAATATTAATAATAAAAAAATAACATAATAATAAAACTAATAAAAAAAATACTACTACTACTACTACTACTACTACTACTAATAATAATAATAATAATAATAACAAGAATAATAAAAAATAATACAAATAATAATAAAAAATAATAAAAAATAAAGCAATAATATGAATAATTACATAATGTTAAAACTAATTAAAAAAATACTACTACTACTACTACTACTACTACTACTACTAAAAATAAAAAGATAAAAAAATAAAATAAATAAAAATAACGCTTTAAACACTTTTTTCATTTTCAGTTTTCCTTGGCAGTACACGGTCCAAACTTGGCCTGCAGAGTCAAGTAGCTGGAAGCGTTTTTCTATTGATTTCTTTGCCCTGCAGGCCACTTCTCACAATATGTTTTCAGTGCTTGGACGCTTCAGAGGCACAAACCTGCACAGCTCTCAACTCCTCCAGGATTTCACACACCTTCGTGGGCAGCTGCTTCCAGGCCTGTTGGCGAGAGAGACACACTTATATTCAGCATCTAATACATGACTAATTAAATCACAGTTTCAATGAATTATAAGCATGGTTTCAAATGAGATACACTGTAAAAAGATACAAATACACATATACAAGTACACTGACTTTGTGACCTTTCTGTTATACTTTTTTTTTTACCATACTTTTACTGCTACTCGAGTAATGTATTTGACAGTATCTCTCAATTCTCTTACTTGAGTAAAGGTTGAGGTTTCTCTTCCCACTGCGAGTAAGTGATGGAAGCTAAATGTTGACTTTGTTCTTGCTCCACTCGTTCAGATATGATTTAGGTTTTCTTTTTATTCATCGTTTGAAAATACAAGGCTTTGAGCTTTAGTTCATGTCCCGTCCTTCCAATAATGTCAGGTTATAAAGCAGTCAGTAAATCCAGGCACTACTTCTACAGTTTACTTGAGTAGTAGTATCTAGATGACCATCTAAGATAAGACAAGATAAGCTAAGATCACCTAGACCATCTAGTTCATCTAGATGAACTGCTTTAAAGTGCCTATGACAGGTTTTTACAATTTTCTACTGTTACTTTATTTGGTGTATTTGTACCTGTCGTACATATACATTACGTGAAAAATCTGTAGTAGATGACAGGAAGTGACATCACACCAGGGACACTCATTCCAGCCAAAGTTTATGCAGAATTTACACAAAGAAACAACTTTTTTGACTCTCTAAACATGAATTCAACAAAATACAGTCAAATAAAAAAAAGATTGTGACATTAGTTTTCTGGGTAATTTCCTAGTGTGATGTAATCGATTACAAACAGGAAGTGAAATTATAAACCTAAACAATGAGCAATTCTGTTATAACATTGTTATAATTTTCTGCAAAATTCCAAATATATTTATCTTAACTGCGTTTAAGTTCAGTGAGTCGTAGGACCTGTAGGGGGCACTTTAAGGACAAATGCAGAACACATTTCCCAACAATCAATAAAACCTACAACAAAAGGCGAACAAAAGGTAGATTCTTTTCAACAGTGTATCTTTTTTGCCCTCAGTGTTTTTAATTACCACTGCTCGTAGCTTTCATTCCTCGCCGCTACGCTCGGCTCTGTTTGAACGCATCCGTGTTCATTTCTCATTTGTGCGACTAATTAAACAAGGCCTAACAAAAAAGAAAAAAACAAAAAAAATACATCACAGCTGAAGGAAACGTTTGACTCCGGGGCATCCGACTTATTGCGTCGCTCACGAGACGCGGCGCTTACCGGTAATTGCCTGACGATCACGTTCTCGAGGCCGCCCAGGATTTGCATGGCGGTGGCGAAGTTTCTGGATTCGTAACAGTGTTTTCCAATCCACAGATACTTGGTCAGCAAAGCCACTTGAGTCTGCAACAAACGAGAGGAACCAAGGAGGCGGTTATGGGGAGCGCGAGGAAATGCAGCGCAAGGGTAATTACGCTTGGGTAATGAAGAGAAAATATGCAGAAATATTAATGAGCAACATCTTATTATGCCGTTCATTTGTGTGCGACTTTAAAGGGAAATGCGGAGGAGGAACAGAGTTTGGGGGTTTCTTGTGTGTGTTTAGTCAAAGCCACATTCTGAGTCAGAACAGACTGTTGTTGTGCGCAAAGTGCATCAAGTAATCACAACACGGAAGGTAAATACAGCTGTAAAGGGAGTATTTGTGTGTATGTGTTTGTGGGCTTGTATATACTCTAAAATGGACATTGTTTTAAGTTCTAAAACAGTAATGTCATTACAGGAATTAAAGGAATACATTAAGGCGGCACAATATTCTGCAAAAGTATTGATCACTTCTGACAGAAATAGTTTTTTTAAATGAAAACAAACAATTCATGATTTTCTTTATTCAGTCTTTAGCCTTGGGTTTAGTCTTGGTTTAGTCTTGGTTTAGTCCTTGGTTTAGTTTGGTCTTGGTTTAGTCTTGGTTTAGCTCTTAGGTTTAGGCCTTGGTTTAGTCTTTGGTTTAGCCTTGGTTTAGCCTGGAGTTTTAGTCTTGGTTTAGTCCTTGGTTTTAGTCTTGGTTTAGTCTTGGTTTACTTGGTTTAGTCTTGTTGGTTTAGTTTCTTGGTTTAGCTTGGGTTCTAGTCTTGGTTTAGTCTTACGTTTAGTCTTGGTTTTAGTCTTGGTTTAATTTTGGTTTGATCCTTGGTTGTGTGTTTGGTTTAGCCTTGGTTTAGTGTTAGCCTTGGTTTAGCCTTGGTTTAGTCCTTGGTTTAGCTTGGTTTAGTCTTGGTTTAGTTCTTTGGTTTTAGTCTTGGTTTAGCTTGTTAGCTTGGTTTAGCTCTGGTTCTTGGTTTTAGCCTTGGTTTAGTCTTGGTTTTAGCCTTTGGTTTAGGCCTTCGGTTTATCTTTTAGTCTTGGTATTGGCAGATAGGCCTTAGAGTCTTAGTTGTCTTGGTTTGGTCTTGTTGTTCTGTAGATCCTTGTGGCCTTTGTTAGCTTGGTTTAGTGTTGTTTTAGCCCTTGGTTTAGTCATTGGTTTAGTCTTGTTGTTGGTTTAGTCTGTAGGTTTAGCCTTACTTGGTTTGGCAATTGGTATTAGCTTGTGTGTTAGCCATTGGATTTAGCTTGGTTTTTAGTCTTTGGTCGTTAGCTCTGGTTTAGAACCTCTGGTTTAGTTTTGGTTTAGCCCGTTTACTTTTTGAGTTTTAGGCCTTGGTTTAGTATTGGTTTATTGGTTTGGCTTGGTTTAGGCTTGGTTTAGCCTTGGTTTGCTGGTTTAGCCTTGGTTTTAGTCCTTGGTTAGCTGGAGGTTTGGCTTGGTTTAGTCTTGGTTTAGCCTGGTTTAGCTTGGTTTAGTTTTGGTTTACCTTGGTTTAGTATTGGTTTAGGCTTGTTTTAGCCTTGGTTTAGCTTTGGTTTAGTCTTAGTTTTGTCCTTAGGTTTTAGCCTTGGTTAGTCTTGGTTTAGTCTTGGTTTAGTATTGGTTAAGTCTTGGTTTAGCTTTGGTTTAGCCTTGGTTTAGTCTTGGTTTAGCCTTTGGTTTAGTCTTGGTTTAGTCTTGGTTAGTCTGGTTTGTGCTTGTCTTAGCTTTGGTTTAGCCTTGTTAGCCTTGGGTTTACGCCTTTGGTTTAGTCTGTTGTTTGTTTAGTCTAGCTTAGATAGTGTCGTCTTGGTTTAATTGGTTTTTTTGGTTTTGCCTGGTTTAGGCTCTTGTTTAGTATTGGTTGTTAGTTGAGTTTTAGCCTTTGGTATTAGCTGTTAGGTTTAAGCCTTGGTTTATCTTGTTGTGTCCTTGCGTATATAGTCTTGGTTTAGCCTTTGTTAAGTAAATTGGTTTAAGTCTTTGGTTTTAGTAAATTAGGGTTTAGTCCTGTTTTAGCCTTGGTTTAAGCCTTGGTTTTGGCCTTGAGTTTAGCGCTTGAGTTTAGCTTGGTTTAGCCTGTGGTTTAGCCTTGGTTTAGTCTTGGTTTAGCCCTAGGTTTGGCCTTCGGTTTAGGTCTTGGGTTTAGCCTTGGTATTAGCCTTGGTTTAGTTTTGAGTTTAGCTTCGGTTTAGTATTGGGTTTAGCCACTTAGTGGTTTAGACTGGTTTAGCTTTGGTTTAGTCTTAGTTTGTCCTTGGTTTTAGCCTTGGTTTAGTCTTGGTTTAGTCTTGGTTAGAGGTTTAGTCGTTTAGTTTGGTTTAGTCTTGGTTTAGCACTTTGGTTTAGCTTGTTTAGCTTGGTTTAGTCTTGGTTTAGCCTTGGTTTAGTGTTTAGTCTTGGTTTAGTCCCTTGGTTTAGTCTTGAGTTTAGTTTGGTTTAGCTTGTTTATGCCTTGGTTTAGTTGTCTTGGTTTAGCCTTGGTTTAGTCTTGGTTATGCCTTCGGTTTAGCTTAGGTTAGTTTTGTAGCCTTGTTACTTGTTTAGTATATCTTGTGCTTGTTTAGCCTTGGTTTAGCCTTGTTACCTTGGTTTAGTCTTAGTTTGTCCTTGGTTTAGTCTTGTTAATATTGGTTTAGCCTTGGTTTAGTCTTGGTTTAGCCTTGGTTTAGTCTTGTTTAGTCTTGGTTTAGTCTGGTTTAGTTTTGGTTTAGCCTTGGTTTAGTTTTTGGTTTAGCCTTGGTTTAGCCTTGGTTTAGTCTGGTTTAGTCTGGTTTAGTCTGGTTTAGTCTTGGTTTAGTTTTGGTTTAGCCTTGGTTTATTTTTGTTTAGCCTTGGTTTAGCCTTGGTTAGTCTGGTTTAGTCTGGTTTAGTCTGGTTTAGTCTAGACAAGGTTTGACAAAAACATTATCGAATATCTTTTGTAAATGAATTTCTAATTTTAGGCACAAATGCAGTATTTAACACACATTTGCGCTCGCTTTGGATACATCTTACTTTTCACAGTAGTTTTCAGACAACTTACTTTTACTTGAGTAATGTTTTGTTTGAAGTAACTTGGAGTAACTGAAGTATCCGGTGTGAGTCTATAGTAATGTTGATCATATTTAAAGGTTTGTGCTTCTTACACTTTACCTTCAGATGTTGTTTAGTTTTGCAATTTTGTGTCAATTCTTTGGAAATTCCAGAGTCTGTGCCATATTTAATGTTTTATATTATTATTATTTAATTGTTTAAATTTAACAACATATTTAATTGTCAGTTCAATTACAAAAACTCATAAATCATAAATCAGATTTCTAACAAAATGTAAGTCCAAACTGTTACAGTAGTAGAACTGGTTTTAATCATACTTGACTAATTATTTGGGTCACTACTTTTTACTTTAAGTCTTCAAATCTAAATCTTCGTCATCAAAAACTATTTAAAGTTCAAATCTGTGAGTCAGTTCAGCAACAGATACAAAGTGAAGCCGCAGTTGGTTTGAGCGTGACTGACAGTTTGAGGACCACACGCTGCCTCGCCCTGAGCCTGACCCCTGACCCCTGAGCCCTGACCCCTGAGTGAGTGACAGTGCAGTGAGCGAGGCGTCACCTTCACAGAGTCACACAGGAGCACTTCGGCACAAACCCAGTGAGACACACTGTCAGAGTGAGAGAGCAGCCGCTGCAACGCGCTGTGGTCTGCGGACAGAGCACCACTGCCCTCTGCTGGACACGCCGGGGAGGACACGTTTCTGAGGGGACAACAAACATACCACAGTTTTATCTATTGTAATACTAGTGAAGGGGATTATGAAAGGAAGCATGGACTAGATTATGCAGCGTGTTTCAACATACCGTGGAGCTGCAATGATTCATCTGAATAATCTTGACTAGTCAACTATTAAAACAATCGTATTTTGATATTCGTAATCGTTATCTGGACTATAAAGCCTCTAATAATGATACCAAAAGAGCTGCATTATCAAATCAAAATGTCAAAAAGTATAAATAGTTACAGACTTTTATCAATAATACACTTTATTTGTAAATAAAGGAGCCTTCAGTCCCCATATTTAAACCTTTACTAGTCGACGTCTAAAATAATTATTTGAAGCTCTTTTTTTGACTTTAATTTTATGACTTTAATATTTCCTCCAATTACAAGCTAAATTATCTGACAATGGATTAGAAAAATGACTTTTTAGTGGAGTGTTTGCTCTGAAAGTTCCGCAGTTTGGCATTAAATCCATCTGTCATGCATTTGAATTACTGGTGTTTTTGCTGCTGATCATGAACAGGCTTGTCTCCATGGAAGAAGATACGTTTAATGCCATACTGTGGAACATTCCGGGCAAAGCAATAACATCACCATGGACACAAGCACTTACGTTAACATGTATTTGGCTTTTGGTTGATTTAGTTTCTTATTTTAGGATAAATAGTCTTGCAATAAATCAGAAATGGTCTATCTCAAATCTCAAATCATCCGTAAACTAGTCAAAACTACTAAAAACAGGATTCATATTGTAAACGCAGGTCATTCTAAGTGAAGTTGACAGGATTTGCTCACTTGTTGGTGCTCAGGGCGTTGTCGGTGACCCCTTGTGTCCTGGAGTTCAGAAAATGAACCGGGTGACACCTCCCGAAAATCTCCTGCAAAAGAAAACCTGTTACACGTGAGGTCATTGTGGACCGACATGCAGTGTGACTGTGTCTCCCTCTAGTGGTGGCAGATACTAAAACCAACTCCAAAATACCTTGAGGGCCGAGATGGCGTCACGTTACAAAAGGCATGAAAACAATCACATGGAATAATAAATAGTACAGTTGAAATAGTTGCAAAGTCTGGATCTGAGACTGAAGGCAAAGGAAATGTGATTTTTCTACAATGAACTAAATGTTTAAGATCACTACAACCCTGGCAAGGTAATCTCAATATCAACTAATTGTTCAAATGAGAAATGGAACAATATTTTGGGGTTCAGTATTTATGGTGTGTAGTAGTAGTAGTAGTAGTAGTAGTAGTACGATAAGATTTGAGCTGTAGAGGGTTGAACTAATTACTTCTATACCTCATTATAATTATAGATAAAAAACTAACTAACTACTTAAGTTAAACTAGTTGAGCAGCGCCTCATGGATGTGAAGGTGTTTTAAAATGGGAACCAGTCAGGTGGTCTCTGGAGATGGCGGCTGAAGTCCTTTGTTGCCAAGGATGTACAAGTAGCAGATGAAACAGGCGCTCTGACGGCTTGAAAGTAAAAAGCCTTTATTTAAACATGGCTCCTTTAATTAAAAAACGCACCGACTCGTTTCAGCTCTGCCAAGCCCTCCTCAGGGGCATATGGCACTTTCGACATTTTTATGGAACACGTGTTTGGGAATGTAGGTGGGCTTCTAATTTATGTACGCTCACTGTTACGACTGTATTACATTGTTCTATGCTTCTGCGTCTTTCTCATTGTGTAATGCACCATTTTGTGTATATTGTAACATATTGTATAATATACATTTTCCATGGGTCTATTTACAAGTGCAAATAGTAATTATTGTTGCTAATTGTTGTAATACTCTCTGTGTAATGTTGAACCCAAACCTGTCTCTATATGAACCCTGAGGACGGCTTGACAGAGCTGAAACAGTGGTACGTTTTTTTTTAAGGATATTGTATATTTAGAAACAGGGAGTATCCTTCTCCAGGGATATTGTGTCAGTTACAGTGGTTTCAATATAATTGTTTCTGTGGAGATATATATCGCACTTGTGTTATTGTGACAGGCCTACACATACACATCCATATATTGCGCCCCAGGGCAGGTTGTTTAATGACACTGAATCTGACTGACCAGTGACAGAATAGAACGTGTCTAGAATAGTCTTCATTTCTGTCGCACCAGATCAAATACGAAGTGAAAATACTCGTACCTGCTCGAGCAGAGTGAGCTGCTGGGCCAGGTGCTGAGGGCTGTAGTCGCTCTGGCAGAAGGGCAGCCGCTCCTCACCGTGCACACAGGAGCTGGGCACGTCGTCAAACGTGGAGCCGTAACAGGGCACGGGCAGGGCAGCCGCGATGGAGAACGACTTGTCTTTGGGCAGGGACGGCGACGCCTCCACCATTCGAGAGATACGCCACTGAGGAGAGCGGGAGCAGACACGTTCCTTTTCAGAGTTTGGTGTTTAGATCCATTCTGTGGGTTCTGTGAAGGTGTATGTTCCTCAAAATGTGTGTGTAACGTCTTAGAGGCTTGTGAGAAATAATCAAATCGAGAGCCAATCATCTCAAATAGTCCTTTTTCCAAATATCCAGAAGGAGAATCCCTCAGCAGATATCATAACTTACTATTAGGGATTACAATTATTGATGAACCCGATCGTCTTGACATTCTTACTTACTATTGTGTGAATGAAAACTAAATACTACACCAGGTACATGATGTTAAGTTAGAAGCTCTTAAAAGTGAACTGTGCATGACATAACTGTAGGCCTTTAGTCGTCAAGTCGATGAATCTGTCAATGGCGTCTTAGTCTTGGTATTTGTATTTCTCTGCCCCGCAGCAGAAAGTAGAAGGCACGGGATGATTCAGCCAGAGTTTATTCTGTGTGTACGTGCACATCTGCACAGGCGATTCGTTGGTCGACTACAGCCTTAGTGCATTAAATGTCACCTGCTGTTTCTTACCCTTTTCCCCAGATCCTCGGTTGAAGAGTGGAGACACACCAGGTCGTCCTCATCCACCAGACTGAGCTGACTGCCTCTGTCCTGGGCCAAGGCGGTGTGTGTGGAGCCGTGCAGAGCCGAGAGAAGGGCCTCGCCACGACTGTCCAGGGGAATCACCTGAGAAACGAGAGACGTTCAAACTCAGGTTATACAACATTATAAGACCTGCAGCGGCTGTGTAATACAAGGCATATTAGATGTACTACCGGTATGTATTAGTATTTGGTTGGATATGGGCACATGGATGAAGCGAAATACAACTCTGGGTGTTTTTGATGAGGAACAAGGTTATAAGATGGTTAAAAGCTTAAAAACTTAATTATAAATAAAAGGTTTTTAATAAATGTGATTTTGTGCTTCCAAACCTGTGTGTTGATAAAGTTTTCTAGAGTCTCCTCAAGGCTGCTCCTCCCTGTGAAGTCCACCTCTTTACAGCCTGAGATCCAGAGCTGGAGCAGGTCCAGACTTCTGTGGAACACCTTCAGACTGTCCCCCGACAAGTCCGGACCCTCCCTACAAATAGCAAATAGCATGAGTTCATTATATCGATGGCCTGCAGCCGATGTATACTATTTAGCAAAAATTATAATCAGATTCTTACCTTGCAGCGCTCATAAACTTGTTCATGATGAACTGTAGTAACTCGTCCGAGGTGCAGAAGTAGCGAAAAGTGTACAAGAGCTGCTGGATGTAGCCCCCCATAGCAGCATTTCTGTCACAATAAGGAAACTGTTATCAGTGTCGAAACATACAGTATGAGTATTTGAGTATTTGAACGCTAATTATTTAGTGACAGAGGGAGGAGAGTAACATTTCCAGCCAAATGAGTTCTTGCAATATTTGAGTTCACAAACTCATGAGAATCCATCTGGGCGTGTCCTCAGTGGCGGGTCCGGACCACCAGTGGTTCGGAGACTGGCCCAATCATCAGAAGCCAAACCAAAACAAACGCCGCAGCGGCGATGGATGTACTTTGGCCAATTTGAGCACGAATAGAGACTATTTTGTTTCAAAACCGTGCAGATGGAAACACTCATTCATGGAGGGAAAGATGTGCTTTTCTTTCAACTCAATCAAACCAAACGTTTGTTTTGTTCTTGTGAGGCTTCAACCAATCGGTTGAGGTATTTTTTTTGAACGTTCCACTTTCAGCGAGAGCCTTTTCAGATTGATAAATGTGTAGAGTTAAATTCAGAGTGCTGTACGCAATCTGACAGTATCAAAGTCATTACAATAAAACAGATTTCGCTTCAGGTGGTGAGGCATTTTTCATTTATTTTTTAAAATCAAGATTATATATATTTTTTGCCACAATCCTTTCAGCTGAAGTGTACCTGGCAAAGAGGTGTGCCATGAGTCCCAGAGGAGAGCCGAGCTGCAGAACGCTTTTCCCTTTACAGCAGCTGAAGGACAAAACAGAAGAATCCTCTGAAGACTGGAGCGCCAGAGAGTCAGCTCCAGAATCAGCCAGAGAGGGCAGTAGTGAGACCTCCAACCCCCACTGGTCAACGCTCAACACCTGGAGACATGAAGCCATGAAATAAATGTATTTTTATATACTGTAGTATCCGTTTAAATGGCTGTACTCTTGGCGTGAGAAGCTTGTTTGAAATATCCTATGGACAGTATTTTATCTTGACAAAAAGCATTTCTTATTTTTTATATAGTTTGAAAAGAAAAGTTCAAGGGGTGAGGCTGATTTTAGAGAACTTTACCTCGAGGTACTTCTTGACACTTTCCAGGAAAATCACTCTGGAGCGCAGCTCCTCCAGCTGAGACTTCAGTTTGCTTGCTAGCATCCACTTTGTTGTCAGAACCTTTGGAAAACAAACAATTTATTTTGGTGTTTTGACCCTGAAAGAGATTTAGCTGAGGCTGTGTTTATCCACTTTTAAGAAATATTTCAGAATCAGAATCAGAAAGAGTTTATTGCCATTGTCAATGAACAAAATTCACAAACATAGGAACTTGTCTCGGCCTTAAGGTGCAACATAAAACACTGAGCAATAATAAAAACAACTATATATGAAATCAAAAAGGGCATGCATTAGAAACAATTTAAAATTACTATAGTATAAAATAAAATAAAATAGGCATTACTATGTACACAAGATTACAGTTAAATTTACAGTTGTAGTGTAGAAAGTGACGTGCAGTGAGTGATGAGAGTTGCAGTTAAAGTGGCAGGTGTTTAAGAAGTGTTCATGAGTCCAACGGCAGAGGAAAGAAACTATTCTTGTGGCGGGAGGTTCTGGTCCGGATGGACCGTAGCCTCCTGCCTGAGGGGAGTGGTCAAATAGACCATATCCAGGGTGAGAAGGGTCAGCTGTGATCGCTCGTCCCAGAGCCCTGGACACGTACAGGTCCTGCAGAGATGGAAGCTGCAGCCTCACTCCAGCAGAACGCACATGCACTGTAGTCTCTGTTTGTCCCTGGCTGTGGCTCCAGCAGAGGCGCTGTAGTCTCTGTTTGTCCCTGCTGTGGCTCCAGCAGAGGGCGCTGTGTCTCTGTTTGTCCCTGGCTGTGGCTCCAGCAGAGGGCGGTGGTCTCTGTTTGTCCCTGGCGTGGCTCCAGCAGAGGGCGCTGTGTCTCTGTTGTCCCTGCTGTGGCTCCAGCAGAGGGCGCGTGTGTCTCTGTTTGTCCCTGGCTGTGCTCCAGCAGAGGGCGCTTGTGTCTCTGTTTGTCCCTGGCTGTGGCTCCAGCAGAGGGCGCTGTCTCTGTTTGTCCCTGGCTGTGGCTCCAGCAGAGGCGCTGTAGTCTCTGTTTGTCCCTGGCTGTGGCTCCAGCAGAGGGCGCTGTAGTCTCTGTTTGTCCCTGGCTGTGGCTCCAGCAGAGGGCGCTGTAGTCTCTGTTTGTCCCTGGCTGTGGCTCCAGCAGAAGGCGCTGTAGTCTCTGTTTGCCCTGGCTGTGGCTCCAGCAGAGGCGCTGTGTCTCTGTTTGTCCCTGGCTGTGGCTCCAGCAGAGGGCGCTGTAGTCTCTGTTTGTCCCTGGCTGTGGCTCCAGCAGAGGGCGCTGTAGTCTCTGTTTGTCCCTGGCTGTGGCTCCAGCAGAAGGCGCTGTGGTCTCTGTTTGTCCCTGGCTGTGGCTCCAGCAGAGGGCGCTGTGGTCTCTGTTGTCCCTGGCTGTGGCTCCAGCAGAGGGCGCTGTAGTCTCTGTTTGTCCTTGCTGTGGCTCCAGCAGAGGGCGCTGTGGTCTCTGTTGTCCCTGGCTGTGGCTCCAGCAGAGGGCGCTGTGGTCTCTGTTTGTCCCTGGCTGTGGCTCCAGCGTACCACACGGTGATGGAGGAGGTGAGGATGGACCCAATGATGGCCGTGTAGAACTGCACCATCATCTGCACTGGCAGCTTGGCTTTCCTCAGCTGCTGCAGGAAGTACATCCTCTGCTGGCCTTCTTGATGAGGGAGTTGATGGAGGGCTCCCACTTGAGGTCCTGGGTGATGGTGGTGCCCAGGAAGCGGAAGGAGTCCACGGTGATGTGATGGGGAGTCTGTCATGATGAGGGGGGGCTGGGGCTGACTTCCCTGAAGTCCACCAATCATCTCCACTGTCTTCAGGGCGTTGAACTCCAGGTTGTTACCGCTGCCACCAGGACACCAGCCGGTCCGCCTCCCTCCTGTAGACTCAGCCCCGTCCGAGATGAGCCCGATGAGGGTGGTGTCGTGGCTGGAGGTGCAGCAGTGATATCAGACATAAATCTGCTGCCTGAAATTATTCTGCAGAAATCTGATGGGGTTGAAAATCTGATTTTCTAAATGTCATATCATATCTGATGTGAGTAATCAGTTACTTTCTTATTGCTTTGCAAAGGGAAAATATGCACACACACAAAAAGGACAAACTAATGTGGAAAAGACAAAAATGAAAGAAAATGTTTACGATTGAAAGTGTTACTTTAAAATGCATTGTACTTTGTCTTCTAAATACAACTGTTACTCTAAAAACATTGAATAACTGAAACGTGTTTTTGATGATCAGATTTCTCTTGTGCATGGAAACACACATCCAGAATGATTGGGTTATCTGATTGTTCTAGTAAAAAGCATTCATTGTTGTCTCTACATAACATGGTTTAGCCCACGACCTGTCACACAGCGACGGGACAAAAACTCTTCAGAGCAACAAAGGCTCAGAACTCCCTTTCAATGGAGAAACACTGCAAATACAGCAAATACAAATGTTTTTGAAAAAGACTTATCTTAATAAACAGTGACCACATTTAAACGGTGTCCTGCTCTTGATTGATTTTATTAGATTGTGTTTTTGATGACTTTTAGAGCTAAATTCTTTCTTTTATGTGAAGCACTTTGGATTCTCGTTTATGAAATGTGCAATTCACCTTATTCTGCCCCACCCACGTTTGCCTCTTTTTGCACTTGGCACCTCCGTTGTGTTAGCACTACACTTAATGAAGAAAAGTCCCCCCCCCCTAAAATATGGGACAAAACAGGCTGATTTGAGTAAAATGTTTCACAGCAAGTCAACAATGCACCGTTTCTCTGTGTGGCCTGACAACGGCTTTGTGTCTGTGAAGAACTTATTTCTGTCGAGATCGGCAGCTAACCTCATAAAAGAGGAAGGAGGGGCACAATTAGCTACTTAGCGACAATCTGGTGCTTAATGTCTCTGTACATTGTCCCTTCAAATAAAGACTACATGAAACTAAACTAATTCCACCTGTGGCACCTTCCGGAATAAGGTTAATACAGATAAAGTTGGATTGGATTAGATTCCGTTATTTTAACTGCAGTAAATGTGTTTTTATGATGTTTATGCCAGGGAAAACAGTATCAGGGAAATGGCTAATGGGGGTCCGAGTGAACAACAACAGCATTGCATCTGTTGTTTCTCCTTTTACTGTATGATTAGTACACTTGCCCTTACCTTTGTTCTTCTTCTCCTGTTGAAGCAACTTGTGATAGAAATTCCTTGTTTTCCTCAGATTTCTCTTCTCGATGATCAACTGCTGCTGCACTTCCTGTTCAGCAGAAATAAACAGAATTATACACAAGCCTTCAAATAATCCCAGGCCCCACCGAACGCAGCCTTTGGGCATCTGCCGTGTTAAAGTAGCAACCATTTCACAAAATATGTTTTCCAAAGTGATTCTCTTGTCTTTTCTACGGCTCCGAGCTCCTCAGGTGTATCATTAGCGCCTGTGAAGGAGCCGAGGAGCCATCAAAGTGAGCAAACACAAAAGCGCTTCATTAATATGCTTCTGCGGCTGATAATGGCTTCCACTGCCCAGGGCTGAGTTCAACCTGTTAATATTCACATGCAGTTTGAATGTAATGGCTTTGCATGTTCTATACAGCTATTGTCTTGAAGTCCTGCACACGGCTCTGTTCTCAGCCTCACGTGCTTCAGAACATGAAGAAGCACGGTATGAAAATGTTTGAAAATCCAATTAGGGTTTCTGTGTTGACAATCAAAACACATCTGCTTACATCAAACTGTACACAAGCTTTATAGATCATCATTAGGGAAGTTCATGGTGAACTAATTAGCAGTCATTAAATGTAATTTTGCCCGGTTAACAGGCACGTTTCATTTGCTTTGTCTCCTATATATACACTTGTAATACGTAATTGCACCACCGGAGAGCATGCAAGTGCCTCCACACAACTGTGACGCCTCTGAATGAAGAAAAAAATGCTGAAACTCCAATAATTATGGATTAATCTCACAGAGACTGAACAAACACGGACACTGCAGTGTTTAATCATTCATGGTTTGAGCAGGATTCTTACATTAGTGAAGAAAAAGGATTATTTCAGCTCTTTGTCTGAAATGGAAAACGATCAATCTTTTAACTGCTCAAGATAAGATTAGCTGAGTATTTAAAGAGTAGTTTATTTATAATCCAAACAAAAGAGTGCATTAAAACAGTGCTTATAGAGTTCATTCAGTCGTGCACAGTTCAAAGACAACAAAAGGAGCACTCATCTATAAACAGACTATTGATCGCCAATGGCTAAAGAAAACGGTGAAAACGAGCATCCTAATCACTATTTTCATACTGTATTCCAAATGTCAATTAAGCATTTCTATTATTTTGTATTTTTATTCCTATGTTTTAAATGTTTTCTTAGTAAGGAGCCCTTAATCACGTTTCTATTTATAGTCACGGGTTTAAGGGAAATGATTACATTCCTATATTTCCTTCCAAATAACTTCAAACTACAAATCAGATGTTAGGTCCAGATAGTTACTCTTACTGGAGTTATTGCTTGGATCACTACTTTGTACTCCTTTGTACATTACTACACAAGTAATGAGACTCTGAAGTAACTTTACTCTAACTGGAGTACCATTTCTGGCTACTCTGCCCCCTCTGGTCGAAATGTGGAACCTTTCTGTCAACGCAATAACAGCTCTGTGGAGACAAGCAGCAACGATTCCCCTTTAAATGTGTGTGAGAAGGACCATTCACACAGAGATACACAGTGATAGTTTTCCGTGTGTGTTTGATCAGCACACAATGTTCAACTTTCTGATTAAATGACACGTATTATCCAGATGACATTAAATCCAGCAACAGTGCTACAACCGCCTCGTAGTCAAGCCAGACAATCTCCTCTTTGTTCACCCCCATAAGGTCAGCTCTGACGTCACCTCTGTGTTTCCACCTCACCTGCGTTTTCACGTCCACGCACGGCGCCGCTCCGGTGTGCTGCCCCAGCTCCACGGCGTACTTCATCACCTCGTCACTGAAGCACTGCTCCTCGTAGAAGGCCAGGTCCCAGGCGGAGCTCAGGCACTGCCCCGCTCCCTCTGCCCCAAAGCCCCTCTCGGTCCCCGGGGAGAGCCGCCTGTCGGACGCCCCGGAGTCGCTGTCCTCCAGGTCCATGGACGCCTCGTCTCTGCCCAGCGCCAGCTCGGCTTCAGAGGGGCTTTCATCGCTGGCCCCCGCTGAGTGCTCGCCGCCCTCCATCGCCCCGGCGTCTGAACTATCCGTGCTTAAGCCTAGAGTAACGATAGACAAATAATAAAAATACGCAACATTTGACCGAGGACGTCAGAGGATCACATGCAGAGCCAAAAAGGAGGACTATCCCAGGCTGTAGCTGGGGGTGCGGGCTAAATAATGCTAGCATGCTTGAACAATGAGGTTACTGTTCGAGACTGCGCTCACAGGCAACTGAACATCAACTGGTGTTTTATCATTGTAGCTGCAGAATAAGAGTGAAACTGTGAGACCGAGAAAACATGAAAGCAGCAGCTGGCTTTGGGGGCTGTCCAAAGTTGGCGCATTGAAATAAAGTTGAGCGAAGCATATTTGGAGTGGACTTGGAGTGAAATGAATGCACCGAACTCTTTAGAGCAAGAGCCAACTGCCAATCAGTGTGCAGTGACCAAAGAAAGGAATATAATATTAACACAGGACCAAGGACTCTCTGGACCAGTGCTTATGATGAGATATATTGTACTAAAAAAGAGACAAACACTGTGTTACACCTTACAGCAGCAATTGTACTCATAACACATTATATTTTCCTGGAAACAGTTTGTAAATCTGTTTTTGGAGAACCCTTCAGAAGAGCCATTCGTTTTTCGAGGAGACCTTTTAGAGAAACATTACCACAGAGGCAGATAATGATACTTGAAGAGTCAAATTAGTTTTAACCCTGATTTTGTTCATGAATATTGTGAAAAAAATGGACCCTGGTGCTGTAAAGAGCGACCACGATAAACACATCACATTGTTATCATCATTAACATCTGCCCTTAATCTGCTCTGCTAATGCTGTGCACCCCATGTGTTTGATACAGTCTTCATCCTAAACAATGGATTATTGTGTATTATCGCCTAAAGCCTTTGATAGTGTTGATTTTATGTCTGAAATCAAAGAAAATGCAACATGAACAGTTCCACAGTGTTTAAACCAGGAGATTCCCTTTATAGATTTACTTCTAAAGCTGTATCTCGACACTGACAACAATAAACAACTTAATCCTCCGCTTTTCTCTGACCTGACTTCAGATATGATTTAATTGTTCAAAATGTTGTCCACACAGCAGTTAGAGCGCCCTTTAAACATGGTCACCTGACAGATCATGTGACAGACTGGACAAAATGATTCAAATGGAACAGAGGTTCAAACAGGTGTCAGTAGGACAAATAGGAACATGTTTTCTGGATCTTGCAGGTGTTTATTTTGAAATGCAAATGTGCAAAATGTCTTATATTCTTGTTCTAACTCTGATTCAAGCTTAGGACCCAGCACACAAGTTTAGTATGTTTTTTGGATGTCTTTTTCTAGATCGTTTTTATCATTTATAAGCACCAAAGTCTTACACCAGAAAAAACACAGGCATTTATAGTCAAGATTTCTCATCAAATCCTTACCTTGGAAAATGCCGCGCTGCCTCTGCTCTGGTTCATAATCTTCGGTTTTGGTTCCTTGTCCATGTCTGGCCTGGGGCTCGGCCTGGGTCCACTCAGCCACAGCTTCAGGACCAGCTGTAGTGTGTATATTTCCATTGAGGTCCAAGCACAGCTCTCTGCACTCCTCTCCCCAGCCACCAGGGGGAGCTGCTTCAACGCCGGATGCCCTTTTCACTGCCTTTGATGCGGCCTGATCATTGCTGCCCCTGAATGGGCTGCACACAACAGACCACACGTTCAAAGACGGTCACATTAAGAAAAAAGAAAGCATTTGTTTGTAGAGCACATTTCAGGCACAAAGACAGAAGAACAAAAATCACACTGAAGTAAAGAGAGAAAGGGTTAAACAGGCCTGTGCAATCAGAAAAAGAGAAAACATGAGCCCATAAACCCAACAAACTACATCTACACAGTGCTCAACATAAATGCTTTCAGCTCGTTTCGAAAATAGGTCAGTGAAAGAGCTCGACGGGGGACGACAGAAGGGGGCCGGAGGAGAAGCTCATGGTTCTTTAAGTGAAAAGACGATAAAGTCAACAATACAAGAAATGTCAGTCATCCAGTGTAAATAATGCTGGGCCAGTTATATCTATACAATAGTGGGTCCGGACCCCCTGGGGGGGAGGGCATGTGCTGGGGTCGCAAGATGAATTCAAGATGAAATGTTAAAATGATGGCACTGTATTTAATCTCTATTTTAATGTAACCACCTGCTGTGGAGCTGTGATAGACATTTGCCTGGAATGTTCCATAGTCTGGCATTAAACCCATCCATCTCCATGGAGAAACTGCACAAGACTGGCTCATAAACATTTTATACATATCAGGATTATTTCTCATCTCTGTGCATACTAGTGTATTGAGATTATGTTAAATTCTAATATACAACATTATGCACGTTGTACGCTTCACACCCAAAGCTGCTTGAAAAGACTTCTCACGACAGATTAAGGGATGACACAATATCATTTGACTGACGGATCAAATTAAAAGTACAGATTTTGTGTTGTAGGAAGACATATCAGTTTAGACAAACTTTGCAACGCAGTTTGATCAAAGTTACAGACGATAAAATGATATTGCATACAACTTAACATACAACCACTGGAGCCACATTTACACCTCACATTGTATTTAAAAACACAAAACATCCATGGTTTACCTTATCGGTTCACAGCTCTACGCCTGTCTGTCACACGCTATCCCAACAACTGCTTTAATCACTCAACAACCACATCCAAACGCATTCGTACGCCACACTCCAATGTCCACTGCCCAGAGGAGCGAGCTTGCATTTTAAAAACCTGTGATGTCTCCCCACTAGAGCAGATTAAAGGCTTTCTGCGTGTATCGCCCGGAGCAGAGAGAGCGCAGATGAAAAGGGGCTGCAGACGGACCAGCGCGTCTGTGTGCGCGCTATTCAAACGAGCGCTTCAGTCATTCTCTACGGACGCACTTGAGCCTCGCCACGGGCCGCGCGTCCACGTCGGTAACAACGGACTATCTTCAACGCTGACACGCTATTCACGACTAGATACACAGCGCACAGAAGTAACCATGGGGACCCGGGCGTTACGAGTGAAGTTAGTGCTGAGGGTTTTTTGTCTCGAAGCGGATTTTAGAGGCAGCGCCCGAGTGGGAAGGAGGAGAGGTGCTTAGGGCGCACAATGGGAAGGAAACGAGAAGTGCAGATTCATTTGTTGACAGAAATATGACGGACGATGGATAGAAAGTGCACCGGCAGAGGATTGTTTTGTGGGAATAAATAACGTCACTAAATGATAAAAAACGTCATCTATTTACAATGCATGGATGCCTATAACGTTTGAGTACATTCTGTTCACGTTTTTTTCATTTATTAAAAATATACATAGACAATAAAAGCAAGAAACAGGACCAGAGAACTAGACAAAAATAAATAAAAGAAATAATAATAATTAAAAAATAAGTGTCGTAATAATGATAAGTAAAACTAAGGCACAGTAAGTCCTTGATCGTCTGTGAGGTTTGTGTCAATCACTTCTTTGTAATTGCCTTTTTCCTCTGCTGCCAAAAGTATGTTCCACAGTATGTTCCAAAGGCACAGTTATAAAGAGACGGAAGGCAATGCTATTTCCTCATATTTATCTGGTCGGAGTTTCAGTCAGTCTGCTGAACCAAGTTTTAGAAACTTGGGCGTTATCTTTGACAAAGACTTTAGAGCAACACTCTAAGCAGTTAAATAAGAACTGTTTCTTTCAGTTGAGGAAAATCTCTAAACTCGGGAAAAGGGTGTTTCAAAATGATCTGGAACTCATTATCCATGCGTTTGTCCCTTCACATTTAGACTATTGTAATGGTTTGTATTCTTGTCTAAAAAAGAAAGAGCTTTCTCGTCTGCAACTGGTCCCGAACTACAACTGGTCCCGAACTACAACTGGTCCCGAACTACAACTGGTCCCGAACTACAACTGGTCCAGAACTCTGCAGCGAGGATCGTGCAGAACAAATAGAAGGGCCCACATCTCAGCCATTCTCAAAGCCCTTCACTGGCTGCCGGTCTCCTGCAGGATACAGTTTAAAATGTGGGTGCTGACTTTCAGAGCCTTTCATGGTCAGGTCCCTTTGTACATCAGCAATCTGATCAAACCTTGCACTCCCCCACGCGGCCCCCCTGCGGTCATTGGATTCTGTTGTTGCTTTTAAGGGTCAGCTCAAAACCTTTTTATTCAGTCAGGCCTTTTTATGTGTATTGCTCACTGTAAGTTTTGTGTTTGATTATTTTATTCTGTGTTTTTGTGAAGCACTTTGTGACTTCTGTCTGTGAAAGGTGCTGTACAAATAAAATACTTACTTTCGCAGTCATTTGTTGATTAACTCATCGACTGCTGTGACTTAACGAGGTTTCTGCATGTTTGGACCAAAGTATCGTCCTAGTTTGTGAAAAAACAACAGCTTGTGATTCTGAAAATGTGCAAAAAGTGAATAAATTTTGTCTAAATGTTGCATTTAAAATCAAATAGACCAAGGTGTAATTGACCCATGTTCCTAATGGCAATAATAAGCCAAAGATGAATGAATCTTTTACATTTCCAATCACAAACAACATATTTTCTTCAACATTGGTTTGAGTTTATTGTGACTGGTCTTATGATTGTCAATAATACTAGAACTAGTCAAATAGTAAATGACAAGTCTTCCAAAAATACAGACATAAATGTCTGATATATATATTTTCCTGCTAGTTTAAAGACTCACTTTCTCCTCTTCAAACAGCAGTGCATGTTCACAACACGGTGAGAACATTACATAATATTACACCCACCTGTTGTATCATCTGTGCAAGTGGCAAAAACGTTCGAATTTGTCCTGCATCGCTTCCCTTATGTAATCTAATCTTTATACTGTATCGCACTGTGCTTTTCTCCCCCTGAGCTAAACGGGGTGGTTCTGTGGTCAGAGTGCTCTTTCACTCCTGTTCTGTGGTAACCATGTGCAGAACTGTGAATTGTGCTGAATGCCTCTCTGTGCGGCAGTATGTGGACAACTATGTGTCTGAATGAAAATATCCAGCTGAACTTAAACACCTCTGAAAAGTGCACAGTTATGAAAGCCTGTTACAATCGGAGAAGGGCAGAAATACAAGGCTTTAGTAGAGCAGAAAGCTTAGCGTGAGATGGGGACGAGATAAGGGAGGACATGCAGCAAATGTGTATATGTGCTGCCGCTTAAACCACTCGACCACTGGCCAGCACACAAAGACTTAATTCAGAATAGGTTCTAGTGCAAACAGGTTATTAAGAATGATAAAGCTTCAGTGACTTAATACCTGAACCCTGACTCCTTATTAAGTGGTTACAGAGCCTGAATAGTTCTTTATAAAATAGTTGTCCATTATTAATTAAGATTCTTCATGATTTAATAAGGCTAATTAAGGCGTAGGTACGATGGGGGTGAAAGATTTTAGTAAAACATTGTGATTCCGATTTTAATTTGCAATTTACGTTTTGTTTGTAGGATTCTGTTCAAAGTGCACATTTTAAAATTCATTGTATTATTATTATTATTATTATTATTATTATTTGTTTTTCTAAATTAAACCAAAAAACAAACAAACAAACAAACACAAAGGCAAAAAAAGTTATAGTCCCATTTATAACAGATTTTTTTAATTTTTATTTTTTTAATCCAAGTTGGGTCCGTATGTGATTTATTTTGTCCATTGTCACATTGTAAAATTCAAATTGAAATGGAAATTTGAGAGAAGACTGAAATCTGAACTGCTAAACAAATCCAAGAATCTCGTGCTTGTCAAATGTTTCTAGATGTCTAAAAACGACAGGATTAGCAAAGACTTGTACATGCTAAAGCAGGATAATGTGCTGTTTACAAGAGGAAAAGATTGTGTTGCGTTTTGCCGTTTGCGACAGATTCAAACATCAGGCCGCCCTCCTCTCTGGGCCCGTGAGCGAGCGAGTCCGGGCGGTCTGATGTTTGAATCTGCCGCCCTCCTCTCTGGGCCCGTGAGAGAGCGAGTCCGGGCGGTGCTACTCACAGTGGGGCGGAGCTGTAGTTGACCAGACAGTGCAGAACCCCCAGCAGATCCTGGTCCCAGTACAGGTCACTGAAGCGCTCCTTCACTACGTCCGCAAACACACGGCACTCCAGCGCCTTTAGAGAGAAGATGTACTCCCCTCGGAAAAGACAAACAGGCGGAATTTTAAACGCTTGACTGTGACTACTACAACGACTTGTACTACAGGGGCCTTTACCTAAAATGGACTTCATACAACGACAGCACTAGAATTATAAGACTGTAATTTTAACCAAATACAGAAAAAAAAACAAAAAAAAAAAAATATTATTTTTAATTGTTATCATTATTATTATTATTATTATTATTATTATTATTATTGCTTTCTTTATTATTATTATTATTATTATTATTATTATTATTATTATTATTATTATTATTATTATTATTATTATCATTATTATTATTATTATTATTATTGTGCTTTGTTTATTTTTTTTTATTATTATTATTATTATTATAATTATTATTATCATTATTATTATTATTATTATTATTATTATTATTATTATTATTATTATTATTATTATTACTCATCATTATTATATTATTATATATATTATATCATTATATTATTATTATTATTATTATTATTATTATTATTATCATTATTATTATTATTATTTCCCTAATTTATCTTTTCTAAGTCTAAAAATGTGCATCCGTAATGTGAGCGAGCTTGCCTCTCAACAGAACTGACTGGTAAGTTGGTCTGGTGGATGAGAACACGCCACCTGCTTGTCTCCTTGGAGATGTTATTGCTCTGCCTGGAATGTTCCACGGTATGGCATTAAACCTATCGATGTTCCAAAGTTTATATGCCTTTAAAGTTTCTGTCTCCATGGGTTACAGCACCAGAAATGTTACACGGAGGAGCTTAAAGTTTGAAATAGGATGAATACAAACCAGGCAAATCACCCGAGGCTGTTTTCAGAGGTGGGAAGTACATTTACTGTAAAATGTATATTGTTTGTTATTGTTTTTAGTAGTAAAGTCGTTTTCTAGCAGCATACTTTTATCTCCTACTTGAGTAACATGCTAGTGGGCATTTTGATCATTGATTGAGTACTGACATAATAAAATATCAATGCAGATATCAAATCAAGTGAAAAGACAGATAGTTAGGCCTGTCACAATAATATATATATATTTTTTGCACTAGTGAGGAATTTTCTGTCATTTTTTGTAGTATTTTAGAATGATATGACATTGCATGACTCATTATAGATACTAACAAAGTGTTTCATTTGGCGTTGTATGAGTTGCAGCTCATGTTTTTTCTGAATGTCTACCTTTAGAAACCTAAGATCATCCTGCTTTAGAGATATGGTGTAGCCTAGAGTAGTTTAAATATGTTTACTGTGATATTTTGCTTTAAAGTGTGTAATGGGCCCATATCGAGTCCTTACCCATTGCAACGTCCTCGTGGCCATTGTCCAAACCAGTGTTTGAGCGTGAACTCCCCTTTGAGCAGGTCGATCACCTCCTGTAGAGCCGGGTGCACCTCTGGAGACACCGAGGCCCGTCTGCTCGGCTTCGCGGCTCCATTTTCACCTTCACTGTCAATTAAGACGCTACAATTGTCATCGAAAGCGGCGAAAGATTGGAAGCTGGCGCAGTTACTTATTTGTGGATTCGACAATAATCCTTTTAAAGACGGTGGCACCAGAGATAAGTTTATGTCCAGGCCTTGGACCGAATCGGGGGCTCGGACTTGAACTGGGACCAGAAAGAGTTGCCCTGTTTTGGGATCTTGTCGAAAGAGGTAATTGTTGAACACGCCGCAGTTGTTGAGGTTTGAGTTTAGAGATGACGGTAGAGACACTTCTATATGAGACACGTCGAGGAGGTCGGGGTCAGAGGTCAACGGTGCCGGGTCGTCCGGAGGCGGGGGGGTCGAAGAAGTGATAGTCGTGTCTTTAGTCGGACAGGGTAAATCCTCAGCTGTAGAGCAGGAGCCAGGTTCTGCAGGAGGCTGGGGGTCTTCAGAGATGGAAAAGGTGTCCAGGCCGATTTCCTCAATGTTCTCGCTGCTGTCTATGAATCCCTCCATGTACCTGAAGACACGAGGGGGGGAGGGAGCTTTTAGTGTGTGGGAGGCGTGGCTAGAAGCTAGAGTAAACAAGAAACTGCTTCTGGTTTATCGTCAGCTTTATCGTCGACTTCGTGGTTTTGACGCGAGTGCAATGCGTCAGGAAGCAGGAAACAAACACTTTTGGACTTCTCGATGGTATCAGTTGGTATCAGTTGAAATCGGTATTCTGATTCTTAACCTCTTTTGCTTTGGGCCTATTTTTCCCATAAACCCAGAAGAAAAGAGCCCCATTTCAAACTGAAGCTGCTGCTGAACCTTCTGGAGCACAAACAATCGGCTGGAGCCTTTGTGAAGCCGAGACTCTGTAGTTTTGGACTCTGATGTCTGTTTTACTCTAATCATAAGTAGAAACAAGCTCTGGTCAGAGGAAATCAGATTTTAAATCCCGCCTAGATTTTCTTTATTAAATATATGAATGAGTGAAGCTGGTGTCTGGAGGTTTGGTCTGATGGACACTAGTTTGAGCATCTGTTGGGTTTGGACAATTCTCTTTTAAAAGCTGAAGGTAAATTAACAAAAACATTTGTTTTAGGGACTTATAATAAAAGCAAAAATGTCCATATAAAAGTCCTATTAATTTTTCATTGCATTTGGGGGTTTGGAGTACAAACTGACCCTGATGCTTTCCAGAATGATTGCTTTAGTAACAAAAGAGGGTCACAGCTTTAGTTTTATGTACAGCACATCAAGCAGCTCGAGAGTTTTCTTTTATCAGATGGTGGAAAAAATTGAATAAATAAAGAAAACTCCAACGTAAGGGTTTAAAGCAAATAAATCAATAAATAAATAAATAATCGGTCTTGAAAGTGAAAAAGCTGAACGTGTACATCCACTGTGTACGATGGAAGTAAAACGTGTGCCGTGCGTCCTTACCCCTCCAGTTCATCTCCAACACTGGGACTCTTCTCTGCCGCGCCCTGGTTGGTCAGAATGATGGGGGTGAAGTGAGTGGCGGTGGAAGTGAAGGCTTCTGGGAGTTGTAGTTCTCTGTCAACCGGATAACTGTGGGGAACAGGGCCAGGTACAGGAGCCAGTCGGCTCTCAGTGGCCATGGGCACAAAGCCTACGCACAGTTACAACAACGCCAGACACAATATCAATGAGACGGCCCCACGCACGTCACACACAGATATGACTCGAGACTGACACCACGGTATTCACACACTAGAGACAAAGTACACGGACTTCAGCCTCTGATACAAGCACGCAGAGCAGGAGATGGTGTTTTATTTTCCAAAGTATTGTTTGATATAGCATACCACTGTTGAGTTGTGATGAGTCTTCCTTTGAGTGTTCCTCACAGTCATTTGGGTTCGAATCTTCTAGATATTTAAATACTGGCTGAAAAAAACAACAGCAACATAATAATGATGATAATAATAATAACAATAATAATGATAATGATAATGATAATAATAATATAATGATAATATAATAATAATAATAATAATAATAATAATAATAGTAATAATAATAATAATAATAGTAATAATAATACTGATACTAATAATACTACTACTACTACTACTACTACTACTAATAATAAGAATAATAATAATAATATAATTATGATAACAATAGTAATACAATAACAATAATATTATTAATAATAATAATAATAGATTGTAATTTTTATAGCTCTTTTAAAAGTAAAAAAAAAAAAAAAACATTATAAAAACAAAACGTATTTGTTCTTTTAAAAAATCTTATGTCACAAAAGTCAAAATGTACTCAAATCGATAAATACTACTCATTCGATCTTTGGAACTTATTATCATATTTAAAACCGTGGTTGTTGAAATGGTGAATGACGTAAAAGCTGTTTGGATCACGAGTGGACAGAAAATAGCCCGATGAAGAGCCTGGTGAAGAGCACACATTAGAGCGACAGCAGTGCGAGTGTTAATGAGAGAAAAGAACCACCTTGTGCACTCTGCGGATGAGTCGGTCCCACACCGTCTCCGCGCTGGTCCCCTGACGTGATAAGTAGTCACGACAACTCTGCAACAGACGCGTGACAACAGCAGCGGTCAGACACGGCGTTTCGGTCCCCGCAGGATAAACAAAGTGGACGGAGAGGGAAAATAACAGGGTTCACAAACAACCGACCGCAAATACAATGCAAAAGGCTGTCGTTACGAGGTGGGAAAATGGCAGAAGAGTTTGGCTTATTGCCAGCATAATTATACTTTGTTCAGTTTGTGTAAAAGGTCCATTCTAAACAAGAGCTAGAACTTCACCTCTGGTTTGCTAATGCAGGGCTTTGTAACAGATGCACTTGAGTTTCCTTTTTCAGTTTATAAATGCAAAGCATTTGCCTCTCCTTTGCCTCTCCTTGAGTCTGTGCAAGAAATATTCAGCTGGTTTGGAAATCTGACAATAAAATATAAATGACAGATCCTTAGATTGGTCAAACTGAGCGTGGGTGTGTCCACTCTGTCCACACAGGATCTTTGAGCACTCAGTTGTGAAACAGGCTCTGAAGATCTCATGTGCTCAACAGTCAGAATGAGCTCTCAGTCATTTAAACAACATGTTTCCTGTACATTGTTTATATAATATACTATGATCTCTATGTATTTTGTTATAATCTTATGTCATGTCTTTGTTTATGTTGATGCTACTGACCGCTGCTCCAAGACAAATCTCTCTATTCTGAGACAAGTCATAAAGAAACCTGCGCCTGAAATGTATTTATAATGTATTGTGTCTATAAAAAGAAATGCACAAGCTCAAACTACTGTATAGAAGATAAAATCCCGTGGGCAAATATGGAAAAAGGTAATTCCTACTTTTGTTTTGTTCAGCTAGTTTTTAGATAATGAAGGAGAATATAAGAAGCCACAACAATCTCCTCTGTCGAAGGGATACAACAAACATTGGAAAATAGACCCATAAATAAGAAGTATCTTGCCTTCTTCGCTGTGACGATGGTTGGCCTCTCGATGGGCGTCCTCTTGGCCATCTCCAGCAAAAGCCTCTTCAGTTTCCGGGGCATCGCTAGCTTCTGATTGGCCGATAAATTGAACTTTGCCGTAGCCCACAGAATAGCAGCGATGCCATAAACACAGACCTAGAAATATATCATTTATTACAAACGTTTTATGACTTGAATCGGCCTTATCCTTGTTTAAAAGATGGAGGTCTTGCTTAGAATGTTCCACGGTATGATATTAAGCCTGTTCACAGCAATAAACATGCTTTTCAAGATAATTTAAGCAATAAAAACACGAGACATAGACGTTTAATGCATTAGATCCTTATTCGTTCATATAAATGGTCAAAATGTGAGAAAACTGGAGCCAAAAGTGAAGTACATCATATACAATTCAAATGATTAACTGGTTTCAGATATTTAAAACAAAAAGTAAGCAACAATTTGGAATTTTCAGGGTATAAATTGTAGTTATTTTGCTTTTCTATTACAAAAGATGGAAAAAAAATGTGTGTTTGCTAGCCTCAAAATAGTCTTTGAGCTTCGCAAAAACTATAATTTGTGGTAAAGTATGTAATATTTCTGAGATAAAATTAAAAACTATTGAGCGGTCAACATTTGTCTCTTTCTAACTAAAGAAATAATGCAAAATACAGTTGAAAATGCCTTTAAATCATTTAACCGAGTGTTTTTTATTTGCCAAAACCACCATAATTGTTCATATTTTGTGATATTCTGTAGTAAATATTGAATCCCCCGATAAATAAACGGTATTACGTTCCACTTCTCTCTATTCTCTCTACTCTCTACTTCTCTTTATTTACACACTTTTAAATGGCCGATACCGTGGAACTTTCCAGGCAGAGCAAAAACAGCTTCCCAGAGACAAGTTACCTTCTCAGTCACTATTCCATGTTCTTGATATTCAGGGGCAAGATAAAACTCATCACAGTAACCTAGAAACGCAACGCAAGTGAATTCAAGGGCATTGCGATAAGTAGAAAAATCCACCAGCGAGTTCGAGTATCAGAGGAGGAATGTAAAAATACCGATGTTTTTTGGCTTCAGGAAGAGTACCTCCCCCTCACAGCCCACGTACACCGTGTCCAGAGAAAGATACGCTGCAAGCACAAAGCACAGCACGCCGATGAGAACGGCAAAGTCCAAGGCATTTGGAGATGTCTGAAAGCCTTACAAATAAAAGTTAATTCAACAAGGAACCACTTTCATCTAGTCACAGCCGGCTTCTTTTCAGCCAAATATATATTCCCTTTTTCATTCCACTCTCTCTCCGCTCTATCATTAGGGTTAGAACCATGAGCTATCACAACTTTACCATCTCGTCACACCTTACTCTTCTTTCAGAACAGTGGTTCTCAAATTGAAACTGACTTTAAGGCAGGGGTGTCAAACTCATTTTGGGCCAGGGGCCGAACATAATGTAAAAAATAAAACAATAAAAAATATAACAAATGTTATATAGCTTAGTAATAGTTCTATGTGGACACTGTTGCACAAATCTGCAGCAGGAGAAAGACTGAGTCCATATTCATGCAGCAGCAGGAACATGGACGTGTGATATGATTCTGATATTAAATGTTTGTATCACAGACATGTTAATGTTGCTGCACAAACTCAATATGAGCTCACTATTTTTACAGTTTAAGCTTATTTTTAGTGACAAATGATTCATGTGGTGAATCAAATGAGAGCTCAAAAGCCTTTCACTCTGTCATGTTCAGACTTTATATTACACTCTGACCTGTGTTTTCTACCTGTGGCTCATGATCTGTCCAGGTTTTGCACTGGTTTGGATGTTTTCCTCACAGAGTTGTCAGCAAAGAAGTTTTGTTTTCTTGTTGTTAGCTTCACATTAGCGCCGCTTTTAGCACAGCTCTAACGTCCACAAAACCGCCTCTTTTCTTTATTCCTCGTGTTTCCCACGATCTGCCCTGGGGCAGAGCGCGACATGTGAAGCTGTCGCTAGGCGCTACAGGTCATCGCTGCTGGTGTGTTCGATTTTAAACCTAAAAGAGTGTCGCTGGTCGCTGTCCCTTGGCACTTGAGCTGGCAGCACACAGCGCAGAGCAGCGCGGGGAGGGGCCGCTGCTGCAAAGGATTGTGGGAATTGTAGTTCTAGCGATAAAAACGCGATATAGCTATTGGAAATGAATAGTTAGAAACTAGAAATGTTCGGCGGGCCAGATGAAAACGTCTGGCGGGCCACATCTGGCCCGCGGGCCTTGAGTTTGACACATGTGCTTTAAGGGTACAGTCACACCGCATCCAAATTAGGACAATACGGTGACCAAACCCACAACTTAACTGTGACTAGACCAGGCCTAAACCAGGACTAGAACAGGACAAAACCAAGATAAAAATGGGCTCAAATCAGGACCAAATAAAGACAAGTGTGAACGCCCCCAAAAGGAAACAAACTCAGACGTGCCACATAGTTTGATATGCACTGTGTAATCATTTCCATAGTTTCTGTACCTTTTTAATTACTTTTCTTGTTCTTTATTCGTGCGACTGACCTGGGAAGTCGATGTAGGTCTGCAGGGAGGAGAGGCAGGTGTAACACAAGGCCCACAGCTCGTTCACACTCAGTTTGCGGCCACAGCGCGTGAGCAGCTCTCGCAGAGAAATCCACTGGAAACAGAAGCGCGTTACTAAGCCTTATTTTAATATATAAATCAAGACACTTAATATACATAAAAAGTACTTTAGTCAATGTGATGTTATCTTAAAAGAATGTTTTCTAGCATTCTTTCAGAAGGTTCAGAGGTTCTCCCTGATGCCCTCTGGGAGGCGCTACCTCGCCAATTCCTTTATACTTTCTACCGTTAAAAACTTCATGAGGACTGTAACTATGCAGTTAGCAGTCAGCTGTTCTTATTTGTTGTTTTTGTTGTTGTTGTTGCCTCTTTGAGGATAAATAAAGTGTTCTAAACCTGAACCATACAATGCTCTGATATGAGTTTAAGAAGTTTCACTTTATTAGATTTAGCGATTCTTTAATAACTTATTAGTTACTTACTTTTGTAACTATCAAGTTAATAAAGTCGGTCCATGGAATGCAATTGTATAATGATTTAACTGTATCTTTTATGACGTATTTAACTTTTATATTATTATTTGTATATTTGGTCGGGACAGTGCACCTTAATGAACATAATATCCATGCTGTAATAACAGATGTAACTGTAACCATGGGTTACATCTGTATGCGTTATGGCTGCTGACTGAAGACATGCCCTGAAGCACAAACAACTCACTTCATTCTCTTTCCTTTCTGCTGTTGACCTTATGAATAAGATAAGATAAGAGAACCTTTATTTGTCCCACAATGGGGAAATTACAGTGTTGCACCACAGATTAGGCACAGAAGTGGAACAATAAGAAAACAGATCAAATGAATATTTTTAATCCTAATAAAATATTTTAAAAAGTGGTCAACACTAATTGAATAAAGAACTACATTGTTATTACATTTATATTTTATTTATTATCATTCACCAGCCAAATTCCATTACGCTTTTTCAGAGATTTTTCTGCTGTGAGGCATGATAATTCAAGTTGAACTTTCTCCTTGGTAATGGTTCATTCTGTCTTCAATGTTCTAAACTGTTTGGGAACAGTTCTTTGAGTCAGACAGGAGCATTTGTTTACCTGCTTGACATGTTTCAGCTGCTTCCTGAAGCCTTAACAAACACTTCTGTTCGACCAAAAGAACTGTTACCTCACAGTTTAGCTTACTCATTTAAAGATCATTTTCTATTTACAAAAGCTAAACTACTGACCTCATCCTGAGATTCTTCATTGAGGCACAGCATACTTTTGGTCATATGGTTATTTGTGCAGAGTCCGTGATTCAGAGGCTTCCCACAAGAGTCCTGCTCCAGTTCCAAGTCCTGACACGAATTGCACGGCGACAGCGAATCCTCTCCTTTCTCCTTCCTCTCGTCTTCCCCGCTCACTTCCTCTATGTGCAGCGGCTCATTTAAACTTTCCCGTGAATTGTACCGTCCCATTGTGGAGTTCATGTAGTCCTCAATGGTGCTGACAGCGTAGCATTCACAAGAACTGCCCCGGTTTAGCCTCTCCAGTCTCCACGTGGATTTGGGCTGATCCTCGTCGCCCCCGATCTCGCTGAGGTCCGACACGGGGAAGCTGATGTCCCCGCAGGAGGTGGGGGAAAGCGCGGGCGGGTTGTTGGAGTCCGGGACGGAGCAGGAACGGTTCAGGGCCCCTCGGACGCGGTTAAACCTGGCCTGGGCTCGCCTCATCACCGGGGAGCTGTCGTAGGAGCGGAAATCCAACTCGTCTCTGAAGTTCATGCTGTGGCCGATGCCGCTGTCCATGTCCTCGGCCCAAAGAGAAGAGTCCCAGGCCGAGCAAACCTGCAGAGGAAGGAGCTTTCAATGAAAACATGAAATACTTCACTGATATTGGTATTTCACTTTAATTTCCTCTTTAATTTGTAAATCGATTAGGTATCTTGACTCCCCTTGCTGGCAAAAGTGGGTGATTGAGGATGTTGAAATGCCTGATTAGCTGTTAGATGTTTCATAGTGAATGTAATTGAAGTGCCAGAGCGGTCAGAATACATTAGAGCTGTAAACACTGCTACAAGCCATCAAAATTACATGCACACATTTAATTAATGCTGGAGTACGTGATTTTCAAACTGCAAAAGGAGGAAGTAAGTGGTTAAATCTAACTGGTCCCTTGCTCTGAGACGGCAAAGTGAAGCAGCCAATCAGAGCACTGCTTTCGGCTCTTGCTTCCTGGTTGACAAGAAATAAAATATTATATTAGCCTAGCCGCAAACAGAGTGCAGTGATGTCATTTTGTCACAAAGTGCTGCTTTTAGAAGATACTCTTTGGTGGAACGCACAAAATCACTCAGGTAAGTCAGGTACAACCGCTTTAAGATTCATTTCATGGGTTGGTTTAACTATTTTGACTTTATCATTATTATTATTATTATTATTATTATTATTATTATTATTATTATTATTATTATTATTATTATTATTAATAAAGTTGATCAAGATACCTAAATACTACTAGTCAAACATATGTCAAACACTGAAGGCCTTCTCCAGGGTTCATGACGACAAATGGAAAAGACGGTCTGAGTAAGTTTTAAAAGCTCGATAGCGTTCACCACACTCGGACAGAATGAAGCTGCAGCTAATGACTTTTCCACGGCAGATGCTTCTTGGACAGCGACCGTTCGGCTTTGCCCTGTACCTGCTGCCGGGACAAACAGTTGGCCTTAATGGGACTCTCAGCGCCCAGGTTTTTGGCATTATCCTCGGAGCTCGGTCTTTTCGGCAGACATCTGGGTTTGGGATGCTGCCACCGCGCCTCCCATGAGCCTTCTGCTCCATCTGCGGCGAAAAAACCCACAAAAAACGGCAATTAGTCCAAATTCACTCAAACGCGGCCCAAACGGTGAGACAGAAGAGCGAGGGTGACCTTGGAAGGACTCGATGGAGAGAACCCTTCTGCCCACGGACGACATCCTCCTGCACACGGCGGCGGACGAGGCGTGGGAGAGGTGGGACTGGGCCAGAGACAGGACGTTCTACAGGGAGAGGAACAACATCAGACATGTGTGGGACAATACAGAAGAACAATGACACAAGAAGATACAATCGTTCTGTCGTGGCCGCTCTGATTCACGGTCGTTGTTCGCTCGTGTAGACACAGGACGAGCATGGAACAGAACATCTACAGTCATTATATTGGCTTCAAGAAATTGCAGATTACACTTTAACATAGGAAAAGGTGTTATGGTGAAAAAAGGGAATGACATTTTTCTTCGTAGTATAGTTCTATCATGAGTTTCTATTCAAGTTTACGCTTTTTTTTTTTTTTTTTTTACATTTTTTTTTTTTTTTTTTTACATTTGCCTTGAACAAAAAGGGTTCTGTTCCAAAGAGCAGTGCTAAAATGACAGCACAAATATTAAATACAATACATTAAAACATTGTGAGGACAATGTTGTGAGCTGAACCACACACTATGATGAAGTATGTCCAAAGTCTTAACTCAATACCCCCTATTCATCCCAACTAACAGACTGATTTATATTCTGTTTTTGACAATTCATTCATATTCATACACGTAATATTGAACATAAATTTAGAAATAAAATGATGTTTTAAAAAAAATAATGAAACCCACATTACATTTGGATATACACTATCCAGATGAACAAATTAGTGTTAAAGTCAACTGCAAGTTTGTCTCTACCCAAGTGTTATCAGTTTTATTTACTGATACATTTGCTCTTATTTGATTTGACTAGTTTTAAAGCTTTAAATGAGGTCAGTGGAGTAACAGGGAGCGTTTTTTTTTTCATATGTGTATTGTATTCTATATGTGTACTGTGCATGTAAATAAGGTGTGATTGGACATAACGCTTCCATGTTCCCATCTGCACTGACACTCTTTCACCACTAGATGCTGTTGTTGGAGCAGAAAATGAACCGCCCGACAATCTCCCGTATCCAATCATGTGAACGCTATAGGGCAGTGACAGCAGACATAATTACTGGTATGTGTGTCTCAGTCTCACAGCAGCAGCGAGTGGTAATTTACACAAGTCTAAAGATATGATTAGACCAATCCACGTCTCACTCTGTCGGATTAGTCTGATTCATTGGCCGTGAGCTGTCTGCTTAATCGCACCGAGGGCTCGAGCTGGAATAGTGATTTACTTTTACAAATGAAAATGAGAGAATTAGACCGACAATCTCGTTATGAACCCTGAATTAAGACTGCGGCCGTGCTGTACGACTTAAGACGTTTCATTTGTGTTGGCAATCCATTTACATCAACAGTTTAACGTTTACTTCTGCTGGTGTAAATTGACACTGACAAAATTATGAATGGGTTTTGGACAAAAAAAAAGGTGTTTTAGTCGCAGTTAGGGTTGTCAAAAGTAGAGAGATCCAGACATGTGTTATCGATGCTAAAACTAGAGAAATGGTATCATTAAAGAAGGTAAATGACATTTTATTGCTTAACAAAGAATGTCTATTTTATTATCATTGTGGGATCAAAATTGGTATTGATTTTTGACTGTTTCCTTAGTTTCGTTTGTAATTTTAACATCGTGAGAATTTGCAAAAAGAGTAAACACAAAAGGAGCCGAATAATATAATGTCTAAAGTATACTGATTACTGCTTATCTCTGGTTTGTGGTTGTAGTTACATGAAAAATGTGTTGTATAACCTTTGTTTCAAATGAATACTTTAGATTTCTTTAGACACCCAAAGCGCTTATAATGAAAAGAGTGTGTTGCAGAAAAATCTCCTCTTTACATCTCACACAGGTTCATATAAAACAGCAGGTGCACTGTTAGATCCTACATTCATTCATCTTCTTGTGCAGAGGTCGCAAGTGGCTGGAGCCCACATCAGCATTTCTTTTTGGTTCATAAAAAAAATCGCACTGCGTAAAACAGATCCAATTACGGTCTTTATGTAATTAAAATTAAAACAGCGAGACAGTTACAGGCACATTTTAGCACATTTCTGAAGCTCTGTGAAAGTATCCTTATCAAGATAGAGCAAAAGACATTCATTTTTGTCTCTGTCGCCCAGCACTACCAACAGTTAATCTGTAAACATGATTTTACAAGTCACACTTCAATCGTAAGAACTAACAACAATCAGAATTTTAGAAAGTCATTAATTTTCAGTCTAACCTTACGCATCTATACTTATACAGCTGTTACACTTTGTATTTACTTTGGTACATCTTTATTACCCGTTATTACACTTACTAGTCAAACCTTTATTACAAACGTTACACTACACACTACGTATTACAGTTCGCACCTATTATGTTCGGTGATTATAGCATAGCTATTTTTTTATTACCTGTACTTACGCCTCATACGACCTGTACTTACACGTCTGATTACCTCTACTTACACCTCATATTACCTGTATATTACGCCTACCGTACTGTACTGTACTTACACCTCATATTATCTGTACTGTACTTACGCCTAATATTACCTGTACTTAACACCTCATATTACTTGTACTTACACCTCATATTATCTATACTTACACCTCATATTACCTGTACTTACACCTCATATTACCTGTATTGTACTTACGCCTCATATTATCTGTATTGTACTTACGCCTAATATTACCTGTACTTACACCTCATATTACCTGTACATACATCTCATATTACCTGTACTTTACACCTCATGTTACCTGTACTGTACTACGCCTAAATATACCTGTACTTACGCCTCATATTACCTGTACTTTACAACCTCATATATCATGTACTGTACTTACACCTCATATATAGCCTGTACTAACACTCATATACTGTACTTACACCTCAATTACGACTTACAACCTCATATTACCTGTACTTGCCACCTCATATTAGCTGTACTTTACACCTCATATTACCTGTACTTACACCTCATATTACCTGTACTGTACTTACGCCTAATATTACCTGTACTTACACCTCATATTACCTGCTACTTAGATCTCTCTATTACTGTACAGTACTTACGCCTCATATTATCTGTACTGTATTTACGCCTAATATTACCTGTACTTTCATCTCATATTACCTGTACTGTACTTACACCTCATATTACCTGTTACTGTACTTACTCCTAATATTACCTGTACTTACACTCATCGTACTTACACCTCATGATTACCTGTACTGTTCTTACACCTCATATAATCTGTACTGTACTTACTCCTATATTACCTGTACTTACACCTCAATTACCTGTACTTACACCTCATATTACCTGTACTGTTCTTACACCTCATAATAATCTGTACTGTACTTACTCCTAATATTACCTGTACTTACACCTCATATTACCTGTACTGTACTTACGCCTCATATTATCTGTACTGTACTTACGCCTAATATTACCTGTACTTAGATCTCATATTACCTGCTACTGAACTTACGCCTCATATTATCTGTACTGTACTTACGCCTCATATTACCTGTACTTACAACAATTTTTACCTCATTTATCTGTACTGTACTTACACCTCATATTTCCTGTACTTACAACAAATTTACCTGTACTTACACTTCATTTACCTGTACTACAACTCATATATCTTTTACTTACAAACTCGTATTAATCTTACTTCACCAATTCTACTGTACTGTACTTACACCCCATATTATCTGTACTGTACTTTATACCTCATATTAGCTGTACTTACACCTCATATTAGCTGTACTTGCACCTCATATTCTCTGTACTGTACTTACGTCTCATATCATTTTGAACCACAAGTCTCAAAATAAGGTCAATTACGCGTTACGTGTGTCCTGTTATTTTATCATTCAAAAACACTGATTTCATAAAGCTGATTACATGTATTATATACACATATATGTCATCTGAGAGTTTGGATTGAGGGTTTCACTGTTGTTTGGTCACGGTGTCAATAATTATAACGGTCATGTTCTTCTCACAATAAGACCAACAAGTGCGAGACGTCCCATTTCTCTGACTGCACAACCCAGCATTAGTTGTGTGTCTCCCACTGGCTGTACCTTAAGCGTCGGTCTGTCCTCGGGCTGCTCCTGCTGCATCTGCTCCAGGAGGGTGTGAGCTCCGGCCCCAGATCAACCTCCAGTTCGGGCTCGATGATGAAGCTGAGGGCAGCGGAGAGGTGGAGCCCAGGGAGAAGACATGGCCCTGCAGAGGAAAGAAGAAGAAAAGAAACAGAGAGACAACATCAGAGGAGAAGATCCAGGGAAAGAAAGTCGTTTCAATGGATTTAAACCAAACGAGGTCCATAGTTTCATGTCGCAGATCCTCTTACTTCAAAAGCGTTATGTCAGTCTAATTTCTGTCATCCAATGTTAAATGAAGTTCAAGCACAAATATATTTAGAAAACTTGTCAAAAACTATTTTTATTTTCATCTTTTTCATCTTCTAGATATTATCAATAATGTTATACTAGATTTTACCAAGGAGGAATGAAATAATATTATGATTGCAGTAAAATACGTCACATTACTACACAAAGAGTACATTCACAGCCTTTTAAAATAATTGTAATGCGTTGCAGTACATGTTATGGTATAAATACTTTTTCATTTAATTTCTAAAGCCAAAGATGGATTCCAAACCTTCCTACCATAAATGATGTGTTCATTAATTGTGAATAATTATATAACTTTAATATTTAATTTTACATTAGGAATAATACCATAGGTTAAGCTCAAATTTATAGCACATTTATAAACAGATACACTGCCCCAAAGTGCTGCACATATTCAATAACCCTGGATACTAAAGCAACTGAACTCAGCAGTATCTGTAAATTGAGTTAACAAGTTTAAAATATTACACAAACATTTATTTTCTAGCGTTTGTATAGTTTTCACCAGTTAATTCTATTTATTTCCTTTCTTAAACCTGTCTATTAAAGAGCCCCAATATTTGTGAGTCTTTGCGAGTTCTATTAACTATACAAACTTATATATGAGCCAATATTAATAATCAATACAGCTCTCATTCAGCTGCTCCTCTTGTCATACTTTTTTCATTATTCATAATTAATCGGCTTGGCAAGTTTACAGCACTGACTTACAGCGCAATCCGTTCTTAAACCGAAGCATTTCATTGAACGCATTTCTGTGGATTTCCAGCAGCATTGGTAACCCGCAGTTATAAATTCAAACAGATCAAAGGACATATTTCGGTCGGTGTACGTAAAAATAAAACCGAAACGCGCCTTTGTATTTTATTTTGAGCATGTTTGACAGCGCTTTTGTTTTTGCTGCCGTCACCCTTGTCATTATGGTCAGAACTTTGGCAAAACTATACTCAAAGCAGGTGCTGTTCCCTCGACGCGACAGACTCTAATCCCCGATAAGCGAAGTGGAGTGCAGCTGTAATTATGTGGCGGAGGAGCGCTCGAGCCGCCTCCTGTGGGTCACCGAAATAGACCGTTGTCTTGTTTACGCTGGACTTGTCTCTCAAAAACCCCCAAAGCGTTATGGGGCTGCTGTCAGTGTCAGCTACAGAACAGAACAGCAAAAACCCAGAGGAGCAGAGGGGGGGGGGACAGCATTTCGGTTAAGAAGATGATATTTTGGAGATCCATCATGCATGTCTTTCTTGGTTAAAGTTAGTCTTGTATATTGGCACAAGTTACATTTCAGGTTTGAGGAACTCACAGCAGGAAAGTACGTTGTTCAAGGTATTTTTGAGCAATTAAAGCATCTGGATAAACACAAGATAAAGTTTGATACATAAAGACATTCCAAAAATAAATAAAACCTGCATGAAAACAAAAGTCACAGCTTCCAAGTTGTGCTTCATTGTTCCGCCGCTTCTCATAGTTTTTTTTAGTTTTTTTTTTTAAAGAGACATAATTATTCAGATTCTAATAATGTTATTCGAATTCCACATTTCTTCAAAAATAACAATGTTGCTATCGCCTTTATAAACGTAGACCATCTGCCTCCAGTTTATTTCCGATTGAGTCACTCAGGGGAGCGATGTTACTGCAACCATTAAAAGATCAGTTTTGCCATAAGCAGAGACGCTGAATAAACAGTGTTACGAAGAAGAAGCTGCACCACCATCAAACGCCCAGAAGACACGTTCTCCAGAACTAAATCGTGAAAGTGTTATTTTGTGTTGTATTGATTTCATCTGCAGCAGACAGCGTACAATTGTGTTGGAAGTAATGGAGGTGGGATTTAATAAGCCCAATCTTTTTTTTTTTTTTACATATTTACATCGTTTTCACAAATGTTTCTTTTCTATGCAGTGTTCAAAATGAAGTTAGAACAAACTAAAAATGTCTGTAGTTCTGTGACGGTTGAAAGTGTGATCAAACGTAACCTGAGCAATTGAAATAGAATTAAGTACGTGTATTATTCAGTTCAACAATGAGTGCGCAGGGGGCTCTGAGGTCGAGGTCGGCCACAACAACTTCCATCCTGTCGTTGGTGGTCACACTTCCATTTGGGCTGTGCAATTCCAGATTTAATCAAATAAAGATAAGTGTCGCTGATCAGCTTGGGTCTTCTTAAAAGGTCTACAGCCAATAACGGCCAAGTTTTCCGAACATTCCGCTTGAAAGTCATTTTTTATACATTTAATGGCAAACACAATGAACAAAATCGATGGAGAAAATGTGAGAAAAATTCATACTTCTAAAAATGTGTTGCTAATAAACGCTGATGAAACCAGTCAATCACAGAGACGTGGGGGATGTGGGAGTGGAAGACAGTCAGTCAGATCATTGCTCATGTTTGTGTCGCCACGTGCCCACAGGAGCCGAGAGTCGCGCACACACATGAAGAATGGACCAAGCTCAAAATGTGTCTGTTTGCTGTTATATTAGAAAAGTATCCCAAAAGAAAAGTCCTAGAGGAAACTACATGACCCGTGGAAGTTAAACCATTCATTGTTCAGCTGACACACTTTTTGACTTTTGCTTTCAGGTTTGGAACCCAAAATCAATCACACTGAACACTTGAACACTTGAACACTGACCTCCTCCCAAAATAACAAACTGGTTCAGTACGACACCATCTGGAATCCTCTAGCACAACATCCTCTTCTGTACCATAAACTTCCCAACACTTCCCATTCGGTTAAGTTACTTTTGTGCATAAAACAAACCAGGCACAAAGTCTACTGCAGGGTGTCCAGACTTTTACCAGGGGCCGCATTATGAGACATAAACAGAGCAGAGGGCCAATCGAGGGGCACAGACTGGGGACATCTTTATTCTGGTCTGGAACCTTTTATGTCAAGTTTGTTTCACACCAAAATCATAACCAAAAGGTTATGATAGAAGAACATTTTCAAACTTACAGCTAAATGTACTTCTTTTGCCTGAGGGCCAGCAAAAGATTGGTCTGAGAGCTGTATTTGGCCCCCAGGCCATAGTTTGTACACCTCTGGTCTATTACAGTAAAGTTTACTTGAGGCAGAAAATGTTACTTGTGTTCGAGTGAACAGATGTGGCTAGGACTGGGTACTGTTACTTTAGTTTTGATACTAGTACTTGACGATACCTGCCTTAGATAAAGCTAATTCCCTTCATGTGTGTTCTTATCCATCTATCTATGTATCTTCTGTTTGTACTAAACCTTTGAAGGAGAGCTGTGGCTGTGGCTAAAAGCCTTATGCACATGGCGGTTACCTATTCAGTGGCAATGTTTAATTTTATTGTCCTTGTCAAATAAATGAAAATATATAGTAAAAAAGCCAATACTCATCTTTTATACTGAAACAGTTTGATGAATAAATGTATATATTATATTTTTAAAAATATAATTATTGTGTAAAATGATGTACAAATGTTGAAATACAATCAAAATCACAGTAATTACCAACCATGTTCCATATCACAAGTTCATCCAATATTATGCAGCCCTACTGTACACAGTAGTAGTGATCAAATAGTATTATTATTTCTTTACTACGATTTCATTCCTAAACAAATATAACCCACTTATTTCCATCTAAAAATAACTTCGTGCTGCAGCGGGAGGTCTTATTTAGAGGCATGTCCCAGAAACATTTCTCTGTAAGGCAGAAACATCATTATTCTACACTGAGAGAATTTGCTGAATTGACAGAAACGTTTCAAACCCTTGGACTTGGCCGGTCTATTTTAAGTCGAGGAAGAACCACACAAAGCAGCAGCAGAAGCAGCAGCAGCCTCCTCCTCCACCAAAGTGCCCTTGACTTTGCTCCGTTCCCAGGGGCCAGAGACGGCTGAGCAGATTAGGGACTGTGAGGAAGCTCGTACATCACGTCTCACCTCGAATGTGCTGCCGGTGCTGTCAAACTCAGGAGGGACGAAGCTGCCCTCGGGGTCGTCTGCAACAGAAAAACACACAGAGAATTGTCATCTATTTCATATGTTCAAGTTCCCCCTGCAGGTCAGACGACTCATTGAACTAAAATGCAGTTAAGATAAATATATTTTGAATTTTATTTTGAAAAAAAAAAATTGCAAATTTTTTTAGGTTTATAACTTCACTTCCTGTTTGTAATCGATGACATCACACTAGGAAATGACCAAGTACTACTGGGCAGAACTCATCTAAAGGCATTTTTTTTTTTATTTGACGAATGAAAAATATATGAGAGCAACTTTATTTGTTGAATGAATGTTAGAGACGTGTCGATGTAATCCCTCATTCGCCCAGGAGTGTTCCATTGTAGAAAAAGATTCAGTTTCATCTGGACTGAAACGTTTCGACTCTCATCCAAGAGTCAGTCTCAATAAGTGAAACAAGTCTGAGAAATCCTACTCTGTGAAAGCCTGCCACAGGGCGGGACCTCCTGCTAATGGCCCATTGAAACTTAACTGGGATGGGCCTATTGTTCTATTGTTCCCTGGCATTAGGCTGCCTACCTTGAGTGCCTGTTTAGCATCCGAATGCTCGGGCGTTCTCATGGTTTCAACAAACCATTATAAACAACTGGAAGGTTGGATTTAAACCTCCATTAGATTTAAGGAAGGATTCTCTTTTTTAACAAAGATGGCCTCCTTAACTCTCTTTCAAACCATCTTTTTCCTCTGCTCAGAATCTCCACCTCACTGTCTTCAATAGAGTGGTTTGTGGCTTTGAGATGAAGATGCACAGCGTCTGGGTCCTGAACTCGCGTGTCTCCTGTGTTGATAAGCTCTTGTGAAGTGGCTGTTTAGTCCTCCTATGTACTCTCTTTACAACTTTCTTCACTGCATTGGATAGAATACACTACATTGCTCTGTTTTTGTGTCGGCATCTTGTTCCTTAGGGTGAACCAGTTTTTGTCTTAACGTGTTGCCTGTTTGAAATAAAGGGACTTTGTGTGTCTAAAAATTCGTTGCAGTTTTTCTGACAGTCTGAGACATAAGGATAGAGACACCTTTTCTTCTTGGTTCTGTTTCCTTTTGTCCCTTTTGTCCTGCTTTTGGTTCTCTTCACTTTGTTCAGACGCCAGGTCGGGTCTCCACAGGCTGAGAGAGCATTCCGAACGTGTGTTTCCTCTTTCCTCTTGCCCTCTGAGCTGGTGGACCTCCTGTGCTCTGTTTAGAGAGTAAAAAAATATAATAGATATTCTGTGATGTCACTTCCTGTCATTTTCTACAGATTTTTAAAATGTTCTCACAGATCCTACTCGATTGGTGTAAAACTACAATATATATGAATAACAGGTATAAATAAAGTCGAGTCTGAATTAGAGACTGCATTCTGAAGGTATTTAAAATGAGGTATGGAAGTTATTATTATTTTATATATATATATATATATATATATATATATATATATATATATATATATATTGTGAGATAAACAAAAAACAACAATAACAACATAAAAACTACACAAAAAAGACAGTAAAAAAGACAAAAAAGGGACAATAAGTTAATCTAAAAAAGACAAGAAAAATCTAAATAATAATAATCATTAAAAAAAAATATTCACTTAATAATAATATTCACCACAGAATATTATTCATATTCATTAAGTTGAAGCTGGTGAAAATGTGGATGGAATAGTCGGATCAGTATCGAGAAGAGAGATCTGTAATCCAAATCCGATCCCTGAAACTTTCCATCTGTATTTGAGATGCACCCTGTTTTTACTATATTTTCTTTAATCTTTGTATATTTATAATCATAATAAAGAAAATGTGTCCAACGCCAAATCAGTTTAGGTGCGAGTGACTCAGACTCTGGTGGGAGACGGGTGAGTCATAAAAGCTGCAGATCGAAACATCCAAACACAGGTAGTGTCGGAAACGAAATACTAAACTGTAAAACGTCCTCTACCTGGATCTACTGGTGGGTGGCATTTACTCAGTCACTAGTGCCTCTGCATACTGATGTTGTGCCCTTGAGCAAAATACCTCACTCACGTTTACTCAAGTAAAAGTGAATTGATTATGTACAATAATTATACAAAATATATATGTTCTCTTTGACAAAAAAGGATGTAATTCTAATTATGTCCCACTTATTTCCATACAAATTTACCGCCACAAACTACACAATAAATAGGTCTTGACAATAGGTTTATTGCCATTGTCAATACACAAAATTCACAAACATAGGAGCTTGTTTCGGCGTTAAGGTGCAACATAAAACACTGATCAATAATAAAAACAACAACATATATGAAATCAAAAGGGCATGCATTAGGAAAACAGATAACATTTACAATAGAATAAGATATAATCTGATTATAGATAAAATTTTATTCTAAAAAGACTTTCTATAAAAGAGACTCGTGAAGGAGTTGGTGAAATCCACTTCTCCAAGAATGGTTCATGGGGGAAATGATGAGTTATCTGCTTTTTCTCCATTCCATTTGAAAGATAAATATAATATTATGAAGTAATAAAGTAAAGTACCCACACGTGCCAGACTATGAAAACAACAACGACAGTACTTTTGTAACTATATAGTGCTTTCCCAAACAGCCTGTGTGCGGTGCATCGTGTTTGTTTGAGCTCACTGCCTCAACATCGCACCAAGAGTTCAATTAAACAGGATAAATACCAAACAGTGGAAGAGTTTTAGCACAATGATTACTGCCATCGTCTGAGTGCGTGCGCTGCGTACCACCATCATGAGCTTCCCTCTCGATCTTCACATAATCATTCCTCCAGGAGTGAAACAATCTAACCAGGCGTGACGGCAAATTAGTCTGCAGGATCTGAAGCTATCGACCACGGACTAATAAAAGAGTCTTCCTCTTATTGCTGCTGCCTAGGGATTTGTAAAAGATGAGACGGTTTGATGATACGACACCGAGTTAGCGATGTAGCGTTTAGACAGAGGGTAAACAACCACATTACCCTTGACAACAATATGGTCGGTATAATCACGTACTGAGCCTCCGCAAAGACCGTAACTGCAAAGTAAAAACATTTGGAACTGAAAACAGCTCAGTCATAAACTAGGAACTTGTAAATGTATATTGTCTGTCTGTTACTTTTTCAATTCAATCTCATATAAATGCACTCTCTCTTTATAGATTATACTGCAAAATCATCAGCCTCAGTAGCATTTACAGTATAAAAGTACTCCTACTTCTTGAGTACACAGTTGTGGGCGATATTGACAAAAGTGGCATATCTCAGCAACAATATTAGGATGATATTTTCATCAGAAATGCGCTAAAATGTGTCAATAAATGCTCATAAATGCTTGATTGAGGTTAAAGTGTCAAACAAAACATCAATGGACGATAAAATACACCACAAAAGTACAGAAATATCACTTTAAAGCCGTGTTGGAAAGATTACTCACTCTGGATGTTTTTTTAATTTATTATAGACGATAACTTGATGTTCTATTTTCGAAGATCTCCCAAAACAACAATTTCAATATTATCAATGTTTCTTTACATCTCCCATTTCCCAGACAGTTAATCTTAATTATGTAGAAGTTTGCCAAATACTTTTTGGACAACTACATAGTAACTTCTATTTTCTACAGTTACTTGAGTACACATTGTGGTGACTGAACTCATGTCTGATTCCCACCCTGTGATCAGCCCTCCTCAGCCTCCTCAGCCTCCGTTCAGCCTCCTCAGCTCCCCTCAGCCTCTCAGCGCTCAGCCTCCCTCCTCAGCCTCCTCAGCCTCCTCAGCCTCCTCAGCCTCCTCAGCCTCCTCAGCCTCTCATTTCAGGTTCAGTTTGGTTTGGTTTATTTCAGACTTTCTCCCAAAGGCAAAAGCAATACGGAACATAAAGTGCATAAAGTCTGAAAAGGGAATTGACAGAAGCCTGAGCGAATAACGCCTCCTCCTCGTACAGTTACACTTCACAACAAAGCTGCAAACACCTTGAGCACAAAATGTCATACAGTATCCACAATCTCCACGGAATACAAGAAATAAGGAGCTCTAATTGCTCCTTTCAGTCTTCATTTTCAACAGATGATTTCTTCTCCTCTTAAACAAACGTGTAATGTGTCTTAGTTCTTCTGCTTCTTTCTACATTATTATATTATCTCCAACACCTGAAGTACAATGCTGCTTTTCATTTGTTCTCACGTTTGGTTTTCCAAAGAACATCACACCCTCTTAAATTACAAACACTTTCCCTCTTTTAAAACAGTTTTCAGAGGTAAGTATTTACGCTGCGCTTTATACATGAATTGTGCCGTTTTGAAGGCAACGAAATCCTTGAATTTCACATCAGTCGTAAGTGCCCTGTAAGTAGTAGATAATACAGATTAGTATTATTCGTTTATTATGTGTTTCCCCACACTTCTAGACCATAGGTCATGTAAGGGAGAACCAAGGAACAATACAAGATATATCAAGAACTCTTTCACTTTGGAAATAATTCCAAATGATTTACAAAACTTTGTCTTTATATAATTTACATGACTCATTATTACTTATTTTGTATTCTTATTCTTAGAAATGTTATTTTACAACAAAGTATGTTAGAATCATCTGCAAATAAAATGAAATGTAGAGTTTTTGAAACCAAACATAGATCATTAACAACAAAGGACTCAACACTGACCCCTGGGGGTACACCACAGGCCACTGTCAGAGGCTCTGAATCGATTCCATTTATGTCTACTATCTGCGTGTCTGTCCAGGGTGTTTCTTTACAAAACCATCCTGAACGTCATCCAGACCTGAGACTGCCCCAGAGTTGAAGTTACACAAAACTAAATTGGTGTTATTGCTTGAGGGTCTGGCTGTGCCAATTGTCAATTTTAAGAGACATTGGGGAGAAGATGGATGTTGCTGTTGTGCAGAAAAATATAAATGATAAATGCTGTGATAACTTTCACCCCCCCTCTAAAATGAGTCAATGATGCGACCCAATGGCTGAGTCAATGCACCTGTGCAATTTAGCACTCCTGTCTAAAGGGACCGCAGCACTGAATCTAAACATATATTAAAAACAAAGCCACTTAGGGTTAGAATTTCCATGTGAATATAGTGTCAAATTAGACGGAAAACTGTAGCAAAATACTATTTGAGAGATTCAGCAGAGATTGGCAGAGGCGAACAGTGAGACAGCAGAGTGCACATCAGCAGATTGAACCAGATATAGATCAACAAAGAACACAGAAAGAGGTTTATATAACCATACAAACTTGAACAGTGTGGGAAAATTAGTGTTCACAGTATCAGAACGAAAGCCCTGACAATTTGCTTGATGTCTGTCCGCACTCTTCACTCCACATTGTCCTTTGTACTTAAGCCTTTGGGCCAAACACGTGACAAAAATGTCAAGTGTTGCTTTGACTGAAAGTCGGAGCGATCGTTGGTTCATTGATGTTGTAGAAAAAGCTTCAGTTGTATCATCTGGACACGTTTCCAAGAGTCATTCTCAATCTGCGGATCTAGTCTGAGAACTCGGATATTTATCTTACTCTGAGTAAGCCCTGCCCACCGGGCGGAGACTCCTGATAAAAGCCTGTCCCCTGGTTTATCTATGTGTTAGTATTGTTTTTAGTTTAACCTGAAACTAATCTTCTTTGCAACTCCAACAGCCTGTAATGAGCCATATGAATCCTATGTTAGCTGGCTGCAGCTCCTCATCACTGATTACCTGATTAGCATCTGACTGGCAGGGCTGGTGCCGCCCATGGCTTCAAAATGTTAAGTCTAATGTTGACCAGTCTAGTGTTGATTCGGTGTGATCGTTTGGGGCGTGTTTGATCAGTGTTGATCGGTGTTGATCGGTGTTGATCAGTGTTGTTTGATCGGTGTTGATCAGTGTTGATACGGTGTTGATCGGTGTTGATCAGTGTGTTGATCGTGTTGTTGATGCAGTGTTGATTCAGTGTTTGATCGTGTTCTGTGTTGATCGGTGTTGATCAGTGTTGATCGAGTTGTTGATCAGTGTTTGCATCAGTGTTGATCAGTCTTGATCGGTGTTTGATCGGTGGTTGATGCGGCGTGTTGATCAGTGATGTTGATCGTGTGATGTTTGATCAGTGTTGATGGTGTTGATCAGTGTTGATCAGTGCAGTGTTGATCGTGGTTTTGATCGCGGTGTTGATCAGTGCGGTCTGTTGATACTCAGTGGAGTGTTGATCAGTGGTTGATCAGTGTTGAACAGTGGTTGATCGGTGTTGATCAGTGAGCAGTGGTTTGATCAGTGTTGATCGTGCGTGTTTGATCGTGTGTTGATCAGTGCCATGTTGATCAGTGTTGATCAGTGTGATCGTGTTGAATCAGTGTTGAGCGGTGTTGATCCGGTGCCAGTGTTGATGGTTGTATCAGTGTTGATCGGTGTTGAATCAGGCTCTTGATCTGTTGATCGGTGGTTGATGCATGGCGGTGAGTGCGGTGTTGATCGGTGTTGATCGGTGCAGTGTTGATCGGTGTTGATCAGTGTTGATCGGTGTTGATCAGTCTTGATCGGTGTTGATCGGTGTTGATCAGTGCGGTGTTGATCGGTGTTGATCAGTGCAGTGTTGCCTCACCGCTGAGCTGCTCCATGAAGCACACGTTGCCATGGGCGTTGAAGGCCAGCGTGTCGGGGGTGATGCAGAGCGAGTGGAAGAGCTGGGACTGGCTGATGCTCTGAAGGGCCACAGCACACTCCCCACACACCGCCCACACCTCGTCTTCTGACAGACACGTGTCCCGCAAAGACAGGATATCAGCCAGCGACACGTTCTCCTGCACAAGCCAAGAAGAAGAGAAGTCAGAATCAAGTCAGTCAATCCCAGCCTAATCTTTAGTGGAGAGCAATACTGATAAAAGTAAGATTGATAACTATTGTATTTAGGGCTGAAATGATGTCATAAATGATGAGTAAATCGAGAAATGCGATTACAAAAAAGCTTTGATTATTATTTTATTGCCTCCATGATTCGCCATGGTAATATCGTTTGAAGGCTTAAACTCTTCACAATTCACCTGTACTAGTGAAATCCAGAGAGCAGGTCCTAAGCCCCATGCTCCTGGTTCAATACACCGATTTAGAAAAGGTGAAAAGTTAATCGGAGTAATTTGAGTGTTGTTAAAGTCATTCACCTGGAGCTGGATGTGCTTGTAAGCTCGTTAGCTCCGTTAATTGTTTGACATTGGAATTTTATGAAGCCAATAAAGTCAAGGAAACGTGTGCACTGCCAATAGGTAGGTGATACTGTAATAATCTTTTTATTTATCTTAATTTTGGTTTGCATGTTTCAGTTCTGCTGATTGCTGTATTTGTTGGAAACTCAATGTAAGAGTAGTCTGAATATAACTGAAAGGATAAAACAAGAAATAATGCAAACAATACCGTAGACAAATGTTCAAATCATTTAATATTATCAACATAAAGCTTTTGTAATTTACAGTGAAAAGTGTATGAAAACTATTCAAAAAAAATTGGTTTAACAATTGTTTCTTGTGCAATTGTTTAACAAAAGTGAGCAGCAACCTCTGATTCTACGTACGCTAATTGCCTATTGTACTGATTTGCAACAGGGACTCAGCTCATTTCTTTCTCACAAAGACACACTCGCCATGATAGAACTTGTTTACTCTGGTACATGAAACAATGGGCATGAATGGCTTATCACCTGCAAACAAACAAACGAACAAACAAACAAACGAACAAACAAACAAACCGGTCACAAAATACAATAGAAAGACAGATTGAAGAAGAAAAAACTGTCTTTGCAGCGCTAATTTCTTATCCATCAAAAGCAGTTTGCCCACATCGCTGCCACGTTTGGCTGGCACTGAATGTGTTGGTGTGTGGGAGGGAGGCAGAAGAGCTATAGGTAAAACAGCTCCTTATCGTGCATGAAATTCAAAGTCGAATAAACAAGAAAAATACTCTCAAATGTTCAGTTTCTTCAAAGGTTAATATTGGTTTTGGTAGAATTATTGCCCACTCACTTTTGACCTGACATAACCCGTCACTGACTGATGCCATAGAAACAAGACTGTCATCCTGTCATGACATTAGGACTAATCGTGCACGTCTCCAGCAGGATTCAAATGACAGTAAAGTGCCCTTTTACGATCTCCTGAGTGTACTTCATTTTCAGAAATATATTTTTCTTGCAATATCTCAATGGTAAAGAACTGCTTCGCAATAACATTACAAACTGACTAATTTACTGTATGTAAGATTAATAAAGTCTCCAGAATGTGAACAATAAAATGTCAAGATTGCGTGCATGCTACTTCAATGTAAGTAAATACAACCAGAGTGAAGGTGGCACCAACGAGAAGGGAAAAAAACATTACATGAAGCTGGATCCACTTCATTTAAATAACTCAGACTGTTCTGGAAGACTAAAGCGTTAGGAGGCTTCAGTGTTAAGAGGAACAAAACCCACTTCACTTGTGATTGGCCGAGACCCTCAACAGCAACAGTCGTAGAAAGCAGGTCAGACTGAGACATGAGATAAATCACCACCGAACTGAAAGAGCAAATTTAGCAAATCGCAAAGACTGCATTTATTGAAGCAACTCATTTTTTTTAATAGGTTTCTAGGTTTTATTCTGTATAAAACCTTTAAACACGTTCTGAAATGCACATGAATCTTTTATTAGTCCATTAGTCCAGTCTTCTTTCAAATGCCAATGCTTCTGAATGTGTTTAAAATGTCTTAATATTAAACAGGGCTGCAATAAAGCATCAGTTAATCGGGACTAGTCGACTATAAATAAAAAATCATCATAGTCATATTTTGATAGTTGTAACCCTTATCTCTAAACTGTATACAGCCTCTCAAACATACAAAGACAGTGGCATTATTTACTGAAAATGTCAAAAAAGATAATAAACCATTTCCATCAATAATACACTATATTCATCCTCAATGTGAAAAAAATAAGTGCTGACAAGTTGACTGCTTTAAGTTGAACCCTTCTAATGAAACGTAAATCCCAAATTGCTGATCAGATATCAGTCCAAAGATCGTTGATCTGATTGTTATAGTGACAACAGATCTTTTTCCAGTCAGAGTTGAGATGCTTGGCTTCATCAGAGAGACACATGCCTCGGGTGAAAGAAAACACCTCATTTATTTTTGGTTTCTGCCTGTCACACACAATGAGCTGTAAAAACACAACGTGAAAATGATGGGCTTTGAGATGTATCCACGTTAACAGTACTGACACATGACAATAATTATTAAGTCTAACCACAGGAATGCTCTCTTGTTCCTTTAAAAATATGTTGTAATTGGAAAGATCGATGCGGCCAGGCCACAGTTCCAGACCTTCCCAGTGCAGCTCTCTGGAGTGTGATGAAGGAGATCATATATACATGTATTATAACCATCAAAGAAAAGCCAAGCTGCTCGTGTTCGTGCCAAGACCTGACGTGACAGCGCTGAGCCAAGACACAACATCTGCAACTCAAAATCAAATATGAGCATATAAACAGAGAAAACATATCATTTTTGACTGAAGTTTCTAACAGTTTAACGGTGCTCTGGTCAGTCACTTATTCTGACTTAAGCAGCAAGGCACTTCCAGGCTTTTTCATGTGACTTTCCTGACATTTGAACTGTCATGTTCAAGAGATGGAAACGTTACTGTTGAGTGGATGTGCTCAGAAAAACAAAGCATGAGCATGACATGGTGTGCAGAGAGCTGAAATGAAAATGCCAATAAATCTGCACCAGAAACTTAGTAAGCAACCTTTTGTGAATGACTGACATCTGCCTTAAAACCTATTTTATAACAAAACATTTGTTGCATTTCGGTGACATCAGTTGCTCATAGGGGTGGGCGAGTATCCCGATAAGTATATTCAGAACATATTATCTAAACATATTAGTGGAGGTTTCATGATCACACAAATGTGAAATATTATAGAAAATGAATCACAAAAGTGCAGAAATATCACCTTATACACTAACATTTTTACTACAAACAATATATTTTGCATCTCTTTAAAACAACATTTCCAAAATTATCTACATTTCGATATACGTTGCCCACCTCTAGTTGCACTGCCCTCCTCTGTAAACCCTCATGGTCCCACGCAGAGCACAACCTGGTCTGGACACAAAAACCCTTTTTCCACTGCATCATTGACATTGAACTAGGAATGGGCACTATATCGGTCCAATGCCAATATCGGTGATATCGGTACCATATTGGGCCGATACCGGAACTGTCTTTCTGAACAAACTAAAGCAAACAGGTCAAAATATCACAGTATTTTACACAATTATGCAACAGATTATTTTACATTATATCGCTGATAAATAAATGTTCTTACTTTTACAAAGCAAAAAGTACATTTGTGAACTTACGATAACCTAACATACATTTATAAGACTTACTATGGATTTTAACATCAGTATTGGCAAAGAGAAAGATAAATAATGTATTGAACATCTACTCAAATTGGACAATAACTAGAGATATTAGTTGATATTTGCGTTTTTGTTTGGACGTTGTCTGTGCAGTGGCAAAACAGTTTTCCACACAATTACAACCTGTGTGTTCAAATTGCACATCCTCCGCACCCGCTGCAGCGCCGAGGGCAACCTGCGACGTGCTGTACTGTGGCATCGTCTGTCCAGCGGCGGTGATCTCAGCCGCTCCGTGCAGAAACCCGGAACGTTCTGCTCGTATAATGACAGCATCTTCTGCAGCGAGTTCGGGAGCGGAGACAAAAGCCGGTCCTCAGCGTAGACTCGGGAGGTCAGAGTGGGCGTGGACCAGGACAAAGCAAAGACTGTCACGGATTATGCACAGCTTCCATTAGCGTTAGACTCTAATCATTTCGGTGTATTTATAGTCACACTGAACGCGGAGGATGTTCCAGTTGTGTTTCCAATGTTCTGGCACAAGCAATAAACATGAGCCAACCACATATAATCCACAGTACGTGTCATAACTCCAGCTATGAACAAGAACGCGTTTGTTCCCGGTGAAAGTTTGAGAAATTGTTTGTCAAATTATGAACAATAAATCAATTGTGGACAGTTTTTTGGACAGTTACATTGGCACAAAGACGTACTAGCAAGTTCCAAGACGTGTCAGTAACTTGTAGATTGTTAGTTGATCCATTTTAAGCATAATTTTAAGATGAGACCGGACGATTTTGACCAAATATCTACTTGACATTGACATTAAAATTGCGATACGGTTTGCAATTGCTGTTTTGATAGTTGGATTATGTTCGAAGTGCACATTTCAAACGTGTCCAGGAGCATTAACATTTGAAAAAGACTGAAAGTGTTATCAGGTTTTATACATACAGTAAGTCATGTGTTCCCAGTACCGACCCGTCCCTCCCAACCGTGCCCCACCCAACACGTTTACAAAGGGATTACAAATTGTGCAAACTTCCCCACGTCTGTCATCACCTTTATTGCCCTTTTAAAACACTCAACAGGATTTGCAGGGTCAAGTGGAGTCCAATTTGGCTCGGTTTTAAGAGGATGAGTTCAATTACAGCTCCACCTACAGGTCGAGGAAGGTCCGCAGAGGTATATATTTACACAACATTTGTAGATTCACTGAGCTAATTAAAACGTGAGGGACTCGCAGAGGAAAATGGTAGAATTATGCAGCGACACACGGAGGACGTGCAACAACAACAAGCGACTCAGAGGAATCGGAAAGATTTAGCGCAAAGGTCAGCTCAACAATGACAATGCTGTACTATTGTTGTCACATACTAAAAATCCAAACTCCCATTTGAATACCGAGGAAAAGGCTCGATGCTCGGTACCAATTTCAATCGCACGAAACACAAGACAGTAAGTTAGAATTGGATTTTTAACCCAGAATAATGGTAGTTTCTTTAATATTACCATTACTTCTGCAATAGATCCAGAGCACTCAAACTGCAAAGGTCAATATTTGTCCTCTTTTCAGCATCAATAACCCAAGTTTGGATTTTTTTGAAGACACTACGACATCCTCCTAACACTTAACGGATTTAGAACTGACCAATCCGTATCAGTGCAGTCGTCAGGATTTCAAAATGTCCAAACTCTATTTCGATGCTAAGGAATATACTAAATTCTTGATACGAATTTAAATATCTCTAAGAGTACTTGTGTATTATTAAATGTCTTCAATATCTAATAATGTACAAGTACTCTTCAATAGGTCAAGGACACTTTCACAAAATATTACTTATAATCTAATAATAACAACAACAATAATAATAATAATAATAATAATAATAACAACAATGATAATAATGATGATAATAATAATAATAATAATAATAATATAATAACAAAAATAAATAATGATAATAATAATAAATAATAATAATAATAATAATAAAAAATAATAATAATAATAATAATAATAATAATAAAATATAATTACTGTGTGCTCTTATAGTTCTAATGAAGCTCAAGATTCTAAAACTCAAATTTGCCCTGTTTGTGATATTTTATATTAGTATCAATGCTTTTTTGACAACACAAAGATTGACCTGTTTTGTGTTGTTTGGCCTTGAATGAAAGTGGCACCAAAGAGAAATTACACCAACTCCCCCCTGTGCACAAAAGCCCCAATTAAATAGTCTAATGTTTGAAAGACGTGTTCAAGGTTCTACTTCACAATCATTGAACTGTCCAATTTAAACAGAGAAAAAGCTGGCGCAGACTCCTTCTTGATTCACCTTTTTTTTGCCATCGCTTCCATTTCCCACTTAAGTTGTGCCGTATTGCGAGTGATAATTGCAGTAAGAAACTCTTATAAACCCTATAATATGCACGCCTTCGTGTTGTGTACCTGCGTTTCTGGCTCTCGTGCGTCGCTGCGGCAGAAACAAAGCGTCTGAACGTGGCGGAGTCGGGCACAACACAATTACGGGGCCAAAAATGCCGTTACAGTCGGAACAAAGTAGCCCCAGAAATAGACGCCATCCCAGGAGAGCGGTGCAGAGGAAAGCTACAAGTCTCCAACCTCCTGCCTCTTCAACGCACTGCCCTATATAAGTTTGTCTGCGAGGTCCAAAGTACTGGAGCTGGAAAAGTAAAGCCAACACTGCGATATTGTACTTGAGTTGATTTTGGTTAAGCGCGTAGAAAAGTACTTCGGGCTCTTTCGCAGTTCGTGATGTAGTTGAAGTCAACAGATTCCTGGTTGGGGTCTCAAGGGTAAAAAGGTAATAACTTCGACACCTGAAACATGAGCTGTCACGTCATGAAGAGCCTGTAGGAGTTCATTCTGCTTTTTGGATCGGATAAAGGACTTGAGAATCATTGCGAATAAGTATCATCGTCCGTAAAACTATCAAAATACGTTTCCGACGTTGTTTTAGCTCTAGCTTTTTCTTGGATTTGATCTTGTCTTAGCCTTGCTTCAGTTCGTGTTTGGTTCCTACATGTCAGTGTTTTCTCAACAAGGGGCGTGCGGGGGTCTGCGAGCACTTGACGATTCACACCCTTAAGAATTGTTTGTAGGATGAATTGGACACGACGTTAATAAAAACTAGAACTTATAATGGTAAAAATGGATGGTAGTTGAAAGTTACACTCGTAAGGGGGATATTCGGTGTTAGACAAAGCTTTGGGAGTACTTTAGGCTGGTTGAGAACTGTATTTTCTGACTTATGTTCCGTAATAACTCCAGTTCAGAGGCAAGACTTAGGTTGTTATCGTAGTAGACATAATAAGAATTGGGTTAGCATAAAATAGAACAATTAGGAGGAAAACAGTCCTTGCACTTTCAACGACGACCGCTTTCGAATCCAGTGCTGTCTTAATTAGTGGATGCTAAATGTGAACTGGAACGTGTTCATGAACTTAAAATGAATAAAAAAAACCTCATCGTGTTCGGTCTGTTATATTTCTCAAAGGGTCAACTCACACTCACAAATGGTTTGGTCCTGATCTATCCAAACGTAAAACTGAGCGGGAAATCGGTCATGGTCAGTTTTTTTCACATTTGACAACTCAATGATTATGAGTCTAGGTCAAGAGCATGCCACGAAGAAGCACTGGAAACTCGACGCTTATTATCCGTGCAACATTAAGTGTGTGCACTGAATTCTGATCTAATTGAATGCATTCGTTTGACATAGTTTAGGTTCTGTTTTCTATTACTGCTTTGAGGTGACATAACTTTGCCAGACTTTATGATAACTCTCAAGACTTTTCTTTCTGCCTGTAGTCAACCAAATAAAGAGTGATGTGATGTTCTGAAAACATCCAAAACTACAAATGTAAAAGACAAAAAAAACCCCTCCTTTGTAATGGCTCTTTTAATGTTTGGATTAAATGGCAGCCAAAGGCAACGAACTACACTTGGAACAGACTGCAGTGAAACATTTTCTCACACTTTTCTTGACTGCCCCAGTTACTGCATCTGGAGCATTACATCGGCACGGTAACAAACGCAATCATGCATTATAATCACTTACAGAAAATAGGCATTATCATGAGAGTGCAGTGAAATGTGGATAGAAAACGTATTACATTGCATTGCAGCTCAAATAGTGGGCCAAGTTGGGCAGTGTGGGTGGGACACGGATGGTGGGACGAACATCATGAGGGCTGCACAATAGATTGCAAAGTCGGTGCAGTTATCAGATCAGAAGACTGCGCTTATGTAGATAGACTGTCCTTTGCAAAGAACATTATACCCTGTCTTTTTGTAGAAATATATTGTCGTAACTGTAATTTAAGACCTCCACAAACATGTTATGGCATCGCTTTTGAGACATAGAAATAAAGACTGCATATATAAAACTGTATGACTTCTGTTGGAGAGTTTGGAATAGCAATAGATCACATCATATCACAATCTAGACATGTATTTGTCTTTCCATTCCATGTATTACAACATTAATGTGGCACCAGTGATTCTCTAAATAAGTTGGACGAGGGTCTAAATGGCTGTGCAGGACCATAAGAGGGACATGGTCATAACTGTATAGCCTACTTTCCGGAGTGAGCAACAACTTCCCAGTTTTGAGAACGCTGCCCAAAGCTGTTCCCTGTTGCCCTGCACTCCACAGGCCTGGAGGCTCCTCCGGCACAGGCGCGCTAACAGATCCCACATTGAGGCATCCTGAACTTCAACCAGAGCACGTCTGCACCCACCTCATCCTCCAGGAGCGGCGGCAGATGCTCCAGATGTTCCAGATCGTACACGCCGTCGATTTCATCCGCTTTGCCCAAGTACGTGACTCCTCCGGCTTCGCTGCGACGCGCGCTCTCCATTTCTGCGCCAACTTCTCCGACTCTGCGTTAAGAAGCGACGCGGTTTTCTGCCCACAAACACGCGCTCTGTCCGGTCGAGGCGGATGGCATGCCGAAGTTTTGGATCAGAGCTCAGATGATCGAGGTCGTGTGCTGCGTTGCCGCTTCAGCGCAGAGCCGGCGGTTCGGTGCGGATCGACGCGCTCAGGCTGCACGCTCGCTCACGCACGCACGCACGACGGAGCCAAATAACGGTCAGGAAAAACGCTCGGTTGGTTGGACGGCGCGGATCGAGCAGTGGAGGCTGGATTGTACGCCTCCACACGCGGGGCGGGCACGACACGGAGGGGCTGCGGTTGAGTTTGGAGCAGATTTCAGTCCCCTCCTTCTCCTCTGCGCGCCGGGGATCGGAGAGAGAGCGCCGAGGAGAGCCACAGTTGTCCGCCCGCCTCCGTCCTCCTCAGCGGCGGCAGCGCAGAGTGACTCATTCATTACTAAACACTGGAGTTATTCCTGTGATCCGGACCAGATTCAGTTGTCAAGAGAACTGTTTTATCCGTAATGGAGACAGGCAGACAGCGACTCCCAGACTAAAGACACGCTTGGGGCTTTGAGAAGGAGCTGGAGTTCATTAGCATAAAAAGGCTTTACTGGCCACTTTGGATAGACCATTAGTCTTATTGTTCCAGTAATGTACGTTCAGATCACAACAAATCACAAAATCAACCTTTTTATGGTTTATTATCATTTTAAGTGAACAAAATTCAATTTATTTTTGGTGATGTGATGCAGCATAAAACGATGAATAATGATAGAAAATGTTAAATTAATGATATAAACGATGACCAGATAAAGGCATGCATAAATAAGGTGGCTGAATAGACTTTGAGACAAAATATACAATGATTTGGGTCGTTACGTTTTTACTTGTATTTGAGTAATGTTTTAAAGTTAGTCAGTTCATTATCCACAATTTCCCCGGGGAAGAACTCTGCAGATATGACTGCCTGTGTATTCCTATTGTCACTCAGATCACAATATATTCATTCATAAGCAAGGATACAACACGGTGGCACGGTGTCAGAGGGGTTAGCACTCTCGCCTCACAGCAGGATGGGCCTTTCTGTGTGGAGTTTGCATGTTTCTCTCCCGGTTTCCCCCATCTATCATCATGTACAATAGGTAAAAATCCTCCAGCTAGAGTATTCTAAAACTGTTCAGGAAAGGTCAAATTTGGTCCTATGTAAGAGGTTTTTTTAATACCCATGAGTGTCTAGTTTTGATACCAGTTTTAGTAATGATTTTTTATACATTTGACAATCCAGAGATCAAACAGTCAAGTTGGAATAGAAATAAAAATGGCAGCATAGTAGAAACATTAGAGCTGAAGAAAATCGAATGCTTGCTAATTATTTCCTGCTTGCTGTGGTTGGATAAAATATATTCTGTAATAACAGTGTTCCTCAATGGGTGGGTGCAATGACCACAGCTTTGGCTCAAGGGAAGATGAAACAAAATTTTTCCACTAATTTTAAGATATTGGAAGCCACAGAGAAGAATCAGTGTGTTCAATTCCTCTTTCATAAAGTCCTATGATTCGGACCGTTCTCTACAATCAACAAATGTGATTTGTGATGTGAAGGATGGGTCAAATGTGGATACGCTGGGATCATAAGATAAGATAACAGATCACCTTTATTTGTCCCACAGTGGGGAAGTTCCAGTGTTTCAACATATAGTCCAGGAACAGCAGCAGAATAGAGAATAAAATGTTTACTTAAATAAAATAATCTAACTAGAATAATATAAATGAAGAGAGTTAAGATTCAAAAAGCTGTAAAGGTGCAGTTAATATTCTTTAACATTAAAGCTGCATTATGTAACTTTTCCAGGGGAAAATGTTCTACTTGCTTGACTCCATGGAGAGTTTGCAGCTTTCCCTTGACTGTTCAGTATAGCTTCAAACTCATAGATCTATGGAGACAACCAGGGGACGTCACCAGGCTTACAGGCGAGAGAGGCCGCTCACTGTAACAATATAAGTATTTCAAGATATTTTGAGCAATAAAAACACCCAGAATGTAATACATATTATGCAATACTGGAACATTCCAGACAAAGCAATAACATCATTGAGACAAGCCCTTTCTTTCTTTTTTTTTCTTTTTTTAAAGGATTTTTTGGGCCTGTAGGCTTTGTTAGACAGTGCAGTTTTCATCATGAAATAAGGATGAGAGAAGGGAGGACATGCAGCAAATTGTCAAAGCCGGGACACTCACGCCGCTGCGGCCGGCCGCACATGGAGCCTGGCATTCGAGCAGTGATCTGCCCTTTGTAATCATCACTTATTCCTCCAAACAGGAGGGTGCATTTGTGTGAAAACTTTTCGCCCGTCGCAGTTAAACATGATGATTTGAGCCTTGTTTGATTGGGTTTAATTGGCTCTTCTCATGGTCCTTGTGAAGATGAAACCTGCTCCAGGCTCCAGCTGGGCCCGGTGCCCTGTGGCTCTGCTCACTGATGTAAACCTCTTCACACAAACAAGGACTATACTGTGTTTGCTGACAGATTATTGTTCTGCCGTGCTCAGATAATGAGACAATACTATTTCATCAAGGCAGCTGGTTGTTTGTATTTTCATTAATGTGGTAATGTTCCTTCCTAAAATGGGACAGGAGCCAGTTTACCTGTATTAAGAATGCTTTTGGTTGCAACCAATACAGTTGGAAAATGTATGTTTTTGTTTCTGAATTTTACCAAAATATAGATATTCACTCATTCGTTCATTAAAGCATGGTAATTTGGAAAACAATCACATATTATGATTTATGTTGTCACTGTAAATAGCAATATTGATCTCAAATAATTTAAATTGAAAAAGGTCCATTGAATTGTTTCTTGATCCTGTTTAAAACTGCAGCATTGCACCAATAATGTGAATTTTCATTTTTCTTAAATGGCAATGCAATTACATTTGTGACATGACCTGGAGTTATGTATTTGTAACAGAAAAAACACTCCTGGACGAATGAGGGATTACACCGACATATTTGTAATAGAATTGCAAGTACAGGGATACAGTATATCCAGTGATATATACTGATATAAATAACTATAAATGTTATGATCCAAATGTTAAAACAAATGAAAATGTTCAACTGTTGAGCCACATTCTTATAACTGTCTAACTAATCCAACTACATAACCAAATACTGTCTTCACATATGTGCACTGACCTGTCTCATGTAGGACAACATCCGTGTTGTCAGCGGGGGTCTGTGAAGCGTGTACTGCGTCTGCAAACGGATTAGCTCTTAATGTGGCTATACCGCTGGGTCCCACTCGGCAGGAAATGGATGAATTATTTAGGAACAGAAAGAAACAGCGAAAGACAGACAGCAAAGTGAGGTCAGACATTATTCTTCACGAAGTAATAAAGGAATAAACAGTTTGTCAAGTGGTTCTGAATGTGACTAATGCCACTGAAACTAAGGTGTGAACTGACACCTACCTAACTACATTATGCTGGAGATGATTTCAGATTGGACTGTATGTATGCAAATGTACTCATTATAAAAGTTTTTACCCAAATGTACCAAAATACATCTAATATTCTGACTCATTGTTGAATTCATGAAGGTTATAGCACTTCTCAATTGAACCTAATGGGTATACTTTTGTAGCTTCAGGGTGGACCGGACCACTGTCAGACTGATGAGACGTGCACCGCCCACACTCAAAACTGGAGAGGTGTCAAAAGTTTTGGAGTCGACTCAGTTAGAACGACTCCCGGGACTGAGGGAGAAGTCTAAATGTGAACAGCAGATAAAAAGATATTCAGGTTTAGGGAAGAGGAACAGTCTGGGGAACTCGAAAAAAGGACTCTCAACACATTGTAGACTAAGGCTGCAGTCACACAACTTGGGACTGTACTGGGACTAGAACAGGACCAATCCGGTTTTAACTGGGCAATTTTTGCACATTGACGACAACAAAACATCACTTTTTAGACAATTGAGTGGAATTTACAAACTAAGTATTCGTTCTCGTCATGAATCTTACCACGTGGTCTCATCCTCTAGCTTAGCTTCCTGTTTTGGGTGAAATTTAGAGGACTTTTCATCTTTCAAAAGAGATAATATTTAGTTTTAAATTGGTAATTGCTCTGGCAAAGGTCCTAATTTTTCCATGGATGGATCAAGACCATTCAACAACTGGAAGGCCCAACTTCGACATATTTATATCATTTCAGTATTGATATTTGTTCAAATTAAAATGGATACTAGCTGTAGTTTTGATCACTATCTGGGTATTATATGTTTGAGTGAGGTGGGATTGAGAATGCATTTTTACAACAACAGTGTAGAGGACTGTAATCATGTGAGGTTTGAAAGGGTTTGGACACTGGTCAGCCATCACCACAGGGGGGCCGGGTCAGGACAGCGATGATATGTTCAGGTGAAGGAGGAGAAAGAGGAGACACGTCGACGGGTCAGGAGCTTTAGTGAACCTCACGGGTGAACACACAGATTGATTCTGTTCCTTCTCCTCTGATTCTTCTCTGATCTGATTGATCGAATAATGCTCAGCGTTATTGTTGCTGTTGTTGTTGTTGTTGTTGTTGTTGTTGTTGTTGTTGTGTTGCCTTTAATGGCGGCTGGCATCCAACAGGAAAGGTGCATTTACCACCACCTACTGTAGTTGTGCGTCCTCAAAGTATGTGTTTTACGCTCTACGCTAAAAAAGAGGGAGAGAGAGAAAGAGAGAGAGAGAAAGCCGAGCCACCTACTGACTCCACCAACAGGAGGCCGGTCCATGTTTAGTCCTGACTCTGGCACCAACAGGAGGCCGGTCCATGTTTAGTCCTGACTCTGGCACCAGCAGGAGGCCGGTCCATGTTTAGTCCTGACTCCACCAGCAGGAGGCCGGCCCAGTTTTAGTCCTGACTCTGCACCAGCAGGAGGCCGTCCATGTTTAGTCCTGACTCTGGCACCAGCAGGAGGCCGGTCCATGTTTAGTCCTGACTCTGGCACCAGCAGGAGGCCGGTCCATGTTTAGTCCTGACTCTGGCACCAGCAGGAGGCGGTCCATTGTTAGTCCTGACCTGGCACCAGCAGGAGGCCGGTCCATGTTTTAGTCCCGATCTCGGCACCAGCAGGAGGCCGGTCCCTGAGGTCCGCAGAGTCCGAGATGGTTCATAAGGCACTAACATGTCCGAGACTTTGGTGCTAGGCCATGGAGAGACTTGTATACAAGCAGAGCTGCTTTGAAGTCTATTCTCTGAGCCTGAAGCCAGAGAGAGGCCAGTGAGCAGGCCGTTACAGTAGGTCTAATCTACTAGAGACAAACGCATGGATAAGTCTCTCCAGGTCTGGTTTAGACACTAGACTTTTGAATTTTGCAATGTTTTTAGATGGTAAAAAGCTGCCGATTATTGATCTGACGTGGCTGTTCAAATTCAAGTCTGAGTCCATTATTACCCCCAGATTTCTAACTTGATTTGTAGGTTTTAGAGCGAGACTCTGGAAGTGACTGTTAACACTTTCTCTTCGTTTCTGTGGGCCAAAGACCATGATTTCAGTCTTGTCTGAGCTGTTTTGCATCCAGCCAACTGAAAAGGTGCAGTTACCGCCACTGACTGTAGTTGTACGTCTTGTGTATGGGCCTCTGTTTATGGGCCTTCGTTTTGTTAGGTCTGTGTGACTCGTTTAGTTCCTTTCTTAGCCATTGTTCTGTTTTTATCTGGTTTTCTTAGTTTTAATTTTGTGTTTCTGTTACCTTACTTTTACAATCCTGTTAATTAAAAACGTGTGTAGCAGTGGGGTGTAACAAGTGGGGTCTCGCTCTGAAAATTCCTTACTTGGTTTAGTCCTGTTATTGCCTGGTTTAGAACTAGTTCAGTTCTAGAATTTATCTGGTTAAATTATGCATGCGTTGGTCCTTTTTTTTAGAGCTGGTTTAATTGTAGTTGAGTCTTGTTTTAGATCGGGTTTAGACCACCTATCATGGTACCTATGAAGCCAATTCTTCACCGATTTGTTTTACGCACACATTTTAAAGTTCTGTGTTACATAACACAAAACATCTTTGAGTTTTACTGTAGAAGTCTTGTCATGTTTTGACAGTCGGCTGCATGTTTGAGAAAAAGCTAATTCCATGTGCGTCTTTAAAAGCCATCTACCTGCTGCCGAGCTCCTGACTCTAAACCTTTACAAAATGTAGCTCTGACAGTTTTAGGGCCTCCCATTAAAGCCTCAGCGGTCGACTAATCTGCGAACATCTGCTCACAGCATTTAGCCGCTGTCACATATTAGCCTCTCGTAATAAGCCATGAGAAGAAAAACAGTTGCAGGTTGTGTTGTCAAGATGCTGTGTTAAGTCATGTAACGTTAACCACAACATGCAAATAAATGGTGTTGATAGTAATACAATCAGGGGTCAGCGACATTGCGCCTCTTACAAGTAAACAGAAGAGGGTGTGAAGTGGGGGTGCTGGGAAATCGTATTCTGAAGTGGAAATGGATCGTAATTAACTTTCTCTCAAGTTTGCTGAAGTAAAATTATAGTATATTTTGACTCCAAAGCGGCGTGGGGTCTTTTCGTGTGTAGTTAATGGGTGGTCAAGACAAGCCACACCCCAACCGTTTCCCAGTCACATTTGTCTCAGTCGGAGGTTCAGTTGCCGTCATCTGGACACAGTTTTTCTAAAAACAGTGTCCAGATGACTACGACCGAATCTTTTTCTACAGTGGAACACTCCTGGGCGAATGAGGGGTTACGCCGATTTGGTCAAAGGTCTCGATGCATCTTAACAGGAGGACCCGTCGCGTAGGGTCAGCAGATCGTCTGTCAGGGCAGTTTGAGGGGAGCAACAGCCCTCAGGACAAAAGACTTAACAGCGTCCTGCCGCCCGGGCATCACAACCAGTGTTTAGGGTTGAACACACCAGCTGAACTCTGGAGACACAAGAGGAACGCTCTGTCTTAAGCCTCACTCTTATTCTGGTCTGTTTCGGTGATGAGACGGATAAAGAACGTCTTCTGTCGCATTTGGTGTAAAAGAAAAAAATTCGTGGGATTTCAGAGGGCCATTGCTAGCTCTTTGGATACAAGTAGGGATGTCACAATTATTAGGTGAATCAATAATCGTGATGATTCAAGTCACAATATGACCGTAAGAACCTAAAAATACCCAATGATAATTAATTTATCTGGTTGTTTTTGTCAAATTTTACTTTATTTGTCTTGCAGAACGTTGCGTTTTGTAAGAACAGTCACATGTCAGACCCACGGGAATGAAAGAAAATGAAAAATGTCACTGTTGTTTTGTCACAGTGTCAGTAAAAATAGTTAATAATCGTTAAATCTTGATGATTTTCCCTCGCAATAACACTTTAATTTGATATTGTGGCATCTCTAGACACAGACCCAACAAACAGCTAATTTCACACAATCCAACAGTTACAGAATGTTATCCTTTGAATAACACAAACTGCACTTCTTAGTTGGTCAAAAACTGAGCACCAAAAAGTAAATGAAATGGAAGAAACCAACTAAGCAAATCCATGTGTTTCCAGTGATTAGGTGCATCTATGTCTAAGTTCATTACCATTAACCCCTAATGATGTATGTCTTACCACTGTCTCACTGGGCTTTTCTCCAACATACAGAACAAACACTGGCCTCCGTCTTTATTCCGTCTCTAAAGCGGAAACAGATGCTGGCTGGAGATACTGAATTTGTTGTTTGAGGCTATGAACTATAAGTAAGCTGTATTTTTCTTTGTGAAGGATGAAGAAAAGATTGGTTGGAAAACGTCGGTGAATGGATATTTATTTAGTGATTAGTCTCGAACAAACCACCGTAATGGAAACTGAATATTTTCTTTGCGTGGCGTGTCTTTGAGGTGACGCTGTGTCTCCCCCGTAGGAATGTGTGTGTAGATGCTTTTTGTCTGCTGTGTTGTCCTGATGACACTCGTTATTGTTTTATATGTTCTGCGTCTTTTCTTGCAGTGTGTCTTTTCTGTGATATAACGTTCCTTTTTCAAATGTACAACTGCGGAGGGAATACGGTAACTAACTAAGATTTGGGACATTTGAAAGTGCAATATTGATCTAAAATGACCTGATAGAAGAAGCGGAGGTTGGTTAAAATGCGTATACAGAGGGATTATGCATGAATCACTGTAATGCAATTAAAGGGCCTCTGACAGGTTTTTATGATGTTCTAATTTAGACTTTATTTGGTGTATTCATACCTGTTGAATTCATACCGGTTTTACACCAGTCGAGTAGCTATTTGTGGAGAAAACGTTGAAAAATGTGTCAAAAATGACAGGAAGTGACATCACACTAGGGATATTCATTCACTCCAGTCAAAGTTTATGCAGAATTTATACAAATAAACTACATTTTTGACATTCTAAACAATAAATCAGCAAAATAAAGTCGCTTTCATATATTTTCATTCGTCAAATAAAAAAATAGTGACATTAGATGAGTTTTTTCCCAGTGATTACTGGGTAATTTCCTAGTGTGATGTCATCAATTACAAACAGGAAGTGAAATTATAAACCAAAAAAATGATGACTTCAGCCAAATTCAAAATATATTTATCTGAACTGCAGTTTAGCAACAAGCCACCCTTTCATTAAAATTCACAATTCTTTGAGGATCCAAATGGGACTGACTACTAAAACCCAGAACATTATACTTGTTTTTCTGAGAAAGCACCATTACTTTAATGGTGCTTTTTAGACAATATTTGATAATAAAGTATGTTAAACTTGTCTGAAACAGTACAAAAAACCAAATGCCAAACATCAGCGAACATAATTTCACTGCCCTGTATGCATCATGGGCCTTATCTGTTCAAAATTGAGTCTACATTCTTACAACATTCTTTCTGATGTTATTGTGGTGTTTTTTCTCAAGTGAAGTGATGTTGAATTCTCCTTTTACCACAAAGTGTAGCTGGATCTCCCAGACCAAGCCTGTCCTACAGTGACCTCTGCCCATGTACACTTGAAATATGTGTTTGTCTTTACCCAGGGAGATCTGTGCGACAAGGCCAAAGCAGACATCTGTTTTCACCTTGTTCAGAACAGGAAACCACATAGTATTTCCCCTTGTTGGCCTGAGCAAAGGGAAAAAGCTCAGTGGATGGAGACTGTGTTTGTGAGGCCTTACAAACTGAGCCTTGTTTTACTGAATGTGACACGCTTTATGTGGGCTGGTACGATATTACATAATCGGACGTTGGCAGGAGATTAGAAGAGATGGTGGTTGGGAGGTTTTCTGTGGAAGCTAATCTAATATGAAAGTAATTAAACTCAGTTTACTCTATCAGATATACTATAGCACAGTCAGATGATAAAAAAAGAAGAGACTGTTGCTAAATGTTCTAGGAATGCCATATCATCTATTTATATATTATGCTACAGGGCACCATCCATTTTTTTTTTTTGTTTATCTGATTTTAAATACGTGCATTATACTGTTGAACAAAGCAGCCACTGGTGTAAAATTATTTCTATACAGTATATATTCTACAATTACCATAGGCAAAACAAGGCCCCAGTGGAAAATATTCCACACGTTTTAAAAATGTATTTTATTACAGTTTTAAAGTCTATTTCCCTATAAAAATATAATGTAAATTAACCTGCTAAACAGCCAAGACTATTAAAAAAACTTGCATTATAACTGGCCCCCTCCACCAGTCTGTGAAAAATCTTCTGAAAAAAGGTTCTGGACCGGTGTGCTAAACACCATAAACGTGCCATAAAGTACAACCAGTTTCCATTTGTACATTCATAAAATGGACTGTAAAACATCAGATCTCAGATCTGTATCAGATCTGGGTTTGACCTAATTCTTTTAACTGCTCTCTTTTAGCCCCATCAAAATTTAAAAATGCATTGCACTCTCAAGTGGCAGCGGTCCAAAAGGTTTATATTTTGATCATGTTTTGGCAGATGGCCCTCGTCAGATCAGTTTTCTTTCATTGGCCCGGTGTCTCATTTAGCCCCCGTAACATTATGATTTGTTACATTGGACCACTCTTGACCTCTGAAGTGTCTGATCTGCTGATCAAAGACGTTTACAAAGGAGCACTTAAACCACCAGGAAGAGGTTTGTCTGATTGTGACGTGACATCATGCAACAGGCAGGAAAGTACAGCCGTCTCCACAACAAATGGAGGATGTGTTTTTCATCCATGACTTTTGTCTCATGTCAAACATAGAAAGCTTATATTGGATATTTTAAACTTTGCTGATCTGAACTCAAGCTAAGCCTATTAAAAACCTGAATAAACTTGAAATAAATAAATAATGGTGACCAGCGCTGAAAAGGTCCTTTGTTGGATTCCCAGATGGGGCCTTTCTGTGTGGAATTTGCATGTTCTCTCTGTGTCCGCTGTGTGCTTTGGTTTCCTCGACCTCCAGAACAAATGTGTGCGTTGCACCATGTGTAACGCATTCATCTCATAAAAGAGGTGCTTGACACCACAACTGGCCAAGTTAGTTTCCTTTTGCAGTCCACAGGTAGATTACAATCAAAGTTAGTTTGAAAACATCACAACATTATTGAAGTACTACATCAGAAATTATACAATAATATAGCTACAAAATGCAAACACCTGACTGTGCTGTAGCGCTTTTCCAATTGTACCTGGCTCTACTCAGCGCGTCTCAACCCTGCATTTGATTTGGTGCTTCCTCCTCAGACCCGGTCCTTTTTCAGTCCCCTTCGGGCCAAGCTGAGCCAAGCAGGGACTAATGTGGTGTTCACAGAACGTGGGAGTAATGTTTTTCTTGAGCGATTCCTGTGTGGAGAAGCAGGAGACAACTCCTGGATTTTAGCATCTTCTAAACTCCAAACGTGAGACAAAAAGTGTAGACGACATGAGGAGAATCGTATAGTTATAGAGTCTTAGACTAAACAATTCTGCAGAAAAGACACTGCACAATCAACTCTACCTAAATAAAAGCTGTGTGCTGTGTACGCAAGTCTATATATGTCGTTTTACTTTTACATTTCTTGCTACGCTTTCTTAATTATCTCCAAAGGATGCCTCTTAAACAGTAAGTATGAGCCCTTTAAACCTCCAGATTGTGTTGACATCTTGTTTACAACTATGACTGATGATGAGTAATTACTGAACACAAATCACTGTGAACTGCGGAGCATGACCCTGCATCACTGTGCCTCACAACAGCTTTAGAAATCTGGCTCCACCTGCATATTTAACAACACTTTCTTCAGTTAAATCCTTATTTGACATATAATCTTTAATGTGTCACCTTTGACCTTTAGTATCTGCATTTGCTATCATACCATTGATGAAATGTATAGAATATATAAGGCTGAGGAACAAGCAAAGGCTCGATTTATGCAGCTCTTTCAGCCACATTTACAGTGATGAGCACTGGGTATCCTCTGGTGGTTAAAATATGCATTACAGTTAGTCATACAGAAACAGATTAGATTAATCTAATCTGAAATATATGTGTCTTGTTGTGTATGTCGATGACATGGATTTGATATAACATGTATATGTATGCATGTATGAATGAAAGTATGAAAGTATGAATGTATGAATGTATGTATGCATGCAATACATTGATTGCATTAAAGTAGATTTGGCTTTAAATTGTAAATCCTATGAATTTATGTCTTTGTTTTTGTTTTTTTTTATGTCATGTGCCACCATCCCCTTGGCCAGGTCATCCTTGAAAAATACATTGTCATTTTTACCGTATTCTAGTTGTAAATTCTTAATTTATGTATTCCATATTTGATTGTGTAGACGTTGCTATAATAATAATAATAATAATAATAATAATTATTATTATTATTATTAATTGTTTTATGTTGCACCTTAATGCCGAGACAAGTTCCCATGCTTGTGAACTGTGTTCAATGACAATGGCAATAAACCTTTTCTAATTCTGATTGTTAAGTAAAGGTTAATAAAATAAAATACACTGTATATACTTGTCCAGGTAGGTCTTGGTGCTCTGGTTTCCACTAACCAAATAAGATATTCCATCAGCTAGGTACTCCTGGCTCAAGCTCTTCAGAATATAATTACCTTAATTTGACTCTATCCAAAGCGAGTTTAAAAGTGAAGAAAGGTCATCACACAGAGGTTGGAAGCGTGACAGAAGTTCCTCTTTCCGTCTGTAAAGTTAGACAAAGTGATCAGTATGTAAACACCCGTGCGTCTGTGGGCCTCAGTGCAGAAGAGCTGTTGTTGTGAATGAGGCAACGGGGCAGAAAAGTTGAGAGGGAAAATGAATATTCATCCGGCCTCGCAGACACAACACGGCTTTAGTCTGAGGACGACAGGAGCGTGCAAAGTCCCAGAAACACTCAAAGAATACAAGTCAACTTTATCTGTTAAGGAACATTTCAATGGCACTGGCAACGGTGACGCTATATGCTATCTATAACCATTTTTAAGGCATATTTGATTTATTACTCTAATTTTTGTAATGACCTATTTACAGAAAACAGTTACAGTTTGTAAGGTTTGTAATAAGTTAAAGTCTTTCAATTTTGTAAATATGTTTAAACAAAAGTCCTTATTTCAAAGATGAGCTGGACATGTGGGAGTAGTTGAAGGTCACCTTTGTAAAAGAAGTCTCGATCTCAGTGGGTTTTACTTGGTTGAATAAAAGTGAATAAATAAATAAATAAATAAAATTGGTATCCTTTTGTGTCTGTTGCTTTTACATGTGAATAGTAAGCTACAATACTTTTTTGTAATCTAAAGTGGCCTTTAAAAAGTTGAATTGATAGTATATTAACTTATTAGAATTTCAGTCTTCATTAAGCACTTTTAATGCACAAAATGGAACAAAAAATGTTTACAGTGCATTAAAAACAACCCCACATGCCCGCCTACACCAGTTGAACCAGTTGAGGAAGCACCATCAGAGGAGCCGTCTGCACCAGGAGCAGAGAGTCTCCCACAGCCACAGGACACAGACACAGGGCCCAGAGGAGAGACGAGGCAGAGACATCAAAACCTCCACCGGGGGCCCACGAGCCACAGCCGACCAGCGCTCCTCAGAGGAAACACTGGACACGGTAGAACGATTCGAGTAAGAGGTAAGAACTAGACAGCATGTGTATCATGTACGTTCATTTCGTTCTGGAAGGCTGTTCCAGAGACGAGAGCCCACAGTACTGGAAAGCAGCAGCAGATCTTGTCGGTGGTGCAGAGTCACTGTGAAGGGTAGAAAGTGTAGCGGAGGCAGTGAGTTTGCCCTGACCACCACCACGGGGCTTTTTAGTTTTATGAAGCCAAATTTCGTCGCAGTGAACAGCTGAAGTCATTAACTCCACACGGTGAGAAAAGTGGAGCGTGGCTGAACTCGGACCAAACGTAAGCTGATGCCACCTTCTCCCCTCTGCTAAGCGCTCTCCTCCGGGGAGGCGTTATCGTAATGTGAGGTGAACTGGACCGACTAAATGAATGCGTTGAGGCAAAAGAAAATAACATTGCGTTGGTTAGAACCTGACGAGCGGTTTGGAGGTGGAGATCTGAGATAGGACTCTTCCCTTGGGGCCAAAATGATCATCGTTGCCAGATAGAAAGAACCAGACACAGGGACGATGGTAATATTATATGGTGATGTGCCGCGTTCTCCTTCATCTCTATGTCGTTTGAAAAAGTTGGAACTATCGTGACAGGTCCGCATTTATCACTTCACACTACAGATTGACCAATAGGGGGCGATGCGATGTCACGGCCGATGCCAATACCAATATTTCGAACCCAGAGCTGCCAATGGCCGATAAGCTCAGCACAATTGTTTTGGGCCAGTATAGGATTTCATAATTCTCTCCAAAATACATGTTTTCAAAGACGACTACAAACTCAGTTACTGTCTCCATACTGTGGACAGCATAATGAAAGTACAATAAAGAAATATACCAATATAAGAGCAGTGTAATCACATTAAATTGATAAAATAAAGCTTTGTGTCTTTCTGAGGAGTGTAAAAAAAGTGTAAATAGCTGTCAAAATATCGGTCTATCTCTGCTTGACACTAGTTACACACACTGGAAACAAGTGTATTATAATGATCTCTATTCAAAGTAAAGTGGCTGAACCAAAATCCAGCACATTCACAACGAGAACATTACATTTCTTACTATGTTGTTCATTCATTCATTCATTTTCTACCGCTTGTTCCCGTTAGGGGTCACGGGGGACTGGAGCCTATCCCAGTGCCTTTGGGCCTTAGACAGGGTACTATGTTGTTATTTATTAATATCATGTTCTGCTGTTTAACTGTACTCGTTGACCTGTATCATTTGAATAATCCCTTTCTGGCTCTCTCTCTCTCAGACTGAGCCTCTCCTCCGCCTCAGCGCCCAAACATTTCGTCCAAGTGTAACTAAATGTCCTGCTGGAGCATTAACCTGCCTGTTGACCTCAGCGCTGCTCCTCCGTGCGGCCGACTGACTACAGATGTTGGAAATAATTGCCAGTGAACCGTCAGTGGCCCGTCTCGAACACTAGATGGCACTGCTGCATTGAACTGGACGGGCCCGCGAGAGAGGGAGCGAGGCTTGAGAGTCTGGCGCGCTAACGTGACGCGTGGACGTGCTCCAGCTCCATTCTCTGGCTGAATGACTGGCGCTTTTATTTGCATGGTAAGGAAGTAAGGAAGCCCCCTGTCTCTCTCTCTCTCTCTCATCCTGCTCCCACCTCCTCTTTTTCTCTTCTGCTTCACCTTTCTCTCATCTCATCCTCTCATTCCTCCCTCCATCCCACTGTCCCCCAATTTGTTTCTGTCTTTCTCACCGTTTATCTCTTTTTCTCATCTCTCTTTCACACTCCCTCTCACACTCTCACACTCTCTCTCTCTTACTCTCTTACTCCCTCATTCTCTCTCATTCTCTCTCTCTCCCATCTATTTTCTCTGTGTTACCCTTCTCTATTCTCTCGCTCCACATTCTCTTTCTCACCCTTTCATTTGTTACTTTCTCCCACCCTCTCTTACTCTCTTCCTTTCTCATCATGTCTCTTTTCGACATGGTCTGTCTCAGTCATTTGCACAGTGGATTCCGCTCATTTAAACTGTTTTAGAGTCAAGAGCATAAAAACGTCTCGCTAAGAAATTTAACAGAACGCAAAGTGCAATCAGCGAGTCCCAGTCAGAGCTCCCCTGGTGGACGCAATCAGAAGTGGCGCCAATTGGACAGAAGGCGCGGAGAATCTGTGCCAATCATGAAATACAATAAATTCTTCAATGTTTCTTTTGTACATTTTACAGAGATGGCATTAAGTTATATATATTAAAAAAATAAAATAAAATTACACTTACCAAGACAGATTGATATATTTATGGGGCAAATGGAGGCTGAGGAGGCTGATAGTTTTACTGCTGTGGTGGAGAAAACTGCTGGAATGGGGTGCTGAAAGGGTGAGAAAGCAGATTAATATGAATCGAGATAAAAGACTGCGATTGGCTGACAATGATTGAGAGATGACAAATGGAGGGAACAAGGTCATACCGTCGTCATGGATATAGTTTCCCCCAAAAAGTGTGCTGTATATTATTCATAGAGGTCTAGGACTGAACAGAAACGTACTGGAGTTCGACAGTCCCGCCCACTTCCGAGACCGCTGCAGCTCTGTACCTAAAATTCCCAGAACATTCTCCCGTAGACTTTTTAAAATGTTTAGGAAAAGTTTAAACGCAAGCTGTGGTAACGGTCCCTTTATCATGTTTGTTATCAGTAAAAACAAAACATATTCAAAACTTTTCTTTACCAAGTGTTGTGTAAAGTTTCAAAAACAGATTATACACAACAGTATGGCTCTTATGCTCATTACTTACCACATGCGCCTGAGCATGCTTTCAAACAATCCCATCCATCTTCTGCTGGCTCCGCTCAACGTAGAGGAGCAGTGGCTCTACTCCGAGCTCCTCCAGAGTGGCTGAGCTCCTCGCCCCATCTCTAAGGAAGCGCCCAGCCACCCTGCGGAGGAAACTCATTTCCACCGTGACCATAGACCATTTATTTATTTATGGGAATTCTATGGGAAAATTTAATGGAAATTTACTTCCGAATCCAAATGGTGGGCAAGCCCTGTTGAGCTCCCTATATTCTAACCTGACACATCCTTGCTATGATGTATATGTGCTGTCATAGGAAGATATCAGGGGCAATTTTTCATCACTTGTTCAGAGCATTTCTGCCATCAAATTGCCTTCATTACAACTGTTACTTACATACAGCCAAGTAGCTTTGGTAAATAGATTCTTAAACTACAAGTTAATTCCCATTGCTGCCACCAGATAGTGTGCTAATACCAAATCTTGAGGGAACACAGACTACGTAGTTTTAAAGTTTGTGAGATGCCAAATCAAAAGTATCAAGAGCATGTTTGAAGACCAATAACAATACAAATATACAAACATTTAGTTTGGACAAGAGCTTCATTCAGCCACCTTGTCTGATGCAATTACTATACTCACTATCTCCATCCCCTTCATCCCTTGGTTAGACTCGAAATCTTCTTTCCATCTTGGTCTTGGTTGGCTGAAGCGAAGAAACAAGGAATGGGTCGATCTAATGTTCTACAAACCTGGCAACAACACACACACTTAGCCAAAACATGTATTTAATCGTAGTCCAATTTAGGGTTCTAATTATGAAGCAAAACAACAACACTACCATCTTGGCTATTGTAGTCTCCAAGCAATTAGCCACGAAGAGCCTTTTATGTTACTATGTGGGGAATTGTATTGTAGGCCATTCTGTTGATCACAATGGGAAAAAAGGTTGAAAATACTGTATATCGTTTGGCTCAAAATCACACACAATCTCCTTTCATTGTACACATGAACACTCATGGAATGTAATCGAGCCAATATTCATCTATTCCCACCTGTCAATCACATCCATTGCGACACTTGCAGAGAAGACGAGGAGTGTGACTGCAACCTCCCCTGGTGAATGCTGCCGTTGTGTCCTTGGGCAAGACACTTAACCCGCCTCAGTGCCAGCGTCTGGGTACAAATGGTGTGTGAATGTGCGTGTGAATGGGTGAGTGGTTCCTTGATGTAAAGTGCTTTGAGTGCCTTGAAGGTAGAAAAGTGCAATGTAAATGTGACCATTTTTTAATAGGAAACGTGCGTAGTTTTGTGTTAACAGGCCAGACACAGGGAGAACATGCAAACTCAAACATGCAAACTACGCCACATTACAACCAAGGGTGCATTCACACTTGCCCAAATTAAAAATTAAAACTGTGACTAAATTGGGACTAAACCTGGAACAAAACAATTACCGAGACGAGAACCCTATTCTCACAGGGTTAGTTTTACCCATGGACTTCGGGTAAATTTCAATAATTATGAACGTTGTCTATGTGTTCTTTGCAAATTGTCTATGTCTGTGAAAATATCTGTAAAAATTCACCCTAATTTTACCTCCTCACGTAGTTTTAGTCCTGTGTGTCTGTGATTTGTGCTGATTTTAGTCCGCGCATTGAAGTTAATATTCAAAAGACTGTCCATATTTCATCCAGATTTGAACTGAATCAAATATATCATTTCACCATGGACCACAAGGAAAAAGTAAAGAAACAAACTGAACAAACCATGGTAAAGATGAGATCCTGTTGACACCAGGGGGCCGAGCAGCATGGAGGCTCTTCAGAAAAGTTTGGAGCCGTTTGGTTCAAAGTTTAGATTGAGGGACACGAACGGCTCAAAAAAAAAAGAAAAGAGACTGTTTCATGAGAAATATGACTATGATCATGATGCCATTCCAATCTCCAACCGCAACAACGTGGTGAGGAACGTTTGATGCCACGGTGCAGGTACATGAAACTAAAATAGAAGCGACGGCAGTGACGCAAACGATTTAAAGGTTCTTCATTCCCCCAATAAAGTCTGTAGAAATAAGCAAATTACAGACAACGCTCATCCAAAACAAATGTACTTAAAAACACACACGTCATGGGGTAATTACAATTTTACAGACGTCTCCAGGTAGACTAATCCTCTGCGCAAATAGGGATTAAGTCTATGTCAGGATTAAAGCGGGTTCAAACCAAGACCAGACCAGGGCAAATGTGAGCGTGCCCCATCAGAACAAACTGTACCTAGAGTGTAGACCGTGTTTATGTATTAATCACAACGTTCTAGTCATTGATAGCAGAGCATGCATGGCCAGATCTGCTCAGCTCAGCTCTTTTGTGCCCTTCATAAACATGCTGCTGCCATACGCTGCTCCTCGTGTGTATGCGCCGTTGTAATCTACAGCAGATTAGAATGCAGATGATGGTGCAAAGGTGAGGCAGTGATTCTCAGTGACACACACTCTTATGAAGCCTGTTTGTCTGTCTCCTCACATTACTCAGGATGCAGATTGTTCTCCACGCATGCTTGTTCTGTAGCTGCGCCGCTGTATAATGCACAATTCAATATACAGAGGCTGGAGACGTGCAGGTTGTTTTACTGTGCTGACTTCACAAATGTGAAAGGAGCGCTAAAGGAGGGTTCGCCATTTGTCGGGCGGTGTCTCATTTATAAAGCGCGCGCGACTTTCCACATTAGGTTTGTAATCTATAAAAAGGCAACTTAACTTGAAAATATGCAGACTCCAAAGTTTTTATGTGTGGGCTTTCAAGATATGAACCAAAAAGCATAAAGCATCTTCGAGTGTCCAAAAAAGTATAAATCAAATGCATTATTATATTTATTATTATAACATCTTCAAAGAGGCAAGGAGCTTGAGGACCCTCCACCAAAAAGGTTACATAGTGCCCCTTTAAGTCAAATATTCAGAATTTTAAAAAATGTTACTCTTCACAGAGAAATGAATTCCCTGTTGAGCCTCTGGAAAATCAGGAGCCGAGTCCTCTGCATTTGAATCATCTTCAAACAAATCATCTGCAGATCTTTAGCGTGGTCCTTAATCATGAGAACCAAGATGGAGGATTGGCCTTCTGTATGTTTTAAATAGATGTGGGGAACAAGACTAATAATAATCCAGAATAATCCACCCAATCAGAGAAAAATAACAAAAACATGCACATTTATAATATTGAGTATTTGATGAAAATACTGCAGAAATAGCTGAAAAATAAATAAAACCTTCAAGGGAAAAAAGGTGATTTTTCTACACTTTAAATGCTGATTTATACACGTGACACTCAACCACAACATTCACAGGCGTGTGCCATAGCATTTTGGATGGGTCGCTTAAATATGTTCAGATTACCATCATCCAAAATACCATCGTTACTTTTTTCCTCAATATCGCCCATTCCTGAAGGTGCAGTAATCAAACTTGCAACCATGACGCTGTAAGGTAAGAGCGCTAACAATTCAGCTCCGTGCCACACATGCACTTTTGGTTTTTCTTACATACTTGTGCTGCACTTGTCTATCAGTAAAAGGTTAGCTCTGAGCAGTCACAAAGCTTTCCCTGAGAAGACCCTAGACTATTTGCCTCAAAACCCCCAAAAAACAGCAGCCTAAATCTGCTGTTTCACTGGAGCTTACTGTCACTACTCTCTGACAAGCCTGCATCTCTGTCTATGATGTCTTCTGAATCTTCTTGCAAAAAAAAACAACCAAAAACCCCAAAACATAAAAAAAGGGACTTCAACATTTGAGTGACACATTTGAATATTCCCTTTAGCTTGTTTTCTCGTCACAGCCACTGGCCCCTGCTGTGTTGTCAAATTTCTCTCGGCATCAAACTCTTTTTTTTTCTTCTTTTTTTTGTCTCCTCTGTTGTGTCTTGTGCCAAGGAAAAACGGAGTCAGGTAAGTGTGAAACTGAGTGCGGCGGCGTAACTCAAAGCAGCGTGCCGTGTTGGGAGGAATCCAATAGCTGCCAGTCCGTGTTGTTGCATTGTTTGATAGTCCTGCGATGTATCTTCACTCCTCTCCCCGTCGGCTCTTGGTATTCGTTATTTATAGCAGCTTCCTTCCAATCGTGACGTGGCGCAGTACAATGGAAACCAACAAGGAGGTTTTAGTGCAACAGATGATCGGATTATTAGAGACACACAAAGGCGGGTATTGAAGAGTGTAGCAACAAGCTTGGACAACACGCGATATCGGCCAGAAGCTGTTTAGTGCAAGCTGCGTCTCTTAGCTAGCGTGATCGTGTTGATTGAGGTTTATTTTGTACATTCAAAACAACTCCAGCGGGACCAAAGTGCTTCACATCCAACAATCCAAATCCAACAACATATCAAAGACAATAGAGACACAACAATCAGAATGGAGGTCTTTATGACAAAAAATATGCAATTTTCCAGGTTGTAAATGTCAATTAGTTTGCTGTTCTATTACAAAGGAAGGGGAAACAAATAGTAATTTCAAGCCTCAAAATTGTATTTGAGCTTCACAAAGGTTTGTGGTAATTATGTTGTGTATCTCTGCATTCATGGTAGAAAAAGTGTCTGTTGTACTCATCTGGACATAAGGCATAAGGGATAGAGACTCTTCCTTTATTTGCCTGCAGTGTCTGCAAAACTACAAAGGATTTGTAGACAGCAGGAAATCCCTGTTTATTTTAAACCAGGCAACACGTGAAGACAAAAGCTGGTTCACCCTAAGGACAAGATGCCTACACAAAAGCAGAGCAATGTGAATTCTATCCAATGCAGTGAAGTTGTAAAGAGCGCCACATAGGGGTGACTAAACAGCCACTTCACAAGAGGCTTTATCAGCACAGACTGGAGTTCAGGACCCCAGAGCGCCGTGCATCTTCATCTCAAAGCCACAAACCACACTTTTGAAGACAGTGAGGTGGAGATTCTAAGTAGAAGAAGAGATTGTTTGAAAGAGGTGTTAAGGAGGCAATCTTTGTTAAAAAAAGAGAACTCCTCTTTAAATAGAAATGGAGGTTTAAGGTTAAATCTTCCGGAAGTGTACAGCAGCCTTTTGAGGCCATGGGGCGGCATCGGCCCAGGTCATTCTGACGCCAATCAGGTAATCATCAGTGATGCGGGAGTTCCAGGCAGCTAACAATTGATTACTGTGACATATTACAGCACTGTTAAGGTAACAAAGAAGATTGGTTTCAGGTGAAACTCGCCGTGTAAACACAAACAGAAAACAGGACAGGCTTTTATCAGGGGGCTCTGCCTGGTGGGAAGGGCATGAGTACGAGTCGAAACGTCTTGTTCTTCTAAATCCAGATGACGACAACTGAATCTTTTTCTACAATGGAGACACCCCTGGACGAATGAGGGATTACACCAATCCAAACCAATGAAAAATGATATTGTAGGGTCAACATATCTGGAAGCATTTGTCAAATAATGTTTGTGTCTCTAAACATTTCATAACAAATTACAACTGTGATGCCTTTAAACTGCACTTTTCACTTGCCAAAACCTTGATTTGTCATATTTTGATCATCCCAGGTCACACTTGAAAAAGAGGTCTTGATCTCAGTGGGTTCTTACCTGGGTAAATAAGGTTAATGAATAATCACATCTATGGCTGGTTTCCATTGAAATCACTTTTTGTGACTTTTGTGATATGGTTAGTAGCATAACCATATCATATTGCTCCATATTTTCCAAATATAAACTAGAGGAAATGGCAAAATTAAGATAAAGCATCTGTTGAAGGCTTGAAATGTATTTGGCTGAGCTGTAAAAGTAGCAGTTTGAGTTTGATTAAAAAGAGAAGAGGAAATACAACCAGGGGAAAGATCATCCCTTTGAAATTGTACGTGTGACATTTTAAACAGCAAGTGAAAGATTAGTATTCAGTGCTCATGCTCGACATCGTGCGTTTGATAAAACTGTTAGGGCCATGACGTCTCTAAACCTCAGCATAGCGAGCAGGAGATTTTTATCCAGATAGTTTTATCTTTTGAAAAGTGGCGATGTGACATTTTACAATCCTCCATGTATCACGCAGAGTCTTAATGCTTTAAATAATCGCAACTAAGAACAGTGTGGGCGGGGATAGGTGGTTGTCTCAGTTGCCGCACAGGATTTCTCAAACGGGCTGGAATCAATCAAAACTTTGAGTAAACTAATCACAAGTAAACATTGTTGTAACAAGGTTAAAAACTCATTAAAGTTGATTTTGTAGTCAGTTGCTATTATTGTTCAGTGATTGATTTGGCATGGCTTTGTAATGCCAACATACTGTGAATAGAATAGTCCTTTTAATTTAAATTTAAATGAGTGGATGTGCTAAACTTAGATAATTGAATTGCACTGTTTTGAAACAATGTTGTTCCCCTATAATTGCAGCAAAGGAACAAATGTAATCACTGGCTTTTTCTCTTTAATGAGTTTTGTTTGTGAAAAGAATGAGTTATGTCACACAGAGAATGTGCATTGTGCCTGTGCGCTGACAATTATACATTCTGTCCCTCCGTGGTCCGTTCGGCTCGGATTCAGTTAAAGAAAAGAGAAGTTGCACACATATTTTCCCACCAAAACCTTGAGACTCAGGCTTCAGACCGACAGCACCTGCTCATGTGACCAAACATAGACCCTGCCGACTCACGGTGAACTGCCCACATTTGCACGGTTCATATTTCAAAGTGCAAAAGCAGCAAAAGATCATGGCACTTGATACAGAGAAAGTGTTTTATTCATTGTTGAACTTTTAGGTCCAAATGCAACTTCACTGTTTAGATGGCTTCCTTTTTTTCAGCCATAATATTTTTGGATCTGTTGGAATCACAGTCAGAAGTCCTGCTTAACTTTTTGTGGTGATGTTTTGTTGGCTATATTTCGATTTAGATATTTCGAGTCTCAATCGCCGCTCCTGGTCCTGCACGCTGCCTTAAAGCCTCAGATCGATCACCAATCTTCACCGCGGATACTATCGTGACGTTATGCTTTGCCAGAGGTTGACGGGAGTGTGGATGCAGATCGGGAGCCATGCTTACGTTAGTCTGCCCCAAGGCGTCTGTGACAAGTTCAAGTTTCTCTAGCATGTGCGTAAAAAGGCATCACAAGCAATGGCTCGCCCTCTGCTGAATAATGAGTAAAAACCCACATGCAATAGAACACGATGTCATTTTGTCATCGACTCTTGAAAATGGCTGCATAAGACTCATGTTTATTGTGTACCGAGAAGCACAAATCAGATTCCTGAAAGTCTAAATTGGCCGTCGAGACAGTCGGCATTCACAAATGGAAACAGCTCCGTGGGGGTAAACATTCATTTCATTGTAGAAGAGCTGCTCTATCACCCACTGTTCAAGAACTGTAAGAGCAAACACTGACTGTAGGATATACAGTCAGTGTTTACAGATACAGATATACAGATACAAATACAAATACATAGGGCATATTAAAATAGTTCAACAGCACAAACAAAAATGCTAACTGTAGCGCCGCCTGCTGTATTTTAAAGTGCGTATTCTATTCTTGACTTTATTCGGCGTATTTATACGTGTAGTACATATAAATTATAGTTTTAGACCAACCGAGGAGAAAAGCTTGAAACATCTGTAGAAAATGACAGGAAGTGACATCACACTACTCACTCCAGTCAAAGTTCATGCATAAGTTACACTAAGTCCATTTTTGATTCTAAACATGAAATGAACAAAATAAAGTCACTCTCATATATTCATATTTATTATTTTTATTAATCACAAATAGGAAGTGAAAATATAAACCTAAAAAAATGTTTTTATCTTATATTTATCTTTAATGCATTTTAGTTCAGTCCGACCTGTCAGAGGCACTTTAACATCTACAGAACAATACATTTATTTTTCTGGGATAACGCCATGTCAACAATTTTATTTTTTGAAATTACATTTTTGTTATTATTATTTTTAATTTAAAATGTATTTATTATAACTTGCTTTTAATGTATTCATCCAGGTAACCACTGATATCGAAACCTCTTTGGGCCAATTGTGACTCGACTTGCATTTACTCCTCCAGGAAAAAGAGATAAATAAAATTGTCTGTGCATGAAATTAAAAGAGCGTTGCCCCCACGCCGGACCACAGACCACGCCGCATCAGCATCTGTTGCTGTCCACTCTCGCTTGCCCCCCGTGCACTTTTTCAATGCGCGGACAGACGCACAGAGTACGGCCGTCATTTCCAAGAAGTAGGCTGATAATATCTCATGAGAAGTTTGGCCCTCCTCCTCCTCCTGTCTGCCTCTCCTCTTTGATCTCCACACATTACGGCTTTAGATCCTTTCTTCCCGTAAGCCTTCAACTATCCATCCAAATCCCTCCTCCTCCGCCTCACCTCTTCTCCCCAGTCACGCTGCACCTCTGTCGGGCACACCACCTCGCCAAGCTCCTTTATTACTCCTCCTTCATATCCAGCCTTATTTTTCATAGTCAAGGGCGGCATTAGCATGATGTTCACAGTTTTCTACCGCGGCGCTCGTCTCTGCCAAGGCTGGAGGAGCAGAGCTTTGTTGAGAAGTGGGAGAAAAAAAAAAAACCCTACAAAACATTCATGAAGCGAGTGCATGAGACGGAGCCAAAAGGCATGGGGGGGCTCTCGTGTGCACTTTAAATCAAAGATAACTTGTGATTATGTCAGATTGGGCAATTTGTATGCCAAGTGTTATCACCGCACATACGTGAAGGAGACCACCCACGTCTTGTCAATGGGAGACAATGAGTATAAAAAAAATTAAAAAAAGAAGACGACGAAATCACACTACTTTACACGTAGAAAGGATGCCGAATTATTGGATCAGGCAACGGCGGCGTCAGATGCCAGGACAATATTTTCAAATGTGTGAGCAGACGTCGTGGCAGAGGAGATGTGCCAACCTAAATCTCACCCAAGGTTAGACTTTATGTCGCAAAATGATGAATGTTAGGTTTGGAGATGATTTTATTTTTTATTTTTTGGGGGTTATATCTGCTGTAGGGCGACCTTAAGAAAAGGAGGGACGAGCTGTTGAATGGGGTGGAAACATGGAGGGTCTCGAGATATTTCAGCACTTACGATAACGCATATGATTTGTAGTTTTTATCATTCGTAACACACGTGGAGTTTGGAATAGTAATATACACGTGCCAACACATTACATCGCATTAAGTCAATGCACCCAAAAAGTCTTGATCTCTTCGGAAAAGCAAAACAAATAATGTAAGAAAGAAAAAGCGTGACATTCTCTAAATGAGTGGGACCGGGACAGGGGGGCCGGTGGTCGCATTTCTTTATTTCTACTGTGTCTGTAGTCAGGTCCTGTTGTAAGAGAAATGGGTCAAAGCACAAGAAAATCCTATTTTTTGAGGTCTTGGGGGGAATCTTTTTTAATTTGATAGAGCCAAGGCTTTAACAAATGCCCTTGGGATACGCCTCCTGCACCGACTTGTTGTGTATTAGTTTTTGTTACATGTTATGTCTGTGTAAAATAAAATATACAATTGTTTTAAGGCTTGATTGTTTTATGCTGTTGTGGTTGTTGTTTTTAATGCAACAAAACAGGATAACCCGATGTTTTCATTCTAAATCAGGAGATGCCATTCTAAATCTGAAATGAAAAATACAAATACACTTTGCTATATTGTCAGGAACTTGCCCTAAAATTTGACACACCATAAGATCTAACACTTCTAACACACTCTTGTGGCCCAAATGAGGCAATGTCTCAGCAGGACGGCCGCGCTGCAGTTTCCCACCAGGAACCACGCAGCTGTTCAGCTCGCGGCGTAAGGCAGAGTTCAGGCCAAAACTGTGGAGACCCTTTAGACAAAAAGTGAACTCAAATATCTGCGTTGTTGTTTTGTTTGTTCTGGTTCTAAATTAAACTATATTAAAATGTATAAACTGGAGAATGCAGTCACAAACAGTGTCATGAAGAGACATCGTTTGAGTCCTAGATTTAGAAAAATAAAAGATAAACTACGTCACACAAGACTTCATTTGAAATTAAGCTCATTTAAATGTATAATATTGCTTTTGAATTTGAGCTTTGAAAAGCCTTCATCTTCAGCTTTGGCCTTCAGTCTGCACAAAACTCATTTGAATTCACGGCTCGGCGCGGCCTTCACACAGAGTATACATGCAGCACCACACCCCTTGTCCTGATGGAAAAGCTCTGCTCTGGAACATTTCAAAACACCCTCCCACGTTCGTCCTCCTTCCTCTTTACTGCAGCAGGAAATGAAAAGACGGTTAATTGTATCACAAACACACATCTGCGTTACTAAAACCAGATTAATTTTTAATGGGACAGATGCCACGCGGGACCGGTTTGTCCCTCGGCCAGCTCCGAACCCGCCTGCACTGCAAAAAAACATGCATGTGAGTTATGACGGAGAACTAGAAATGAACTTTGAATACTTTAAATACAACTACTACAACTATTACTACCTATACAATATTGTCAGATTTGTATCGCAACTTAATTATATCTTATTAAAGTGGTGTAAAGTGGTCCTTACACTCTCTACTACTACTACTACTACTACTACTACTACTACTACTACTACTACTACTACTACTACTACTACTACTACTACTACTACTACTACTACTACTCGGCCTTTCTGATAACCACTAATTTCCGCACACACACAGATGTACGCGCAGGTAAAGTGTCTTGCCAAAGGACACAACAGTGAACTACAAAAAGAATAGGCTCGTTTAAAGTAACTCGAGTACAGAAAATACGTCTGGATTTGAATAGTTTAGGTAGTAGGTAGTAGAAAAAGAGTGAGTTGTGGTCATACAAAAAATAAAAAAACAGGGTCCAGATGACTACAACTGGACAGGACTACTGGACGAATGAGGTATTACACCAACTTTTAACAAGGCAGGTTCAATCGCTTATGTGACACTGTCAATTGACGTGCTTTCAAGACATGGCTGACTGATAATAGCTTGGCTTAGTAACTGCTAAATGAAGCTGAATTATGTTGAGTTTATTAATTAAGTAGCTACTAAACCCGAATCATCCAAGTACTAACCAGGCTGACTGAATTATCAATGAAATTCTTAATCAATGGCTTGTTCGTTGTAATCAAAGTAATGTAGGCCCACTGAAACAATGAACTTCAACTACTTAACTCATTCTCTTCAGCCTAATCAAATTCATACTTATTGATGTGTATACTTTTTGCAACAGACCAGCTAAACCGAAACAAATAAAACCTAATAAAAAAAAAACGACTCTCCAGCCTCACAAATCCGCGGTGAAGTGGCTTCACCCTCGGCTGCTGCGCTAAGCTAAAAGCAGAGCACTTATAGGTTTAAAAGCGCCCGGTGTAATTAAAGCCATCACAGCCTCAGAGCCATTATCGATATAATCACCGCGGCAACTCGTTTGGCCCGGACGCAAACAAAATCATTCACACTCCAGACTTTTATTCGGACATGATTCAACTCGTTCTTCGGGGCTCAGAAGGTCACGAGCCAGAATACAGGACTGCAGATAGAATAACCGGAGAATTGGTGAAAGTAACTTAGCAAAAGAGAAAGAGCAAGATACAGTCAATAATGAATTATAATGACTCAACAATGAGATTATAAAAGACACAATAACAATTATAAAGCTAATTTATTTCCTTCCCTATAGAAATAAGTGGATTTGGGTGTAATTTCAAAGGCAGTGGGATCTATAAGTGCTGTTTGATCAGTGTTTGCGTGTAACTGGATAAGAACAATTATCTAAGAAAGTGACTCCAAACTCTAAAGAAGCTCAACAAGTGTGAACACCAACCAGCCATTTAACGACAAAGCTTTGTATTCAGCTTTGGTCAGAGTCGCGAGAAGACCATTTGAGCAGGATGCGGAGTAAAACCAAAACACGCATACTCAAATTCAAGTTTTTTCCCCCCTAGTAATTAATAATAAACTATAACGTACACATCGTTTCAGTTTAAAGTGTGTTCATTGTAAACTAAATCAATTAAAAATGATTGTTAAAAAGATCATTGTTGCATTTCACCGTTGCAAGCAGAGGATTTGAATTTAAATTTTTCATTTCTTTTTCATTATGTTTCTAGTTTTGATCAATATCGAACCCATACGTGTACAACCTGAACTTTAATAAAATAAATAAACTCAATGTAGTTAAGGGAAGTAGGCGGGGCATAGGGGGTAGGCAAAAATGGACATTATCTGAGCACAGCCCAGATGCATGAATCAATTCAAATACAACTCTGAGTGAGCTTAAGATGGGAGTCTTTGTTAGGTTTTCAAGTGGAGGATCTCCCCCCGCTTGTCTCCATGGATCTGTTATTTCTTTCCTTTGCGTTAAAAGTATCAATTGCCATAGCGACAAGGCATGTTTGTTTACTATCTTTATTTATGTTTCGATAAAAACACCCGCAACTGAATAAACGCAAGAAAGATTCATTTGACCCGTTAACACCAACCTATTTTGCCCCGTGCACAATAGTCGGACATACCCTCATGGCATTGCTTATGAACACATGTGCATATGAACACTGTCAGGGCTTCAGAACTTACACTACAGAAGCCCAAACATAAAAAATGACATCCGAACCCAAGAATGGAAAAACTCTTGGACGGTCTCATTTTGTAGCTGAAAGGGTGAGGAAAACAAACATACCCAGCGCCATTTTGCACCTGGAGCCGGTGTTTTGATAAGAACAGAGAGAAGTGTCGGCCGAGCTTTATTTGGGAGTTTTTTTCACAGAAGAAAATGCTGTTTACTGGACTATTGCTTCAAATGGGATTACTTCAGGAAAAATACAAGTGGATATTGTTTTTCTGTGGATAATTACGGACAGAATGAGTACAGTTACTGATGGATTGAACCTCGCTGAGTCCGTCAGAACCGAAGAAAACATTTTACGAAAATAGTAATAGAAAAGACAAAATAGTAATTAAAAAAATAGTAATAATTGGCTCATTAGTAATAACCATGTTCTCGTTCTGAAGTTCCAGCAGTGTTTGTTTAGTCTGAATCATCGTTCTATCTCGACATGGCAAGTAGATCTGTGACATTTTACTACACTATTGACAATTGCTATGTTTGTTTTAAGACCAATTGTATATCATTTTGTGCTCCCACCACTATACACACACACACACACACACACACAGTATACACGCACACAATCCTTCAAATACCCCATTGTCCAGCTCTTTACTCAGTCCTCCAGCCGTGCAGCGACTCGGGGATGGGCTCTGACATTCCCCGGTGAGACATGTAATCAGGGATGGGGGGGGGGGGGGGGGGGCGGTTGGGAGGTGGGAGCGAAACAAATAAATAAATAAAAAAACAGCTGAATGTTAAACGTGCTGAGGTGTTTCATGACCTGTCAAAGCAGACACTGATTTGTGGAGCACTCAGGAGGTGGAGGCAGATTACCAGCTCTCCGACACACATGTTTACAGCCAGGAGGGGGCCTGGAGCGTGCCGTCGTCCGGATTCCTCCCCCGTCGCTTCGTCCATAACACACATCCATCTCCATTTTCCTGTCACGAGGTATAACATGGTATAGTAGCAGCGCAGCAGGAGATTCTCTGACAATGATGCCTGAATGCAGGAAAAACAGGTACAATTGTAATGTTTTTTTAGACTTTGCTTGTTTATTATATATATATATATATATATATATATATATATATATATATATATAATATTATTATATATATAAATAGAATTCAATTTTATATATATATATATATATATATATATATATATATATATATATATATATAAATAGAATTCAATTTTAGATATGTTTGACAGCCAGTGTGGGATGAATACTTGTGTATGTGTAACTGTATTTACTTAAACTGTATTTAGTAACGTGTTCTGGTAAATGATCCAACCAGAGCACTGTGTGCTGACTGCAATACTTTCACATTCACTTACAGTACATTATATTATAGTGTAAACATACAAAATAAGATTACGGTTTTTTTTTACCATTTGCTATGCATTCATTGATCTATCACAAATAATGATGCCCTTGAGAGCCCTGTTTGAATAAAGCACACTCCACAAGTGCAATACTATATATTATTTCTGATTAATGCCCCACAGTTTGAACCGTGGATGGCATAATGAAGTACAGAAATGTAGTCCTTTGGTTTTCTGGTAACACCAAACAAAACTGTACCAGTTACTCTAAATAATACCCATTTTCAATACGTATTCAATTCAGTCATTTCTCAATACTGTTCTCACAGGACTATAGATATGTGTCTCCCACCGGCCACGTGGAGCGGCCGCAGCGTCGCGATTCTGTTATAGACAGTTTACTGCATGTCCTTCCCAAGTCGTATCCCCATTTCACGCTGCACTGTCCTGTCGAGCAAAGCCTAAGGGCCAATAAATAAATATATATGTAGAAATGCATCCCCCAAAACCTAGACAAAAGAATCACATTTTTAAATGTTCTTTTTTGTTTTGCTGTCTCAGTAATCTGCGAGCGAAGGAAGAACATTGTTATTGTACTGTTATTATGGGTTTTAATGGACATCGTAGAAAAAGATTCGGTTGTAGTCATCTGAACGTTTCGACTCTCATCCAAGAGCAATTCTCAATCTGTGAATCAAGTCTGGGAACTCCCACAGGGCGGGACCTCCTGATAAAGGGAGTTATTGGTTTCGCTGGAAACCACGAATAGCCCTGAGATGGGCCATCTTCATCCTATTATACACTGACTTTCGCTCCCTCCTCATTGAGTGCCTGTTTAGCATCAGAATGCCTCGGACGTCTCCATGGTTTCAGCAGACCATTATAAACAACTGGAAGGTTGAATCTTAAACCTCCATTACGATTTAAGAAAGGATTCTCTTTTTTAACAAAGATTGATTGTTATCACCGCACATACGTGAAGGAGACCACCCACGTCTTGTCAATGGGAGACAATGAATATAAAAAAACTCTTTAACTCCTCTTTCAAACCATCTTTTCTCCTGCTCAGAATCTCCACCTCACTGTCTTCAATAGAGTGGTTTGGGGCTTTGAGATGAAGATGTACAGCGCTCTGGGGTCCTGAACTCGAGTGTCTTCTGTGCTGATACAGCCTCTTGTGAAGTGGGTGTTTAGTCTCCCCTATGTGGCGCTCTTTACAACTTTCTTCACTGCATTGGATAGAATACACTACATTGCTCTGTTTTTGTGTCGGCATCTTGTCCTTAGGCTGAACCAGCTTTTGTCTTCACATGTTCCTGGTTTGAAATAAACAGGGACTTCGTGTTGTCTGAAAATTCTTTGCAGTTTTAAAGGACAAATTACCCATTGGGCCTGGTTTTATGGGAGTCGGCTGGGATGCAGGGGCCTGAGATGCAGGGGCCACAGAAGCAGTGGCTAGTGCGTATATTCGGGATGCTTAAAATCATAATCACAACTATTTGATCAAATCACTTGAGAAAGGTAAACCCAACATAATTTGTAATGTTTTGTGACACTTTCTATTCAAAGCCACTGTAGGAGAAACGTGTGGCTTTGCTCCAGGTACAGAACAAGCACACAGATTCTGATTTGATTCATGAATTAGTTAGTTGTATATTTATTTCAACATATTTGTCATTCATTGAAGGAGGGTCAAAGGACAGAGAATGCGGATATTCATTTGCTTATTTCCCGTGAATATTGGTCTCTGCTGGTTAAATAAATAATTGCGTAAAGCCCTGCGTGTCTGCTGGGATTCTGGGCTCAACAGAAATAAATTTGATTTAAATTGAATCATTATTTTGGTTTTCTTGGACATTCCAATAAATCTCAACTGGTCTTAATCCATCATTTAACCAGTTCACGCCAAAGATTATACTTCAGAAATATGAGCGTTTTACCAGTATTATTAATGGCATTGCTGGAGCCGGCCATCATGTACATTTCTCCCTGGGGGCCGATCCATAATCTGTCTCCAGCTCCATTACTCTGTCAAGAGGAATAAACATGATGTAGATTCAGCTCAACTCATCACATTGACTTCGTTGGTGAATCTGTGATCGTGAAGACGCTGGACCATCACAGGAAAGGCAATGTTATGTTACTCCACAGCTTCTCTTATTTCACAGTCCATTTGCAGAGTTCATAGCTGGGTTTCAGAACATATTGAGCATTTACACCTTAACTAGAAAACAGAGTTTGTGTTTTATTGGTCCATAAACGTGCTTTGAGTACATCTTTGAAACTCACGCTAACGTTTCTACTGAAAATCACACCTGTCTTTGTGTCAGTGTTCCCTCATCAGGATTGGTGTTAGCACTCCTACTGGCAGCAGAGGAAATGACCATGGGGATGTAAACAAAAGCTAGCTTTTTCCCGCAACATGCGAATGTAACTGGCATTGATGAACTTAGCACAGGAGACCCCCAAATCGACTTTTGACATCACAATTCTGGGAAATTTTAAACTATTTTCTCAAACACTTAAAGGAACGTGTGGACAGGATTCATCAAACAAGCGTGACTGAAGCCAAGCAGAACTCCAGATATGTTTTTGATGAGGGAACAATGCTATAACATGGTTTGGACTTGAAGGCATGGCCCTGACTGCGAGTTCTTCTAGTTCAGACTAATGCATTTTGCCCATAATTTAGTGTGAATAATGCTATTTGTGGAAAAAAAGAAAAGAATGAAAGATATTACCTATACATTTAAAAGGGCCTTTGTTGGATGAGATCCATAAGAAAGCAGATATTTTGTTGGAATCATATTGAAACTATTACTTAATCCCAGACTCTCGTGAGAAAAGGGACCAAGAGGTCGAGGCTGAAACATGATCGTCGTTTATGGTTCAAAACTGAATATGTTTTTACCTGACCATACATGTCCTAATTTCTTCTTGACCAATGGCTTTAATGAGGTTTTTTTTTTTATTTTATTCAGGCCTGTAAACTACAACATAACAGTTCATTTTTAGAAGACAAGAGACTTTGAACCTAAGCTGCCAAATTTCTGTTTTCACACAAGTTACAATCAGAGCTTTTGTGATAATTACAAAGCCACTGAAAGTAAAAACTGTCAATCATAACCAAAAAAAAAAAGAAAATATTTCCATAATTATCATTCCCTAATAAAACAAAGAGTGAGAACTTCATTCTGGCAGGTTTTCCCTTTTGTCATTTTGCAGTCGAAGCGCTGAACATATGGGTCGATTATAGTTTACGTCCCTGGGGGGCTTGACGTAGTGGAAACTGACAATAACAGACCAATAAAACCGTGGCCATTCTCTCTAAAATGTGTTTAGTTTAAAGAAAAAGGCCCATAATGATGACACGTGTGCTGAAGCTATGTGTAAAAGACATTTGATCTGCTGCAGTTCCACCGGATTCATCGCCACATTGTACTTTGCTTTCTCAGCAGTTATTCCATTTGTTTTAGACATTGCTCTTGCTCTTGTATGATTATGCTACAGTATATACGTAAATTAGACCAACAGTGACAGATATGTTTATTCCAGTAGTATCTTCAGGTAGTATTATGTACAATGTAACTTTGCCCCGATTTGTAATAGTAAGTAGTAAGTAATTATCGGCATCTTATTTTGTCCACTTTTTATGTGCATTGTTGGATGAAAACCAGAGAAACTGCACTTGTTTCTCTATCATGGTCCAACAGAGTGAGAGTGAGTGACTATTTAGGCTCATGTAAAATACATAATAGTAACAAATAATACATTTCAATCAGCCTGGAAGCAGAAGAAAGCCTGTTATAAACCATTCCAACTTTAATCAGTGTCTTCTTACAAACAATATTCACAAATCAAATAAATCCAGTCATGATCTCACTCGTTTGCATGGTGAAAAAATACATTTATTGGAATCTGTGTCAATGTAGAAAAAGTGAAAAGTGGCTTAAGGTTTTGTCACAGTACCACAGGCGAACGCGAGGACAGAATTGAAACGACCTACGACCCGCGAACACATCATCTCTGACACCGAAAGCTCAGGCGGCTCCAAAACGCACCGACAGCAAACACACACATTGTAAGAGCATTAACACAGGACTGTCAGGGGCACCACAAGCTTGAGAGAGAAGCTGCTTTAGGCCATGTCCAAACTAATGTTATACTTTTATTTTTTTACATGAGTTTATATTGACATCAGCTTTTGAGTTACAGTTACAAAAGTTACATTTGGATTTGTTAGTTACAGTCTCATGTCATCGCACCATATCACGTAAAATCAACTTACATAAGCCCCTTTTCCATGGGTTCACTCTGGAGCGGATCGGTACGGGCTGAAAGTGACTCAAATAGAATCTAATAAAGGTCAAATGTTAAGTTGACGTTTGTGTATGTTAGCAACAGCCGTTTCCCGTTCATTAATGTACGGAACACATGTTAAGATTGTAATATATAGTATTTCCAACGCGGGACATGTTTAACACTGACCAAACTCGCTGCAGTACATAAAGTAAAACAGGAAGAGGCTGCGAAGAGGTGGGAAAAATGCTGAAAAATTCTTACAATAAACCGGAAGCCACAGCGCCACAAACTTGGAATGACTAAATATCTTTGTGTTCATTGTTGAGACGGCCTTCAGTTGAACTCAGGCACGTTTGTCATGTTTGGGTGACGTCCGTTGCTCACGTGGCAAACCTCAGCTCCCAAACCTATGGAAACGAAGGCCACCACCGAACGCAGAGCTCCAAAGAGAACGCTGCCAGAGCCAGTTCAACTGCGCCTTTTACTTCAATTAAATTAAATGTATTTTTGTATTGCACGCAATCACAACAGCAGTTGCCTCGACGAGTGAATGAGGCCCTTGCTGACAGAATCCTCTCCAGGGAAATTTGATTCCAAATAAAAGACTGAACACTTGAATCTTGAATATCTATTAAGAAATGTGATCACATGATTCCCATGTGTGGTTCCAAAAAAAACCTTTACAGTTTGGGCCGACCTTGTGCCGGAGAAGGCTTCTCATCTGAATGATGTGTTTGGGCATTGATGAAAAAAGGTTTATTTAGAATTTATCATTGACAAAATGTTTTATTAGTTTAATCTGAAACGTTATAACAAATAAGTATAGACAAGAAATTGAATCAGCCCTATCTGTGGTGGTGATTTTAACCTCCACATGCAGCCTATATTTAAAATAAAAAATATAAACACATTAGTTTAGACATGGTATGGTTATGACTAATTTGTGATACTGTTACAAACCCATTCTCTTCAGTTTCTAGCCCGTGCCACTGCGCACTGAGCAGCCTCAGCATCTGTATCCAATGAGAAATGATAGGCCACTTTTTTTTAACTTAGGCTCCAGTAAAACATCCCATTGTCTCCAATGGCCCTTCACTGTTCAAAGACTCCATTTAAATGTATAGGGAGAGTGTTTTTGATTTCCCTTATTTTTTAATCCAGTTTGAAACAGTGACAAACTAAACGCTGATGCTCCAGACATTATAATGGGTAGTGCATTTCTGTTTGTGATGTGGCAGGATACAACACGAGGTTCTGCATACTTCATGGGCTCAAATAAAAACTGACAAACCAAATATTTCAAAAGAAAGACATTTCTAAACTCAGATACTGAGTATTAACATTAAGAGGTCAGTTTTTCCATACAGCTTTCTTTACACAATTTACTACACTTTTTTATTCTTAAATATCTTCATAAATCTTATACAAAATAATTACTCAGGAACCAATTCTATATACACAGACAAGAGTGCACAGGGTAGAGACGAGATGCGTGCATAACAAGGGTTTGCACTGGTTTGAGCCTGGATTTACTGAAGATAAAAATATACCTCAAAATTAACATTCATGGAAAAAGAAACTAATTATTCAATACAGTCCCTTTGGAGCGTTAACCTAACCTTCACCGTGATGAGAAAACAACGGCCTTGGACTGAACTCATGAAGTCAAACCAGAAACTGTTTATAAAATGGACAGTGTTGAATCGAAGACATTCTAGTGGCGACATTTACTTTGTATATTCTCTGCTGCCTTTGGCCTGTCCACGACCTGATCAGTGTTGTTGGACATTGGACTAGGTCAGGGGACTCCAAAGGTTTACCCCCGCAGAGCTACTTTTACAAAACAATAAATGCAGAGAGCTCCTTCTGTTATCGTGATTGAGTCTATATATATATATGTCCTTGGATACTATTGGTAAAATACTCCAAATACTCCAGCTCTGGAGGGTCCCTGGGCGCTGCTGCAGTATACCGTAATCATATTTCTTTTTTTTTTTTTTTTTTATCTTCGACCCAGTATGAAAATAGTTAATATCATTAGTATGTTCTCAGTAATAGAATGGAAATCTTCATCCATCCCAGTTACCACACGATTTCCCATCCTATCACCATGGCGATGTTATGGTGCTATAAGTGAAGTGCATTCATTACTTGCTGCGTGTCTCTCTATAAACAAGAAAAAATTACTCACACATTTTTGGACTGTAAGAAACCTGAACAGTATCTGATTATATGGGATGGACAGAAATCCATGTAATGTGTTTAAACGTCTTCAAAAAGCTGTGCAGTCTGATTATAGGGGAAATGCAGAGTGTTCTATTGTGAGCTGCCCTACATTTGACCCCAGATGCTCCAGCTTAAATAAAGCCTGATACTTTGAAAGGCCAGGGGCCGTCGGGGGGCCGTCGCAAGGCTCTGGATCTTTCGCTGGTTGATTTACACAACTGCAGCCAATGTAAGACTCACAATTCCACTAGCAATGTTAAAATAACACGTTTTAATGCTAAACTAGTACTTGTGTAGATTTTTCACTGTCCATTTTATGTGCAGTCAAGTAAGATCAAACTTGAAATGTTTTGTGGAAAAAAATCAAATCAAAGAACAATAGCACAAGCTGCAGCAGTCTTATCAGGTCAAGGCAAATCATTTGTTTGCACAAAAAAACAAAAAAGCTTCATACAACAGCGCACATGCTTTGGGAATAAATTAAAATAATAATAAATTAGGACGCAGCATTCAACAGAACTCTGCCATGTGTGAGTTTGTTGATGTTTTAAAGGTAATTTGACACAGTCAATAATTCAATCATCGTTCGCCCTTCAACTGTTGTTCGGTTTTGTTTTGTGATGGAAGGAAGGGGGGAAACATTTGTTTGGCAATGAATTCGGTGAAAACCTGGCTATCTGTGGCACAGTGTAACCAACTGAATAAATAACACGCTTCATCCACAAACGAGATGGCACAGACGCTCTATTCACAACCGCTGTTGCGGTTTTTACTCCTTTCAGAAGTGAAGACATCATACACACGATACCATGAAACCTGGAATATGATGCCCAATCTTATCATGGGTCAAATCTTTGTACCTGTCATCCACACAGCTCCTGCAAGCGATAGTATCTTTGTATAGTATTTAGAAAAGAAAAAAAATAATAATACTAGTAGTTATTCACAGTTGCTTGACTGAATGACAAAAATACCCATGGAGTCTAAAATTGCTGGTTTAGTTTTCTAAAAGATGGATGCCAACAGTTTGTTAAAGTACTGGAGGTGCACTGTCATCTCAGATTATTGTGGTCCAGAGTATAAAATCTTGCAGCGAGTTGCTTTGAGCACTAACACACAGATTCAAACATACACCATTCATGTTCTTGAATATATAGATCTGTAGTGACATGGAGCAGAGGAGATACCTTCAGGAACATGTGACACCATCTGGATGGAAAAGATTCTGGTCCGTTGATGTAACAGTGCCCCCTAGTGAGCACTCATTTCATTACTGTACAGTAAAACGGCACACAGAAAACATGACGTCAAAATAAAATATTCCACACTGATTTGACAATTCCAAAGTCGTTAAATCCTTTTCTCGTTGAAAGGGAGGCGAGGGTTATATTTGGTGGGGTTTGGGTAAATTCCTTCATGGGACTACACAGTAGTTTCGTTCTTCCAGGGCCCAGTGCGTATATTCCCTGTGCTGTCTGACGTGTACAGCAGTCCTTCGTGGAGCCCACCCTTTAGTATCCCGTTCTGATTGGGCGGGTTCTGAGGGAAAGATTGTCTGCGCGGTGCGTGCATTTCCAGATGGTGATGACTGGCCTCCTCCTCGGCCACTTTACCACAGCCGCACAGGAACACGCCTGTGTCCGCCTCAGCGGGGCAGAGCGAGGGGAACAGGTCTGCTTTGGCACAGCAGATGTGCCGGTGGCAGGGGTTGTGGCAGGCCGTGTGGCAGCTATGGTGCGCCTCGTGCTCGTGGATGTGGGGGCAGATGTGGGCATGCCGCTCGTGTGTGCTGTGAGGGCTGTCAGTGTGGGAGCTGTGCACGCTGCCTGCATCTGCGCTGGAGATGTGGTAGGCGTACTCCCGCTCACCACCACAGGGGGCAGGGGCAGGCCGGCGGGGCAGGCTGCGGCTCTTAGTCCTGCCGCTGGTCTTTAGACAGGGGTGCAGCTGAATGCCTGGCCGGTAGCCCTCGGGGTCCGAGTGCAGCAGGACGTGGGTGGCCCCAGGCTCCTCGTCCAGCAGCTGCTGCGTGTGCAGCGCGGCGCAGCAGGGGGCCACAGGGGCCACACACGATACATGGTTCTGGTGTTTACAGTGGCAGCTCAGCAGAGCCTTACAGGCCGTGGCGTCATGGTGACAGTGGCCGTGACAGGGCACGTGCCCCGTTGTGTCACCGTTCACGTTGACCTTGGGCCGTGTTGGTGCCGCAGGACCCTGGGGAGCAGGGCAGGAGTTACCCTGGCGATTGGGGCAGCAGGAGCACCAGCAGTGCCACACGTCGTCCCGCTTGGCGCAGTGATGGATGAGGATGAAGAGGCCGAGCGTGACGGAGAAGGCACCGTACAAACAGCTGAAGATCATGTCCAGGAAGTGGCCCTGGGACACGGCCAGTGCCCCGAACGTCCACGTGGCCAGGAACAGGAAGAGAGTGAAAGCCGCCGTCCGCAGCTGCGCCTTAAACGAGTGCTCATTGGCCAAAAGCGCTGGGTTGATGGGGATGCCCGGGCAGCCCGCAGGACAGTGGCTTCCAGGAGCAGGAGTCAAAGCTCCTGGCTCTGCCCCCTGGTGGCAGTGAGGAGGTACATCCACAGCGGCCAGGCGCTGCTGCTCCTCTGATAACTTCTTCAGCTCGTACTTCTTCTCTGGATGCTTGCGCAGCTGTATGAAGGTGCAGGTGAAGTAGATGCAGGTGACCAGGACGATGAAGGCCACGGGGCCAAAGAAGGCCCCCAGACTGGGCTCCCACGCCATCCAGCAGCTGTGCACAGACGGCAGGAGGGTCAGGTCAGTTTAGACAGAATTCATTCAACATCATTTAAGCTATTGGTCCATATCAGTTTACTGCGTGCTCTTGGCCACAGAAACATGCTGCTTTGTAGAATGTATGTTTTTTTCTCATATACTGTATAACATTGGTGCAATATTTATCCCAACACCTCCCAGGGAACCAGATGGAGGTAAATATGATGAGATTTGACCTTGAGATCAGGAATAAACGCAGACTTACTATGGCGCTTGCTCCCCGCTGCCATAGTTGTCTATATTGACGGCTGCCGTGACCCCGCAGATGATGAGGGGCACCCCGCCACTGACTAAATAAAATCTGTGAAGAGAGAGAGAGGGAGGGAGAGAGAGAGAGAGGAGTCAGATACAGCGCTTTCAAACAGCCCTTAAGCCCTATCTTACATCTGGATTACAAAGGCACAAAGTCAAATGTGATGGAGTAACAGCCTTAGATAAATAGACAAGGCCAAACTAGATGGAGAGATAAAGTAACACATACGATTTAAGTTTTTGCGGTGAGCAGACCTGTGTTTTATTGATACACATGGGCATTTCAAACTGAATTCAATATTGAGGAACAGGAAAAACTGCAGGGCGAATGACTCCAGACGCGGTCACCTGCAGAATGGAAACGGTGCGCGTGATTCATCGGTTTGTTTGGAGTGGCGCTGTGCAGGTGTGATCGCACGGCAGAAGTGTGCATTCTATACAAACAAGAATCCTGCTACAGCGGCTGCCATACTGAGCAAATGTGAGGACCGTGAAGTGACGAGGACGGAACACGACGAGATGAATCCACGCACATTTGGAGCATATGTGGATTATGGACACTGGATTGTGACTCTGACTTTACTTTGATGTGACTTCAATTTCCTTCCTCTTTTGAGTTTCTGCCTTCTGCCATGTGGAATACTCTTTACAGTTGTGGGATGATAATTTACTTTGACTAAACTGACAATGATGTTTGATATCAACATATCCTCTAGCCATCGATTAGGTTTGAAACACATTTGACCTCTTATGGATGATTTTCAACCTTTGCTGAGTTGCGGGGAATTTTTTTGGGTTAAAAGATTCCACAGCACTCCACCTACTAAAACATAACCATAATAATAAAGACAGTTTAGATAAATGATGCACTTGTATTTTGAACGTCTGTATTTTGAATGTCTGTGTTTGGTCTTTCTTCACATTTAGCTATGGTGATTGTTTTGCTTTCAACACTCACATTTGGTCAATTATTCAATTAAAACCTTGTGCAAATCTTTTTTTCTGAACATTTCCTTGCAGACTGGTTGAAAATCAAGGCATTGAGGTATACTTTATTATACGGTATAATATCAGGAGCTGAGGGTGATCACAGTGCAGCACCCAGAGACCCAAGGCTCGGTCAGGAGTAACTAGCTGGAGGATTTTGCCTATTTTGTGCATGTTTTAGGTTGAGGGAGGAAATGTCACAGTCTGCCACAGCTGCCCTGGGGCATAAATAGAAACATGGCTGCTTTTCTGAGCTCTGAACACAGTCACAAGAACGCAATCCTTCATTGTCCCTGGGAAACTGCACTAAGCGACTATGAACAAGGTTTAAACTGTAATGTGTGTTGTATACATTTATTTAGTTGTTAAAAGGTCACAATGTAACTTTTCTGGTGGAATGTCTATGGTTGTCTCCGTGGAGATGTTATTGCTTCTCTTGCAAAGTTCCTCAATACAGCTATAAAGTGTTTTTACTGCTGAAAAACAGTATAAAACATGTGTTCTTAGTCAGGGTTGCCTCTCCACAGCCTGTAACTTGTCCTAATGGCGCCACCACCTTGTCTCCATGGAGATAGACAAGTTTAATGTCATATTGTGGAATTACATGCAGAGCAATAACATCAAAACATTTATCACTCAAAGTCTGTGTTGTTTGTCCCGTTTGTCCCAGTGTCCGCCAAATATGTACATTTTTCTTCCCATTTTGTATGTGTCCATAGTTATTTGTGTCCAGTCCTTGATTGTCGGTTCCTTTCGTCTAAAGATCCATCTGTTGTTTTAATTTCAGGAGTTTTATGTCCGATATAAATGGTATTAAAATAAAGTGCAATGCTGGAGCTTTATTAATCCCAGTACAACATTTTTAATCAATTTCCACAATGTCAAAACAGGTGATAATGGGAACCCAGCTGGAAATCACAATTTATTCAGCAAACCAATACTTCCCTGACGATAGTATATATTTAAACATTATAAAATACCATGAAATTTTTTTTCCAACATGTGATTTTGTGCTCCTCCATTGAGATGTGTAAATATGCTCCCACTCTCCTCAAAGACAAATTACTGACACATTTCTACATGAAGCATAATAGGTCTCCTTGAACTGACATCTAGCAAACCCTTGATACATGTCTGAGATTAAAGCGGAGCGTGTAAAACAAACAGGATGCATGGTTAGTCCCGGGACCACCTCCATCACAGCAGCTGCCTCCTTAAGCCTTTTAATGGGAGTCTGCTGGGACTCGAGAGAAGCCCTGTTTTCAAGATGCTAGAATGATTAGCCCGATACACACATGATTAAGTGGTTACGAGAACTTAGCGCTCGACAGGGAAATGCAAACAGCGCCGTGTGTCTTCGGTCGTCTCTGCGCTTCTACACGCCGTTGACATGCTCAAACTGCATTCTGTTTAAACCTCTATTGAGATGTTTCTTTAGCTCTAAATGCGATGGATCAGAGAATTCACAAATGCTGGGAAACACACATCGGGCCGCATTCATCCCCCCATCGTTAATTTGCTGACATCTAACGTCGGTGCATCTGCTGAGAGCGCAGGGGGTGGAGCTCTACACAAGAGGCGTGATCGGTCCAAAATATGAGGTGGCGTGAAGCAAGCTGAGGGCGTGGTGTGGTGCGATCTGTGAATGGCCCGAATCATAATAAACTCCAAACGTAGTGCACTGAATAACATGACATGGGTAACAGGCCCAACACATTTCCTGGAGTCGATTGTTCAAAACCAAACAGTAAACAAATTACAATGAACAAGTTTGATTTTCCGTTTTTCAATTAGTTCACAAAATTGAAAAACAAATATTGAAATACAACTTCGGAGCGTGGTTTCTTTATTTAATCCTTAATTATAATTTTTTTTAATTTTGGGAACAAATTGGAAAATCAAACAGTTTAATTGTAATTCGTCTTGTGGATCAAAACGTAAAACAAAAACTGTCCTTAAAAAGAAAAACAAAAAAGAAAAAAAAATCCAATGAACGAATTAATCACTTATTTCTGTCCGTTTCGCTTGTTGAACGTCAAAGCGTCTCTTCCTCTGTAACCCGTTCACGTCTCTCTTTGCCTGTATACGAGGGTATATGAGGGTCAGGACATCAGGCACCATCCCACTCCAGTTTATATCAGAAATAATTGTCCATAACAGATGGAAGAATCCCCTGTACACAAGTTGGGATTGGGGTACTTGGAGAATGAGACGAGACAAACGAGGAGGACTATAGAGGTTAGTGACTGAGTGACTGAGTGACTGAGTGATGCATGTCGAGATCAAGTGTTAGGTTTATCCTGAAGACCATGTTCAGACAAAATTGCCAATCCATTTTAAATATGTTAAAAAGTGACTGTAAAAGTCCTGGTAGAGTTTCAAGCATTGCCCAACATCAGGATCAGGATCAGGAATCAGGATACATTTATTGCAATTGTCAATGAACAAAATTCACAACAAAAGGAACTTGACTTGATGACAGATGCGACATGGAAAGACATGCAACAAAGAGCATCAGCCGCCAGGGCAGCTGGTTTGCACTCAGCGCCTGATGGGATACTTCAACTCTTGGAAAATGAGAAAAGGTTCAGCGTAAGCATAACAATAATACACAGTACACAACACATATAATGAATGCGTTGCTCGAGGTTCAGTGGTTTTGGGCCAGGGACACAAACAAGAGGAGAAGGAGATACGAGGGAAGTGCAGACGGCCATATGAAGGCCAGATATCTGTTGTTTGTGCGTGTGTTTCTGTCCAGCTGGTCTCAAGGCAAAGGCCGGGAGAAAAGATAAGGAGAAGGCGCATGAGTATGGAGCAGAAGAGGGGAAAATACTTTTTGTACATTTGTTTGATCAGAAATGACCAGATCAAATAGTCCAATCGTTTCTGGTCTTCTGTGCAGCGATCCGTTTGTGCCATTGAGTTACTCCATCGTTCAAAAAGTTCACTGCTCCTTCTGCACGTCCGTAATCTGGACTAAGATGTTTTTGTCCAGTTCTACGAGCTGTGCCATACTGTACTCAAGTCTCTGATCGAGTCTTTTCATCCTTTTACTGAATTCCACAAACTCCTTTTTGTTGTTGTCAGACAGTCCCTGGGTGAATTTTCCTGTCTTCCCAATTTTCCGATAGACCAAGGTGACTCCAAGCCCAATTAGGAGGAATCCCGCTATCATAAATCCAAATCCAAACAGGTCTTCTACGTCTTCCAAGAGCAAGAACTCGATGCATAGGAGCTGCCATTTATTCCAAGAATCCCGTACACACCCCGCCGCGTACGTCCCCCGCCGCATACGTCCCCCGCCGCATACGTCCCCCGCCGCATACGTCCCCCGCCGCGTACTTACCGTAGGGACAGGCATAGCAGCTGAGCGGGAGCAGAGAGAAAACACGTCTGCACTCGAGGAGAGCTGAGCAAGAAGAACATAAACATAACTTTTCTACCCTTACTGTCGAATGTTCCGTATCTCCAAAACAACAATAGCAACTATAATCACATTTATCATAAACACAATACCAGCATGGACTAGTAAGAGCCCTGGTAAAACATGTAAGAACCCATAAGATATTGAACTGAACCTACAACCTCCTGGGGAAGAGGCACCGGCCATTTTGCCATTTTCTGTTAACATTTTTCATATTTGTGTTCATTAACATTAGAAACCTCTATTCACCAAATCCAGGTTTACCGAGCACGCTGCAGACCTCGAATTACAGTTCAATGTTGCGTGAAATGATACTAATTTAACTGAAAATAGGTGCCCTTTTTTTACACAAAACACTCAAACGCACCAGGGCCAGCAGACGTGATGGAGAACGAGGCTATTTCTTATATGGATTTGTCAAGCCGTCTTTTTAAGTGCATTGATTAACTGTCATAACCGTCAGTCATAAATATTGGAAGGTTATACAGATTTTTAAGTTTTATATTTAGTCCTTAAATGCTCAAATATGCCTCTGAGAACATTTTCATTATCATTTTAATCTTTCACTGTATATTGTTTTCTTGGACTTTATAGTTTCTAAAAGCTAAATCCTTGTTAAGGTCTAAACACACATTTCTGTATCCTAATAAAGGCCTAAACTTAAGGGGCTCTTGGCGTCAAAATGAATCTCCTCATTTGCCTAAAATGGCTTTATTACATACTTTTTTGTACTGGAAAAGAAAATTCAGTTTAACATAGTCAGAGTCAGAGTAAAAAGAGAGGCATCAAAGGTTAATATGTAAATTAAATGAAATTCTAAATACAGTTTTGTTTATTGGTGTCCTTTCTTTGTTACTATTATAGTGACACTTTTCTGCTTTGCCGCACGTGTGTGTAAATCTATGGCCCAGGGGCCAAATGCTGCTCTCAGACCAATTTTTGTTGGCACAAATAACCAAAGTAGGACTTTTTACTGTAAAATTGGACAAATTATGTGATCATAACCTAACTAGCAAACGTTTTGACACAATACAGACCTAGAATAAATGCCCCAAGCCATATTAAATATTTGGTGGCTAATCAAAAGCATTTGAATGATTCACTTCATTGTCATGTATTATGTGGCCCTTTGCTCCGTACCCGGTTCCAAATGCGTCCCTTGGTGACACTGGTGTGAATCATATCGTATTATGAAATGCTGATCAACTCTCTTTGGTTATTTTTAAAAGTAGAAATGTTCTGGATTGTTCTGTCAGTAAACTATTCCAAGCCACACCTCACCAAAGTGCTGCACTCACGGGAACTTTCAGAGCTCAGAAGAAGATTACTCAAACATAAGTAAAAACTCCAAATGCCCCTTTGAGTGAATTAATAATGAGGGGGATGAAACATAATTCATAATAATAAACAACAATGAGAATAAAAGCTCATTCAATTCAACTTTGCATAATGTCTCCTTCACACAAAGCATGTTATCCTTCTGTGTCCTTGTCCTCTCACTTTCGTCGTACCATTCCCGGATTCCATTTCCTGTTCTCCACCTTTACCTCCATCGTAACCTTTCTCTCCTTAGCTTCACTTTACAAGCCTTCTGTCCTCTCTCTCTCTCCCCTCTCTCTGTCGCACTGTCTCCGTCTCAGAGCAGCCATCTTGCTCGCAAAAAGAAAGAAAAAAAAAAAAAATTCAATTACAATCAAGATGTTTGTATGGACGTATGGCGGCCGGGGCGGCCGGACGGAGACAGATCGGGTTATAACGGGCTGTCAGCGCTACCTCGGGGGGGGGGGGGGCGGGACGGGGGACCTTCTCCAACAGAAAGCCATTTGCACACACGTCGCACAGATGAGTACAAATGAGAGGGACGAGAGCGCGTTCGCTAAGCAGAGCCAAAGGGAACATGCCACGATCACGTAGAGCAGAGGTTCTCAAACATTTCACACCGAGCCAGTGTCTGAGTAAAATATTCAGCCTTCCAGAGCACCACCGGATACAAGCCAGGTCTGTAACAAGTCTGAAAAGGAAAAAAACAGGACGAAATAGGACTACACCAGTGCTACAGAAGAAGAACTAAAAAGAAGTGGAAAAAGGAGGAGAACACACACTAAAGCCCACTTGAAGTCTGCATCCGACCAAAACAAGCTCACTTACCACAGTTTGAGAACCGCGGATGTAAAAGGTGTTAAAAACATTAGAAGAGTTGCACATATAATTGAAGAAAAATCCTGTATTTTTTTTAAGTACAAATCCTGACAGCTGCCACTTTTCTCTTCATTTTTCCACCCTCTATATTTTATCTGGTAAAAGCGGCACTTTGTGACAAAATCAGACATTGTGCGTTTGTAGAAGTTTCCAGATTGTCCAAGAAAGAGAGCAAGAAAGTGCAAGGAGGACTTTATTTAGCTTTAACATGTGCATCTTTAAGCGTTCAAGCCCCATCACCACGAGGTTAAAATAGTAAAGAGTAAATTGGATTGAAGAGCTTGTTAAAATTGCATGTTTCTGCTTTCCCTTGAATGCTCCACGGTACGGCATTGACTTTAAAATAAATCTATAGTATTTATTTTACTGTGGGTGTTTTTACTGCTCAAAAATCCGTTGGAAATGCCACATTGTTACTGTGAGCAAGCTCCACAGATCTGACTTGTGAGCTTGGCCTAGAACATTCCAAGCAAAGCAATAACATCATCGAAAGCAATGGCTAATTTTGTATTTAAGTTCAGTCAAAGTCGATTTGTAGTTACCACGACCTCACTTTTTGCAGGCCTTTATTCCAGTTGATATTTAATTTACCTTCATTGTTCGTTGGTTTATGTTTCCATCATATTCACCTTTGACTTTTATCTATTTACCTTTAGTAAGTCTTTCATACAGTTTTTTGCTGACGGTCTGAAATGTCGGACAGATTCGTTCGCAGAGACAGAATATTGTTCTGTCAAACTGTGCAATAACTTTGTGACAGAAACTGCTTTTCGGTTTATTGAATCTGGCACTTGTGATATGTCGCTACGTTGTGTTTGCGCTGCATCTTGTCATATTTACTGTATCTTCTCTTTCGGATGGTTAAGGCATCTGTCGCCATGGTGAAATTCATCCAGAGAGGTCGAGCTTGGGCCTTTTGCAGCAGCTTGTTTCTATATGTGGTATTCAAACTTCACGTACGAGAGATTAGAGCAAAAAGAATAGTATATTTTGAAGTAGATCTAGTTAAAGATGGAATACCTGATTTTCAAAGGAAGAGGTTTGTAGTTCAGTCTTTCTAACTCGTCCGTTGCACTCAAAACTCTCTGGGTCTTGGCTAGTATTCACATGCATGATGTTTTAGGCACCTGCACGTCTTTCACCTGTTAGAAACCTACGTTACACTGACTGGCCGAAGTGAACCAACAGCAGTGCCTTTGTGTGCACGTTTGAAGAACCAAATAGTCCAGATTCCTCCCAAAATAGGCCAAAGTACGGCCGTCTGTGCAGCCATGTTTGTTTTGGTTCAGTTGTTTTTACCTCCGCCCAAATGCTGCTCTGTGATTGGTTCCAGTGTCACCTGTGAGCCCTAAATGCCATGTGATTGGCCCGTTTGACACTGGTAAGGTAAGGACTGCAATCGAATCAGCAGGAGCCAAACAAAAGTGAACTCACAAACATCTCGAGAATTCATCTTGTTGGCAAGGTTACATCGTTACAGCTTCTGACGGCAAAACAAAGCAGCACAGCTCCCACACAAAATGTATATTCCAGGTTTGCTGTTGATAAAATATTTAGCAATTAGATGGCGGCAATGTAAGAAAATGCTTAACCTTCACATTTCTCAGTTTAACATTGCCTCACACACCTACACACACACACACACACACACACACACACACACACAAAGTAATATAAATAATATTATATATATTACATTTTCTTTTGTAAAAGAAGATAAATCATTTCAAATAAACAAAACTGTCAAACTTTCGAACCGTGGTCCTGCTTGTACACATGGGTAAACAAAACAACAATGACTCAACAATTACATTAAAGACACCTACATATTGAGACAAAAAGTGCACTTATTCTATGTTTGAATTGTATTTTTAAACGTAATGACATGTAATAGAGATCTGTACATTGTTTAAGCTGTGAAAACGACATCGTTGTTCAAGCAGAACCAACAGCACAACCCTCAATGCTATCTTCATCCTTAAAAACTGCCGGTGAAAGTCTTCCCAGTGTGCTCATTTTGCTTTTTCCTTAATAGTCCCTGGAATATAAACACAGTGGTGGCGTATGCAGAGCTGTTTTAAGCGCGTCGGGAGCAGTAATCATGGGATATAAATAGACTGAAGTGCTTTTTCCGGTGCAGTTGTGTGCGCGCGTCCCCCTCTTCCCCCTCGTCCTCCACAGTGACTCCTGTTTGGAGCTCAGCCAGGACACAGCCACGGTCCCGGGATGGTTCGGTGCGAGCTGTAGACCGCATTATGCATAAGTATAATGGATATCCTCATCTTGAACAAAAGGCTGCACGTGTCAGCGGCTCTGAACAACAGATCACTGGGGCTCAGATAAACGGCTTGTGAATAATAAAGGACTAAAGGGCTTAATGGACACTGTGGTGTAAATGCGAGGGTATATCTGTGACCTTTTAACACACTGAAACGAGAAACACTCAAATCTGCAACTAGATTTAGATTAAAGCATCTTTAATTCAAGGAGCACCTTTTCAACCGACCATTAGAGCAAGCATTTATGATAGTACTTAAGAGCAGATTTTAGTTGCATTTACTTCATAATTACTCCCGTACATATTGTTTTAATCTAATTACTCTTTCCAGTTCCCCCACACACTTTTTAAACTCTTATTACGTAAAGTTATATCATCGAAACAGTATTAAGAATGATAACCTTATACAAAATATGAGTCCGTGTTTCTTATCTTTCACTTTCCTAACACATTCTGAGCATCTTAATTATTCACTGCGACGTATCTCTAAGTGTGTCTTACAACAACCGCGTGCAAACAGAGCAGCACTGCTACTTCCTGGTTCGCAAAGGCTAAAAACCGGCTATAAGTAAATGCAGACAACACACAGCTGTGTCATTTTGACCCCATCAACTTCTTTTGAGAGACATTTTATTTGGCTGAAACAACATGATTTTAAAAAGCGGTGATTGGAATGAAAGTAGCACTGCTGAATTTGAATTGACTTCATTTTAGTCATATTTTCAGTAACTACTCTGATGTGTTCATAATGTATTTTTTGGCCTAAGACACATTCGTTCCAACCTATATTGTCTCTTTCACTCTGTATCTTCTACACAAACCCTGAACCAGTCCATTTGGCGGATTTGAGAGAGATTTCGTCTTAGCTCATATCTCAGTTTATGCACCGGCGACCTCTAATACAAATCACAAAAGCTGCTGGGCCATTGCGCTCTGCTTTCCCCTGCTTTAAAATTAGCCCCGAAACACCTCAAGAAAAACAGACCTGGCATATTTGTGTGAAAGGATTTTTGTCAAGCTGCAAGTCTGAAAATGCATTTAGCGGCAGAACAGAAAACGCATTCATTATCGACAAGGCCTTTGGAATTAATTGCTTGAGTGACAGGTACAAATAAAAGTGTTATGTTGCATATTTTACAGTAAATGCGTATTGTGCCTGTTCTACATTCTACATAAATTGCTTCCGACATAAATATTTGCAACATAGTGCAGCTACAAAAACATGTTTTTTTCTTTACAAGTATGAGTGGTAAGTTTGCCAAGTTTCACAAATTTTACTTTTAAAGGAAAATTTACTTTTTAAACTATTATCAAAACAAACCTGGAGTTGTATTTAGCGTCATTCACACTTGTTTGGTTAAGGTTTAGTGTAAGTAAGTATTTAATCTTCTTCTCACTCCTTTTCATGCGGGCGGTGTCATTGTGTTAATATATAAATATACACATTGAAAATCATGCGTTATAGAAATGTTTTCTGCCATTTAAAAGATAAAGACAAATGTTCTATTTGATCCAGTTGCTTGACATACAATATTCAATCGAGCAAAACTCATTCCATTATTCCTGTTAATGAGGTCCACTTGCGCTGAGCCTCAGAAATCGCTCATGGTAGAAATCTGAAGGTCTCCAGAGTTGTTTTAAAGTCCACGAATCATTGCCAGACTTGTTCATAAAAACTGCACACTAGTAGCCTTTATTTAATTGTTTTTTTAAATTCTAAGTCTTTGGTTCATTAACTTGCCAGTAGATGGCGTGCCAACCCCAAATCAAGAAGATGGAATGCCTAACCTATAGGAAGTAATGTGTGTTCTTAGACATTATTTTAAGTTCTCAAACATTAAACTGTCAAGGTAAAGACACTCAAGAGATGTTTTAAAGCCCAATAATGCATAATATGTGTCTTTTAACTTCAAAGCGTTTGAACGATGACGCTGGGGGTCCCTCTCTCTCACAGGTGAAAATTGATTTGTCTCCAGCCGCTAAGTCCCGCTGCTCGAGCCTTTCTCTGATGGAGAGCATTACCGTCAATCACCGCAGATCAACACCGCAGCGATCCCCGGACAAATTATCCTGTTCGAGAGCAAAGCATGATGGGAAGAGGACAGCTCATCTACTCCTTTCTTTCTCTCTCTCTCTCTCTCTTTCTCGCGCTCCACACCTCTCTCACGCAGACGTCTGGGGGATTTGCTTGCCTCCATCGCTCTTCCTCCCCTCTTGAAGGTATCGTGGGGGGATTTGCTCGGCGATGGAGGAAAAGTGCTGCTTGTAAAAGTTGAGGGGCTCCTTATCTGATGGGGCCTGATTCTTTCCGGTGGCTCTCAGAGAAAAGAGTGGAATACATTAGAGAGGAGATGGGGCTTTAATAATGTCACGAGTAAAGCGTGATACGGAGATGGAGAGATTGTCTCTGGAAGATGTGGAGAGACATGTAAATGTACGTATAATAGTGTGTATGTAGTCATTGATGCTACACATGAGTGATGGTACTTTCTAATGTGATCGCTTAACACATAGTATGATATAGTACAGTGTAGATTATATACAAAGTACAAAGATTATTCATTTTTCATATTATTTACCTTCAAACATCCTCTTGAGCATCTTCATCTCATAATATAATGTATCTAAAGAAAACTACTCACGCAGTTCTAAGGAATTTGATTTGATGGCAGAAAGGCTCAGAATGAGTCTGGAGCGGATTTTTGGCCTTAAAAACAGCACAGGAGACCTCAGGATCTCTACGTATGACGGCACAAAACTGGGACATATGAAACCAAGTGTTTTTGTGAGGCTCGGAGAAGGAGCAGAGAGGACAAGCTTGTAAACAAGATTCATCAAACATTCACAATACAACTCCATGCGTTTGATGAGGGAGCTTGTAGCATATTTCTATGATTTTTGTGATATCGTTTGTGAAGTGAAGCTAAAGAAAATTACACAATTTCAACGTAATATTTTTAACTTCTATGTGAGACCATATAAACGTCTTTAGAGGGCCGTTTTTATGTCATTTCTAATCTTGCATATGTGAATATTTCTTTCTACTGTTGCTGTTCTTGTACTTTGCTGTTGCAACACTGAACTTCCCTCATTGGATGACAGATATCGGTCAATTTTGATGACTAAATGAATACTCTAAATCTACACTTTGAGTTTCAGTGAATTAACATGCCAATAGATTTATGAGGGTTAATGTGAGGTCTAATTTGAGGTTTACGTTCAAAGATTATGACCAACAATCACCTCATTTTCCAGGTTTGTTCTAGGTTAAATTGTTGCATTTGTCAATAAACTAAAATAAAAACTTGGCTCCATCCTGTCCATTATTCAGGTTTAGATCATGTGATGGCTACAGTATGGAGGCATAATCCCCCCCCCAAAATATTCTCCAAAATGTGCTGCAATCAAATTACATGTTTCAAATTGATATGTTTATTTATTCAAATCCCCCACACAGATCATTTTTTTTGTAACTGAATGCAAAATCCTCACTGAGTATTCGTGACGGTGCACTTTCTCTCCATGTCTCCAGCTCTCAAACCAAACAGCTCCTCCTGGAAGCCTCTGGGACCGACCTGAGCTGTGTCAAAAGCAGAACACGCAGCCCACCTCCTCCTGCTCCTCGCCCTCCATTCAACCAAATATAGAAACACACAATAAAAGGGCTGGAGACAGAGCCAGAATCCACTGTGACAGGAAAAGAGGATCTCAAGGCTAAATACAAGACATAATGCGTTGCCTTGGGGTGATTTGGGTAATTATGGGAGGGTTTGGTGGTGCCATGGAAACAGGTTGTGTAAACTTCCTGTGTCATTCATGTGTCTGTCTGTTAAATGTGCTTTACCTGATTTTTACTGTCTTAAAAGGTGAAAAACAGAACTAGTTCATTTTAAACTCTTACAAAAAAAGATACTATAATTGATGTCCTCTTACAATAAAACTATTAAATAAATATTGAACATTGTCATTATTTGTTATGGTATATTAAAGCCGGGTGTACCTGACTTTTCTTTGTAAATTAATACATGTTGTGTTTTCCACAATGTATGTAACAAAATGAGACCACTGCACGCTGTCTGCATCTTATAATGAATAATTGTATGTCTCAAAATCCTGGAAGTACGAGCTGGAGGTACGAGCTGAAAGCAGCGCTCTGATTGGCTGCGCTTGGCCGGTCCACCCCAGGCTGAAAAAAAGCAGTTTTAAATCCGTACGCGAGCCCACAAACTAAAGCTTGTGAATGTCTTCCAGTTAACATACCTCTTTCTATGGAGACAATTACGTGACACCAAGTTACAGGTCATATCAGTGGAGAGGAGACCCCGCTCACAATTAGAATGCTTTCTTTTTTGCAAGCGTAAATGCCTCTGTAATTGAATAAATACAGGATACAAATGTGTAATGCCTCTGTGGAACTTTCCAGGAAAAGCAATAACATGGCAAAACAACCAGAAAAAGTTCCACGGTGCACCTTTAAGTAGTGAACACTGATGACGTGAACCACAAGTTTAACAGTTAACGTCCTCGTAATGGTCATATTAAATGGGTAAATAAAAACTAGAGAAAACCGAGACATGATAAGTGAACCGTGTGAATGTTTTTCCCCCTTGTGTCATTACATCTCACTGAAACCACACTCACAGGGAGATGGTTTATTGTACAGTGTGTGGCTGTGTTGCTAAGCAGCAGAGTCCTCCTTTGAATGTCAAAGTGTTTGAATATCTGAGTGCCCGAGAACAGGCCTCCGAAGGTTTTACTCTGATTAAAGACAATTAACTCACTCCAGTGTCTAATTTAAACAGCACAAAAACAAAATAGCTCTCCACTGTTTACGGCTAAATCTTCTGCTTTGGAAAGACATGAGGCAAAATGGACCTCCGAAAATTAAACACTGGAGCTGAGGTTACATTTGATTACTCGGAAAAATATAATAAGCAATAGTTTTGTGAACCATCTTGTGATAAACAGAATATGGATGGATAGTATTGATCAGAATAGCAGAATTACCAATATTTTTCACAATATTTCAGTCTCAGTTTGGAGGAATAAAACGTGGACATAGGAGATACAGTATGCAAAGTGTTTTATTTCTTATCAATTTTAGAGACAAATTAGGTGCAATAAGATAGACACATTAGCTCATTCAAATAAAAGTACCCAACAAACACCTGAAGAGAGAAAGAAACACAGGCCAGTATAAACCAGCACTGCGAGGCCGATGTATGTGAGTACTATGTGAGTACTGTGTGAGTGAGTACTGTGTGAGTGAGTACTACGCTTGGGTTCACTCTGATGAGAGGAGTCGGCCACACATAAAATAAAAAGCTAATGAACACAAGCTGCTGGTTGAAAAGAACATACCTCAGCAGCTTTGCGCCGACTAAAGCTGAACTAAAAATCAATATCACAATGTAATCCATGGCTCTCAAAGCTGTTGGAAGCAGCTTCCATGTTGGGAAGGTGAAGTCATGAAGGTCAACTATAGCAAACATGACCATTGGCATAAGCTACAGCTCTGTTCACACTTAACCATTTGTCTGTCTGCATTTAATCATTTTAGCAATGTTCTGCGTCATTTCAATTGAAGGACAATTTTGTTAACTGCATAGAGTAACCTGGGAAACCAAGCTTGTAACCAGAGAAACAAGCAGTGGTACTGACCATTTTCTGGCTTTATTCTCAAGTACAACTTTCCTGGTAAATTGCCAGATCAAAAAGGCAAGGGATTCAGCGATTATTTTCACTGCATTAAAACCAAGCACACAATTTCTTCTTTACCAAAGCTGCTCAATTGGCCTGAAATGTACTTTTTAATCTGAACGTATTTTAGGCCTTTTATAATTGTAATTTGATATCTGTTTGATATTGAATTGAATATATTTAAGCTAACCATATCAACAATGACAGTCCAAGATATCTGTATTTATTATTATTTTCAGTACCAGGGTCATTGTCAGCAAAATAGGCTTGACCTGGTCCGAGCACAAACTTAACGAGTGAGTGCGCCTCCTCTCTCTGGTCGCTGTGGGAACGGGGGCAGCTTTTCATTAGGCCACGGCGCGGGCTCACACTGCTGGGATCACATTTTCCACTAACGCGCATGAATGAGGAAGTGATAGAAATGCACAAGCCACAGTTACAGGCCTATATCGCCGAAGCAGGGTCCGTTTGTAGCGCAAGTTTAACTAATGAGACTTGAACAGAAAGAGGGGGAGCGAAAGAGCGCAGGGGGTCCCACTCGTGCAAAGGATACGGGGCAAAAGGAAACGATATAAATGCACATGCAGCATCTATTTGTCAGATATATGCAATTCATTGTTCAGCCCTAGAATGAGTTCAGTAAAAGTTTCTCCAATCGTTAGCAGTCACCTCCAGAGTCTCGCTCTAAAACCACAAATCAAGTTAGAAATCTGGCTTGACTTGAATTTTAACAGCCACGTCAAATCAAATCAATAACATCAGCAGCTTTTTACCATCTAAAAAATATTGCCAAAACCAAAAGTATAGTGTCTAAACCAGATTTGGAGTGACTTATCCATGCGTTTATCTCTAGTAGATTACTACTGTCACGGCCTGCTCACTGGCCTCTCCAAACGAGCTGTAAAACAGCTGCAGTACATCCAGAACGCCGCTGCTCGGGTCCCAACTAGAACCAGGAAGTACGATCACATTAGTCCTGTGCTCAGGTCTCTGCACTGCCCCCTGTGGCTCAGAGAATAGACTTCAAAGCAGCTCTGCTTGTATACAAGTCTCTCCACTGGCCTAGCACCAAAGTACATCTCGGACATGTTAGTGCCTTATGAACCATCTCGGACTCTGAGGACCTCAGGGACCGGCCTCCTGCTGGTGCCCAGTGTCAGGACTAAACATGGACCGGCCTCCTGCTGGTGCCCAGTGTCAGGACTAAACATGGACCGGCCTCCTGCTGGTGCCCAGAGTCAGGACTAAACATGGGGAATCTGTGTTTCAGTTTCATGCAGAAAAAATATGGAACAGTCTTCCGGAAGATGTGTGTTCTACTCTCAAATCTAAGTTTAAAACTGTTTTGTTTGGCAGTGAATATGACTGAAATGATTTTCTTTGCACTCTTCTCTTTTATGTCTTAAACTATTTGATTTCTAATGCAGAAAGCATTAGAATGCAGCTTCAGAGATCAGCGAGATTCTCAAGAAGATCACATCTGCAATCAATAAACTGTCTTTTTGTTAAGAACATTGTGGCTTGAACAAAAAAAATCTTATTGAAGGCTATCCAACACTCCTAATGTAATCCATTTTTTTTTTATAGCCATTCCACATGATATAGGCCTATAGGGTTTAGACATTTTTTGTGTTATTTTTAGCAAGATGTATGAAAAATCCTGCAAAGGGTCATGACGTTCCTACAGGTCCTGATATAAATAAAGTGATGATGATGTCCCCCAGTGTAAATCTCTTTGTTTTGGCTTGTGTCTCCCTCTGTCCTGCTTGTGATCACCATTCTTCATTTCCTCCTTTCCACTGGTTGATTAAGATCTAATGTGGAACGTATGGGACCTGACACTGGACATGCACGTTATAAGAATTCATCGCTGAGAGCCGGCCCTCGGCCCCAGAGGGAATGCACAGCAGTGACACATCGTAAAACAACGTGCTCAAACCTCAAATGTCCTTATTCCAACAACATTTCTCTGCTCTCTAAGATTATTTTCTGAAAAGGCAGAAAAAACATATTTCCAAGTATGTTTTGTGATTCATGTTTCAAGCGCAACTTTAGCTTTTGACGCGCCAATATCTTTCAGAACAGAATTGAATTATTGTTTTTGCTACCTCAATGAAACCACTTTTGTAATGGATTGGTGAAATTCTGGTTAAAATGGTATTCATTTCATGTGCACAGGTGGGACGGCTCTGGAGGGTCTGGTGAGGACACTTACCGGAGCAGCGGCTGTCGGAGCGGTGACGGAGGAGGAGGTGGAGGATCGCCGTCTTGGACCTGAGCCGGCTTCTTCGTCACCTGCTTGTAGATGTTTCGAGCCGTTACCCCGAGCCACAACATGGTGGACAGAGACGAGTAGTGCAGCACCATTCCCACCTGCGCAAAAAAACCACAAACAACAGGCTCAGGAAAACTTGACAGAACACATGGCGTACGATGATGACAAAAGGCCACAACACTGAACAAAGAAAAAATAAAACTGAATATGTAAAACTCCTGTGGTTGCCATGGTCGTGGTTGGCTGCTTTTATGGATGGCACAGTGAGCATTTTGAATCTGTATTGACTTGAGGTGCAGCTTGTGTGATTCAAGCGCGGTTTGTTTTTTCTCTGTATCCATGCCGACCCTGTACGAAGCTAGCTATTACAGCCGGCTAGCTCTGAAATGCTACGACACATGCAGCAGAAGCACCTCGTGATCCGTCTCATTGCCAACTGAACTGAAACGACAGCGTGGAGTGAGGCTCAGAGGAGGGTTTTCCAGAGTTCACGCAGCTCCTCCTTTCTGTGCTGAGGGCTATTACTCACCTCAAACTGCCCTGACAATGGAGCTGATGACCCTCGCTGACCAGTCCTCCGGTTGAGCTGCACTGAGACCTTTGTTCAAGCTTTTCCATTTCATATATTTGAATTGTATTTAACTGCTCGATGTGCTTGAGGACAAATAAAGCGACATGGGATTAACAAATCGAACATGTAATAGAAAATAAAGTTTGAGATAATCGTTTCCCAATAAAATAAAAGAACTCTGGTGCCAAATGATTAATACAAATACATATTGTTTTATAAACGTAATACACTTAATATGTTTGCTATATTTGGTTTAGTTGAGTTGCCATTTGTACCACATTGGGAAACATGTGCCAAAAGGTCAGAGTGCACATGAAAACAGCCACATAAGCAAGCAAGTAACAAGAAACATTGTGTGCATTTGGGAAGAAGCTATACTGCTCAAATTTCCATGAAGACCTTTATTTTTTAATTACTGCAATTAACCTGCAGCATGTGGTTTTAAAAGGCAGAGAGTTTGTCAACAATTTATATTTTCACACATTTTCTGTGTTTTGGGCGAAAATATACACAGCCACAACCAACAAAACTGTAATCATTTTCTGATAAGCACATTCGGGCCAGCTCATCTGCTACATACATTCCCCATCCTTCTGTGTAGCACAATCTGTACAGTCTGTTGTATGTTTATAAAATGTGCTATACACGGGATTAGAAGGAGAATCCAAATCCACTGCTTTCCAAGTTTCAAAGAACAAGAGCCAAAACTTTTCTTTCTTTAGCGCGTTATCAATGTCATTCCAAGGTCTGCGTGTTTCTTTAAAAACACCGCTCTGTCTTATCGGCTCTGAAAGAACACTGCCACTGTTTTCAAAGTGCTATTGAGCGCTGAAGGTTGTCTGGATGAGAGCGTTCTGCTGGGCTACACTGGTGAAGCCTTATCGGAGCAGGTGGAGGACACGCGTGCGCAAACGTGAATAAGAATGATGGTCACCTTGGCGACTATCGCGAGTGATGGATTTCCAAAACGCACTGTACACATAGATATCAGCGTTTAAATATGCATGAGGCAAACTTTGTCTAAGGGCTTAAGATGCAGCGAGCAGAGGTGACATAACAGTGCGTGAAGGATTATTTTGGAAACAAGTGATTCTCAGGTCAAGTCTGGTTCAAAGCAAGCTTGAGAGTTTAGCCATGTTTAGTATTATTATTTCTATATTTGATAGCTACTAATGGGTCCTAAAACGATACAAAAAGGTGAGGATACACTCCCAGTCAAAGTTAGGGCACAACTCATAAAAATACAGAAAATCTTTGGCATTTAAAGAAGTGATAGGGCAAAAATAACCCAAGGTGAACTAAAGGGAAATAATTGAATAGCCACATGTTTCAGAGTGATGTAAACCTAGCACCGTTGCCGTAGCAATTAACTATTCAAAATACCAAAAGGACCTAAAAGTACTTCAAACTACTGCTTTAACTTCACTTCCACACGGACATGCTCAAAAGCTCCAAAATGCAGCTGACAGCCAATCAGAAAGCTTGTGGCATTTACCGTCACTGTGCTGTGATTGGTTAATCCAGAATGACTTTATGGACAACAAATGGACAATGAAAATGCTAGTTCTGTTAACAAGTCTATGATGCAATTGTAAATTGTTCTAATATAAATTAGGGGTGTGCAAAAGAGTCAATCAATCAGAAGACAGATTTTTTTATACTAAATTTGGAGACATAGTATCCTTATGCTGCATGCTGAGTATTTTTTTTATATTTTACCACCTCATTTTGTGACTACGCTACCATTTTTTTGCTTACTTAGTTAAAATGCCAAATGCGTTAATTAAAATGGGAGACAATTTGTGGACATTTTGGTTTAACAAAGACATGTTGACATGTTGAGACATGAAATGTTGTTGAATTTTTTTTAGCAATAGTGACATGTTGCAGACTATCATTAATAATTGAACAATATAATTAAACAATTATCGCAGGTATTGCAAAATTGTGATAATACTGTAAGTGAAAAATGTATTGTGTATCAAATCGTGCAGGATTCTTAGTATGAATTAATAAATAAGTCCCATGATCTCACAATGCAGTATGATACTACATTGGTGGAAGAAATGGGATAAAACAACTGCAGATCAGAAAGCAAAAACTCTACTGGCCCCTATTAAACAACTCGAGAACTAAAGTGCAATAACTGTGTTAAGTGAAACTAAGACAATTCCTCTTGCTCTCGTCTATATATTTAAACAACGACCAGCTAAATGGACCAGTCAGTCTCTCAAACTAAATCCAATTCCAGCCTGTTTGCTTATTTAAATGACATCTGTCCCTCCCAGGCTGCAGCCTTGTCCTCCATATTACCACTGCAGCACATGCTCTGCTGGTAAACTCCATCTGAGGACTTGTTTTAACCATTTTAACCATATGCTAACAGTGCTACATTCTCAAGCCCCGCTAAGCCTCTTTCTATTGGTGTGTTCATTATATCAGCTCCCCACTGTTTTTTGATGCATAAGTAACCAGCTCAAGCTTTTCCGCATGTGAGGGAAGAGACTCCAGGCCGCTCAAATTGGACCCATCGGAAGCACAAAGCAAATCAGGCTACCAACTGTAATATCCATAGCCCTCGTTCACCATCACCAGCTAATTTCACAGTGCAGCGCTAATGAGGGACGCCTGTTTAAACTGACAGCCGGCGCTAACCCGAGATCTGGGTCATATTTTGAGGCAAACTATTACTTAAAGATGGACTCTTGGAAGGCGAGAGCTGGAGGGGAGCCCGGGCAACACCGGGGTGTGCAGCTTGCAGATGCTTTTGGTTAATGAAGGTGATAGAATAAAATGTATGCAGGTAGGAAGGCTGCGCAAAGACAATTAGGAGTGATGGGACTTTGAGGTGAGCGGTGTTAAGTATTCAAGAAGCAGCGTGACAGTGAGGAGGAGGAGGAGGAGGAGGAGGAGGAGGAAGCTAAAGCTGTTCTTTGGGCTTTATCCATGACCTGATATGCTAATGTATCATAAAACCTACAGCAAGGTCATTAAGTATTGGATATAGGTATTTTTGCCCCTTATTTTATGATAGCTACTGCAGACACTCAGTGAATTAAGCAACACAACATATGGTTGATACTGGGGTCGTAAGCTTTTAGTCGTTTGGGCAATTCATCAGTCGGTGCGTCTTTTTAGTCGACAAATTATTTTGTTGATATTATAAAGGATTTATATGGACCGCAGCAGAAATGAGAAGGCATGGAATGTGCTAGATAGAGATTTGGGAATTCACTGTGAATTAATTCTGCCTTTTTAGAAACAAACATGCAGTACCCCCAAATATATGGTCATTTAATAAGTACGTTGAAGAGCTTTTGCTAATTCTATGCCCTTCTTTAGTTGAGTATTTGAAAAACAGGGAGTGTCAATAATAAGAATAATATTAAAAAATAGCATTTGAAAAGGATCTAGGAGTACTTTTATCATATCAGAGAATAATTACCAATAGTAAAAAGAATGGCCATTATATGATACAACTTCGGCAACCATAATTACTCCCCTAAACTCTGCAAGTGTTTGAAGCAAAGATTAAGAGTTTATCTCGTTTATGTGCATTTAGATTGATACTGAGTGAGAGAGTTCTGTGGATCTTGATGGCTTAGTGTTCAGGTACCAGGTGCTATTCAAAGACACTTCCAAAAAATCAACTATGTCTGAGGCATGACTGGTAGTTGACTGAAATATTGACTAAGAATGAATGCCAACGTGTTTCAATTATAGTCATAATCATGCTGATTCTAATTAGCTTTTGATTTAAACAAATGTGGTTCATCAGTACATGCCATATTCCCCGGTCCAAATCTGAATCACCTCAAACGTTTGCTATTCCAGCTGATTCCACCCGATAGAGCAAGGAGTGGTGCATTTATGCCCCCACACGTCTGTTATACACTTCACCAAGGACCACTGGCAGCGGAGGCGTGGCCAGTCTGACAGGCTTGACAGGTCTGCCACATCACGACGATCAGATGACAAAACGTCACAGCAGTCGGATGACACTTCTGAGGAAGGCGACAGCTGCTCACCGAAACACGTCGAGGTAAAAAACAACCTCTGTGTCTGAGAAACGAACTAACCAAAGTGGAACAAAAAAAAAAAGGCATGTTGAATTTCATAAATAGATAATAAGTTTAGGTTTATTCCACAGCCCTAATTCAGATTGTGGGCAAGATAAAATAGCAGTAAAATAACTACAAGATGAAAACTATTCTTGCTGAATTGTGAAATAATTAAAACGGCATGACCACTTTCTCTCTTGACAAAACAGAGAAGACCATGGCACTTGCCCGAAGCTTGAAATCTACCAGAGACTTCGCTAAGTTGTCTCGCGTCTGGGGCCCGGTGCCTCTCGTGGGCGCAGCAGATTCAGAGCGCAGAGGAGAGAGACGAGGCTGCATGAGCACTGGATCGGAGCTTTGTGTGATCACGCCTCGACTCCAACGCTGCCGTAATTATCCCAAAGAGTGTCTGCCGGGGCCCTCCTCATCCCACGGGACCCCCCACAGTCTGGGCTCCGACCCAAGTCTGCAGAGCGCTATCCCGTAGGCGCGTTGGTTAGAGCAGCAGCTACAAAACCACTATTCACAGGGCCCAGGGGCAGAAGGAGATAAATGAATGAGTTGGATGCGTGAGTTAATGGGTTTAAGTCAATGCACCTGCAAAAGAGGTCAACAGCAGAGCATCCAAGTAAACGGCTTCGTTTCAGTTTGTCTAAATAGCATTTGTGCATTTTATATTTTTTGGGCTCAGATAACAATAGACATTTCACCAATCACTGGAATAAATGGGACACAACTGCCAAATGGATGATTTGTGCCTGTAACACTATTGTTTTATTGTTTCCTCTCAGCATATTTTTGTTCATTTTTCTTGTTTCACAAAATAAAAAATAAAAAATGTTGTCAGAATAACTGATATTAAAGGGGCTGTTTTTTATTTTAATTTGTGTTTTTCCATTGTCTATCTTTCCATTGTATGTCTATTGTATCTATTCTGGTGAAAATGAGACCATTATGCACTGTTTACATTTTATTCTAGAGTGTTCTATTCTCAGCGAAGCAGGAAGTGCAAAGTTAGCATGCTAGTTGTTGTTAGCGTTACCGAGACAGCAAAACTCACTCTGGGCTTTGGGCCACTGTTACAAAAACATAAATAAATAGGCATCTGATCCATTTTTCAATACATCACCCACCTCTGCTATAGCTACAGTTCATGTGCATCGAATTAAAAATGGAACGAAGATTGTCATTTCAAAATAACAAATTGATTTTGCGATTGATCCCCACCAGGAAAGAACATCTGATCGAAGGGTTTTTTGTACCGATATCTGCCCTCGTAACTGGTGGGTGGTTCATAGATTATCATTATCATTGGTTAACAGTGACATAGATGTATGACCACAGAGACACTGGTGGAACACATGTGCTCCATTTCCTTGACCAGGGGGCTCCAATTATATTTTCCAGGGGGCCAGTTATTTCAAAGGGCTAAGGTTGGGGGGGCCGGACCACAAATTGTATGTTTTACAAACAGGACTAAAGCACTAAAACTCAGCAAATACAAACCCAGCGTTTACCAGAAACCTGACTTGACTAGTGCAAAGCAGACCTGGGACAAGACCAGGTTTAAAACAAGACTAAACAAACCATAACTACCAGAAAAACTTGGATAAACTATGAAGCAGATATAAAACAGGACTAGTCTAGAACTAGTCTATAATAGGCCTAAATTTGAACTAAACCAAACCAGGTCAAAAAAAGCGCTAGAAAAAAGGACTAAACCGGAACTATCTTAAAATAAATGTCATAACAACATTTGGTTCAAATGATATTAAAAGCATAGTAGCCTACAGTAGCTGCCACGAACAGTGCTAACCTTGATATTCAGTGAAGTACAAACGCAGCTGTCACTAGGCCACATGCACAGTATCATGCATGTTTTTGGCGTTCACTGACCCGCAGCAGCCCCGCAACACGGAATCTATTTTTTCAACCCGCTTCAAGTATATTAAAAATAGCCCGGACTGAGCATTGAAATATTTGCAACGTAGTGAAATGGACAACGAAAAAAGGGTCCTTAAAGCACTAAACGGATCTGCCCCTGAGAAATAATGTATTATTATAAACGAATTTAAGTGTTTCTTTTGCCACGTTCTCTGTATGTTAGGCTGTAAAATGATGTGTGTTTAATCCGACCCGTGGGACAACCTGCACATCACGCCAGCTGTCTGACCTACCATGCACTCGTACAGGTTAAGGCCTTTCAATCCAATGGCAAAGCCTGGAAAACACACTGCCCTTTGGTGTCACTACGCCCAAAGTTCCTTTTTAATGAGCTGACTTCCAAACACACGGAGCACACGGTTCTTACGCATGTTACATTTACACCAAATCATCAATGAAGCTGTTATCTACTGTGTCTGCAGCATCAGAGGCTTGTGCTTCGATGCCGCGGGTGCGCCGCTGGCACGTAGAAAAAATAGAATAATATATTTTTAATTATGGGAAACTGGGCCGTGGAAGCCCAGGTCCTAGGCCAAAGGATTATTTACACACTGAGCATAAAACTAACCCTGACACAATAAAGTTAAATGTTCTCTATTACGCATTATTCTGGGTGTCTGGACACATTTTGGTTGCACCATTGTAAGCTCAAAGATGAGCTCTGATTTATGTTCAAAAAGCCCCAGTTTAAATGGGGCAGATACAATCGCTAGAGATGAGTTATAGTGAAGTCAGTTTGAGAGATGGTAAAACCAGTGTTTTGAGCACATCCACGATCACTCAAACATGCGTGAATAAAAACACGTAAACAACTTTTGAAACTCAATCAAAAGCATTAAAAACACGACTTTTATTCATAACATCAATTTGACAAAAGGTGTAGCAAAAAAACAACAACAACAACAACATAGCACTGCACTATTTTACTCTCTCAATCAAACTGGACCTTCATTGTCGTTTCTACACACAAAGCAGAGTCGGCAGTTTTGAAACTACTTGTATCCAGAGGTACAGTTGGAAGTTTGTGGAATTTTCTACTCCAGCAATTCTCTTCTTTCCAAGTCAGGCAAGTCTCCCAGACCAGTTCAAAGGGCATTCGAGATGGAAGGAGACGCCGGAGACAGACTCTGAAATCCACACACTTCAGAACTTAGACTTGTGTATTGGAGTTGTCTTGATACTACAATTTTGAACTGGATTTTGATCAAAGGAAAAGGCTTGATATCTGATACCAATTTCAATACTAAAATGACAATAAGGGTATATTTTAAACAAAAGTAATAGTATGTTTCATTGATAGTTGTTCAGAAAACATATTCAGCAAAGGTCAAATGTTCTAATATGTCCTAATATGTTTCAAATGTCCACACAGCTCAAGCAAGTATATCATTTAGATAATTTTAGTATCAATATCTGGGTATTTTATTTATAATGATCACATATTATCACAATCATCAATCAATTGTAAGGATTGCAATATTGTTGACAAGCAATAGATAGATACAAGCTTAGAAAAGTAGCTCAAATAACGCAGACGGCAAAACATAATCCCTGCTTTTTTCTGGCTCCAAATACAGCATTTTTCTCTGAAGTAGTACTTTTCAATAAAATGCTAGGGCACCACAGATATGGAAGAAAACCAAAAGCTGTTTATGAATGGAAATCACATTACTAAACAATGAACAGTTTCAGATTAAAATTCAATGAGGCCACAAATATGGGTCTTGTTATATTAAAGCATTAGCTGACCCCTTAAGTGCAAGCTCCGCTCAGATCTATTCTGTTCAGCTATTAAAATAATAAACAAACTAGAGTACACACGCTTATGTGTTTCTCACAGCTCATAAAACAACCTCAACAAAACCACACATGAGAGTAATTATAGCAAAGGAGCAACCAAGAGAACAAGTGCAAGGTTAATGTGACTTAATGTGGCTTTAATGTGTTTTCAAACAACACAGAGGAGAGGTGAAGTTGGAGGCTACAATGCTCGGACAAAATGGTTATTCTAAAAAAACAATCTACAAACTGTGTGTGTGCTTAGTGCTGTTTATTGCCATGTAAATAGCCAGTAAAGGCAGGCCTCAGTTACATTTCCTCTACGTGCATCAATGACATATCCCATATCGCGACACTTTTAAACAATGTTAAGGCTTAACCTGCTTCAAAAGTGACTTATTCATAAATGAATTGTGTTCATAAATTCCCAATAGATTTTGTAACAGCCTTTGTAGGGATATGTGTGTTTCAAAATGCACAAGTATCATGACTTGGCAATACCAGCCCTAATTTCCTCAAGTACAATTATTTGATAAACATTGTAAAGACTAAAGAGCTGTGCTCTGGGCCTCAAAGCAGTTCCCACCTGCTTTATCAGCTGATGGAGCAGGTGCTGTTTTCAGTATACCTAGGGACTGAAATTGGTTTGTCTTTTAAACAGCACCATTCTTCCTCAGAGCACAAAAAAGAACAGCAACTCCACCAACTGAGAAAACTTAGGTCATTTCATGTAAATACATATCCTGACCAGACGTGCTCGCCTACATTCTGTTAGAATGAAGAAAGGATAGGGTGTAAAAAACCCTCCTAACTTGGGATAGTCCAACCACAGCCGCTAATTTCAAGCATGTCTCTCAAATGCAGAAGACATCTTCTCTCAAATCTTCTCTGAACCATTCATTTAACTTCTTTTGCCTCAGATTTAAAGTGAAGTGCTTTGTTTGTTGATCAGAACCTGGTTCACACCAGATGAATTCTCATATTTGCTTCACAAACTCTTAAGAATTCATCTGGCTGGGCTCGCAGTGTTCTGTTTGAGCCCGGCCGCTGTGGGCCGGACCAATCACAGCATTGTAGCTTGGGCGGTAGTCAAAAGGACGAACCTAAACAAATAGAGCGACGCCGATAGACGTACTTTGGCCAATTTGAGTTTGTTTTATAAAAACGTGCACATATAAGCACTTTGTGTATTTAAGGATGGGGAAAAAGTCTGTGCTTTTCCGTGACTGGATTTAACAACGGTTCGGCTTTTTGGCTCGTTCCTGTTGTTGTGACGCTTCGACCAATTAGATTCAAATATTTGTCATGACGTCACGCCTTTTTCCCGACTGCTTTTGGTGAGAGCCTGTCCAGATTGATGAATGTGTAGAACTCAATTCAGAGAGATACACATCATTCTGTCAGATCCAGGTTATGTTGATTATGTAGAAATCAGCTCCGTTTCGCAATTATTTTTCCCATTTTTGCACTTGTAAGCCGCCATGTTTGATTACCCATGAACGGCCCATACGTTTCTCTGATTGGTTAATCCGCTTGTCGATCACAACCATTTGAAATCGGGGGGAGACAGGATATGATTCCAAACAAAAAGTATTGTCAACGCATGTGGTCTTGGCTGGTCTTGGTATAATAAGGATTACAAATCACTTATGGAGTCCATAATCAATAGTAGTCTCACCTCATGGTTCTAGTTTTTGACTGTAAAACACAAATCCAAAGTCTCCTGTGTGTCTGAACGTTACTTTGAGTGCTGAGAGAGAACACTCCTTCACACTGAGGGCTCCTCTCACCCGCTTCAGAACTCCTTCACACTGCTACCATTAGACAGGCCCTACAAAGTCTCACTGCCCGTAAAAACATAATACAAAACCCATTCATCCCAACTGCCATTGCCTCACTGAACAGTAACAGATGAGCTCAGGCCACATCACTGTTTTATTGTGTTTTTAACGTGCCATTTCTGCATGACTTAGTGATAACCAGGGGGCGATTCTGGGCCACTTTTAGGGGCGCTTCGGCTCAAACAACTTTTGCTCCTACGACAGAAAACATCATTTTGATAGTTTATTTCCCAGCTAAGTGATTATGTCAGGTTTTTGGGCCAAAAGTGTGACTGCTGACTCACTACAGTCTGGATTAAACCAAATTATCCATGGGTTTCAGAATTATGTCAAATTAGGACTGTTGCCATAGCGATTTACAATTTAAAACTAAATATTACATCTTTTGAATAGTGAAACGTCTCCAAAATGTCACATGCGAAAGCTATTATTTGTTTATGTCACAGAAATATAGGCCACATAGGCAGTGAACAGTCAAACATTGTACGGCGTAAACCACGGGGGTCCAAACTTTTTTCACAGAGGGCCACATTTTGAAATGTATTCTGCGCAGAGGGCCACAGACAATATGACAATGAATCCTTCAAAATGTTGCATTTGACATAGTTTTGATGAGCCTCCACACCTTTATTAAGACTTAATATTAAGTTGGGACTTTAGAATTAGGTTGGTATAATATCAAAATGTTTGCATTTTTCCAATTTTACAGTAAAAAGTACTACTTTTTGTTGTTTGATTTAGCAGGAAGCTTGGGGACCAACAGACATTGGTCTGAGGGCCGAATTTGGCCCAAGGGCCACAGTTTGGACACCCCTGGTGTAGACCAAGTTAAAGCTGGACCGTCTGCCTCGCCGTCCGTGGGAGCAGGATCTCTCCTTCACTGAGGTTTCTACCTTCTCGTCGAGAAGGAGGGTTTAAGGACACTTGCTAATTTCCTGTGAACATTGTTTAATCTGCTTCTCACCCTTCGAGGCCACTACTGTTGTGATTTAGGCGTTACAAAAAGAAATTTAATTGAAAAATGTTTTAATGTTAATACAGTAGCTTATGCTTTGGGTTTGAAGTACACATATTAAACCTACTGTCGCTTGGTTGACAGCACAAACCGGGAAAGAAAATTACGTGACATCCGAATATAATGACAAGGGCAAAGTGAGAGAGTCCAGGTAAGACACTGATGGCAACATGAACACACCAGGCAGATGATAATAACACAATTCATTCACACATTCATTTAGCTCAACTAGGTACAAGAGAGACAGAGAGCAAGAGAGACAGAGAGCGGAGAGCAAGAGAGGACAGAGAGCAAGAGAAAACGGAGGCAAGAGAAACGGAGAGGCAAGAGAGACAGAGAGCAAGAGAGAGACGGAGAGCAAGAGAGAGGGAGAGCAAGAGAGAGACGGAGAAAGCAAGAGAGAAAGAGAGCAAGAGAGACGGAGAGCAAGAGAGACGGGAGAGCAAGAAAGACAGAGAGCAAGAGAGACGGAGAGCAAGAGAGACGGAGAGGCAAGAGAGACGGAGAGCAAGAAAGACAGAGAGCAAGAGAGACGGAGAGGCAAAGAGAGCAAGAGAGCAGAGAGAAAGAGAGCAAGAGAGACAGAGAGCAAGGAGAGACGGAGAGCAAGAAGAGACAGAGAGCAGAGAGGACGGAGAGCAAGAGAGACAGAGAGCAAGAGAGACAGAGAGCAAGAGAGACAGAGAGCAAGAAAGACAGAGCAAGAGAGACGGAATAGCAAGAGAGACAGAGAGCAAGAGAGAAAGAGAGCAAGAGAAACGGAGAGCAAGAGAGACAGAGAGCAAGAAAGACAGAGCAAGAGAGACGGAGAGCAAGAGAAGCGGAGAGCAAGAAGAAACGGAGAAGAGACGGAGAGCAAGAGAGACAGAGCAAGAGAGACGGAGAGCAAGAGAGACGGAGAGCAGTGACTTTCAAACTAGACTCTGGATACTATCCCAGAATAGGTTTGGTAACAGTATGGTTTCATAGTCCTGGTACTACGAGTATGAAACTCTGGGAAGGTCTGATGGGGAGGACTAAACCATGGAGGCCACTTTAACACCAGAAGAAGCACCATATGTAGCACCATATGTACCACCTAAGCCACGCCATAGTTTGCGAACCACAGAGAGATGAGGAAGACTGCGTGGCACGTTCGTGAACATGTTATTCTTGGCGGGCATGCATTGTCCCTGGGTGCAACGCACTAAAACTGAACTTCTCAGAACAGTTTTCAGATGTCATACTTTTAATTTGACTGCTATTTGAGTAATATATTTAGTAGTAGAAAAATGCTCAATAAAAGGTTTTGGTTCCTGTTTCCACTGCACTGAATGATCTGAACATTTGTGTTTCTTGCACCGTTCCTTCATATATAGTTTGGTCTATCCTTTTAAAAACACCAGATTCTGTGCATTATCGAATATTTTGTTCTTCATTAAACAGTCACAATCGCTCATGATTTTCCACAAATACATTTTAACTCTTGAAGGCTGCAACGACTAATCAGCTAATCATAGCTCAAGACTCTAAGAGACTCTAAAGCATACATTTGATAACAAAAACAGTGGCATTATTAAATCACAATGTAAAAAAAGAACAAACTATTTCCTATTTTTATCAATAATGCATTTTATTTGTACATATTCTCGCTCTAGAAGCCTTCAGTCAACCTTTATTTGGCTGATAATGTTAAAAAAGTCTCAACGTACAAGAACGAAATCATTGTTTGACTCGTCGACTATTACAATAATTGTTAATTGCAGCCCTACGCTTGACTGATATGTTGGACTTTGCACTGCTTGAGTAATATTATTCACTCTTTTTGGAGCTCCACTCACCTCTGCCAGTTTAAGTAATTATCCCAGCATGCTAATATCTCTCACATATTTCCAAAAGCTACAGCGCTGTGAGTGAGCGTGCGTTCGGCAGCTGGTCTGGAGTCAGTTACAGTTTGGCAGAGGAGCTTTTTTGACAGCAGTGACACGCAGTACTGGCTCCTCGCAGACCTCCCTGTCAGGCGCGCTGCCGTGAACCTGCCACGAAAGAATGAAATATGACGCTGGAGGAGGAGACTCTCAAGTGAGGAACCTAACGGGCCGGTGACAGCGCAGAACAGGTACTGGAGTCTTCAGACATGACACCGACGCCGAGACGTTTTGTGTTTTGGAGACTTTTCAGGGAAATTATAGGTAGTGTCAGCAGGAGGCATCAAACGGACAGAATTCAGGCGTGTTTGAAGACGCGTTGACATAAAATACAGTGGGAATCCATCAACTTAATAGTTAGAAAAAACAGATACAAACAGTCTTTCTGTCTTACTTCCTAACCAAGAAGAGAAGGCACACATAGAAAACAAAACAAAGAAATCTCATCCAATCCAGGACCAAATAAAGTTTACCTTTTCCTTTTCTGGTTAAGGGTCCGACACCTTCTTTTTTCATGGAGATTTCATTGGTTTGCCACAGTATCAAATGAACTTATCCATCGATCATGATCAATTTGAAACAGTTATTCGAAAGGTCACAAATTGCCAAATCACAACAACTGCAATTATTTTGTCTTATTATGTATAAAGCTTCGAACATTCTAGCTTAAACCGCTACAAAAAATGTTCTGAAAAGTGTCTGATTCTTGCATTAGTTCATCAGTTCATATTTGCAGTCTTCTCTCAAATGTTAATGGTCCTTGGACAGAATCCAACACGAATCACAAATCTAATCTCAATTGCATTGTTTGTCATAAAAATCCAAACTAGACAGAAATTGTTCCAGCCCTACTCACAGCTTTGGGCAAAGGCCATTCCTCTAAACCTACACCAGGCTCTGAAAACCACGTCCCCCTCGGACAAAGACTTTTCTTGGCTGAAGGATACACTTGTAGCCACTGTGAACTGTCGAGTCGGTGGTAGTGTTTTTGTGGTTGTCTGCTCTTGATATGAATGTCTTTTTCTCTCCTGCGCTGAAGAACAGAAAACCTGCAGAAAAAGTCAGGCCAGAATAATGTTTTTATTAAACGTTGCCTGTATAAATGAAATTGAATGAGGTCCGTGTTTGGGACCGGCTCAACGGGTTTAATTCCATGTGGTTACCTCAGCGGTGTCTGCAATTGGAGCCGAATATTTCCCACTACGGCCACACGCAGCTTTAAAACCAAAGAGAAATGTCGGAAAACTGAGCGATCAAAGCAAACACAAGCTTTTGAATCAAACGTATTCTTCCATCGCCGTACATTTACCGGACTTCCTGATTATGTGCGGATGGCAGCATTGGTAGCGCCTCTATGTCTGTGAGGTGCAGGAGCCGGTGGAGGATTCTCTGTTTTGTGCTCAGAACCCAAGCAGCTCGACAATCAATCACCCTCAGCACAAATCCACCCGGAGCTTTTAACCTTCCAACCATCTCTATCTCCCCGACACTTATTTTAACACACGGCTACCTCAAAACCTAAAATAGAGCTGTACATACGTCTTGTAGTACCGCAAGTCTGTCAATGAGAAAACTGGCACTGTTTGGCTGTGTGTACTATCTGTCTTCTTTTTACAACATCCAAAAACAGTAGATTATATATGACCAAAGCCTGAGAATATACTGGAAGTGAAGTATACTGGAGTGCTTCATTTGTGCCTCTGCTTAAAGTATAATTGAAATATTACTGTGACTAATGCTACTGCTATCACTGTACAAGTCTTGCTGAAGTCCTTAAACAATATTATTATTATTATATATAATTAATCAGCACATATTGACTTTTGATAAATCTGGAAACGAAATTGCAAAAAGTGCACATTTCACACATTTCCAAATAAGAGCACATCACTTTAACTGAAATATTCTTGTCATTTTACCTCAAATTTACATCACATTAACATAGTAACAACATACAATAGCATTAACATAAAAACTTGTACCGATATTTACTTTTTTACATTGCCGTATTAGAGAACCAGAAATGTTCTAACACCAAAATGAAAGTTTTAGCTGTAAGTGTATGTAAAAATGAGTATGAAAAACAGCTTCAACCACCCACCACTGACCTGGTCCAGCAGGACAATGGCCCACAGTGAGAGTGGGTTTCTAAAGCCAAGCCTGAATCATGAGCCTGTTCACAAACACTTGGGTGAAAAGACTGTCCACTTCACACACTCAAAGCATGAAAGACCTCGGGAGTGGGCGCTCGTTCGTTCTGCTGCACAATACTGCTGTCCTATCGAAAAGTTGAAAATGATGTCCAAGCTAGCTTCAGAAAAAATCATAACTATAATTTTCAAACACAATAGATGTTATACCATGCGTTTGTGAACATATTTTTATTCCAATATAATTCATCTTCTGAGTTTGACCCTTCTTTCGATGCCCCTGGGGCCAACTTGCAGCGCCTGGGGACCCTTCTCCAGATCTTGAGATTTTACCCATTGTGCATGTTTTAGGTTTCACACAAAATAGATCATTTTGAAAACATATTTTGTTTCCCAAGAACAAGAATGACCATATTATCTATTTTCCTAAGTGGCTCACAATTTTGGGCTTAACCGTGAGGTGATTGTCTCACAATGATAATACTAAAACAAATATGATCAAATATTGACTGAATCAAAGCTGACACGCTTAATTATGACTTGATATTTAATGCAAAGCTATGATTCTAAACACTTACAGGAAATCAGTTTTGAGACAAAGTAGGCTCCACAACCATGAAACCGTTGTTTGGCAGTTCAACACACGATGGTTGTGCCTTTCCTTCTGTTGTGCAATGTGTTGCCATTGTGTAACTCTCTGTACAAAATTCGAACTAACTAACTAACATACAAACATACATACATACATACCTTTTTTTTTCTCCTTCTATTGGTATGACATTTTGGATTGGTTTACTTTAGCATGATACTTGAATAAAATCTATTTTACTCATTTCAAGCTGTTTCGAACCATTTGGTACGTCGCTAATATTCACATGCATGTTTGGGCTACAGCTTTAAAGTGAAGCTCAATCATCCCGAAACATATCTATGCAACAGATCAGGCCTTTTATTCTTGGTTTGCAATTGATACGTTACTATAAGATGCAGACAATGTGCAAAGTTCTGATTTTCCAGTTTATAATCCATGGGGGGAACAAAATGTACTCATTTACAGGTCACAGCTTAAAAGAACACACATTTTATGCATTATTTATATTGTTATTGGCCTTTAAAATCACGCATTAGCCTACTTTGCAACTGCGGGGTGATCCATCATGGGGAACCTACAGGCAGCAGAGGAAATAATTAAACAATAGCTTCAGTCTGACATGCTAATGTAAGTACACAGTTGTAATGAACGTGATTTGACGGCAGAAGAATGAGTCTGGCGATCTGGTTTATGGACTTATACACAGCACTGAAGATCTCGGAGCTCTACCTCTGACGACCACAAATCTGAACAATTTGTAAAAGAGTGCTTTCTGAGGCTCTGAGAGAAAGGACCTACTGAACAGGATACATAAAAGCCAGTCATCTTCACATTTGGAAGAGGCAGAGATAAAGCCCTCTTGATCATGTCACCTTCACGAGATAGGGCTTTGACAAGTCGGTATGGCCACAAGCATTGGCCTTAAATTCACTTTATTTCCATTCTCAAAAGCCCTACTTAAATTGAAGTATTTCTGGTATTGCGTAACATTACCACAGCTCACACAATAACTGCATTCTGCCACTCCACCGCTGAGACCCTGAGGGCATCAATGGACAGTAATGGAAACACATTGCACAGTTTCTTTCAAAAGTCTACGTTTTGAAACAACTCAATATTAAATGCGGCAAACATAACTCAATTTGTCCCTCCCCAAAACAAGACAAAGTATCTCATGACGACGCTCACCAACATAAATGACCAGATCTGTCGCTAAAACGCTTGCCACTCCGCTGTCCATCAACTCGCACCGGGCTAAATCAAAATAAATTATACATGCAGCTGGGGAGGAGTTGTCCAAGTTCACTCAAATCTTGCTCAAATGATTTTCTGCGAGACACGAGCCGCATCGCATTTTTCATCCTTTTGTCTGTTAGTGTTTTCTGGCCTCGTCGCTGAGCATTTCTCATTATCTCCAAAACAGCTGAGAGAGAGTGGGTGACTGCTTACAAGCCAGAACCATGAAGGCACATTTGTTACTCGGGGAGAGAGAGAGAAGTGCAAGGGAAAGTGAAAGCAGAGGAAGGAAAGACAAGTTTAAAAAGTGCTGGATTAAAAAATGTGGATGTCAAAAGTATATTGTACAAATGTGGCAGAAAAGCGGTGTGCAGAGCCATATTTCTTGGGGATTTCAAAATGTTGGCATTTTCACTTGGAGGATGCAGAGAATTAAGTTTGTTGGTTGGAAACATGTGACTTTCTCAATGGCTGTAAGTCAGTGCTGTGGTTAGAAGCCCAAGACAACAGTTAAAAACATCTCCCGTGCAGTTTTTAAATCAACCATCACCAGATTGCTTTATGCATTAAGTCATTGTTCATTCCCATTGCTGACAGCAGAGGGCGTGCCAATCCTTAAATGTTTCCAAATTAGATAAGAATAGCCTTTATTGTCCCCATAGGTAAATTTGTCCTCTACATTTGACCTCTCCTTCAATGCCTCTCCTCAGAAGCACTGGACCCATCTCCAGATCTTGAGCTCAAGTTTGGTGATGACAACCTTTGCTGTAGGATGTTACCTACTGTGCAAGTTTTGTGTGGTAGACATGATTTTAAATTAGAACATGTGACACTAATCCCATGGTGACCAAAAGCATGTTTAAAAGCCAATTAAAGCCACACGAATGTATGTCCCCATGCAAGAACCACATTAAACTGTTTGCTTTGAAGTATATATGTGTATGTGTATGTGTATGTGTATGTATATGTGTATGTGCATGTGCATGTGTATGTGTATGCGTACGTGTATATGTATGTGTATGTTTATGTACTATTACTATACTACTACTGGCAGCAGTATATGGCAGCAGTAGAAGGTGCTTCAATGCCTAATACCTCATTAAATTGGAAATGAATGCAGTATCATAACAGATTAAAGAAACAAACAAACAAAAAAATTTACGGACATGGCAAAATAAAGCTAAATCACAAAAGCAGAGAAAAACAGAAAATAATGGGAAAAGGCTCTCTTCAGGACTGAAAAGTTGACCTCCAAGTGTGAATTATAATGTGAAAAAAAGGAAATGCATCATACGAAGGAGCTTGTAAAATGCATTGGACCTTTTTCTCCGACATTAATTGAAGTGTGCATTGGAAGCAGTTAGTGTGAATGAAACGACGTGTTGATTATTATTTAACGACTATTTCCTCTTACTTTAAAATGCGCATTAAAGATAAGGTGACGGCAACGCAGTTAGTGACCAACAGTGGATGGATGTAGCTACAAGCGCATGAATCACCAGCCTCGGCGCGACGACACTTAAGCAACAAGAATGACCACTTCCATACAACATAAGCCAGACAGTAACAAGTGAAGCATGGGCCGCATAGAAAGCGTTCAATGGGCCAAAGCTGGGTCAACTCTGAGCTGCACTCTTCATGGTTACCAACACCTCAATACACATTTACAATTCATGCTACAGGAAAAAAAAAAAAGACTGGGTTTGATGTGGTGTGACTTATACAATTCTGTGACGAAATAAAAGATTGAATGCAGGGCTAGACCAAGAAAACCAGGTCAGGATGAAGTTTAGTAAAAGGAAAGAAACTGAGGCTAAAAAGTTAGGTCAGAACCATGATCAAAGCGGAACTAAACCAAGACAAAGACCAAACCGACCAACGCCAATATTGTAAAATGTTCATAATCAGTTCTGCAGAGCACTTGGAGAATACTAAAAATCTACAAGAAACTATACATAGGATTCAGCAAGACTAAACCTAGACTAAACCAGGTCTACACCAGGACTAGACCAGTTCAACTCATGAGCCTCAGGTCTTATGTAGAAAGGGACAAGACCAATCAAAAGAGTCCATTACTCTGTCAATCATCCACAAATGCGTTTTTTTTCTCTCTCAAGGAAAAATGTTTAATTCCTGAGTAAATAAAGTGGTTTAATAGGCAAAGTGAGGATAGAAGAGGGGATTGATGAAAGAACATAAATGATGCAGAGGGAGGGGAAAGCAGCAGAGAGGGGCGGAGGAGAAGATTAGAGAAACGCAACTTCCTGAAAGAGCTAAAGGAGAGAAGATGATGTGAGCCAGTGACCAAGAGGAGTGTTAACCCTGCGATGAGCTGGCCTCTATCTAAGGCTCCAAGTCACTGGGATAGGCTCCAGTCATGTGCGACCCCTAACAGGAACAAGAGGTAGCGAATGAATGAATGACCCGGAGGCAAGTGAACAAATCAAACTATCAGACAAAAGCAGGTCACGTAACCCTGGTTCTGTGAGTGAGCGGACTTGGGTTGCATCCAGACATGCTGCGGTCATAAACCAGAAGCAATAAAGGACTGTAACTTTGAACCAGGATGATACAAACAACTAGGAACAGTCTAGAACTTTGAATATGATTTTTAGGTCTTGCTCAGCTCTCCTCACTGAGATCGCAACACCAACGTACAGTTCTGCAATCATTACAGCAGAAAGCTTAGAGCGAGCAGCTTTCCATTGAAAAGGGCGGGCACTCACAGCCTGACAGATGATGGGGTACTTGATTCGATTGATGCCTCCAGCAAACACCGCGAAGGTCAGGGCCGTGTGGAAGCAGAAGTTCAGCAGCGTGTGCCATCCTTTTCGGCTGATCCGGATCGCGCTGGAAAAGGAACAGAAAAACAAATGAATTAATAAACAAATAAATAGAACATTTGTCGATGTGAGCCGTGTCTTTAGGCTTTTGTGAACAGAAATAATACACAGTGGTGATTGGTATTAGGTTTTGAAGGTAGAGTCAATATAGGTTGTCGTGAGAGATAAAGCTTTTGACCCATTCTTCGATACAACTGGGACACCCTGTTCGGAGCAGTGAGAAGCTGCTGTAAAGTGCCTGTAAAGGGATCAATCTCCAGATCTTTAGCTTGGCCAGGTCGACCTTATTTTAGATTTAATGGGGATCTGGAAAAACTCACCCAGCAGAGAATAGGCACAGAAAGACACAGAAAGACACAGAAAGACACAGAAAGACACAGAAAGACACAGAAAGACACAGAAAGACCTGGGTAAGCTCTACCTCAAACCTGGGACTTTCTTTCCACTACTTGGAATGCTCCAGCTTAGTCCAATAACAATATATGTGTGTGTGTGTGTGTGTTGTTGTGTGTGTGGTTGTGAGCCTTAAACAGGAGTCAACGTGAGCAGGGCAAAATTGAATGTTTTCTTGCTGTTGCACTTGTATCCAGTCATTGAAATATGGTGTTGGGGGTTTACGGAACCCAGGAGCGAAGCACTTAACCATATTGCTTAGTTTTCAGCTGGTTCAGAGAGAGAGAGAGAGAGGAAAATTGAGAAAATTGAGAAAATTGAGAGAGAAGTAGATAAAGAGAAAAGAGAAGAGAGGGGAGAAAGTAGGTCGCACAATGGCAACATGTTTCAGCTGGCGACAATTAACTCCACGTCTTTTCAATGCTGCGTCAAAGCGCTGAGGTTTAATTATGAAGACACTGCTGCAGCACCAGTCGCTCAAATCACTCTTAAGAGTGGGAGAGCTTTATGCATTTACAGTGTGTGTACTGCAACTACTGGTTCATATAGTCTGTGCTCCACAGGGTTAGCAGTCATTATGATGAGATGAAAAAGGTGAATAATATCTGTAGGGTTTTTCAAGGATCGTAGATCTCTGCGTTAGATCATATCTCCAATGTGCTGAAGCAACTTGGGAACCCTCCACAGATGCATTTAGAGGTGGGTTCAAGGTCAGTAGTGCCAAGTCTCAAAGTACATTTCTAAGTTGACATTTAATGGACATATTTAGCATTTGTGTGGCTTGAATTAGCTTTTAAACACAATACTTTACAAACTACACCAGAACAATGACAAATACATAAATGAATACTTTAGGCCACTGAATGCTATTCTAAAAGAGGCAGGCTTTTGCTGTGAACACAATTGTGACTGTGGTGATTATTTATGGACTTAACACTGATGATTTTTTACCTGTGAATCTCCGAGGAGAGGACCTTGTAAAACAGAATTCATTAAACAACCGTGAATGAAGCAAAATGTTTAGATGAGACAAAACAGTATAACATATTGCACAATAAAGAACATTTTGCATATATTGTGTCCTCTAAAGTCTAAAATATCATTGAAACTCTCGTTCAGTGTTTTGGAAACTATGCACGAGTTCAGCACAACAAAATGTCATATCCCTATTTCTGACGGAATTCTTTTACAATATTTTGACATCTTGGGGCGTCTAAGAGTGGCATTTTATTGTAGCTTGTCGCATAATGCGTGTATGTTTTGCAGAGCCTCGTGCACATATTCCATCAGTGCTAAAGCCCGTGTCATTGTTTGAACGACACAACCCTGTGCTGGAGATCATCTGTTTCCAAATGGAGGCGCGGCGCCCGACTGAGCGTGAGCCACTACAGATGAGGCTTGCAGTGAGCTATGACCTGTCTGCCAAGATGAAAGAGGAGAGAGAGAAGAGAAGAGAGAGGAGGAGAGAGGGGAGGACAGGAGGAAAGAGGGAGGAGGAAGGAGAGAGAGGAGGGAGAGAGAGAGAGAAGAGAGGAGATGTGGGACGGTGAAAGAGAAAGCAGAGAGTAGGGAAGTGCAGAAGAGGAGGGAAAGAGAGGAGATAGAGAGAGACAGAGAGAGAGGAAGGAGAGGAGATGGGGAGAGACGAGAGAGAAGAAATATGAGAGAAGAGGTGGAACGTGTGAAAGGGGGGAGGGAGCAAGGAGATAAGACAAACTTTTAAAGAAGGGAGAGCAAGTATGGAAGAGGAAGGAGAGAGACAGAAAGGAAGGAGCACCAGAGAAGTGAAGATAGAAACAATGTGTGAGAGAGGGGTAGACAGACAGGAGCAGAGAGAGAGGATGAGTGTGAGGTGTGGAGAGAGAGGCGTAAGTGCAAAGAGGGAGAGAGAAAAACGACAGCGAGACGAGAGAAAAATAGGAGGGGGGGAGAGAGAGAAGCAAGAGGAAAAGGGTAGAGAGGAAAGAAGGTGACGAGGAAAGAGAGAGAAAGAGGACTGAGTGAGAGAGAGAGAAAGAGGGAAGGGGAATAAGAGCAAAAGTGAGTGGGGAGGGATAGAGAAAGAAAGTAGAGAGAAGAAAAAGAGCAGAAACGTGGAAAGGGAAACGAGGGGAGGAAAAGAGGAGAAAGTGAGAGTAGAAAGGAGAAAGGAGAAAGAGGAAGAAAGTGAGAGAGGAGAGTAGAGAGCAGAAGAGTAGGACAGAGAGAAGAGTGGGAGATATAGAGAAAGAAAGGAGAGGGAGAAAGAGAGCAGAAATGTGGACAGGGAAATGAGAGGGAGGAAAAGAGGAGAAAGTGAGAGTGGAAAGAAGAGAGTAGAGGAAGACGTGATCGAGGAAGGTAGAGAGCAGAGAGTAAAGGCAGTGAAGAGAAGGACAAGAAGTAGTAGTGAGAGAGAGGAAAGTAGTAGAGCAGAGAAGTAAGGACAGAGAGGACAGACTTGAGAGGGGTAGAGAAAGAAAGGAGAGGAAGAGAGCGGAAACTTGGAAAGGGAAAAGGGAAAAAGAGAGGTAGGAAAAGTGAAGACGAAAGAAGAAAGAGAGACGGAGGAAGAACGTGAGAGAGGGAGAGTAGAGAGCAGAAGAGGAAGGAGAGAGAGGACAGGGTTGCTTCTGTGGACCATGTTCTGGACTCGCTCCAACTCTCGAGCCATAAATCAGGCTCTGGAGAAGCTTTTCATCGGCTCTGCTCGAGGCTCTCATTGGGTCAAGCACATTAACCCAGCAACCCTTCACAACCCCATCTCCCAGAGGATCATGGGAAATGCGGTCCCCTCCTCATAACCGCTGTCCAGCAGGATATATGGACACTACATTATCACTTATTACATCGGGGGAGCAACGCTGTCAGAGGAGTACACCATAACAGAGACTGAAAATAGGGGCTGAGGAGCCACAGGACGGGGCAACCAACAACTATCAGAGAAGAATAGATCAAATAATACCAATATATACAGCAGACATTATGGCTGTTCCCGACCTCCTCCGCTGCGTCTCAGGTTTGTTTACTTCAGTGACGCGTGGGAAGTTCATTGGTCATCTATCGTTCATGAGAGTTCTGCGCTTTGCTTTGTCTTGATACTGCGCCAATCAAAATGTCAATCGTGAACGTCTGAACTTGGAGAGGTGAGATCGGTGTTCCAGACGACAGGTTATTGTAAAGTAGTGGAGATGAGAGCGTTTTTTTTGTGTGTGACAAAGTTACGTTTCAGAATATGAGCAGAGCTGATTGACCTTGACTATTAAAAAAGATGTATGGTTATTATCCACAAGAAATCAAAAAGACAATTAAAAAAAATGTCAATTTTTTAACAGATTTTTGGCTAAATGCATAATATATAGTTTTTCGTTATTTTTTTGTGCTTTTAATGTTCTGTATGTTATGTTTGTAATTGTCTGGGTGCAACCAAACATAATATCTTAGTAGTTTTACCAATGGAGTTAAAGTGCCTCCTACAGGTCGGACGACTCATTGATCTAAAATGCATACATATATTTGAAATGTAGCTAAAAATTATTATAGTTATAGTAATATATTATTATATATTATATTGTTATAGGCTAAGGAAAAGCTAATTTTTTAGGTTTATGAACTAACTTCCTGTTTGTAATCGATGACATCACACTAGGAAATTACCCGGCAAACACTGGCAAAAAAATAAAAAGTTAGTGCACCTTTATTTGGTGGAATTCATGTTTAGAAGGTCAAAAAAGTTGTTTATTTTGTGTAAATTATCCATAAACTTTGGATGGAATGAGTGTCCATATTGTGATGTCACTTCCTGTAAAGCTTAAACAGATCTTTTGACTTTTCTCCTCAAATAGTCAGATTGGTGTAAAACTACCATTTATATTTACAACAGGTATAAATACACCAAATAGAGTCAAAATGAGACAATCCTAAAAACCTGTCATAGGCCCTTTAAGTGATGACGTTTGAACTGGTTTCACTTTTATACACTGACAACCAAAAAACTGACGGAAAGACATTAACAAAAGCATACATTGGCCCGTGAAAACCTGAAATCACGCGACAATTTGTGTTTCTACAATCGATAAGAACGAGCGCGGCTAATGAACGTGACGTTTTGAACGCAAATAGACCGTCACCAGACCCCGCCGGCATCAGTCACCGCGCTGTTTGTTCGCACTTCCTCCATTCATCACACTCATGCACTGGAGCGCTCCCTCCGTCGCTGCATAGGCTCGCACTCCTGGCACAGACGGATACGCCCATGCATTTGTACAAGTGTCAGCGTGCGTTATCCCCTTCCCTGACAGCGTTCCCCGGCGTTGATGTTGTTTAACACGAAGTCCCGAAGCGTCACGGGCGCCCGACTGTCAGTCAGAGCATCACCACTAAATGCGTATGTGTGTTTTAAAACTGCACGAGTCTGCGGGCGACTGAGGAGGCAGGCAGAGAGGAAGCAAAAAAAGAATACTTAACTCTGGTTTTAACTTGGTAACGGAGGTTGAAAGTTGTACGGATAAAATGTGAGGGAATGTGTGGTCTGTGGCATTTTGAACACATTTGTATTTATTAAAATGCAATCAGTAAATATAAATACATACAATTTCATGCCAACACTTTGAAACACCTGAACCAACATAATCAAAGGGAATAGTTTTATTTTTCATTTGTTTTGCAATTAAAGAAGACAAAATATGCTTTTTTGGGGGAGTATTTAGTATTCAGATATAACATATTCAGATAATATTTTTTACATTTAGTTTGCTTTTTTTGTTGAAAACGTGGCACATCCTACTGTCAGTGGCACTCACAGCAGGCCAAACGTAAAAAAAAGAAGAAATCTCTATGTGACTTTCATTTTTGAATAATCAGGTAAGCGCGGGGCAGTGGGCGGAGACGGGGGTTAGGTGAAACGACCCATTTCCTGAACACTCAAGCCTTGAATGCAGGATTACTCGAACGCGCATGAATCAAACAGTAAGATAATGATGAGAAAGCATTGTTATAGCATTTTTATAGCTGCTTTCACGTAACATTTCCCCTTTCAGAACAACTGAGACCTTTACTTGTGTTCTGACGGAGGGGCCCCACCCACATTCGCCGGGGGCCTTTAGCGCAGGGCCCCCACAGAGCCACACACGGCCCTGTTATTGCAGCATCCTGTCCCTGTCTGCTGCAGTGGCAGATGACACAAAGTGATGTGACTGCACCAGGACGCGCCCCGTCTGAGTCCCAGGTGTCACCGAACAGACTCTCTCTCTCCCCGTCACTCTTCTCTACTCCTCCACCTCATTCTCTCCATCACCTTTGCTTTTCTCTATCACTCTTCCTCTGCTCCTCCTTGCTTTTAAAATGCCTTCCCTCTCCCCTTTGGTAGTCAGCTCTCGCTCTTCTCTGTTGGTCTCTCCTTTGCTCCCCACTTCCTCTCTCCCCTCCTAATTTGCCTCTCTCTCCTCCTCTACCTCTCTCTGCACTTCTTCTATCACTCTGTCCCTTTATCATCTCCTCCGCTGCGCATCGTTTTTTATTTCCTGAGCTCTTCCTCCCTTCCTCCTCCTTCCTTCCTTCTTTCGCTCCCTCCGATCCTTTGCTCTGCTGTCTCCCGTCTCCTTGCTCCCCCTTTCATCTTTCCGTTCCCCCTCTTTGTCCATCTTCTTGCTTCTGCTCATTTTCTCTTCTCTTCTTCTCTTTCTCCTCTACCTACCCTATCTTCCTCTTCATCTAGCATGGCTTTTCACCCTTTCTCTCCCCTCCTTGCTCCTCTCCAGCCCTCTCTTTCTCTCGTTATCTCCTCCTCCTTGGCTTCTCTTCCTTTCTCTGCCGCTCTTCTCTCCTTGCTCCTCCTCAGCTCCTTCAGTCCCTCTCGCTCTCCTTTGCCACTCCACGCTCTTCTCCTCCACCTCTTGATTCTCATCTTTCTGTTCCTCTCTCTCTCTCTCTCTTGTGCCGACACGTGGGAAAGAAAATAAAACGCAACAAACGAGGAAACACCACTTCTGCGTGAACTCCATCAATGTGTCTCTATAAACGTGACGTGCGGCGTTCCAAGCGTCTCAGATGGAAATAGATGGAACGCTTTTTACACTTGATGCTGAATTTAATGCCAATGACGCATTAAAGTGACTGATGTTTTACACAGGAAACAAAGAGAATGGATGTAATGGGAAAACGTGGCACGGAGTCTGAGAACGGATGATGAACTGGTAACGAGGACTTCTTCTTTCCTCAGTATCAATACTTGTTAAGATGAGTTTCAATACACGTTTGAGTATAAATGAGTATATTGTATCTTATTTTAAACAAAACTATTGGAGTGAATATACCATGAGTCACAAGTCAATGTAATAATTCATGTATGGAGGGCATCATATGTAATACTTTGTAAATTTAAATCTAAATTATTGCATGTTTAAGATTACAGATTTCCAGGAAGAAAATACAAACAAAAAAGATGATCATGGAATAAATGCAAGATAGTTAAGGTTATTGCCATATTGTGGAACATTCCAGAGGCAAAAGGTTAGTGCACCTTTAAAGTGCCCATGAGTCACTTCAAAGATGTTTATGGTCCAAACCTTAACGATTCAGTCGTAACCACATTTACATTGTCGTCCACCGCTTTTCCCTATTCTAATTTATGCTATTTCAGCTTGTTTTTTCCTCTCTCTTTTTTGAGTAGGACTTCAGTTTTGTGCGCACATGTTAAGTGCGTTATAAATCAAATGCATTATTATAGTATATGATTTGACCTCTGAACAAAATGTATCCACTGCTGACCTGGTGCCCCTCAGAAACCTCCCACACCTGACTCTTCTCATCAGAAAACGTTCAATCAGTCTTTCTTTGGCTTGAAACACGACACAAGATGGAGGGCCTTTACGGTTCCTAAACTGATCCTCTTGTCTCAGGCTTGCGCCAGGGTCTTAGTCCAGATCTGACTGGGCCAAATCCTTTATCTCCCAAACTTGTTCAAAAGGGCAGCTGCAGTGGGCAGAATGAACCCTGTCTTACTGTCTGCAGGACTGTACTGACGGCAAACATGAATGATGTAACTAAACTTGTGAGGATGTTATTGCCAGGAATGTTCCAAAGTATTGCATTAAAATGAAAGACATCCATGGGGAAACAGCGAGGGGACAACACCAACAAAGTATTTTATTTTATTCTCACTTTTAGCAGTTTGCTCTCAACATATAAACCTTGGAAGCCTGGAAACAACACGATGATCCTAAAGATGTTTGAATATTTCATTGAATCAACTTCTATCCACAGATTTATGAGGGACATTGTAACTGAAAAGCAAGATCAGCCCTCAAAGTAGCACCTACAGACACCAAGCTTTAGAATCTTGAGTTTAACAAGATTTAGATGGATCTGCATCTCATTCCAAGCGTGAGGTTGACTCCAAAAGTGAGGCAGAGTTCTAATTTTGTGCATTTGTTCAGAAAGATCTAACTACATTTTTTGAAACAAGACATTTTAACTTGGCTTTTTCCATTTATCCGAATGTTTGCCATCTTCACACGTATAATACCTTGTCTTTTAATATGAAAAGCTTTACATTTAAAGAAATCTACATAAAACGTGTTAAATCTTGCCTCTTTTGTGATTCTTTTTCCTATTTAACTGCAGTGTCTTGCCTTAAACAATAAAGTGCAGGTAATAAATGCAACACAGCTCATTTCAGTACATACCAGGAAAAGCAAGAACATCTCCATGGAGACCCTAAACCTGAAAAGTTGCATAGTGCACCTTTAATATGCAGTCCCCTGAGTAAATGTAAGTTTACGTTTCCCACGGCATCGCCCTTTCATGAGTGTAGTCTCCGGCTATTTCAAGAGCGATAAAACTACACCGTCTCTACTTCCTCTCCACAATCGTGTGACTCATCTTTGCATCTTTGTACATCTGGATTACTGAACTAAAGCCTGGCTATTACTACGGCCTTGAAATCCATTATCTTGAACCTTATAGGTGAGTTTCATACGTGGACAGATGGGCCGGTTTCACGTTACAGCCGCTTAGTCAGAGACGGCGACGCTTCGGCCGACCCTTAGGCATGTGAGTCACACTCTGAGCCGGGATCAGGACCGAGGGAGACGAGGGAGACGAGGGAGAGACGAGGGAGACGGGGGGAAGACAGGACCACGCCGTAAGCCAACATGAAGGTATAAGACTAGGAAATGAACCGATTACATAAGCAAGCTTTTCTAGTGCGTGTTGCAGCGGAAAAGGGCTGGAATCAAAGGCTGACAGGTGTAAGAGCCTTAAGGTAATATTGGAAGTTATTTGAAGTATGGCGCTATATGTGGTTCTGGTAAATAGAGTATTAGGAGGGCTCGGCTGTCAAGAGAGCGAGTCAGGAGAGGAGAGAACATATGTTTTCAACTGGCTTCAAAGAACTAATTGGTTTTACGGTAGTTTTACTCATATACCAACAGAAAATTAATTAAAAAGGTGCAAATCACATTTTGAATTCAATATTTCCAAACATGACTTTTTTTTAACAGTACTTACATTACTGTTGCAGCGTCTTTAAAGGTCCAACGTGTTTTTAGGACTAGTCTAGTGTAGTCTAGGCATGTTTCCCCTGTGTCTGGGTGGGTTTTCGCCGGGCTCCAGTTTCCCCAATCAAGCAAAAACATGCATCATACAGGTCAAATCCTCTTGAACAAGCCTGGAGACAAGATCTGGAGCTGGGTCCCATGAACACTGGTCCTGACAGGGATGTTCCCAGAGATGCTGAAGGATGGGTCAAACGCAGAGGAGAGATTTCCATAAGGGGGCAATTAAGTGCACTTTAACGTGAATCTTCACCAGCAACCCATGATCTAGTCTGCAAATATCTAAGAGAAGCTGCGGCATATTCAACCAAAAAGAACTTTTGCACATGTGGCGACACAAAAGAATATTGACTTATAAAATAAAAGTTTGGAGTTTGCATGTTCTCTCTCGGTGCCTGCGCTGGTTTTCTCCGGGTACTCACGCCAGATTGATGTGTACCACTCTGAGTTGGGTTCTACACTATAGCCATCCGGACAGGCTCTCGCCGAAAGCAGCCAGGAAAAGGTGTGACGTCATGATGAATACTTGAATCTGATTGGTCAAAGCGTCACAACAGCGAGAGCTCAAACCGTTGTTAAATCCAGTCAGAGAAAACCACTGACTTCTTACTAGTCCTCAAATACACAAAGCGCTAAATTTAGTACTGAAACTACTTAAAATGAATAAAATGTTTTGAAACTAGTTTTAGTATCTACGTGCCCACGGAATAGATTTGCTTTGCCAATCGTATATGTTCAAAACTGAAAGTACAAACACAACAAGTGCAACGTGAAATTCTAAGCAGAATAACAAATTCGGAATATTTGCGCACAAAATGCATTGGCTTCGTGACAATTTCTGAGGCCCCTGTGAGCCTAAGGGGGCCCTCAGATGATGCTGCAGACACAGACACAGACACAGACACAGACATGAGGCAGGAGAACGCACAGCTCTCACCCACACACAGCTACAAGATAAATAAATCAGGAAAAGCAGGTGGAATTTTGTGCAAGACATTTTTACTTTCACCACTGGGAACACCAGCAGCGGCTCCAGTGCACACTGCTGTTGTGTCCTTGGGCAAAACATATCACCCACATTTTCCATAAATGGATGAGGTGCGTGAGATAGTGGCCGATGGTGCAGATGGGCAGCCTCGCTTCTGTCAGTCTGTCCCAGGGCATCTTTGGCTACAGAAGTTACTTATCATTACCAAGTACGGAGTGAGTATATAGTGTATATATTGATACAACAAAAAATCAGATATCTGCATATATATTTAACATTTAAATCAGTTCAACCTGAGCTGGAGTGAAGATAAAAATTGCTTCTATTTCAAGTGAAAATTATTTACTGTAAACGGCTTTCAATGCCTTTTAAAACAAACGTCATTAGTATTGATATATATATCCCTTGGTGTTGGATCAGAAAAAATAAAAATAAATCACTGGTATCGGCCATGACTAATGCACATTGGAAAAATTGTAAAGTGAAGTATAAAACTATGTGTGTTACTATTATTCTATGTGCCAATGTTGTTTTCTCTTCACGAAAATGCTTGTTTGAACGTCTCCTTGAGCTCAACACGCCCCATTTCTTCATCACCATGGTGATTCAGGAGTTCATCCCTTCAGACTCATTCTATAGTTTCAGACTTTCACTCTCCAATGGTCAGAAAGATAAAATACCTGAGATATTGTAATAGCTTGAATTATATTTCCAGGCGAGTCAAAGGATGAAGGATGGGTCAAATGCAGAGGACACATTTCCCTACATGGACAATAAAGGCTAATCTAATCCAATCTGAAATAAACTAATCTATCAATGGACCAAACAAGTACTGCTTTGTGCACTCTTAAAGTACGAGCAAAGGAACAAAATATATTTAGAAAGTCCACTGTTTGGAAATAATTCTGTGGCAAAAATGTTTCACAGTATTTTATAGCAACGTGTCAAAGTAAACACGATTCACAAGGAAATGCGTGTTTGCCAGGTAGTCCATCATTTCACTGTATTTTGAGACTATTAAATAGTCTCAAAATTTTAACACAAGATGATAGGAACATTTTATAGCATTGTTTTACCCCGTTTTTTACATGTTTTGTATGTTTTATTGTATTTTATATGACCTTTATACAGCACTTTGGGCCATTGTGGTGTTTACTTTACTGACTTACTTATAAGGCAGTGCCAATTATTTTCAACATTAACATCCCAGTTGACTTTAAAATGATGTATCTGGGACATAAAACTCTTGCAATGGAAACAATAAATGAATATCTTTTGAAATGTACTTCTGGCAGTAGGCAAAAATTGTATCACAAATGCAGAATGAACCAAAAGTCAAGGACTCGGCTCACATAAAATTGGGTAATTATATATAAAAAAGGGAGAAAGAAATCTTCCACAGTTCGTTTGAAAATGGACATTTTTACTAATGCCACAAAGACATATAACAAAAGACATGACATTTTATCGATGATTCATTCTTGCTTTGTGTTCCTCTCTCTGTCTCCTTTTATTTGTTCTTAAGAGAAAAAGAAAAGAAAGTCCATTGTAATGCACATTAAAGTTCGGTGTCTTACCTGTGGTGCACTATGTACGTGATGATGGAGGCGAAGAGGCAGAGCAGCATGACCGCAGTGCAGGCATAGACGACCGGGTGAAGGAACTCCCCGGGGTACTGCGGGAACGACAGCACCTTCTTCAGATCCTGGACACAGACAGAGAGAGCGGGATAGATCAGAGAAATGTCACGCGGACAAGGGTTTAACCTGCGGCGGGTCGTAAAGCCAGGACATAAAGGAGCGTGCGCTTGGCCCCCTTTAGGTTAGAGTTTATGGGTGAGGGCCCCGTGCTGGACAAGAGTATTTACGGGACCTCTCAGGGGAAAGGCCGTGTCTTCAATTAGACGGCTTTTCTTATTTGCCTATTGGTGCAGATGTATTTGGATGGGTGTAATTTTATTCACACATATAAACACAAGCAGTGGTTCTCAATTTACAGATACAGGGACAAAACTCTACTTAAGCATACCTCAAATATGTGCTTCAGGAGTGAAAACAGTATTTCACACAGATTCGTGTGAAGAGCCAAATGTTGTGATCTTGAAAAAGAACTGTGCTGATTTTGGGTCAACGGAAGCAATTGTCCTGGTAATTATTTGTTCAAATCCGACACTATAACGTCATAAACTTCAAAAAAATGAATAGTATAGTTTAGTGTAGCATTAGTATTAGTATAGTATAGTATAGTATAAATACATAAATAAATGAATTCCACTGTAAAATGTACTTAAATAACATTTTAGTACAGTACTTTTACGTCTGTACTTTGTTACTTTCCACCAGACACAAAGCACACGTGCTCAAGAACACAACAGCAAAAGAATATACAATATAATTGTATTCATATTTTGATTCTGCAAACTGGGATATCACTCCAGTATTAAGAGAGTTACACAACATAAAATTAGGAGACATTAAAACGTCATATTTCCATTACACTTATGTCCAACTCAAAAAAATGTTCTTCTCAATGGATAAACTAAGCGACTTTGAATACTACTCCTCACATACTCCTCACATACTCCTCACATACTCCTCACATACTCCTCACATACTCCTCACATACTCCTCACATGCTCCTCACATACTCCTCACATTCTCCTCACATACTCCTCACATTCTCCTCACATACTCTTCACATACTCCTCACATACTCCTCACATACTCCTCACATACTCCTCACATACTCCTCACATTCTCCTCACATTCTCCTCACATACTCTTCAGATACTCTTCACATACTTCTCACATGTTCCTGACATACTCTTCAGATACTCTTCACATACTTCTCACATACTTCTCACATGTTCCTGACATACTCTTCACATGCTCCTCACATGCTCCTCACATACTCCTCACTCACTCCTCACTCACTCCTCACTCACACGCTCCTCACACGCTCCTCACTCGCTCCTCACTCGCTCCTCACTCGCTCCTCACACGCTCCTCACACGCTCCTCACACGTTCCTCACGTTCCTCACGTTCCTCCTCACATACTCCTCACATACTCCTCACATACTCCTCAACATACTCCTCAATAGTCCTCACATAGTCCTCACATAGTCCTCACATAGTCCTCACATTCTCCTCACATTCTCCTCACATAG